>CM052029.1:9075000-10325000 GCA_028476575.1 Platygaster robiniae
AGTTTCCGCCGAGCATAGACGCCGGCATTAAAGCGATTTTATAGTCATTTATATTATAAGTCATGTAAAAATCTGTAACTGGTTAAAATTTTTTGGCTGCGAAGTTGTTGAGTCCATAAAATCCGGATGATCTGGGAAAATTGGTGCTCAAGGTAGAAGGAAATTCAGCGATCGCTCTTGCCCCAGCCTCCTTTCTAAAAAATTTTTAAATCTGTTGTTTATGATTGAAGTTAAAATACTATACTATGGAAATTTTGCCTCCAGTTTAGTACATTAATTTTTTATATCTTGTTTGACTTTTTAGTAATTCAATATACTATTTGTTCAATTTTTGTAGCAAAAGAAAGATCTTGTACTTCAAAATAAGGTATTTTTCAAATGATACTGTATTCATTATTCGTATCCGATTTTTGTTGAATTTCATTTGAATGAAATTGAGTTACAAATTTTGCACACACTGTAAAAAAAAAATTATGATATTTTTCCCATACCGGTATTAGAAGCAATTGACCCATTCCAGGGTTAGTAATCTTTCTATACAAGTGTATAGTACCTGTACTGTATACAAATAGTATTTACCATACTTCAGTATAGTATGTTTAACTCAATCGAGTATGGAATATCTCCAATAGTGGTTATAAAGCAGGGCATGTAAATTTTTTTCTTGCACTCAGGAATAGTCAACATTTTCCATCGTTCTGTAGTAGAATTAATATATTCATTTTTACTATACGAGAGATTGAAAAAATGCATACGCAATGATCGGAGAAAAGTGTCGAATGAAGTATGGAAAAATGCAGATTTTCGGAAAATCACTATAGCGGGCATGGGAAAATTTACCAGCTTTTTTATCATATAGTTAAAAAATAATGAAAAATTTTTTGTGCTTGGGTAAGTACACCAGACACAGAAAGAATTCATGAAAAGAGTAGTAAAAGTCCTATCACTGAAAAAACTATTTGGTTGCAGGAACTAAGTTACTTGGTTAATATAGGCCCAACCAAATTTATGGTTCTCGTAACCAAGTTTGTGTTGCAGCAACAAAATTTTTGATCGACGCTATCAACTTCATTGTTGCAAGAACCAAAAAAATCTTGGTCGAGTCTATACTGGTTGCTGTAACAAAGTATTTTTTTCAGTATTGGTCAAAGAAAAAATTCTAATATGGTATAGTTAATTTCGAGGTATAGGGGATCTACTATACTACGTTACGGAAAATTTACAAACTTTTTTTACAGTGCAGTAATCCAAACGAATTCTATGACAAACATTTACACACTATACACAACTTCATACCAAACAGTAGAAAAGAATGACAGAAAAATTTTTGAAATTCGAGTAGTTGTAAAAAAATACGTGAAGTGCAACATCATCCTATTAAAAACTTCTCCGTGAAATCAATTTGGCAAATTTCAACATCAACCGTTGAATCACCGAATATCTTATATACAATTAGTACGCTTTCCCATCAGTCTTTACATGTTTCCGTATGAATAAAAATTGCTTTCTTTGTGGTTACAAGACAAACCTGGGAGTGTTACCATGACAATTTAAATAATTAACGAATACTCTCATAATTTTATTGTATGGATGATTGAAGTCAAACTTAAATTATCTGAGGCAGCCAAAAGCCTCGTCATTCTTATTATTTTTGTTAAAAACTTTACGGGGTTTGTAGTCACATGAAAACTCGGCTTTTGCTTCCCAAGTATTGAAATGGCGTCTTTTAATTTATTCATTTCCACCTGAATAAATTTTTGCAATTGTTTCTTCAAAATTTAGAAAAAGATGTTAAAAAGTATGATATTTTCATGGTCAGATTTGTAAAAAACTTGTTTATTATGAACAAAATAATGTTTTTTAAAAAATTTTAACGAATCTTATATTGATTATGAAAATTCTTCATTATTACAAGAATTTTACAGATTTTCCATGATTATATGAAATTTGCTGAAACTGAGAGCTTGCGAGCAAAAACTGGATTAGACTGTCTTTGACGTTTCAAACGTCAAGATCGAAGAAAAAAGAAAAAGGAAATAATGGTGTCCAAAGTAAAGCTATTTTGTTGATTCCTGGTTCCAAGATTAGTAAGTAATAAGACTGTTTCAAAATAAACTTATGGTTTTTTCTCTTTAACCGTTTCATAACTCGATCACTTGTTTTACAGATGTGTTGTCATGGAGGATTTTACTTATTTTAATTTTTGTATAAAGTATCACATCACTGATGAAGTGAGAAATCCCTCGCGAAACTTCGAATGATATAATAAAATGTTTTTCAATAAAGTCCACAGTTGTTGAAGTTACATTCATTCAAACAAAAAATAGACTGTGTCGCAATGAGTCAGTTTTTGATGAAGATGCAAAATGGCGCGTTAGTCCCTCATATGTGCCCGGTGGAATCGACGTCAAACAAACAACCGGCAATTAAATGCAAATACGGCTAATGTAGCTCGGAGCTGCAAGTCACCATGCTCCGTTATGACACGAAGATTCGCCGGGCGCCATATTGTTTCTCCGTACACATGTTGGTGCTGGTCGATATAAATGGACGAGGTTTGGATGCCTCGAAGATATAGCGATATTCCCCACCTTGAAAACGATCGAATCTCGAGCCAACCTCTTCAGCTTTATGAATTATTCAGTCAGATTTTGATTCCGTGGAAAAAAAGGATATTGAAAATTAATAGCCTGATAGTAAAAATACAGTCAATATGTTCAAGTTGCAATTACCTAAAAGTCTTGCGAAGAAAGAATAATTATCATATACAATTATGAGGAAAGACATAATTTGTGAAACTATTGATAAACAGAAAACTTCATGTAACAATCATGTAACACGTTACGTTATTATTTAAGTAAGATTTATAGTAACGCTTCACTTAACGCGTTACTTCTAAACCCTGCAAAAAATTATATAAGCTATCAAACTAACCAACTCCATCTCATTGATTGAAAAGATCATCTTCAGCCCGCAAAAAAACGAAGTCTCGAGTGTTTGATTAGTGTACAGTACATATGAGGAGCCAGTGTGTACTCCCTAAAGGCTACATAATCCCTCCTTTTGAAATATATCATCGTCCAGGGAAAACTACATAATAGTTGCGGTGACTCCCGAGAACTAAAGACGTGTTTTAGGGTCTTCCTTTTCACGCTGGATGCGTACATGCACAAATCCCCACGACCTTTTTTTCTGTACGTATGTGAACTCAGTTACACGGGTACGCTCTTTTCTCTATGTTGCTTAATACATTAAACCACACAGAATGATCCTTGACAGAACAAATTATTATCCCATTTTCAAAGGATACTTAGGAGCTCCAAATATTAAATGATATTGTAGTTTGGCAGTGGTTGTTTCAGAGCTCGACTTTTTAGGACGATGATAAAAAAATTTGATTCATTTTGATTTTGAAGATGCGATTATTTTCTAACTAAAGCACTTTTTTCGATTTCTTTAAGGGGTTATATGCCTTTTTGTGCGGACGAATTGAGGATGGTTTGGAGCATCTTTTAAGGTATTTAGCAATAATGTTATGACACCAAAGTTATTGTTTTTTAATAGTGTATTGTCCACTTGAAAAAGCAAGTATTTGTTCATAAAAAAATATCAACAATTGGCGGAGTTATGGCCCTTTCCCCGAAACAACTTTTTTTTTTAAGAGGCTTGCGGTGACCACGATGCACGTCGAACAGGTCAAGTTAAATTATAAAATCCAAAAAATTTCATTAGTCTAGGAATATATCTAGTTCTTGAACGATTAAAAAAATTAATATAACGTTTTTTCTGTATGCAAAAACGTTTTCCTCGAGATTTCGATTTTTTGAGCTCTAAAAATTATGTTAAAAAATTCTTATCTCAAAAATAAAAACTTTTCTATAAAAAAAGCGATCGTTTAAGATCGCTTAGATTATTCCTAGACTTAGATGTATTCCTAGACTAATGAAATTTTTTGGATTTTCTGATTTAAATTGACTTGATCGATTTGCATCGTGGTCACCGCAAGCCTCTTCAAGAAAAAAGTTGTTTCGGGAAAAGGGCCATACCTCCGCTAATTGTTGATATTTTTTTTTTGAAGAAATATTTGTTTTTTCTAGTGAACAATACACTATGAAAAAACTGTAACTTTTGTGACATGTCATTGCTGCTACATACCTTAAAAGTTACTCCAAACCATCCTCAATTTTTCCGCACAAAAAGGTATATAACCCTTTAATTTGAATGTAGAAACTTCAGTACTTATCATCACTTTTCGTTCATAACTACTATTTTTTGAATTGTGAAGATACATTACTATCTCATTTATCACTCTCGTAAATGAATAACTTGTTTTAAAAAAAATTTTTTTCGATTGTAAAAAAACTGATTCTTCTGACAGCGGTCGAATTTTATGTGCGATGAGAGTTGGACTTGGAAAAGTTATGGGAAATCAATGGAACTAATTGGAAACGATGAGAAATAGAGAGAAAAAAATTTGAAATTATAAGAAAATTTCTGGAATAATAATTAATCTTTGAAAACTATAGTGAATGGAAGATGATGGCGGGAAATTCCTAGAGTAATGGAAAATTTTAGACTGTTATGAGTTACAATGAAAAGAACAAAAGAGTAAAAAAAATAATATTCTACGTTTCACTATGATCTCTAATTATTTCCCATCGCTTCTTATATGACAAAAAATTAGCAGGTATTGATAATTATAGTGAATTAACAGAAATCACGGGAAACTGTAGGAAATTATCTCAAATCATGATTAATCAGGAGTAACTGTAGGAAATTTCAAAAAATCATGGGGAACTATAGGAAGTTATACTGATCCACCGAGAAAACTATATAAAGTTTCATAAAACCACAGATATTACAGAAAATAATGGAAATTTCTAAGAAACCTTAGAATTTCATGGAAATGGATAATAAAGAAGAAACAATCGGAAATCATGGTTATTAATAATTATTAATACGAGACTATAAGAAGTAATAAAGGAAACCATGGGGATTTATAGCTCTTTCAGTAAATTTTTGAGAAAATATGATATATACATAAAAAATCGAAGGAAATCTTTGGTTTGGATAAAAAATTATAGTGGACAGCATGGGAACTAGTGGGAAGCTATGTACAGTTTAATCATGAAAATTTATGAAAAATAATAGACACTTAATGAAAAATTGAGGAAAAAATTATAGAAGTTGATGAAAAACTATAATAAATCATAGTGACTGATAAAAATTTGTGAAAAGTCATGGACTTTGTCAAGAAACTATGGGAAATCATAACAAAGCATATGATGAATGAAAAACTATACACTCTCAGAAATTTCTCTATTAAATTAATTAAGAGACTGTCTTTAAAGCAGCTTTCCCATGCTGTCTTTTAAATTGTCTTATAAAGTTATGGACGCATCGATGAAAAAAATAGACACTGTCTATGAAAATAATAAACCTTCTATGAAATCAAAGTGCTCATTTAATATACAGATATCAGAGATTAAAATCGTTCTAACCTTAAATGATTTCTCAACAAAAATGTGTATTGAAACTTCTTTAAATTCAAGTTAATTTTAAAAGAATACATTTTATTTGGAGCGAATTTTTCCTGATTGATCAACGGCCGCTTCATTAAAATAAAATTTGTATTGTATGTAATATAAATTGTATAAAATTAATTATATTGTATATTCAATTATACAATATATTTTTTCAAATATACAAATATGTAGTCTCTTGAAATTGAATGAATTTTAATAATAACATATAAATTGATACATATAATATGTAAACGATAAATTTACTATAAATTTCTTTGAAATCCTTTACATATGCAAGTCCATGAAATTTCAAACACGATTGTAAGAGAGAAACAATGAAAAATCTTTGAAATTTCAAATTTTTTTGACAGTGTAGGTCCCTAAAATCATGAGATATGTAAAAAATCATGGAAATCTACAAGAAGCCATATAAAGTAATTATGTGCATTGATAGAAGAAGAAACAATAAGAAATCATAGTAAATAGTAGCTACTGATATAAAATTATACTGAATAGTAGAAATATATCTCTTTTTGATTTTTAAGTATTAGATTAGATTAGAAAGCATGAGATGTAAAAAACTTGTTGAGAGAATATATGTAAGTATAAGTAAAAAACTAAGAAGAAGCATGGAAATGAAAGGAAAATTATAGTTAAACCATAGATAGTCATAAAAAATCATATAAAATCATAAAAAATTATCGGAAATAAAATTTAAACTATTTCTTTCAATCACGGAAAATCATAGAAATATTTGGGAAACCAAGTGAGGTCATGGAAAATCATGAGTGGATTCCTGACGAGATGTCTGCAGCTGTAGTGAAAAAAATTTATGTATAATATCGGCAAATAAATGCCATATATTCTATATGAGATTCCACTTGAAATACTTATACTACTTTACTTAACAATCTAAAAATTGTTTCAATTTTATAAGGTATGCGGCCATTGTTTACATTCGAGTCGGAACAAACATTTGGGCGAGGGCGATGGGGAAAATATTAATCCCGGGTCGTTTCGTACTTGATTACATCTTCAAGGATGAAGCCTTTCTAAAAATCCCACGGGATTTCCGTCGTTCGTTGCAGCGACTTAATAAGACGCCGGCGCTTTTGACTAGGAAAATCAAATCAGAACGTTGCCAGGACGTTTAAAGACGGATCACGAGTCATCCGTTTCCTGCGCCGTAGAAACTTTACCAGGCGTAAAATATCCTTACGTAACGAGCATTTCAATAAGTTGGTATTATCATAACTTGCTCCCGAGAGCAACTTATCGATTCTTCTTCCCTGCTTTTGATGTCGCTCCGACTTGAAACGAGCGAGAAAACGTTTCCATTAATTCTGGTGGAGAGTTTCGTATAATTTATTCATAAGTTGGTTTAAAATTATGGAAAATATTTTGAAAAACGTCAAGAGAAACTCGTGATTCATAGGAGTGAGAGGAAGTTTTTGAAGATTAAATTTGAGAATGTTTAGGATTTAAAGATGATTGAAAGAGGGTTTTATACCAGGGGGGAGTTGAAGGAAAGTGTGAGGTTGCGTAGAATGTTTTGCAATTTTTTTTCGAGTTCAAAAAATAGAATTTTCTATTTTTTCATTTTCTAGATTGCAAATGACCCTTTAATAATTTGTCCATTAATTCATTACCACTGATGAAGGGGGTAGGCAGAACAAATTTTCGATAGGGGTTTTTCTGAAAAACATTTTTCCTTCGGGATTTCATAATTTTTAATCTTTGACAATATTATGTTACGAGAGAGCAACCTTGGAATATTTTACATTCCGCAATTTAAATGATATACAACTTTTGGAATCCAGAGTTGTACATTTTTCATGTTTGTAAATAATGGAATTCGATTTTTGTGATTTTCAATCAATTAACTGAGGTTTCAATTTTTTTACTAATACTTTTTGTATTTATACCATTTTGAGGTATATGTGAAACTAGCTGTCCTAGCGGGCTTTGCTCCGCAGTTACCACGTTGTTACATACGGTTCGGCCAGGAAAAGTCAATTGTTTAATTGAAAAACGAAAATTGCCAAAAAATTATCTGAATCCCAAGTTTCGAAATCTGCTATTTTTTTTCTTTTTGAAACAAGTTCTATTTTTTTCACGAAATAATAATTGGTTGGATAATAATGAATTACTCCGAAGAGATATTAAACTAATATATAATGGATTACATTGGTCCCAAACATGTTATAAGTATTTCAAAAAAATAGTTTCTGATACTTTTTTACGATCGAAGTAAAGAGTAAAATTAATGAAACTTTATTTGTTTGTCAGGATTAAAAGATGATCATGATGAGGGTTATAAAAGTTATTTTATTATGACTTTTCATTATTTGTGATTCATGGAATTTCGTGATGATTTGCATTGTGACGTATTGTGCCTTGTGTAATAATTGATTATATTTTCTGTTATTTCTTATGCAGGGTGCCCCAAAGTCGTCGGATCATCAGAAAACCATCGACGCCTTATGAAATTCTAAGACACTTTTTCCTTTATAATAAATTCGCAAAATTTAGAGAGTTATTAATAATTCAGTTTCAGCCACTCACGATTCGGAAAGGCGGGGCTTCTGATGGAGGCCCTTTCTCCCTTTCACCCCTTCTCTTTCTAAGCTACTCTTGTAGAAAAGTAGGGGGTAATTGAGGTGTGTTATGGTCGTTATGGAATATATAATAATGATTTCTCTTATCTTGAAGGGCAATTTTTAGACAAAAATTCTATGAATCGAAGTTTTCGTCAAATCAAAGTGTCTAAGAATTTTATGAGGAATTGATGATTTTGAGATGATCCGCTGATTTTAGGACACCCTGTATTTCATAGTTTCGTAAATTTTTATGAGTTTTTGTCACTCGTAACCTTTTGTAATTTTGTGACTTTTTGTGATATTTTGCATAATTTTATGTTTTAGTATTTATACTTTTTGTAACTTTTTGCGACTTTCACAAGATATTTAATACTTTTATATGGATTTTATATGGATTTCTTGAATTTGATGATCTGAGGTTCAAAGTTTTGTGAATTTCTAAGCACTTTCGTAGATTTTTATTTTTCTCGATTATTTACTGCGTTGCAATAATTTTTCTGATCTATATTTTCTATATAATCTTACGTTATGATAATTTTTTTTATCGATTAAATATATACCGCTAACGTTTTTATGCGTTTCGTTTTAACCTATATTTTTATTGTTTATCGATGTAACTTTTTCCAATTTTACATGAAATATTGATTGATTTTATCAGAATTTCGGGAAGAGTTTGAATCCCAAAAAACCCCCTCTGTCTACGCGCTTGCCACTGATTAAAATGAGTTGGGGTTTTATAATGGAAACAGCTATTCCATGAAAATTTTTTGAGGGTTCAATTTGATGTTCAACTATCGATTTTTTTCTTATACAATTCTACAGGGCTATCTTAATTACCATGAAAAGTAATGGGACGAAGGCAGTGTCGACAAATGAATCGAGGCCGTCTATGAAATATATGAAATCGCCTCATTACCGTGCCATTCTTCCCAGGCGATGGCGTGGAATGATAGCTTCGGCGAGTGAGTGTATTTAGCCGAATCCCGGCACCGCGAGTCGCGCTTTCACAAGCTACCTAAATGTTTGATATTACCGAACGCTGCAGTAGCGTGGCCTCCGCCAAATGCGTTTTCACGCCAATTTGTCGTCCCGGAAGCTTTCACGAGTCTTCACTCCGTCTCTGCCGATGCTCTCGACTTTACACTCGATTCGAAATCGTTTTCAAAGTACCTCGACAAACGCGCGTTTTTATACACAGGCTCCCTTTTTTTATCCTTTTGCTTCTTCCATGTATTTTCATCGACTGCTTTTTACGATGCTTTTAAAAAATTTACCAAAGCTGGGGGGTAGTTTGCATGGGTAAAAAATTGACAGGGAGTGTTTTCTAGTTCAATGAAAAAAAATTTGTGCTCAACTCCTTTCTACTATTTTAGTATGGTATGCATGTCAGTTAAGATTTTAAATTCTTAAAATTAGTAGGTTTGATTTCATGAGGACTTAATAGTACGGATTCATATATTATCAAATAAACCTTTAAAAGCAAACCCCACAAAGTTTTAATCCAAGAAATGTGATACATCTGACGATTTTGATTGCACTTACAAAAAAAGAACGAAAACTGGCCTTTTTTTGCGTGAACATCGTTCAATTTAGAATCAAAGAGAAATACATAATCTCAAAACGAATCGACGTGAGAACTGCTCTTCCGATCCTCGACCGGATAATTTACTTACACTTACCGACCCGGTCGCATTGATGGCACGTGGCCTACTCCGGTGTTCGAAAATCTCCATCTCTCAAAATCGGTCTCACCCGAGCGAAATCATAACGAGACGAATGTCACGGATGAGCGATCGTTCGCGTAATTGCCAACAATGGGCCGCAAATTTGTTGCGCGCGTGCAACGTGCGTACACCATGTATGCACTCGTAGGCGCTAATGGCGTCAAAGCAGTCATTTTTTTCCAAGGGTCCACCTGAGAGATACAAATTCTAGATGGTAAAGTACTTCGAGGATTGAATTCTGGAATTAGAATTTAGAAGAATCTTATTTCTACATAGAATCAATACACTCAGGCTTATTTGACTGAATCCACACTGAGAAAAATTCATACCAGGTGAATGAATTGAAAATTTTTGTGTGATGAGATGTTGTAAATCGTTATTAAAACAAATATCGAAGTTGAAAATTTCATACTACGTGCTTGGATATTGTCGAAAATATTGTACTTTCTTCAACAAACTGATCTTCAAAAATTCTGTGGCACTTTCAAAGCTTTTACATTACAATTGATTGTGAAAGACAATTCCTAAAAGCATGTTTTTCTGAGATATCGAAAAATGTTTTCTTTTATTGTATTTCAACGACAACAATTTGTTAGTAATCACAGAGCAGAAAATCATTTTATCCATTAGATAAATATATTCAATTTATTGATAACATTCATTACGATTTCTGGGTATGAAAATTGCAACTATAAAAAAGAAAAAAAATGTCTTTCCAAGCTCTTGTAAAGAAATTATTCATTTTTTTTCAATTTCATGGGAGAAAAGAAAAATTATATTTACTTGAAATGTAATTTAATGAAACGAATTCAGGTGTTATAATAGATCTTAAATTGTTATGAATATCAAAGTAACGAGTTTTATCATTAATATTAAAAAAATTTTTTACATCGCACTAAAGAAATATGCTACGTAGAATTATATGACTAAAATCAATGGCATTATTGGTTCTCACTATAAAAAAATCATTCTTTGCTAATTCAATCTATTTTCAATTTTACTCGGTATTCTTTACAGAAATCATGGAAATTATGACATATTGGAGTAATAGTTGATTAGGACAACCTGATTCTGGAAATTTCATATTGGAATTCGTTGATTCTATACAATAAAATTTTCAAATTATTTTAGTATAAGATGAAAATCATTCTCTACATTTACAATTTTTAATTAAAAATATTCAAAAGTAAGTTTGATGAAAAATGATACCTTTTCATAAATAAGAGTACTCTAATTAATGGGAAAATGCACCAATAAAAAGACAATCTAGAAGAAAACGCAAGTTAAAGAGGAAATGCCAAATAAATAAAAAAAAAAAAAAAAAAAAATAGTCACTCGACTTCAGTCGTCAACAGGAAAAAACCATCAGTGATAGAAACATCAAAATTTATGAGTAAGCCATATGTAATGGTCATAATATTATGAAAAAGTTTTTTTGCAAAATAAGCATTGATCCTGTAGTAAAAAGCCCGCAAAAAATAGTGTGAATTCGAGGAGGGAAAAATAGATGGCAATTCAAGAAATTTTTGAAGAACAAAAAAGTTTTAATTAATTTTGATTCTACAGTGTCAGTAACCAGCCCTTGACGTTTTTGGTTTTTCAAAAAAACTTTCTGTTTGATCAATGCAACATATCATATTCTTTCAGTTTGTCGCAGATTCACGAATTGACTTGCAAAAAAACACTGTTTTTGCGAAAAAATCGTTAGTCACACTGTAAAAAATTTGCATAGTAAACTTCCAATCCATGAATCGGTAGTTATTAACGTATGGAAATTTTTCCATACTTTTGTATGGGATTTACCAAAAAAGAAAGGAATAATCAAATACATGTATGGAAAAAAGGTACTCAGTAATGGAGAAAGTTCCAAAAGTGTATAAAAAATTTCATGTACCTCTGGCATAGAAAACGCGTTTCTATGCCAGCTCGAGATCTCTAAACGCGTTTTCTATGCCCTCGGTACATAAAATATCGTTCGTAACAGGCATGGATATGCGAATTTCCTCGTTTCGCCAAATTCGCATATCCATGCCTGTTACGAAATATACTATTCCATGCTCAGATCGTTTCCATACAACGTGAAAAAGTTTCCATACTCAGCGCATGGAAAAATTACGATTATTTTGTACAGAGAAAAAACTAGAGAACAGTGTTCTTTTAAACTGTAAAAAATAATCATGTAAATTGGGTCAGCCGCATTTTTTGTAATCGATCTCACTTCAAATTCGCAAGGTTTTTTAGCGCACTTCTGACTACAGATGGATATTAATTTTGCTAGATATTTCTATGACTGGTAGATTTTTCGTTATCCACAACAGGGTTAAAGTGAACATTTTTTTAAATATATTTCATATTCCTATATTTAGAATTTTAACTCTACATCAAATCAAAATACTGCCACTCAAACAGTGAGTGGAAATTCACTCTCATAGAGTGAAAGTTCACTCCAAATTCCTTTCCGAAAAATGAGCAAAGTTTCACTCTTAGAGGGGTGAAATTTCACTACTTTGGGGTAACTTTTCACTCAAAAAAGTTGCAAAATCACTCTAAGGAATTAAGGAAGTTAATCCTTAGGTCAAAGAAAAAAATTTAACAGTCTTCTTCGATCAAAAAAACTGCCAAATTTGACTTATCCAGCTACTGAACAGATCTGGGGGGTCTCAACCCCCACAAAAAATTAATATGAATCGGCCTAGATCCCCCATCACCCCCTAGTTTCGACGCCTTTGGCGGGTACCAGTCGGTCCTGGGGATTTGTTCTATGCGCCCCCCAAATCTGTTGGCTCAATAAATGTCATCCCGTGGCCCGAGTCAATCTTTGTAAAGAGCACCGGGATCATCGGGCTCGACAACTTTGGCCTGCGCTGAAGGGACGAACAATGCGAGCGCTCGAGCAGGAGCATTTAATTGTTTCCGCTCTCTGTCCTTCCTGCACCTTGGGCCGGAATTTTCCGGAAGACGCTGGAATTGCGAGCGCTTAGCTCGTTAGGGGCGACGTTGCTCCTTGGGACCGGAAAAGATACAACCCTCACATTTGCCGCCTGTTTCCTCCTCAGCGATTCCGGCAGGCAGTTCTGCAATCAGCGGGCATGCTCTCCGCGTTTGGTTGCAATCGAAAAATTGGGAAACGAGCAGGGGGTGGGTTTCGTTAGTATCGAATATGGGAAACCTGATTGGAGGTTTTTCATCTGTGGATCACGTAACATAAGATGGTGTATGCTTGCACAGAGTTTGAAAGGAAATACTTATAAGGTTTTGGTGGGGACAAGGAAATTCTTTCAGAAGATTCTTAAAAAACTATTCAGTGAACTGGAGAATCCTTGAATCACCAAGATTTGGGTTTTAAGAATTTTAAGTGATAGACCCTGCATTTTTAGAGTGTCAATTTTGAGTTTTTCAGGTGAGTAAATTGCAATAGCAATTCATAGATAAAAAATGGTCAGATGAATTTCGATATTATCATTTTGATTTGTATGTGTACCGATTGTTTATGAAGTTTGGTGTTTTGAATATGGGTTCCTCATTCAAAATTTGATGAATATTTTTTGTATCTGTTTTTATAAATAATATTTCTGTTCAAGTTATTGAGATTTGGGATGAATTTCTAAATGGCCCTCGAAAAAAGCTGAGATTTTTCTTGAAGATTACACTCTCTGTATACCATTAATTATAAATGCTTAGTGCTACGCACACTTGCATTTATTGATAAGTTATGCTGGCATTTATCTCATATAGTTGAAAAAAATGAATAAATTCGTATTGACACGCCGAAAAATTTCCTACAAATGTGTTTAAATCAATCGTTTCAAATTTTTTCTCTCATGAACTTCAAACGCCAATGTTTTCAACCGAATCCACTATGAAATCAAAAAGAAAGGCTGGAAATGAAAGAATCAAAAATAATCATATAGTTATGAATTCTGAGAGATTTAAATTCCAAAATGAATACTGAGAAATTTAAATTCCAAAATTAGGAGTTTCTGTGATTTCAATATATATTTTAGGCGGATTTCTTCATAATCGATGTAATGATCAATAAAACTTTTAAATATATTAATATAAATATACCTTTTTTATTTTCTTTAATAATATCGATTGAATAATTTTTGAAATATAAAGTAGAAATATTATATTATTTATTGAAGAATGTTTTTCGTTCAATTTTAAAGTCATTCAAGCAAAAAGTTACTATTTTTGAATGAAATGCACACTTTGCAATAAAGATTAATCGAGAACTTTTACACTATAAATAATTCTCCTGTTTTCCAAATATAGGTGCTTGAAAATGCAGTAAATTTTATTAATTGATGCAAATTGACTATTAATTCTGAATATCAAAACAATTTCAACTTTTAGAAATTCCTCTACCAAAATATTAAGATTGAAAATCCATTTATACTTAAAAATTTTTTATTAACTTCCATCCACTTATTCCTGAATTTTCAGCAACTTTTGTAATTTTACCGTAAGTTCGATAAAAAATTTTGCTTGAAAATGCATGTATGTAAAACATTGAATAAAGAAAAACATTCAATTTACACAATTTTTCATCCAAACTATCAAAAACACAAATTTCCCAGTTTTCAAAATTTCCCTTTTTTATTGATTGAATCCATAAGAATAATTATTTAAAATTTTTTCATTTCTTGCCCTTCTTTTTTACATTTATCTTGTAGTTTTGATTTAAAAAATCTTTATAAAAAATAAGTAATATCTGATATTTGAAACAATTTATTTTCAATGAGTGAGCTGTAATATTTATACACTGAAAATTTTTCTGCATTTTTTCCTACAGTTTATATGAATTTTGATGTATCGAGCATATTCTTGTGTTTTTTCCTATAAGCTTTTGATAATAGCCTATACACTGGGGAAATACTGCTAAAACTATTGGAAATATTCCAAGGATCCTGGGAGTGCTTCCTATAGTTTTACCAGTTTTTTCTCAGTGTATAGGCGATTATCAAAGATATATAGGAAAAAATACAAGAAACAAGAATATGCTCGATACACCAAAATTCATATAAATTATTGGAAAAAATTCTAAAAAATGTTCTCAGTGTATTGAAAAGTCTATAATTTCTTTTTAATACATTTTCTTAATTACCTAATTTTCTAATCATTAAATCAAACATTACAAATTTGTGAACAATTTACACATTTTTCGTTCAAGTTTTCAATTAAGAAATCATAAAATTCGAAATTTTCTTTAATTCAATGATATAAATCGTTTTAAAAATGGAGTCATTTGCAGTAAATACAATTATTAAAGTAATAGATTTTTGATAGAAGCTTGTACATTCCTCCAAGATTTGATAGTTTCTCAACAAATTGTAATTTTTGATAAAAAACTTATCATTCTCTCTTTCCCCCACCTCTTTTCTAAACGCATAGGATTTCCCATATTTACGTAAAGCCCCACCCTAGATGAGCACGTTTTCATCGCGGTATATTAGAAAACTCGTGTTTTCCTTAGTCTTTAGTTACTGTATGTAGAAAGCAAGTTTGGATTATTATTTACCGAAAGATGCGCGCACGCTCGGTTCTTGTTGGGCCCGGGGCATCCATTCGCTTGCGTCAACTACCTCTCGACAGCCATTAGTCGCACCCTGAAAATTGAGTGGCGCCTGCTAGGTGCGCGCCTGATTCCATTAAAGACATCAAACGGGCAAAAATTGCATTAGCAGCCACCCTCTGACACCGTATTAATCTGCTACAGCCACGCAGGCATCCGAACACTCTGCCCTTCCGTCCACAATTATTCCTCGTATTTTCCCGTCTAGCGCTCGAATTCGCTCTCGAAACAAAGATTTTCCCGCACTTGTTACATTCTTTGGCATTTTTCGCGTCCCGAGTGAAAAAAGGCGTGAAAATACAATCTTCGTGATCGAGGGTTCGACGTTTGACGCAATTTTCCTAGTCGGTGGCGCTGCGCGGGAGAAGAGCTTGCCAAATTGAATTTCCACGGGCTTTATTTGATCATATTTTACATCGGCTTTGACGCTGCCCTCGAAAGGCACGCTTTTAAAATACATTACGGGGTGAAAAGGGCGAGGACATTTGCAGTCGCGCTGTTTGCTTGCATGCCAATTTGTCTCTTCCAGTTTGAGCTCGTCAAATTTGACTAATTCATGACTCAAATTCTGCTAATCGTAGAACTTATCTCACCATCGTCCTCTTATTGTTAGATTAAATTAAATCTTGGATTGAAATAACTTATTTTACACTTGTTGGAATAGTTCTTTGGTCACTTATTGTTTCATTTGAATAATAATCATTCAAATTGGCGGAAAAAACTACTCATTAGTGAAAAATAATATAAAGAGACCTAATCGAGTCTTACTACACTAAAAGAAAGGATTAGTTAAATCAAATATATTATGGTAACTATTAATAAATGGCATACTTGGATATGGCGAAATAAATGTTTAGTTGAGTCAAACTAACGATAAATTCATAATATAAACTATCTAATGAATTTCAAGCAAAGTTCTGTATATTAACAGTTACTTTATGCGTATTTGCTATGAATATCAACGAAGTAATCGCCATCAAGTAAATACCAAATTTCAAATAATTTGGATCAAGTTCAAAGTTAGTTGTTAGAAACTAAGATTGACCTAGGTTTTTTACTTAAAAAAAAAAAACTGACGTGTGTTTGTGTGTACATAACCTTAAGTGAATGTTTTTTTTTCCTATGTCTCGGAATTTGTTCCTAATTCTGCCAAAAACATAAATTTTTTTCCGTCTTATCTGAGGCGCGTGCGCGTGAGTACCCGATGATCATCCATCCACGTAAAGGTGATAGTTACCGCCGCTTGATTTAGGGAACTCGATGGTCGATCTCAAATGCAACAGCTTCATTGGACCCATCGACATTTATTTTGCTCAGGCCGAAAGATATATAAAAGTTTGAGTGACTCGGGAAGTAATTAAACTTTTATTTAATAACATTAAAGATGCTGGAGAGGCCACACTCCACGAGGAGAAGCTTCATTATTTTGTTAAACAGTGTAAATTTATTTATAAACTGGCACTTACAAGCTTGTCTGAGCTTGTTGATATTGTCGAAAATTTTCCACAACATTCGTCAAGTATCAGTATATTAACTGTTACTATATAGAACAGTTGCATCAAATATAGACAGCTTATTTGCTATTACTTTTGAATTTGAAGGTAACATTGATTTCTTACGCTATTCAAGTTTAACACATATTTGATCTTAATCCACGTGAAGTTGGTTCAAGTAATTTCAGTCAAATATATGGTATATTGGTCGCAAATGCTGCAGAATTCAAAGAAATTAGTATGAAACATGCGCTACCTTTATAACTAAGATATATATTAATAGTTGATAAATATTTGAGAAAATGGCGCAACTATACGCGTACTCTCTAAATCTGAAAAAGTGGAATTCCACTTTTTCGCAGTGCATATGCACTATAAGCAGCAGTGAAATGTCTTCCACTAGGAAACAGTGAAATTTCACTTTTTGAAAAGTGCATTTTTCTGAATCGTAAAATAGAATTTTCACTAGCGAAACAGTGAAATCTTACTGTTTCAAACAGTGAAATCTGACTGTTTCAAACAGTAGCGAACGTAAACATTTTTTTTTTTTTCGAGGATCCGGAAAATTTCCACACAGTTAAAAAAAATTGTTGAAAAATCCCATACAAAATATGGGTTATTAAAAACCTCTGATACTTTTATGGGAAATTTAGCAACATTTTTTAACAGTGCATGTAAACATTTGATTAGATCATCCGGCATTTTCATTTCCAAAAAAAGCATTCAAAAGTACTCACATTCTTTTTTCTCCACATGAACACTTGTGAACACTCGTGAAAAACTGATGCCGCCCAAAACCACCCAAAACAATCTCAAACGAAACAACTTTCAAAACTTTCAAAACTTTCAACTGCTTTTAATACACTTTTGTCAATTGTCACGTACGATTTGTCGTCACGAGGTGACAAACTGGCACAGTTGCGCGGGAAAAGTTTAATTCACTGTTTCAGGTAGTGAAAACGGAAACCGCTCACTTCTAAAAAAGTGGGAAACATTTCACTTTTTCCCATAGTGAATAATTTCACTGGCGTGGTTTCTCTGTTCACTGTTCCACCAGTGTATTTTAATCAAGTCACTGGTAAAACAGTGAAAAAATTTTCACTGTTTCAAAAAGTGGCGATTTCACTTTTTCAGATTTAGAGAGTATATTTGTATTGAACTTACTGTTTTTTCAGTGTAACGTCATTTGTATGAAAAATATCTACTTGCAGGAAATATTTACTTGCAGGAACATAAAATGTATAGAGCGCGTGAAAAATAAATACAATTTTCATTTTTCACTATCATTGCATTGTGTATGGTATTTTTATATTTCATTTGTTGATTTGTTAAATTACTTGCTTCAAAAAATTCCTTTGAGTGTTATTTTTTCAACTTTGTTAATTGCAAAATGCACATGTTTTGGGACAATTTCGTGTGCTTACTTCAAACATTTTATAGTCTGAATTTAATTTGATGTTCAATGCAGCTATAAAATTTATTTTTTTTTAACTTTATTTTGTGTTGCTTCTTTAGTGAAACTTATAGTTAGTATGACTTAACTTTTTATTATTGTATGTTTCCGTAGAATGAAGAAACAATAGAATCATGTAGAAAGAATTGACGAGAGTGCCAATAGAAAAAAATTGCAGCTTATGACTATGTTATTATGACATGTTATTATGTATATTATGGCATGTTTTACAATATTTCTTTGTGCATACTCAGACCCATAATTTCACGAAATTTTCATTCATGTTTCATGCTTCTCCATCGTCATTTGTGAGATATCGTTGAATTTTCTGATTTTCTATTATTTTGCATTTCTTCATATCAACGGCAATTTTATTTATAATAATTTTCTATTGCCCCTTCTCTCATTATATCTGACGAATTTTCGTGGTTTCCAAGAAATTTCCATAATTGTACATGATTTCTGTAATATCCTAAAACTTCCTATGCTTTCTCATGGTTTTACTTGATTTCCCATCGTCAACTATACTTTCTCATGATTATTTATTGTTTTCATGACTTCTCATTATTTTCCTTTAACTCCAACAATTTAAGATCTTAGCCTCGACCTACAGTTTTCATTGATTTTCGAAATTTCACAATAATCTTCAATACTTTATCATTTTATATAAAATGAATAATATAAGAAATGATAGAAAACTATGGAAACATACGTTTCAACCCAGAATATGATTCCTAATGGTTTTTTGTACTTCTATAATTTCTCATTTTTTCATGATTTTGCATTTTTGCCATCATCTTCTATGGTTCTACGTAATGTCTTACTTTTACTTTCCATTTCCATGGATTCCGAACATGTCATGTATTATTTCCTATAACTTGGAATTATGATGTTTTTTTTGCCTTATTTTACATCTATTTCAAATAATTCCAAAAATTTTTAAGCTTCATTGCTCTAAAATACAACTGCATTCAGAATCAGTTATTTTCCGAAGTAACATGAATTTTTCAAATAACAAAAATTTTCATCATGATCGAAAAATAATGATACCGTGAGTTCCTTACAATAATTTACACATTATTACACATCAAGATTCGAGAAAACTGATTTTTTAATGCATGTAATCATTCATAGAAGGAAGTTATCAAATTGCTTTTACAACGCACTTAATTTTTTTTTAAGTTGTATCAAAAATAGCAATATCTGTTTTCTCTTCATTTATTGTTGCACATGTGATAAAATTACAGCTTATCTTTAATCTATAGTTTTTTCAAGATTGAAAAAAAAAACTAATATTTGCGATATTGAAGGTACTTTACATGGAAGAATTCTCATGGTGTATGGAAAATTTTCCAGATTTATTATATGAATAAAATCCCATACAGAATATAGGTTAAAAACTTCAAATACTTTTATGAAAAATTCACCAACCTTTTTTAACGCTGTAGAAAATAAAAGTTATTCTCAAATACTCTGAAATCTTATAAATCTCGTGAAATAACATTTCCAACGAGACTGAAAAACTCGAGGAAAATTTCGTTCGGCGCATATAAAAAAAGGGGACACCATTTTCGTAGGATTTGCAGGGTATTTTAATGTCGGCGTGATTTTCTCGAATACAGCCGTGCACTGCATTATACATGCTGGCACGGAGACGAAAATCCAAGCTCGCTGCCGTGTGTATAATAACGAAAGGAAACCCAGCAGCGGCGTATATTTCCCCGGGGCCCCCGAAGCTTAGTGGCTCGAGTCTTTCCAGAGCAAGTAAAGACGCGAAGATCATATCAGCCCAGATAATTGGCCCGCAATCCGCTCTAAACCTCAGCGACTCTTTCTTTCTTTCCTCGTTTTTTCCTTGTCTTCTCTATTCTCTTCCAGCGACTACGCAGTTTTGCGAATCACGGCGATCGAGGGATATTTTAATTAAAAATACCGGTGATTCTCATTGAGCATTCGGAGACTTTCAAGATTCGCCGTCATTGCTTTGCTGTAAGATTTAAAGTTGGCACTGTTCTGCATAATTTCTCAGTGAAAATAAGAAAAAAAATTGTACGGAAAAAAAGCTGGTCGAACTTACTGGAAGGTGGTTGAAAAATTTTGGTAGATTTGACAAAAAATTTTGATTAAATTATTATTCTGCGTCAGTTAACTGATGTAAAAATCAAAGACTTGGACATGAGAGCATAAATAGCTACATGAAAAATAGTCGAATTTTCATTATTATTTGTTTCCTGCAACAGATTTAGTCATTGAACTCAATATTTATGTAGTACTTATATTTTATTTCATATGCACATATGCGTATTAGGAGGCTGACATGCCACTACCAATTTATGATTTGATTTCATAATTTTTTGGTCATGTATAATCAAAGATTCATTCGAAAGTTTTTATTATGTCTCCAAATTTTTTGCAGGTTTCGTCAAAAAATTTTTTGATGAAACGCAAACATTCAAAATATTTGAAAATGTACGAAGAGTATAAATCATCATGAGAAAATCATAGTATATTCTTGTAAATTCTATATTTGAAAAAATTTTTTATACCAACAGTCATCGAATTATAACAGCAATGAAAATTAGACTTGTACCAATCATGAAAAGTAATTGTAATTTTTTGAAACTCTTAGAAACGGTAAAAAAAGTTTTGAGTAGATACAAAAAAGTATTGAAGGGATAGTAGTTTGTAGGATGAACAGTGGATTATAGTGACTGGTAATGTAGAATCATGGAGAGTTATGGTACCGTATTCAATAATCAAAAAATGATTGTGAACCCTAGATAATGGAAGGAAATCATAGCTATAGAACTTTGTATAAAATTTTAGAGAAAAAAATAAATTATAGAATACAATGAGAATTTGAGAAATTATGGGTAATGATAAAAAATTCTGCAAAATAGTAGAAAACTATTGAAAATCATGAAATACCACGCAAAGTTGTATGTACGGCAGAGATGGGCGAAAGTACTACTCACGAGTCCTCGAGTACAGAGTACATGTACTCGAGTACAATCCGAGTTCTCGAGTCCATGTACTCGAGTACTCTGCTCCTGCTCGAGTACTCCAGTCCATGAACTCGTGTACTCGGACTGTACTCGAGTCCACGTACTCTGTACTCAAGTACTCGTGAGTAGTACTTTCGCCCACTTCAATTGCTCTTACTGCAGGTAGCGCGTTACGTAAAACGCTTAACGCATTACGCGGCTCTTTGGACTCGTTTACTTTTACTTGATACATAAAACTGACAATCATCACAAGATACATGTGGATGGTATTGTTTCTTTATCTGCTCACTTGACTTCTGTGATCAAATTAGATAAATAAATTTAAATATTATTTTTTAAACAATTAAGGGCGAAATTGAATTACTCGCAATATGCTTATACAATTTTTAAGACTTTCGGATGCCTGATAATGTGATAATTAATCTAGTGTATAATATACGAATTTGATTTTATAAACATTTTTCAACAATTACTTGTGAAATTCAAGTATCTGCGAGATGCATATGCTTTCTATAGTTTTCAAGTGCACTGATAATGAATCTTCTGTCGAATTTGGGAAATTGATTTGTTTGAACTTTTCTTTTAACATTTACTTTGATAATTGTTGTTATTGAAATATGCATATGCTTTCAATAGTTTTCAAGTGCTCTAGTAATGAATCTTTCGTCAAATTTGCAATCTTGATTTGTTGATAGATTTTTTTTGCAGCATGTTGCAAAATTGATGTTTTTGCACGATGTATATAATTTTTATGGTTTTCAAGTTTGCTGATAAAGGATCTTTTTTCAAATTTTCAATATTCATTGGTTTAAACATTTCTTTTTTGCAATGAGTTGCAAAATTGATGTTTCTGCGCGATGTACACGTATACTTTTTTATGGTTTTTACGTTCGCTGATAAAGAATCTTTTACCAAATTTGCAATATTAATTTGTTTGAACGTTTCTTTTTTGCAATAAGTTGCATAATTGATGTTTCCGCACGATGTACACGTATATTTATTCATAGTTTTCGTTTTTCCTGATAAAAAATCTTTCGTCAAATTAAAAAATTGATTTGCTCAAACTTTTTTTAACAATTAGTTGCGAAACCGATGATTTCGAAATATGCATTTGCTTTCAATAGTTTTCAAGTGCGTTGATTATAAATCTTTTTTCGAATTTCAGGAATAAATTTGTTCAAACTCGAGCAGAGGAAAACTGCTTGAGAAATACCTAAACACCCTCCTGTAAGCTTTTAAGTTCCTACACAATAAAAATTTGTTTCCACTTTCTACTGCACAAACATGCAAATATTTCTAGCTAGCCTATCGTGTCAGAAACTTTTTTCATTTCCTTTGAGAACCTGTTTTATTGCCTTATAGAATAGACATTTTTTTTATCCGAAGGAACCACGTTAGTCCCCATACTTCGTAGTAGAGCAATAAAATTTTTTTACCCCTTTCTTCTCATGAAGAGACGAAAGACGATCGTGTCCTATGAAAGCTATCACGGACCGTAACTAACTTCGAAAATATATTTTCTAAAGTGATATCCAGAGATGCAAGGCAAATTTGATAAAAATTTCCGTTTTTTCGAATTCAGGTTCAGAATAATGCATGTAACCCAAGAATCAAGAATTGCAGATGGAAGTACAATAATGGTTATAAGTTATAGGTTCCCACAGTGATACAAACAAATAGTCGATAACTATTCAAACAATCGTCAATTGTTTAAACAATAGTTGACTTGTTTGAACAACCAACAGTTGTTCGAACGATCGATAAATTTGACAAAATATTCATCATCAGCGCACTTGAGAACGGTGAAACGCATGTGCATTTTTCAAAAAAAAAAATTTTGCAGCTCATTGTTAGAAAAAAGTTTAATGAACTCAATTTTTCAAATTTGACAAAAGATTCTTTATCAGCGAACTTGAAAACCATAAAAAGCATACACATCGTGCGGAAACATCAATTTTGCGAATAAACCATAAAACCATAAAAAGTAAATGCATCGTGCAGAAACATCAATTTTGCAACATGTTGCAAGAAAAAATGTTCCAACGAATCAGTATTGCAAATTTGACGAAAGATTCATTACCAGCACACTTAAAAACTCTTGAAAGCATATGCATATTTCAATAATATCAATTTGTTAAATTAATGTTAAAAAAAAGTGTAAACAAATCAGTATTGCAAATTTGGCAAAAGATTCTTCATCAGCAAACTTGATAACCATAAAGACTATATACATCGTGCGGAAACACCAATATTGTAAATTATTGCAAAAAAGAAATGTTGAAACACATCAATATTGAAAATTTGACAAAAAATTCATTATCAGCGCATATGGATACTTTGGAAAGCATATGCATATTTCAATAATAACAATTATCAAAGTAAATGTCAAAAGAAAAGTTCAAACAAATCAATTTCCCAAATTCGACACAAGATTCATTATCAGTGCGCTTGAAAACTATAGAAAGCATATGCATCTCGCAGATACTTGAATTTCACAAGTAATTGTTGAAAAATGTTTATAAAATCAAATTCGTATATTATACACTAGATTAATTATCACATTATCAGGCATCCGAAAGTCTTGAAAATTGTATAAGCATATTGTGAGTAATTCAATTTCGACCCTAATTGTTTGAAAAATAATATTTAAATTTATTCATCTAATTTGATCGCAGAAGTCAAGTGAGCAGATAAAGAAACAATACCATCCACATGTATCTTGTGATGATTGTCAGTTTTATGTATCAAGTAAAAGTAAACGAGTCCAAAAAGCCGCGTAATGCGTTAAGCGTTTTACGTAACGCGCTACCTGCAGTAAGAGCAATTGAAGTGGGCGAAAGTACTACTCACGAGTACTTGAGTACAGAGTACGTGGACTCGAGTACAGTCCGAGTACATGGACTCTGTACTTCGCGTTGTACTGAGTACTCAATGTACTCGAGTACGCCCATCGCTGGAGCAGACCAATAGCTTTGAAATAGGGTCAGAATTTCTCAAACGGATCACCTGAAATTGATGAAAATTCATTTCCTCTTGAAATTGACTTTTTTCGATAGCATTTACCATTCCTTAGGTAAATCCAAACTGATTTCGTTCAAAAAATTTTGTTGTTTATTTTATTAACAACTAAAGATTTTAATCTTTTTTTTTTTTAATTAATTGCAGATGATCTAATTTTCCGATTTTTATCTTTCTTGCGGTAATGGAATCGGCATTTAACATAGATTTATCATGATTTTTTCCGATCCGAAAACTTGCATTTTTATAGAATATTTTTATATTTGTTTATAACAAATTGATAAACAAATGTGTTCTCAACCGTATTTCGACTAGAAAAAAAACCACATATACTTTCTTTAGTTCTCTTTAATATTCGGTTGAGAAAAAAAATGGATCACATTTTGAAAAAGAGTAATTCGGGGGTAATCATAGTCGCGCGAGGTGCCAAAGTTACGCCGTTCTTTCGCGCGTATGTATTTATTCATCACCGCGCACATGTTTCTCGCTATGTTAGAAGGATTTCTTGGGTAAATAAATAATCGAATTTGTAAGCGTATAAAAGTATAATATATTTTTGACTTTAGCTTATTTCAATTTTTCACACAACAGATATTATTTGCGAGAGATATACATTTTTTGAACGAATCCTAGTGAATAAGGACTTTCAGCGACGACTATTTTTTATACAAACATATTTAAATTTCAATTTTGCATTTATCAGTTTTTTGTATCGTTGAAATTGTTTTACAAAGAATGTACTTTGGTTCGGCGGCTGGTTGAAAAAAATGATATTTATGAGTACATTTGATCGCAGTGGCTTTCGAAAAACGAGATTGCAATTTTTCCCGTTCGGCTTCATATTCTGTAGTTGTGCAAAAATCAAAAGAGATATTTTTGAAAAAACCCTTGGCCTAGTCAAAAAAATCAATGGGTGTCGTGATTTGAGAATTAATCGGCCTCTGTAAACTTGCGCGATAAGCGTTCCGTTTGACAGTGCCACCGATCCCGTCACATGCCCCTTTGCCGTGTGCTGTGGCAAAAAAATGCCACTGCACTTCTGCCTCGATTTCTTTTTGGAGATAATTCATATTTATGAAATTTGATTTGTTTCTATACTGTGCTGCTGCACCGTCAGAGAAAAAAGTTAACTTCTTTATACTGTTTTTTCCATGAATATCAATCAAAAACTGCATCATTTTTCTATTGAATAAATTAACTGCTACAGAATCATGTTTGTGGCATTCAGATACAATTACAAAACTGTGATGGTTAACTTTGTCACCTTGTTTATAATAAATCACGTACGGGTGAAGGGTGACTTGCTTATTGGACCAATGGTGGGCTTGAACTGCATCTTGAATCACAAATGAAAAATTTTCTGCGAAATCGAGACATACGACGAACTCTCCCTCTTTGATAGTTTTCTTCGCATGACTGAAAAAAGCTGCCTGTGATTTTGCTGTGTGGTCATGTTGCAAAAAGAATTGTAATTTTGTTTTGAAATTTTTGAGGAAATTGTCAACTGATTGTGTACAAGTAGATAACTCGCCTCTGAAAAAAAAGAGTAAGCAATTATTATTCCAGAAAGGAAATTCAATTATATTTTTTTTTTTACAAAACATTTTTACAGTTTACAATTTTACTAGAAAAAGGAACAATTTTCATACTGAAAGGCAATGTTAATTACCTGTCTGTGGTTTTCCATGATTTGTAAGTCACATTTTCAATGCCATGATCACTGAATAAACCAGCGAATTTGTCCAGTATTGGTTTCACACCAGGACAATATTTACACTCCATAAGAAAACAAGCTGTTGTTGAATTTTTGCAAACAATAAGTTTGCAAATGTCACGAATAGAATGCTCAGAATTTACTCCAATTTTTTTGAATTCCTCATTCATTCCAACAAACTTGAGCCTCATATTTTGGTGAATGTGGCAGACATAAACGTTGTAGGTTCCTTTTGACCCGACGGGCAAACAAAATCTAGGACGGAGTTTTGTGAACGTGGACAGACTGATTTTGATTTCTGGATTATTCTCAATGAACTTCGCGTGCAATTCATTAATATTCAGCAATAATAGTCTTTTCTGAACCGTCTCTCTAACACCGTTTTTAGAAATCGTTATGCAATCTTTCCTGCCCGGCATAAGGCGGCTCCATTCATCTGACGTATAAAAAGTGGTCACTTCTTCAATTATACTATCAGATAATGGCCGACCAGATTTTCCATTGGGAGTCGCTCCATAACCACTACTTTGTCTGATTGAAACAATTCGGCGAGATACTTGAAACTCTTTTTGAATTTTTCGCACACTCCGATTCTTCGGCAAAGTCGTTAACAACATAATTTTCTCATTTTTTGAAATTGCTTTGGAGAATGCAATTTCGAAATCATTTATAAAAACTTGATTTTGTGGATCGTTATGATCGGCAGTGCTTTTTCTAGTAGTAGATAATTTGACACGTTTCACTTCAACACCTATTCTAAAATCAGAATCCGCCTCATCGTCCCTCAAAAATTTGTTTATAGGTTGTTCTTGTGTACTTGTGTAACTTTCTTTTTCATTATCAATGGGGGGCACAAAATTATCATAACGAACGTCGATTGACTTGGAATTATTGGACTGGAGAATCGATCTCCTGCATAAATCGCACACAAATTTTCCAATTCAATTCTTATACATTTCACTCCAATTATCTGAGACTAATTTCAATTTTTTGTACACACTATTATGACCTTTTTTTCTAAAAGGATTGCAACGTAAATTTGCTCGAGGCATTTCGATTTTTAAAAACACTTATGAACACTACAGTTCCAAAACGACAGCGACTAAAAACTGCCAAAAACTGCGTCTACACGAGAATGAAGAGAACTGTAGCGCACCGGTCGCGACAAGCCCGGTCATGTCGCGTGCGACAGGTCCGAACAAGCTCGAGCGCGACTATGATTACCCCCGAATTACTCTTTTTCAAAATGCGATCCATTTTTTTTCTCAACGGAATATTAAAGAGAACTGAAGAAAGTATATGTGGTTTTTTTTTCTAGTCGAAATACGGTTGAGAACACATTTGTTTATCAATTTGTTATAAACAAATATAAAAATATTCTATAAAAATGAAGTTTTCGGATCGGAAAAATTCATGATAAATCTATGTTAAATGACGATTCCATTGCCGCAAGAAAGATAAAAATCGGAAAATTAGATCACCTGCAATTAATTTGAAAAAAAAAAATGATGAAAATCTTTAGTTGTTAATAAAATAAAAAAAAAATTTTTGGAACGAAATCAGTTTGGATTTACCTTAGGAATGGTAAACACTATCGAAAAAAGTCAATTTCAAGAGAAAATGAATTTTCATCAATTTCAGATGATCCGTTTGAGAAATTCTGACCCAATAGTATATGAATGAATTCTTCGAAAAATGAACTTTTTGAGTAACTATTCTTATAAGAATAAAAAACAACCTATGAATTTGTAGTAGATTAAACTTGAAATAACTTCTGTAATTGTAGCCTGAGCATAAATTTAAAAACGTCATTGGGAAGAGCAGACAAATAGCTTTGAAAAAGTATATGAATGAATTTTCAGAAAATGAAATTACTGAGTAACTATTCTTTGAAGAATTGAAAACAACCATTAAATATGTAGTAGATTAAAATCGAAATAACTTCTGTAATTGTAGCCTGAGCATTAATTTTAAAACGTTATTTGAAAGAGCAGACCAATAGCTTTGAAATCGTATATAAAAGAATTTTTTAAAAAAATTAGCTTTTTTAGTAACTATTCTCTGAAAAATAAAAAACAACTAATAAATATGTAGTAGGTTAAACTCAAAATAACTTTTGTAATTGTAGCCTGAGCATGAATTTGAAAGCGTCATTTGAAAGAGCAGACTCAGAGATGGGCGAAAGTACTACTCACGAGTCCTCGAGTACAGAGTACATGTACTCGAGTACAATCCGGGTCCTCGAGTCCATGTACTCGAGGACTCATTGGGGCCGGATACTGTACTCGAGTACTCGGCTAGAGGTTGAGTACTTGAGTCCATGTACTCGAGTACTCTGCTCCTGCTCGAGTACTCAAGTCCATGGACTCGTGTATGTATAGAAATTATTCAAAAGATGTCCTGTAACTCCGAAAAGTTTTGAGATTAATTATTATTGAATATCAGAAAATTTTGATGAACTTTGTTGATTGTGGAAAATTCTGCAACACTATAGATATTGTGCAGAATCCAGAAAACGACCGAAAGTTCGAGAAAAAAATTATCCGGGAATATTGCGATACGGGTAAATGGTCGTTCGGGAAAATTGTCATTCGGAATCTTTCATTCGGGAAAATGACTGGAAATCATGATTTTCGATAACTTTTTATATCGTGAAAAAACAATCACGTATTGACAATCATAGAAAATCATCATTTATGAGAAATCGCATAAAATAATTAAAAATCATTAGAACTTGAGGGAAATAATACAGAATTCTAAAAGATGATTGAAGGCGAAAATAAATCACTCTTACCTTATGGAAATTAATTTAAACCATTGTGTAATCGAGAGAACTATTGCAGTAAATCATAAAAAATTATGAAAATTATAAAATATGATTAAACCTATATAAATCGAAAAGAAGTGATAGAGTATCATAAAATTTAATGCAAAACTTGGGAAAATCATAGAAATTCATGATGGTGAATCCTCGCAATTTATGCGGAAAATCATAGTGAAATACTGGCACATATGCGTAATTGTAGGAAATTAGAGAAAATCATTGGAATTGAGAACAATCGTTAAAAGTGAATTTTAGAAATTATATAAAATCATAGAATTCGAAGGGAACTATAGAAAATAAAAAAAATTATTATAAATGATGTGAAATTAAAAAAACTTATAAAAAAATAATGAAAAACAATGGGAAAACTTAGGAAAATCATCAGTCAGCATGATAAAATATCTGATAGAACGCCTGCAGTAGTGTCATCGACGGATTCATCAAAATACATATAATTTTTCATATTGCAAACAAGATAAACCTTTAGAAATCGATACACTTCAATCAGGAATAGTCATCGAGGAGTCACACTTCGATTTCAAATAAAAACCACTCTTACTGAACAAAACTTGTAAGAATAACTTTGCTGACAAATTCCGCTCTTCCATATCGATTACAGCTGTTTTGGAATTACATGCTCGGAATTATAATTCCGATTCCGCCATTGTCAGGTCCACGGGCGATTCAATACGCGCGTTTGTCGGCATAATGCATTCATGATGACAGGTGTTTTCAAAGAGCCGGCGCGATAAAAAATTAAAAGCAAAGTGCCCGTGTGATGGGACGCGAAATTCGCGAATTCATCGTTACTCGAGAAAGTCGAGAGTCGATCGTTGCCGAGCCCGTTTTCTTCCATTAGAGCGAGCTTTTGTGTGCATGCACGTATGTATGCGTTTGGCATGCATATTGCGCACCCGTATACCTACACACGTAAACACATAACACAATTGATTACGCAGTGTCGGCGAACGTACGTGATTACAGGGCTGAGAAACGCTCAAGTCGCGCGCGAGATACGCCTTCGAAAGTTCCCAAAGTTTTCATTCGAGGCACTTTCCGTTGAGGATGCAGAAGACGAAGGAAATTGTTCTGCAGGTTTGGTTGCCAAGGAAATTTCGGAATTTGCGGAGATTTGATGGCTTGAATTTTGCATTTTTTTTTTGTAAATGCGAGAATGTACGTGAAGATTACACATTTTTCAAGATCAGCATAAACCAAAATGTTCGTTATAAAATTTCCTTTAACATAGATGAGAAAAAGTCTAGATTATCTTCACTAGTTGTATAGATTTTCGACGTCAAAGTTTGATATATTCGCCAAAAATGAGGTTTTTGTTATATCTACTTCCTGACATTTTCGACGACATCTTTCGAACGGGTGAGTCAAATATCCTCAGTATTAGCTTAATATCTGCGCAATATTCTCCTCTTCAAGAAAAAGTTAAGTTCATTGATATATCAAGTGCACGAAAGATGATAATTGAATTTTAATGGAAAAAAAACAGGGTTGAATTTTGCGAATTCTTCAACCTTCCCTTTTTTTACATTTTTCCATGTTTTTGAGTGCCAAGATCACAAAAAAAATACCCCAGTTCTGTTGCAAAATCGTTGTAAGACAGTGTTATTTGAGTTATGTATCTATTGACTTGGGTTATAGACAATAGGACATCGAAGGTCGATATGGAGTACGTGGATGCGAATCGTACGTATGGTAGATCAAGCCAAGATTCGGGATCGAGAGTGACTTGCAGAAGCCGTAGCGGCGAAATAGAGGTGTTCGAGATGAGAGGGCGGCGCGCCGCGGTTATTTATCCTGCCCGCTCCAAGAGCCGAGAACCTCCGCCTTCGCTTTCTTTGCGGCCCTGTAGAGTTTCCTTTTACTTTTTATTTATGTGTATACATCTCTATCTCAGCATTACATTTCTCGCGTCACGCGAAGACGCGATTCGGAATCACGTAATTGCTCAATTTTACGCGGTCACGATCAATGGAATTTCGTAATTACTGCAAAAAGGTACCAAACGGAATCCTGAATTTATTTTTTAGCTGTTGTAAATATATGTTTTGTAAATTATCAGATTTAGAATATTGTACTGGTTGGGTGTCATTCGAGCAAAAGTTTTCCATGTTTGGAGCATTTTGAGAACCATTAATTTGTGCAGTATGCCTTTATTGATTGCACCTATAAATTAAAATTAGTTGTGCAAGTACTTTTATAGAAATGATGATTGAAGATTGTGCAGAAAACATTTAATTTTATACTGCAATTTGTGTTTATTCACGTTTCAGGCATCGCTCTTTTATTTACGTGCACAATAACTGCTCCTACTACTTACTACAATAATCAAACGCTTCTAGAAGATTTTTTTTCTTTTATGTACTGTATTTATATTATCTACAAACTAAAGGATGTTGTAACAAAATTCCAACTTTTCGGAAGTCATCACTTTTTTCATAAAATCATAATATCTTTTTTCTCGTATCTCCCAGCATCGCATTTTTAGTAATAATTACCTTTTTATGGATTCACTCGTATTTGTACGCATTCCTGAGTAAATTCCTGGAATTTTATGCCCTGAGATTCACAGGTTTAGAGATTGCAAATTATTTTAAAGATTTTCAATAAAATTATATCAACACATACATATATTTATTATTCTATTAAATACTAATATTTTCAGTATTTTTTCTTATTTTTCAATCGTTCGATATATTTGTAAGTTTTTGTAGAATTTTCTCGTGAATAAATTTACTTAAAGGTTTTTTTTTTTAATTCTTGTGAAGCTTTCAAGAATTAAACGCTTAAGAATTTGAAGCTTTCTAGGTTTTTATTATTTAAATGGATTTTTCAGAAAACAATCCAATCTTCAGAGACTTCTCGTATCTCATAGATTTTAATAACAATCTGTTGATTATGATCACATTTTTTTCTGAATCGATTTATAAGTAAAACATTATCATGATAATACAATTTCAACTCGAACCAAAAATCAATAAAAACTTTTGTAAAAAGATAGACTAACAAATATTATTAACATCAGACGATGATGTTCATAAAATTCGTATTAGGAAATATCAATTCCATAACATAGCTGAAAAATATTGGATATAGCATATAACTCAAAGACAGTGAATCATATAAATATTATTGAGAAGAACTTTAAAAATATATATCCATTTCATACTGCAAGACATTGGAAAATCTTGAAAGAGTTATTTATATCAATTCCTAAAATTATGGACGCACAGAGATGGTCACTGATTACATTTTGTTCATTTTCGCGTCACAGACAAACTATCTAAATTTGTCGCAGAACCATGAAAATTCGAGAGGAGATGTATTCCATCTTTAAATTTTGGAATTGTAGTCAAAGAATATTGATTACAGGGTGTTTTACACCTTTATTAGAGAAAACTATTTATGATTACAGATTGTAGTAATCTAAAGAAGTTTTTCTGTAACGAAAGCGCACATAAACTGCACCAAACCCTAATCGCATGCGCCAAAAAGATATTTGGTGCATGTATACATGGTAATGCATATACCAAATATTATTTGAATATTATCAGGAAATCTTGAAAATATCCTGATTTTCAAGATTTTTCAATCGTGATCAACTTATTTTGGTCTGTAAAACGTTTATTTTAGGAAAAAATTATTCAAGAAACGCGGAAATCGCGAGACGAAAGATTTTCGTCAAGCCGGGGGCACAAAAAGTCACGGAAAATCATTGTGTTTGCGCAAAGACGCGCGCGTTTTATATATTTAATAATAAATATTTCGTTTTGTTTATAGACGATTGCGTATCGGTAAAACGTGCACAATATTTTCGTATCCATAAAAAGAAAACAAATTCTTCATTTTCTCAAACTGAATATCAAAAAATCATTTTTTGGGATGGCCTCATGCAAAGAAGTGTTGTTTGCAATCACCCAATGAACAATGCATACGTTACATAATATCAACGTTCAATCTGAATTTATATTTATGAATCGTTCACGTTCTAAGCATGCCAAAATTTTGAGGATGTATATGTATCAGGTTAACATTAAGTTCTCATTGACTTTGAAGTTATAGAACTGGTGAAAAAAGCACCAAATGAAATTCTCAATAATCATCCCAGTGGACTAAAAACTAACAGGATAAAATTTTTATTACAACTATATGTATAAGTAGCTGCTATAAATACAAAACCTGTGACGATTTTAACACTTCTGACAGCTTTGTCAGTTAAGAAAGTGAAAAAAAAAAATGCAAGCTGCATGAGCATTAATTATCTTTTCGCGAATTCCCTCTCGATATTCAATCACTCCTGAATATGGACACAGATCACTTCCATCTAGACTTCATCCTTTTTTATATATTATGCCTTCACACACTTAAAAGACCCCATTCAATTAACAATAAAAAAACCATTACGATGTACTTTCGTGCTTGGTCTTTTATACGCACGTGTTTACGTAAGTCCAACGTTTTTGACACTCGTATTGAATCAATGATCAAGAAATTCCGTTTCGTAACGTTGACAGATGAATACCTCGTTTCTCCTCTTTCTTACGTGCATCACACCACCTAACGAAAAATAAAAACTCGAGAATTCACTCCTCAGTTGTCACATTGCAGAAAGAATTGGAATCATGCAAACAGTGTTTTCTTTCGTCAACAGTTTCGGTATATGGCTCGAAAAATTTTTTCCAAATTCCACACACCATGTTTGTAAGGTACTATTCTTTCGACCATGTACTTCATTGCCAATTGAGAGTCTGACGTTTGTGAATGGAAGTAGTAAAAAGGTCCAGAACGGATGAATGAAATGAAAAGATTAGAAAATTCGTCATTTTTTGGGAAGTGGAAAGAGGAGCAGGACAAAACATGAGTTGTTTACATTTTTGGTTGGGAGGAACATAAATACCTGAAAAATGCACCTGTTATGAACTGGACAATGGAGTATTGAAGGGTCAGTACCTGTCGTTAGTTTGACAGCTGCTCTCGTTAGGAAGCGACTTTGCTTGAAACTTGTTCTTTGGTTAAGTAATCGGCTTTGGAGACAATAGATCGCTTAGCATGAGTCCCAGAGGTCCACCTTCTAAACAAACAATTCCTCTGAAAAGCTACTGGTCATTTCCGCAAGCACGGCGGAAACTGTCGAGTCAACGGAATTCCTTGATTATTGGTGTTTGGTTTTTTATTCATTTTGTTTAAACGAATAAAGAACGAATTCACAGAAAAAAGACAAGATCTATTCAATCGAATTTTGATCCTTACAACAAACCGCAATGTTATTTTAACTTGAATCAAAGAGAAAAACATCAATAAACTTTGATGTTTTGGGAGCTATTTAGGAAGATTTTAGTTCGAAAAACATTCTTGTATTCAATGTACGTGTGATTTTTATAGTCATTTGCTTTTTAATTAATGTTGACTGAATAAGTACAGATGATGCACTAAGAGAAAAACTTTTTCAAATTGACTAAGTATTAAAAAAAATTTTTTTTTGAGTTTTTATCTTATATACTAAATTATTTAGAAAATGATTGAGATATTTCAAGTGAAAACTTTTTGTATTTTTATAGAATAACATAGAGTCAAATTTGAGAATGAATAATTTTTCGAATACTGGAGACCGTTAATTAGTTCAAACATGAATAACATACAAAACTTCAAATTGAATAACTTATGAATTTCAAACTTCTAATGCCTTCGATGTCCAGAAAATTATTTAATTATTTTAAAAAACTAAATACTTTTAGCAGTTAGGAGTTTCGATTCCAAAAGATGAAGTTTCATACACTTTAAATGAAGACATGTTAATAAAGAAATTTAAAAATTCAATAAATTTTATTGTTTGAAAACTTATTTAACTTTTTACTCTAAAACTAGTAATCGTTTGACCTTCGATTTTCCGACATTGGGAAAATAAGGAAACAATTATAGGAGATCTTGCTCAGGCGCTTAGTCAGAGGGGGGTTTTGGGGGTTCAAACCCCTCCCGAAATTCTGATAAAATCAATCAATATTTCATGAAAGAATGAAAAAAGTTAAAATGATAAACATTAGAAATATAAGTTACAAAAAAATGCATGAACACGTTAGCAGTATATATTTAATAAAAAAGTAAAAATTATCAAAACGCAGGATTACGTAGATAAAATGAATTAGAAATATTGTTGCAACCGAGTGAATAATCGAGAAAAATAAAAATCTTCAAAAATGCTAAAAACTTACAAAACTTTGAATCTTAGATCATCAAATTCTATAAATCTATATAAAACCCATATGAAAGTATTAAAAGTCTTTCGATTCAAACTAACTCTAAAAGAATAATGAAATTATTTTAATTCTATGAAAAGACTGTTTTCAGTAAAATCTTGACAAATACTTCTACGATCTATAAATTGTGGGATTCTAGAGCATCAAATTCTGTATATACTATGAATCTATAAAAATTGTAAAAAAAGAAACAAAATCTTTTAAATTTTACAAAAGTACGAAAGAAAAATACCGATGTAGAACATGAAAAATCTATATTCATGTGATTTTATTATTAATTCTTGAAATTACTGAGAATAGATCAAAATTCGCATTTTAAAGGATCGAGTTTTTTAAATCTCTGTAGCAATCGACACAAATATAAGTGATCTTTAAAAATACTTAAAAATCCTTCAGAGTTTCGTATATTATACTAGAAAAATGTAAAAATCAAGTTTATCAGTTTACTAGCTTACCAGTTTACCAGCCTAATAATTTACTCGTTCACTGGCTTACGTGTTTACTAGTTTACTAGTAAACTAGTTTATTAGCTTACTTGCATACTAGTTTAATAGCTTACTTGTTTACTAGTTTACTATAGCTTACCAGGTTAAAAGTTTACTAGTTTACTTGCTTACTAGTTTACTAGTTTACTCGCTTACAAATTAACTAGCATGCTAGTTTACTTGTTTACAAGTTTATTTGTTTATTGGAAAGCTTTCAGTACATAAAAATGATGTAGATATAATTTTCTTTAAAATTTATAAAACTTTCCGTCCTAGGGCATATTTATTATTATTATTACAGTACTATAATTATACATATTTTTCAAATTATTCTAGAAATTCATATAGAAAACAGCCAAAATACATCCAATTCAATTGATACAATGGACACAATTAAACATTCTTTAAATTGTAGAAATACTAAAAAAAAATGGAATAAAAGTCAATTAAATATGGACTGAAAGAAAATCTATTGAGCGACCCATAGAAATATTAGAAATATATAAAAATAACAGAAAATACTACGAAATTTGATGAATAATATACCATACGAAAATAATATAAATTAATGATGTACCTTTTATCTGTGTGGTTAGGATTTGCTCAAAAATCAATTCAAATGTATAAATTTTTTAGAAGTTTGATTCCAAGAGCATCAAATTTTAGAAAGCTCTATAGAAACCCATATAACTTAATATCAGATAATCCCTAAAGTCTGAAGCGTTATGAATACAAAAATTAGTAAAAAAAATTGAAACCTCATTTACTAATTGAAAATCACGAAAATCGAATTCTATTATTTATAGAAACACGAAAAATGTGCAACTCTGGATTTTAAACGTTGTATAACTTTCAAATTCCAAAATGTAAAATATTTCAAAATCGCCCTTTGGTAACAATATTATCAAAGAATAAAAATCATAAAATCCCGACGGGAAAACATTTATCAGAAAAACCCCTTCCGAAAATTTTTCTGCCTATGCCCCTGTTCTTGATACGGGAGGTTTTTGATGTCGCAATCTTGCAACTACATATCATTCAAAATCGCAGGTACTATGCATTTGATTGACGAAAAATTGACTATATCAAATGCTATGTGGGTAGGTGGGGTATACAGATACGCATGACGATAAATTCGTCGCATAGCACAGTTAGGTTGATCCAGTATGCGGAGCATGGAAAAAGGACGAGTCATCCTGCGGTCCCAGTATCGCTCCTCGTCACAGTAAGGCTGTTCCGGCTCTCTCACCGATGACAATGGGCCAATGGCAAGCCGATAATGAGCAACCATTGTCATCGAATCCACACGCGCGGATCGCACGACCACCGAGAGCGTCATTACAGGTAATCGCACGAATCACCCGCGCATGTGCGATCCAGAAAATCACGCGATCCGCGATAACACCAATTCTCAGACAAAACCCCATGGAAATGCCCCGATTCTCGGCACGCATTTCGCGCCTGCTTTATCATTATTTCCCTATCATTTGTATCATTTTGCCATGGATTATCATATGATTGTCGAATCGTCGTGTTTGTTTTTTTCGTATTTTTGATCCTGAATATCAATTTATGCTTGAATGAGTCTGAATGCGTGACGATGAGAGAGATGATGATGAAATCTGAAATCGAATCAAGGGTGGAAAAAGATGTGGGGATGGTAGGTAGTACTATCTATCCACGAGGGAAATTCTGGATGAGTGAAATTCATAAAAATACATCAATATACACGTTTAAGTTTTGAAAATGTGTTTGAACTTTTCAACATTTACAAAACTTGTCAAAATTCGCTGTGATTTTACACAGGGTATTGAACTGGAGCGAAAAATCGCTCCTTTCCGCTCGAAAAAGTTCCACTCCGGAGAGGAGGAAGATTTCTAGAAATTTTTTCCTCCGCATCCGGAGAGGAGGAAATGTAAATGAAAATTTTGTATGCAAGAACGTTTTTCCCGAGATTTCGATTTTTCGAGCTTAAAAATTATATTAAAAAAGTCTTATCTCATAAATAAAAACTTTTCTATAAAAAAACGATTGTTCAAGAACTAAATGTATTCCTAGACTAATGAAATTTTTTGTATTTTCTGATTTAACTTGACTTGTTCGACTTGCATCGTGGTCACCGCAAGCCTCTTCAAAAAAAAGTTGTTTCGAGGAAAAAGCCATAACTCCGTCAATTGTTGATATTTTTTTATAAACAAATACTTGTTTTTTATAGTGAACTATACACTATGAAAAAACTGTAACTTTTGTGACATAACATTATTGCTACATACCTTAAGTTACTCCAAACCATCCTCAATTTTTCCACATAAAAAGGTATATAACCCCTTAAGAATTCAGATTTCAGATCAAACTTCTTAATTCATCGTAAAATAGGGAACACCTATCATGGCAAATGTCTTACACTCCCCTTACACTTACAGCAATCAAAAAACCAAAGAAGATGAAAATTTTTCAAAATAAATAAACCTATGCTTTCACTGTCAGAAAAACTACACTGATTTAGGCACAAAACATGAGTAAAAATTACGTTCTGTGCAGACATGGAAATATTTTTTCATATTTTCTCCATATTTTACAAATTTTTCCCCGAAAATATAGTACGATATAAAAAAATATGTTAAATATTTTATACAACTGTACCTAAAACAATTTGCCAACATTTTGCTAAAAATCGGTAGTTTTTTTTACAGTATTTTCGATTCAAATTTTGATTTCTTTCGAACCATGATTTTGAATTAAATTTTTTATTTAATCGCTAAAGAAGTGATCCTTTCCCTGGAATATAAATCAGACTTTGAAAAATTAAAAACTAAAAATGAGAATTATTGCTATTAAATGAATTCATACCTTCACTGTAAAAAAAATTATAGTTTAGAATTTCCCAAAAAAATAAGGATCACTTACGTCCTATACGGTAACACAAAAAGTGTACTTACCTTCTCATATTTTTACTGTATTCTATGAAATATTCCATAAAAATATAAAAATACAAAAAAATGTGTAAATTTTCTCAACCAAATGTATCAAAAGCATGCTTACATAGTACTGTAAAAAAAATTATAATGATCGTTTTACAATATATCTGACCAAAGTCTTACAATCTTTCGAACTATAATTTCATACCAAACTCCTGATTTTTCCTTGGAATGTAAATTACACTCGTCACAACCAAAAAACCATCGACTTCTCACTTACAAAAGAAATTACTTATACCAAGTTTATCTGCACTTGACAATAGCCAAAAAACATTTGTTTGCATCAAATAATTATTACTGAATGTCAATAAATTACCACTTGATCAAAGCTCTAATTTACCAACAATCGCCAAAGCTTCTATGACTGAAATAAATATTTCTTTCACCATTCTCAAATAAACATTTATTCAAATGCATGGTAAATACTCTTTTCTCATTGCTGGAAACCACAAAAAACTCCCCTGAACCCCCATCTCGAGCCACCCGATCCCTAGACACCCCGAAATGTTCTCGGGGCGAAAATTCAGCTCGCGACGCGATATCGCATATACGCTCTCCTCTAGGAACGCGACTAAATCGCGAGAGGAAAATCGTCGTTTTTCCACGCAGCCCTCGAGCGGGCGCGATTTAAATATGGCGCACCAAGTTTCATCCCTATTTCGGGCTCGCCCCGCCCAGCACCCTCGCTTCGGATTCCACCCCCAGCGAAAAATAAAAGGAACAAACGCCGAGGCAACACAGTCGTCGAAACATTTTTAACGCCGCGGGCATCGCCGAACGGCTGCCGCGACGAGGCGAAGGGACGCAAAAAGGGAGCGTTTTGCCGGCGCGTTATCGCGGGTGTGAAAACGCAAAGCATCGGGGAAAAAAGAAGACGAGACGAGCCAGCACTCGGGGTGGGCTCGAACCAACGAACGAACGCAATTTGCATGATTTTGCATGTTTTAGCGCGTCCTGCCGCGGCCAACTAGGTTTTAGCTGTCTGTCGACGTTTTCCGCTTGCTTTTCTGAGGGAAAATTGAGGCAAGGGGGAGGGGGGATGAGAGCAAAAGCATCGGTAAGGAAATTATTTTTCTTAGTTTTTCCTTGGCCGGGGAGGACTTGAAGTATCAAGGAGCGAGGTGGGATTTTGGGTCTTTGAGATGAATTTATGCGGGGTTTTTTCTGTGTATCTGAGATGGTTTTGGTTTACAGAGACTATTTGAAACAGACATGAAGAAATATTTATACACTAAATGATCTTTTGGAGCCGATTTCTTATATTCAAGAAGATACAGTGATAAATAATAGTATTATTTTCCTGAATATATAGCAATTTTTTATTATTACTTCAGCGCTTGAACTATTTGTTTTTTCGTTTTGTTCAAGGATGAATTAATCATCTGATAAATAATTTCTTGAAAATAATGTTGGTACGTAATATTAAAGACAGATAATATCTTTCTTCGTAATACAATGTAATCAAGTTGAATTGCGAATCGTGAGAATGAAATTAGTGACTCATTCTTGTTATTATTCATTTCAATGGATCATGAAAAATTTTTTAATTGCCTTTTTCTTGTCGTTATGTATCCAATATTATTTTCACTCATATCAATCGATTTTCTTTTATGAACAGTATAAAAGCCTAACTGAAACATTTTAAATCGTATGGTTGATTCCATCAAAGTGATCTTGTAATATTATGCACTTCCAAACTTTAATAGATAAAATACGTCAACATAAGTATCACGATTTTTTCTCTATAAGCTGAGCATAGCAATTTTTGCAAGTTGTATGTAAACGATCTGAGCATGGTAAATTTCCCATGCACGTTTGAACCTTTCTCCATTACTGAGTACTTTTTTCTTTACATATATTTGAATATTCATTTCTTTTTTGGTAAATCCTATATGAAAATATGGAAAACCTTCCATACGTGTATTGTTTAATAATTTCTAATACATGTACATATTGGAGGTTTACTATGAAAATTTTTTACAGTGTACTATTGCGATAAAAGTCATGATCATTATTTGTATCCTATAAGTACTACCAAATATGCGTTTTTTGTAAACGTCTAATTTTATTTTCATGTAAAATTATCTTTTATTTTCAATTTTCTATTCATTTCACTTACGTAAACTGTGTGATTATCTTCACATTGAATTTTACAAATTATTTCTTGACGGTTGACACTCGAAATTTTATTTCTACCTTTCTTAGTAACTAATCACTCATGACTTTGATGAGAATTGTATAAAAATTTAAAATAAAGAAAATGATTACATCAAAAGTACAATCGCAGAAGTGATTTAAATAAAGAATAAATAAAATACAATCAGTAAACAGACATTCAAAAATTAGAGTCGAATAATGATGAAATTGTAGAAAAAATTATTTCGAGAGATCGATATTCTTATATGGTTCCAAAATTTGAGGAATGTTTTTCACTCGAAATAAAATTTTATTCTACTGTAATTTTTAGGATAACTTAGATAGAATGAACCAATTTATTCAAAATGTTTTAATCAATGGTGTAGTACCGTTCGTAAAAGAAATTAGAATAAGATTGACGAAAATTATATTTGACATTCAAAGATTACTTGATTATATTGTCTTACTTATAAAGAAAAATTATTCATCAGATGATTTATTGACGTTTGAAGTGGTCAAAAACTCAAGGAACATAGAAGTGTGATGTATTCTAGAAAATAAGTTTATAATATATCATCAAGACTTCTTGAATATAAAAAATTGGCTCTAAGTAATCTCGAAGTTAATAAAATTATAAAAAAGAAGAAAATTCGCATTCACATACGTAGGACTTTCTGAAAATCACAATTTTTTATTCACTCGAAAAATTAAAATATGTGGGAAGTTTGTAGAAAATTCAACAAGACAAGCACAATCGTTACGAAACTGAAAACTTTCAAAAACTTCGCTCGGCGCCCACGATATTATTTTTCCCGGCCAAAAAACAAGTCATTGTCTCGCGATTTGTATACAAAAAATCTCTCCAAACATCATCGCGCCCACGCGATAAATTTCGCCCTCTCGCAAAGTACAAAAATACTTGGAAGCGTCAGCGCGATTTCGATATGAACGAACATATACAGGACGGTACAATACGCTGACGAACAGGTATATAAAACGAGAGTTGACTCGTGTGCTTTGTTAGTTAAATAAACAGCGATTACTAAACATATCCGACAACAGTGACGTCTTTGTTGGAGCTGGCGCTGTCGAAAAGCTTCTCGAGAGGATATCGAGTCATGCAACGGAAGAATAAAAATCGTGATCGACGCTCTATCAATATCGATCCGCGGAATGAATCGCGAAAATTTCACACACTGTCTGAAACTCAGAATATTTCCAATTCTCCCCTTAAAGACTGATTATTTACTTTCCACGTTTTCACCAAGCGATCGATTCATCTTCTCAAAATGCAAGTTTTTTCTGATGTCGAAATCTGACTGGTCTTCAAAAAATTACCCGTCAATGAAATTCCAGATCAGCAATAATTGATTTTCGAATTTTGTTTTGTTTGTTTTTTTTATGATAATTTTTTTCATCTTCTCGAAATGGAGTGATTTTTTCTCACGCGAATGTTTGGAGCATTAGCATGACAATCACTGAAACTTCCGTAATATTCTTGAGGATGTTTTCTTTCTCTCTTTCATCATGATCGAGGTTAATGCGAGGGAGATCATTTAAGTGAATGATTTTGCTAAACCGACAAAAACTCATCGGTGAAGGCCTACTAGAAATCACTTTTCAATATAACACTAATATGGCAGGGATTTGATGTATTTACATTGATATATCGGTGTCAAGATCTAATCTTTGGACGGGCATGAAATTCCGTCCAATTTCGAAAGAAACGGGCTCTGATGAAGACAATTTCGTAGGATGATTCGGTGCCTTCGGAATCGTGGCACTTTTGTTCTTGGGCGTCATTTTTGATGGCACATTTCGGCCTCGAGATCCAAACATCTGGTAAACAATGCACTAGGAGTGCTGTATAATAATATGTTGAAGTGTTATTTTATCAAGGATTTTTTTTCGTTCGCTTTCGAAAGCGAAAAAAGATTTCTTTAAAAGGAATTTGAAACCCTTGTAACTCTGATTAAATTTCTGTAAAATGCTCAGTAATCTTGAACAAGTTTTTGAATTTCTTATGATGAAAAAAGTTTGAGTATCTTTACCATGCACTCTTTTCCGGGGCGTAGGCAGTAAAAATTTTCGGGGGGGGGGGGGTTTTCTGAGAAATATTTTTCCTTCGGGATTTCATAATTTTTCATCTTTGATAATATAGTTACAGGAGAGCGATTTTGAAATATTTTACATTTCGGAATTTGAAAGTTATACAACTTTTGGAATCCAGAGTTGCACATTTTTCATGTTCAAAAATAATGCAATTCGAGTTTTGTGATTTTCAATTAGTAACTGAGGTTTAAATTTTTTTTACTTCTACTTTTGTATTTATACCACTAAAAGGATTATCTGATATTAAGTATGTAATATGGGTTTCTATAGAGCTTTCTAAAATTCGATGCTCTAGAAATCAAACTTCTAAAAAATGTATAGACTTGAAATGATTTTTGAGCAAATTCTAACCACACAGATGAAAAGTACATCATTAATTTATAATATGTTCGTATTGTATATTATTCATCGAATTTCATGTTATTTATTGGTATTTTTATGTTTCCAATATTTGTATGGATTGCTCAATAGATTTTTAAAAATTAATGCTAAAGTATTAGAACTTTCAACAATTTTAAATATTCCAATCAATTTTTCAGATAACAGTTTCTTTTATACGGATTTTCAATACTTTTTTCCCATATTTTTTCAGTATTTTTACAAAAAAAAGTATGTTTAATTGTGAAAATTGTATCAATCGAATGTATGTTTTTTTATTGTTTTCTATAAGAATTTCTAAGAAAATTATTTCTACGTGATTTTTATGTATTGAAAGATCTAGTTAACTAGTAAGCTAAAAAAAGAGTAAACTAGCAAACTAGTAAGCTAGTAAGCTAGTGAACTAGTAAACTCGTTAACAAGTAAACTAGTAACCTAGTAAACTGGTAAGCAAGTAAACTAATAAACTTATTTTTCACATTTTTCTCGTATAATACACGAAACCCTGGAAGATTTTAGTGTATTTTCATAGATTACTTATATTTTTGTAAATTATTACAGAGATTTAAAAAACTCGATACTTCAAAATGCGAATTTCGATCTTTCATCAGTAATTTCAAAAATTATTGATAAAACCACATGCATATAAATTTTTTATCTTTTATATCATTATCCTTTCACGTATTTTTGAAATACTTAAAAGATTTTGTTGCTTCTTCTAGAATTTTTATAGATTTATAGTATAACTTAGATTTATACTTAGAATTTCATGCTTTAGAATCGCAAAGTTTATGGATCGTAGAGGCATTCGTCAAGATTTTGCAGAAAACAATTCTTTCATAGAATTTCATTGATTTCATTGTTCCTTTAGAGTTTGTATCAATCGAAAGATTTTTAATACTTTTATATGAATTTTATATAGGTTTCTAAAATTTGATGATCTATGATTCAAATTTTTGTAAGTTTTTAGCATTTTCGTAGATTTTTATTTTTCTTGATTTTTCACTGGGTTGCAACAATTTTTCAGATCCATATTTTCTACGTAATCCTACGTTTCGATAATTTTTACTATTTATAAAATATATACTGCTAACGTTTTCATGCATTTTTGTACAGCTTATATTTTTATTGTTTATCGTTGTAACTTTTTTCATTTTTACATGAAATATTTCCTGACTTTATCAGAATTTTGAGGGGGGGGGGGGAGCGGTTAAACCTCCAAAATCCCCCTCTGTCTACGCGCCTGACTCTTTTGTTCAGGTTCAGAAAACTCTTTTCAACTTCATAATAATCATCCTAGAAAAATTTTCCCGCAATTAGCTAATCTTACCAAAATCATTATAAACGCGAAAAACTTTCCGATTATTTCATCCTCAACGTGCAATGGAATCCATACCATTGTCATCCAATCAACGCGGCCAAATCCCTTTAGCTTTGACCACCGCCCTGCGCTTTTTTTTCTCGTCCTCGTTCTCTCTTTCTCGCGTCCTTTTTTTAAATTTCATTAGCAAACCACAGGCGGATTATTCGGATGGCAAAATCCCTCTCCGGGATTATGAAAGCGCGGAAAAACTATCTTTGCATGTTGTGCTCGGAAAAATGACAATGAAAGGACGATACATAACACACAGGAACGACTGGTGATGAGGGAGGGGCGAAGGAGGAGAGGGTGTAACACGAATCAAGTTACTGGCTTCCTTCCAAATTAAAATCCTTTTCTCATTATTTTCAACAATATTTCATCCGACCCCATTGTTCGAATCGTGTGTAATTGCACAACGTACAGATAGCTCGAAACAGACGAAAAACTCGAAGCGTTACGCTTTTCGCGGAAATTTTATCATTTACATAGATTCCCTGCGAAAATATTTTGCTCCATTTGCATGTATGCTAATGTTACTTCACGTGAGTTGGAAAAATTAAATTTCCTAGCAGAATTTCGTGAGGAACATGGGATTCTCGTAATTTTCGAGTTGGAGTTTTTTTCGTTAGCTATACGGGAAAAAATAGTTGAATTGGCAAAAAATGTTAGGAGAATCTGTATTATTCAAAAGTTTATGTTAGCTAGCTTGTATTATTAGGTATAAAAAACCGAAGTCCGAATCTTTTGTATAACTGTGGTTCTGGATATTCTTAGGTTTCAGTGTACATCAAAATATTATTCAAAACCTTCTCGAATCTAGTTGATCAATTTCAAGATTTCACCAAGATTTTTTAAATATTTAGAATGGAAATTTCAGAAATTCTTCATGCAAATTTACAGCATTCGACATTGAAAGTACATACAATTCAAACGTCAGCTCATGAATTCATAGCTTGCATGATTCTTGTATTCTAATTCCTAAATTAGAATATTTTCAAATGTCCGGGATAAAATTGAGGATCACATTACAAGGTGCGTAGGCAGAAGGGGGTTTTGGGAGTTCAAACCCCTCCCGAAATTCTGATCAAATCAATCAATATTTCATGTATAAAAGAAAAAAGTTACATCGATACACAATAAAATTTTAGTTACAAAAAAATGCATGAAAACGTTAGCAATATAAAAAAGTAAGAATTATCAAAACGTAGGATAACGTAAAAAATATGAATCAGAAAAATTGTTGCAACCCAGTGAATAATCAAGAAAAATAAAAATATACGGAAATACTCAAAATTTACAAAACTTGGAATTTTGGATCATCAAATTCTAGAAATCTATATAAAATCCCTATTGAAGTATTAAGAATCTTTTGATTCTACAAACTCTAAAAGAATATTGAAATCAAGAAATTCTATGAATAAACTATTTTTTGTAAAAAATCTCGATAAATCCCTCTACTATCTGTAAATTTTGGGATTCTAGAGCATTAAATTCTAAATATACTATGAATCTATAAAAATTTTAAAAACCACAATAAAACCTTTTAAATATTTCAAAAATACGAAAAAAGAATAACGATCGATACAAAACATGAAAAATCTATATGAATATGATTTTATCATTAATTCTTGAAATTACTGATAATAGATCGAAATGCGCATTTTAAAGCATTGATTTTTCTGAATCTCTGTAACAATCTTCAAAAATATAAGTAATCTATAAAAATACTTAAAAATCCTTCAAAATCTCGTATATCGTACTGAAAATATGTGAAAAATAAGTTTGCCAGTTTACTTGCTTACTAGTTTACTATTACAAATTTGACAAGTTTACTAGTTTACTAAATAACTAATTCACTTGTTAACGAGTTTGCTAGTTTACTATTTTACAATTTCAATAGTTTACTGGTTTACAAGCTGACTTTTTTACTAGTTTAGTAGTTGACTAGCTTACTAGTTTGCTAATTTACTCTTTTTCTAGCTTACTAGTTTACTCTATTCTCTGTTTACTTGCTTACCAGTTTACTAGTTTACTAGCTTGTTAGTTTACGAGATATCTTTCAATACATGAAAATCATGTAGCGAAAGTTTTCTTAGAAATTTATAAAACTTTCTGTCTCGGAGCCTAATTATTATTATAATACTATAATTATATATAATATTAGGAATTATTATAAAAATTCATATAGAAAAAAACGAGAATACATCAAATTTAATTGACACAGTTTACACAATTAAACATACTTTCAATTGTAGATATACTAAAAAAATATAGAATAAAAGTATTGAAAATCTTCATAAAAAAAACTGTCTGAAAAATCAATTCAAACTCTCAAAATCGTTGAAAGTTTCAATACTATACCATCGATTTCTAAAAATCCATTGAGCGATCCACAAAAATATTAGAAATATATGAAAATAACAGAAAATACTACAAAATTTGATAAATAATATACCATACGAAAATAATATAAATTAATGATGTACCTTTTAGTGGTGTGGTTAAGATTTGCTCAAAAATCAATTCGAATGGATAAATTTTTTAGAAGTTTGATTCCTAGAGCATCGAATTTTAGAAAGCTCTATAGAAACCCGTGTAACTTAGAATCAGATAATCCTTCAAATCTAAAGTGGTGTGAATACAAAAATTATTAGTAAAAAAATTTGAAACCGCAGTTACTAATTGAAAGTCACAAAATTCGAATTTTATTATTTATAGGAACACGAAAAATGCGCAACTCTGGATTCCAAAAGTTATATGACTTTTAAATTCCAAAATGTAAAATATTCCAAAATCGCTTTTTTGTAACCATTTTTTCCAAGATGAAAAATTATGAAATCCCGAAGGAAAAATATTTTTCAGAAAAACCCCTCCCGAAATTTTTGTCTGCCTACGCCCCTGCATATGACTATCTATCATTCCAATTTGATTACTTGGTTTTAAACTTGTTATTATCTGTCTGAAAATGAACCAAATATTTAAAATATTTTAAGGACAATATTTTGTCGATAAAAAATAAAATTTTGATCCAAAGTCATCTTAATCCCCTGAAAACATGAACCAAAAAATTACTTGTTCCTTAATATTAATCATCAATAACGCCATAACTTATTCTAAAACATGGATCATTTCGTCATTAAAGCGACAAAAAGCTTTTAAGATACTTTAGAATTCCAAATAAATTTCTAACACGTTGTAAAACCAAATCCTAATACAAACTCCCACTAATCCCTCGTTTTCGTCCACAACTTGTCAATTACCTTCACAAAAAACCCCAGAATATTTCTCACTCGCGATCGTGAAGATATGAAATCGTCACTATTTCCGTGGGAAAAAAGTCAATAACTTCGAAAGTGTTTCCGTTCACGCGACACATTGAAAACGAGGAAATGTATGCGAGCACATCACTTCAGATTATGCTCTGTAATTCTATAATTCCCCTCGACCACGAGGATTATTCTTGGGGGTCGCCCCACTTGCATCAAAAGATTTTTTCTCTGTCAGCCGTGTTGATCTTTTGACAAAACCATCCACGGAAAAATCTTAATCTCCCGTCGTCTCGAGAAATTCGGAACCCAAGTGCGAAAAAATACAATGACTCGGGAAGCTTGAGTCTCAGCTAAGGAAAACATCCTGGAATACACCGAAAACAGTTTTTTTGAAAGGGATGAATTGATTTCCTTCGATTTAGATAAGAACCGCCAATGTAAATAAGAAAGCGTAGAAACGAAAACAATAAAAAATATTTTCTATTCTAGTTTAGAATGGAATTCCTCTGTGGGTGTGATCCAAAAAAAAGAGGAAGTGAAACGTCAATAGCAAACGTTAAGCAAACTTGACTGGAATGCAGTTATGTATTTATTTACGTCTTTATCGGTCTTTTTTTGGAGCACCAGATTTATATAACTATTGTGTTTTATCTGAAGAAAAACTGTCAAACATTCTTCAATAATAGTTTGAAAAAACAAGATGATAATAATTGTGTGTTTGGGAACAGGATTACAAAGAGTTTATCTAACAACTGAGTTACCGTTAATCGAAAGCCTTCTTTTTCCGGTGCATTTCGTTTTTCAAGATTTAGGTTCCCGTTTTTCGTAGTTACCATTTCCGTAGAGCCTTAAAAAAAGCTGATCAGAAAGTATATATGATCGTTAGTATCGAAAATTGATTCATTATTGAAGAAACAAATCTTGTTCTTCATTTATATATGGTCAAGGGCGAATAAGGGTCTGATATTTTTCATATACTTTCGAATTTTCGTGTACTCTTTGTAGAGATGATTTTGGAATCGAGAAATCGTTTTTTCAAGGCAAAAATATAAAGGTCGTCTGGAAGAACGCGTGACACTTTTGTGCAGCATAGTTTTGTTGACTCCATCCGCTCTTGCGGACTTTTTTTGGTCGTCACCTTGCATCTCGACAAGTTCGAGTGTTGGCACTCCATTACGCGGCGGTAGCCAGGACGATAAGGCAAATATATTTGCGGGGGCTGTTTCCTACCGCGTCTCGTTTCATACAGGAAACCGCTAATGTGTATACACTTTACCAGAAAAATTGCGAAACTGAGAACGGCTGCTCTCCGTGATTGCCCAAAACTCTTCACGAATTCCGAACGTACACAGAGAAAAATTGTACAAATAATGAATTATTTACCAATTTCTCGATAATACCAGTTGATTTACTATAATTTTGATACATAACCTAATTGAGAATTATTTTGCGTATAGTTACTAAAATGATTAGGATTTGCAAATTCATCATTATTAATTATATTTTTGTAATTTTGAATATATGATACGTTACATCATGATACATTATAATTAATATAAATAAAATGATGAGGATAAGATTTTTTCAAGGATAGCATTATAACTCTCGCCTTAGAACCGTCGGATTCATTTGAAAACATTTATTCTAGAAGATTGAGGGATTGAAAAGTTTCCAGGTTTTGTTTTGCATTGAAAACTGTCTAATAAATTCTACAAGGAAATTCTACAAGAAAAAAAGGATTTGTTGTTACAGCAAAAAGATGTGCTATTTTGATACAACTTGATACAAATACATTTTATTAGGTAGCTGAAGCCCGTTTTTTTGTTAAAAAATAATCAGTCGAGAAAAATTCGAAATTTGAATAGGCAGAGGCGTCGCAGCCACGAAAGCAATAGTTGCTCGTCCAAGAATAAACAATTTATTTTTTTGTCCTGAACTTGTAAAAAAAGAAATATAAATATAATTTATCGCAAGTAGTTAAATGTTATATGAATATATAACTGAAAGTTTTTTTTTTCACAATGATTAAAGAAATAAAATTTAGAAGTGTGGACTCAGCCTGAAGATTACAGTTATATAAATTGATAAAAGTTTATAAATTATTTTAATAAACAGATTAATGTATGTCGTAATTTCAGATTTTTCTCAAGGCGAGGAAAAATGTTGTATAACTGCAAAGTTCGAATTAAAACCCATGTACGTATGGTATGTACACATTTCAGTTCGACACTCTGAGCTTTGTCATGAAATAACTTGTTTGTGGCTAAAAAACAAATTTGATCAAATCCAACAACGTGTATGAAGTTTTTCTGAGTTAATTCTTGAAAACTTGATACAATCCTGAAACTTCTATTGCATGATAGTAATCTGGCTATTATGACAAAATATGTGAATTTTATGAGGCGTTGAAGTTCATACATGAAAGATGACATCAGGTTATATACATATACATATATACGTACAAGATTTTACAGAGCCAGCAGTAAATATAGAAGTTAACAGAAAAAAAGGAAGGGCATAATGTTTCAAACATGTTTACATAAAAATCCATAATATTAATAGAAATTAATAAATATGTATACGATAGAAAATTTTATGAAATTTCATTTATACAAACAAATATAAAAAATCTTTTGATTACAGGAAATATGTACATAATATGCTTCAGATTACAGATACATCTAGATATAATAGTTTTCTCGAAAATTCTATAAAAATATAAGGAACCCATAAAACATTAAGGCCTGGAACATCGAAATTAAATATTTTAAAGGAACTTAATAAAAATACCTGAAAATTCTTCAAATCGTATATATCCTGATAAAAATACGAAAAATACTGAGAGTTATAGAATTTTTGAACTATTTGAAATCTATGAAATACTGTTCACAAAAAAAAACCTACTTCAGTGATCAAAATCTAATAATTTTCAAATTTCAGAGATTTGAATTCTAGACACCTAGAGTAATCTATAAAAAGAATAGAAACCAATAAAAATATTAAAGGATGTCACACAATGTTATTAATGCTAAATGATACAAAAATTTACAAGCAGTCCATTATATACTATAAATCTATGTAGACATAATTTCCTCAAAAATCTAAAAAAATAATAAAAATCTATTAAAAGCGTTATATTGCAGAAATCCATTTAAAAATACATGAAATACCAGGAAATTTTTCAAGTCGCATAAATACTGAAAAAAATATAAAAAATACTAACAGTGCTAGAAGTCTATAATGATGCTATTTTCAAAAAAATTCTGTCAACTTCAAATTCCAGAGTATTGAATTTTACAATTTTATGTAGCAATTCATGAAAATACTAGAAACCAACCAAATAAAACTTTACAGAATCCTACAAACCCTTATAAATTATAAATTTTAGGAAATCTGAAATTTGTAGAATTTGGAGATAATTTTGAAAATTCCAATAAACTATAAAAATTTGGAACGCTCCAAAAAATTAAAAAAACATTTAAAATTTGAAAAATGGTCAATCATTTCTAAAAACTTAATGAACTTGTAGAATTTCAGATACTATTGAAAAATTTTGCAAGTAGTCGCAATTTTGTAAAAATACAGAAATCCAGTAGAAATTTTTGTCAGCTTTAAATTCCAGAGTATCGAATTTGATAAATATATATAGCAATTCATGAAAATACTAGAAACCCACCAAATAAAACTACAGAATCCTACAAACCCTTATAAATTATAAATTTTAGGAAATTCTCCGAATTTTCATGAAATTCTGAAATTTGTAGAATTTGGAGATAGTTTTGAAAATTCCAATAAAACTATATAAACTTGGAACACTCCCAAAAATTAAAAAAACATTTGAAATTTGAAAAATGTTCAATCATTTCTATAAACTCAAAAAAACTTGTGGAATTTCAGATACTATTGAAAAATTTTGCAAGTAGTCACAATTTTGTAAAAATACAGAAATCCAGTAGAAATTTTTGTCAGCTTTAAATTCCAGAGTATCGAATTTTATAAATATATATAGCAATTCATGAAAATACTAGAAACCAACCAAATAAAACTTTACAGAATCCTACGAACAGTTATAGATCATAAAAAGTACGAATAACGCTTTAGATACTAAAAATTCATAAAACATTCAGAAAAGTATAATTTTCTCAATTATTCATGAAAATACTATCAATATATCAAGCTTTGTATCGTTTAATGCATTGGGTTCTTGGAATGTAAATAAAATTGATAAAAATGCGAGATAATCCTTATAATGGGATTAACACTAATAAGATAAACACAGAAAGATATTAATAGTGTTTTAATTTCCTACTAAGGAAAGTGATGCATTTAATAAAAATGCTCGACCATCAAAGTCTATCTCCAAGATCATATCATGCTAGAATGAATATTCATTGATACATTGAAGCAAATAGATATTGTCTCCTTTAACATCCAAGTCCAAAAATTTCGTTCCAACATCCCTGACAGTAGGTTCCCCTCACGTTCACCTCTCTTGGTAGTACAGAATCCCTGAATAGAATTTTCATAACGTCACCGATCGCGAAAACCCACCCCCGGCAAACCCTTATTAATTGTCCGCAAATCACATCGCGGATCGTGCCATGTTCCTGGTGCAGGAAACCTAGTTCATCCCGGGAATTAGTATTCAGGGGCGCCGTCGCCGACGTTTATTTTACAAAGACGAGCAAATAGCTTCCACGGTCTTCGCTGTACAACCTGACGACGGTTGTGCGCGTCTTCGGGAGACATTTACGGGGGCGGGAAATTAGTGTAAGTGCGCTACTCTCGGGCTCAGGGGTATAATGGGCATGTCGTCAAACTGTTGGTACGCTCGGCAGCCAACACAGTCGACACACCGCCACCCCGCGAAACGCGAGACACAGGAAAAAGCGCGAATATGCTAGAATAAGAGGGGTTGGGGTGGAGAAGGCGGCGCATGCTGCGAACAAACTACGCCCGCCATCTTGCACGTGCTCAGCATTTTCCAGCCAGACCTCGGGGAGACCTCGCGAACTGGCTTATATTTGGTACTTGGGATTTCCAACCTCTCGGAAAAAACTTTTGCGAGTAAAAATTGAAACCCATACATTCTTCTGGTACATAAATTTGCATTTTCAGACACAAAATTTCAAGGTTGAAGTGTCTGAGAAAAACAAAAATGCAAATGGAGAAAGAGGAATTAAAAACACAACAGATGCGTCAATCATTTATCAACAGTATGTGTACCATTTTGAGAGCCTTTTTGAAAGCTTTTGCTGCAAAAGCACAATACAATGTTTACATCAATCCGTTAGCTGTTTTTTCAGTGCAAAGATAAAAGAACATCCGAATCGTGAGAAAAATGGGGTTCTTTGATTGCGGTTGATTAATATGGAACGTTTGGGTACAATGTTTTCCACGCAGTTCTCGCAAGAATGAGCGTTGAATGAATAAAAAAAAAAACCTAATGACTTCATTCAACGTCAACGGGCCTATAATTACCCGCAGGCTGTCACGGGACGCGACCCTCGTAACGATTAAGCACACAGGCAACCCTAGATGATTGCGAAGTTAGCTCAAACAGGGTGCAGTGTTTAGATCGAAATGACACACGGTTAATCGTGAATTGTTTCATTGATAAGGAGGAGGGTAGAGGGAAAACCATAATAGCTTGTTGTGACAAATTTGTTTATTGTATTGACATGTTTGGTATTTTTATATGCACCGAGAGTGAAAGCATAGTTGGTCAAGTGAGTGATTTTCATTGAATGATTACTTTGTTGTCGATAAAACTGGAAGTTGAGAAAATTAGTTTGAGGCAATCAATATTTTTAAGGCTCAAAAGAAAAAATATCGGGATTTTATCGATAAATGGAGAATAAAAGTTCATTTCTTTTATTTGCTACAGGTCCCACAGTTGTTTATATCCCCTCATAACTATTGAAAAACATTCTTGGATTTTTGGGTTGAGCAATGATTATTATGAATATGATTGAGTTTATGTCCAAATTCCAGGAAAACAGTGAAAAAATTCCAAAATTAAAAGTGAGAAGAACAAGAAGTATTTGAATCGTTATTGAAACAGAAAATAGTGCAATACATCTTGGAGTTTCTATAGCAACATATTTCTACTACAATATCATTTGACAATGTAAAAAATACATTGTATAACAAAAAATTCAATAAATAACTAGCAAAAAGAACAATATTTGAAAATTATTCCACAGTACATGAAATATTTCATCCGATAATCACTAAATATTTTCTCAGTGTCAGTAGTAAAAACAGAGGAGATTTCAAAGACGCTTCACGTAATTAAAAAACATCAATTTTTTACTGAATTTAGCAACGAAAATTCAAGTACAATAAAAATGAAACTTTATATTTAACGAATAAGTATATTTTTACAGTCAGCATTTTTGTCGTTCCAGAAAAATTGAAAGAAATAAGTATTTTCAACGCTCTGCTGTTGACACTTTTACTGTAAAATAATGTAATATTTAGCAAAAATGTTGAATAGTAACTGCAGAATGAAAATGTATTTTTTAGTTTCAAAGTAAGTTTTACCAGAAGTATAAAAATCTTAATTACAACCAAACTTGGATATTATCTATTTTGATATCTGAACTTGGTGGTGAAATAGATATTGATTAAAGAATTTTTGGTTTTAAATATGAGAAAAATTGATTGATATATTTTCATACGTCATACATAACATGTCAACATAAAAGTACTCAATTTCTTGTATTTTTAGAAGTACCTTTTCGATTTTCTCATACCATACATATAAGTAAATTCATTCATGTGTAATTATTTTTAATGTTATTTGTCTGTATGATTATTCATTCTTAGGTATTGAGATGAATTGATGAATGCAGATAAATTTATCGAATTTGAAAAAGTTATCTATATAATTGTATTTTATTTATGTAAAATAGCAATAAATCAATTAAACCTTTTAATTTTGAATTATTGGTATACATGAGCAATAACTTATATTGAAATAATGCCTTTTATGAACGCTACATACTAATTTATTGTGTATTTCGAATATTTCATTTTTCAGGATGATAGTTTATTGTCAAAAGAAACATAGAAGAATATCTGAATATTAATGAAAAAAAAAAAATTTTATTCTTTCAAATTCGACGAATCCAATTTTTTTCAAATTGTCGATTTCAACTTTTTGTGGTGAGATCTGAAAACGTAAAGGATTTGTAAGTACGATTCTCAACAAATTAAAATTTTTTAGACAAAGTAAGCATCGATATATAAAAAGGCGGTGAAAAAACCTAAACAATCTGAAAGGTTTATTATTTCAAACTTAAAAAGTTACTTTTTGTGTGATCGTATCATTTTCGAGTTGTAAAAATCGCAAAAAAAACTTGTTTAACGGATGTATAAATACTAAAAATCCATGTACGAATGAACACGAAGGAAAAATTAAAAGTAAATTTTACTATAGAGAATGTAGACTACTTACGTTTGCAGTGAAAAAGGAATGTTTCCGGCAATACTATTGTATTTTGTCTTATTTGGAAGAAAAAGTACCGTGAAAAAAGTAATTTTTGACTCTGGATCCGCCCGAATTGGAAAATTACTTTTTTCACTGTACTTTTTTTTCTACATATGACAAAATACAACAATACTACTGCAAATATTTCTTTTTACTGCGAATGCATGTGGATTTTACAATCTCCAAAGTAAAATCTACTTTAAATTTTTTCTCCGTGAAATTAAAAAAGTGTAGGTACTTGAAAATCTGAAAAAATGATTTTTCTTATTTTCCAACTGTTATGATCCCCTGTCAATTTTTAAAGTAAAAAATTTTTTTGAACAAAATTGCATTAAAGAGATGCTTGGAAAAAATATCATTTCTTTCGAAAATTAATGCTAAAAATTGACAACCCAAAGAATTAAGTACATTAAACTTAAGAACTGTGGTAATTGGATGTAGATTTTTTTTTGTAAAAAAAGAACACAATAACAATTATTATTATTGTTATTATTATTATTATTATTATTATTATTATTATTATTATTATTATTGTTATTATTATTATTATCATCATCATTATTATTATCATTATTATTATTATTATAAAAAATAAATAAAAGGTATCACTCTGCTAGGAAATTGATATAAAAAAAAAAAAACAGTCGATCGGAGCAATAGTAGGAAAATAAGTCCAACATCGAATTCTGTGCCAATCCTGCATTTTTATTACAACCAAGCTTTCGGTCTACATTGAAACCATCTTCAGGGTAAATATTGAAAAAATAAAAATTTGAACATCAAATACAAATTCTTCATCAATAAATCCAAAATTTCAAACACCATCATTTAAAAAATAAAACGCTACTCACAATAATATGCAGTTCAAGCTTGTTTGACAAGGGCTAAATCGTGTTCTACAACATTCGTAAACAACGCAGAATGGACTGAAATATCAATAAAAGATAGAAAACATTGAATATGAAATATAAATCCCCCGTAATTACAATCGTAATTTAAACATCATCATAAAAAGATCCAAAAACAACTTACAATCTAATTAATCAAAAACCAGTAAAAATCCGTCCTTCTCAAAAACAATCATTCAGGTCTGGACCATTTTACAAGAAATGAATTACGTTTTACAACGTCCGTGAACAGTAATGGACTAAAACGCCCGTCAAAATGACAATATTCAGGCGCCAAACTCTTATCACCTGTAACAGGTTAAAATGAAAAATCGTTATTGAGACTGCAGTCTCCAAAATAAATACTCGAGAGATCGTTGGAGACTGCAGTCATGAAAAAAACGACTTCAGGGGACAAGAGCCTCCAATTTGGTTACTAAAATACTGCAGTATTCAATAAAGAGGCTCGTGTTAAAAAATGATGTATTCGAGTCTGAGACTGAAAGTGCCTGGTGGAGACTTTTGAAGACTCATAAAAACAAGTTCGATACTCTTTGGGACTCCTTCGATACCCATAGAGACTCAATGATTTAATTCTTCATTTACGCTCCTTTCATTTTTTCACGATCACAAAATTCCATGCGATCACTCCTGGAGTCAGTTTTTCAATGAATGGAGTAGAAACAATAACAATGACACCAATTCAAGTTTTCAGCATGTATCTCTTCAGAAAATTATCAAAAAGTCGTTAATTATCAAACACAGTAAAGATCCGATGGTATATTCTAAATCTTCATTATTTACAAATAAAAACCATCTTCATCACACAGCAACATTATTGTACAAATACTTCTCATGGTATTGACAATGATTTAAGATACTCTTGGAGACTGAAACGATACTACAGTTCTTCATCCCAACTAGAGTTCTCAATACCCGCATTGCATTGTATATTGTTTTTCAGTGTTTTTCGACACAGTCACGCATATACGAAGCCTTTGCAAAATCGATGGCGCGGTTTGTGCTGGGGTACTTGTACGTGACGATCGGCGCCGGAGGAGGGGTTGTGCTCCTTGCAAAAGTCGAGCCGACCGCGCGGCGCGTTTGGGGAAACACGCGTACATACATATAAAGCGCGAAAGTACAAAGTTACGTTGTCGAGGGAGAGGGTGGTGAAACGGGGCGTAGGGTCTCATTGGCCGACGGTTACGAGGTTAGTAACGGGAGCCGGGAATCCGCGGCAGCCAGTCAGGCGGCGGGCGAAACTCGATCGTCTGATTCTCTCTCGATCGAGGTGCGAGTCCCATCCCTCGGGAAGATGGTTGCCAGCCCCTGGGCCAAATTCCCCCGCTCCCCGGGGACCCGCAATTCGGCGTTTAGCCTGCTAATACGCGAGCATTAGTGCGAATTTGGCGACGACGCCGGGGCTCCCCGGGTCCCGACGGCGTGCCGCTGTACTCTTTGCCGTCAACGAGGTTAAACCTTGCTGCATTCGAATTAGGGGAGCGACTACTGCCACGCTCGTTACCTACTCTGCTTTTCCATATTTTTTTCTCTTCTTCCTCTACCCTCTTCTTTAAGGGGGTGATTGGCTTTTGAGTGACGCCGTGCTTTGCACACAGATATGGTATTTGTTGAATTCTGGGGAATTTTGATCAATCTCCTGTAGAGCTCAAATACTGTAAAAATTGTATAGAAAAACGTTGTTTAACTGAATGAGGACAAGGTTTTGACGGGGATATTATTATAACGCTCGCCTTAGAACCGTCGGATTCAGTTAAAAACATTTATTCTAGAAGTTTGAGAGATTGAAAAGTTTCCGGGTTTTTTTTGCAATGAAAGCAGGCAGTTTCTAGGAGGAAAAAAATGATTTGCTATTACAGCAAAAAGATGTGCTATTTTGATAGAACTTGATACAACATTTGCATTTTATGAGGTAGTTGTAGCCAGTTTTTTTGTCGTCCCGATATATCTTTTCTGATTATACAGAGCACAATCCTGACCGTTTTCCCGACTGACTTTTTCCCGAATGGATATATTCTCGAATGACATTGTTCCCGAGCGACCTTTCTGCATATAATGACCGATTTTTCTGAAGAAATTTTTCTGATCGTTTTTTTCTTCAAATCCGTCATTCGGTAAAATGACCAGGAATCGCTGGGAAATTCGAAAAATATGTAGAATTTCAAGAACTTCAATTAATGCTTGAAATCGTTGGCGATTTCTCTAATTCGTTAAATAATCGATAAATGTATTTTCGTGAAGGGGTCATATACCTTTTTGTGCGGAAAAATTGAGGATGGTTTAGAGTAACTTTTAAAGTATGTAGCAATAGTACTGTGTCACAAAAGTTATAGTTTCTGCATGGTATATTGTTCACTTGGAAAAACAAGTATTTGTTCATAAAAAATATCAACAATTAGCGAAGTTATGGCCCTTTTCCCGAAACAACTTTTTTCTTGAAGAGGCTTGCGGTGACCACGATGCAAGTCGAACAAGTCAAGTTAAATCAGAAAATGCAAAAAATAATGGTAGTCTAGAAATATACCTAGTTTTTGAACGATCGCTTTTTTATAGAAAAGTTTTTATTTTGCAGATATTAATTTTTAGAATCGTTTAAGAACTAGATACATTCCTAAACAAATGAAATTTTTTGGATTTTATAATTTAACTTGACCTTATTTTATTTTTAAAACCTTTTGACCTTATTTAAATTTTTTAATGAATAAATACTTGCTTTTTCAAGTAAACAATACACTATGAAAAAACAATAACTTTGGTGTCATAACATTATTGCTACATACTTCAAAAGACACTCCAAACCATCCTCAATTCGTCCGCACAAAAAGGTATATAACCCCTTAATGGATTGTTGATTGTTTTGAAAAATAATTCATGAAAAGTCCAGAAAATCCTAATATTTCAACAAATCAAAAAATATTGCAAATTTGAAAGGTTTTCAATAAGTAGAACAAAAATTTTTTGAATTTGTCCATTTTAAGAAAATGTTGATTATTTTGTAAATTGCCGAAAATTTTGTAAAACTACTATAACTGTGTGACATGCCTACATTTTCTAGGAATATAAAAACATTCTATTGTTGAGAGAGATCATCAATTTTTCGAAAAGTTTTTGGAAAATATTAGAAATGTGAAGTATTTCAAAACATGAAAAGACATGAATTTTAGTAACTTATTCTCCATATTGCCATGAAAGTATGAATTTGTAGAATTTAGAAATAGTTTTAGAAATAGTGTTAGAAATATAAAATTATCAAAATTTGGGAAACTCCGGAAAATTAGAAAAACATTTGAAATTTTAAGGATTGTCAATTATTTCTAAAAACTTCAAAAACTTGTAGAATTTCAGCTATTGTTGAAAATTCTACAAATAGTCACAGTTTTTTAAAAATACAGAAATCCAGTTAAAGTACTAAAATTTTCAAGAATCTAAAAAAATTGTTCATTGAGAGATCATCGAATATATTGAAAATTCAATGAAAGTCAAGAAATTGAAACATGCTGAATAAATAGAAAACATATAATATTCAAAAAAAAATTCAAAAATCCCTATAAACTTGTAAATTTATAGAATTTCAGAAGCTGTTACCAAACTATTCTCTAGATTGTCACAAGTTTGTTAAAAAAAATTTTTCACACTTCAAAAATTTTTAAAAATCGCAAAACGTTTTATCATAGAGAAATCGTCGAAAATTTTTAAACATCTAATCCTCGAAATTGTAATACTCCAAAGCATGCAAAATTATTGGTTTTACCAGTTCCTGAAGTCAGTTGCGACAATGAAGTTACTAATCATACACTAATTTGATGAAGTAAGTGATACTACCCAGCAATAGTCAGACCAACTAACACAAATCAACTGACATCAATAAACACAGATACATAGTTGTAGTAGTAATAAATTTGAGATAGATGGCTTCATTACAGATTACCCGAATATTCATCAAACAGCAATATTTTGAGACTGATATTCGAAAAGACGTATCTGATTCACGATGAAGCCGGTAGCGCACGTGATGGATTTTCAGAAACGTCAAGGATGTTTGCTGCGACCAAAGTGGTCTCGAGTATCGTTCCATTAACCGTGCATGGTATACGGAGTCGTGTGTAGTAATGTACATGGAGCGGACGGAAAAATGCGTGCATGTGCAAAGAAATACCGTGAAAGACACCTCGGACTCGCTGCTACTGGTGGCCGCACTTCAAACAATCCCTGTACATACATATTATGTGTATGTATGATGCCCCGTTGCCGTACAAAGACCTATGAACATCAAGACCATTTGGGATATTGTTTGAAAGAACGGAGAATGAAATTGTTGATCAAACATTTCCCTTAAGAGCGACGAAAAATTCGCCAATCCTGAAATAAAGGACGAAATCGTGAAGTTCCCCTGTTTCAGACAATTGCAAATAATTAAAATTTTATTGCAATACGCAACGTTATATTCTTCAAATCGTTGCAAGCCAGACAAAATTTTTTTAATGCAACAGCGTTAATAATGAATCTATAAACCGCTATAGTGTATTTCATTTTGTCATCGAAAATGCCTGGGGATTACAATTTTGCGATCGCAAGTAAACACACAATGGAAGGGAAATAACACCATTTCAGGAGCGTTACGGAACGCGGATGTCGCTAAAATATTTGAAAACACATCACTGCTGGAAATTCGAACAATATCCACCGCTTGAAAAATATGCGTCGAATGCAGCAGCCCGAGTAATTTTCGCTGCCACTGCTGCTTTGATATATGTTTGAAAATATTTTAGTGGAAACCTGCTTTTCACGGTATAAAATACACAGCAGCGACTGTAAAATCGATCGACTTAACACGGCTTTATAGCTACGCAAGCTGCGTATACACAGTCAAAATAAACACATTCAATATTTTGAATTTGAGAATATGGAAATTTGTAGAATATAATAAGACACTTGATACGTGCAAAGTACTCTTTACTTTTTTTGAAATGAAACTGATCTTTATTCAAAATTTTACTTATTAGTGTTTGAAAGTGCCTGAGCTCGTGATCGGTTGTAAATAATGTTGAAGGAGAAATATAATACCTTGAAATACTTTACATTCTGGAATTTAAAAGATATTCACCTTTTGGAATCCAGAGTTGTACATTTTTCGTGTTTGTAAATAATGGAATTCGATTTTTGTGATTTTCAATCAGTAACTGAGGTTTCAATTGTTTTACTAATACTCTTTGTATTCATACCATTTTGAGATATATGTGATATTAATTAATAGAGGTTTCTATTAAGCTTTCTGAAATTCGATGCTCTAGGAATCAAACTCCTGAAAAATTTATACACTTAAATTAGAATTTTAGCAAATTTTACCACACAAAATTTACCAAAAAACGATACAGATAAATCGTACATCATAAATTTATATTTTCTTCGTATGGTATATCATTTATCAAATTTTATAGAATTTTCTGGTATTTTTATATTTTTGAAATATTTCTATAGATCGTTCGATGGATTTTTAGAAATTGTTGCTATAGTATTGAAACTTCCAACGATTTTCAGAATTTGAATTGATTTTTCAGACGTCCTTTTTTTTAGGAGACTTTCAATACTTTAATTTTATATTTTTTTTAGTATTTCTACAATTAAAAGTATGCTCAATTGCGTAAATTGTACCAATTGAATAGGGTGTATTTATATTATTTTCTATATGAATTTCTAGAAAAATATTTGAATTTACATATTATTATAGCATTATAATAATAATTATGCCCCAGGACAGTAGGTTTTAAAAATTTATAAGAAAATTATATCTACATAATTTTGTTGTATTGAAAGATATCTAGTAAACTAAGAAGCAGTTAAAATAGTAAAATTCTAAACAAGTGATAAAGTCAAGTAGTAAACTAACAAACTCATTAGCAAGTTAATTAGTTGAATAATAAACTAGTAAACTTGTCGAATTTATCATAGTAAACTGGTAAACTAGTAAGCTAGTAAAAAACTAAGCTAGTTGAACAAAAACTAGTTAGCTGGTAAACTAGTAATCCAATAAGCTAGTTAACTAGTAAGATAGTGAACTAGTACACTTGTTAACAAGTAAATCAGTAAACTAGTAAACTGGTAAGCATGTAAACTAGTAAACTTGTAAACTGGTAAGCTAGTAAATTGTTAAGCTAGTCAACTATTAAACTACTAAACTAGTAAAAAATTAGCTAGTAAAATATTTTTATTATTTATTATTTTACTTTGCTAGTAAAATAATTAGCAACTTAGCTAGAAAACTAGTTAGCTGGTAAACCATCTAGCTAGTAAACTAGTAAACGAATAAATTATTAAGCTAGTAAACAGGTTAGCTAGTAAACTAGTCAACTTATTTTTCACGTTTTTTTAGTATTATTTAAATAATAAACCAAACCCTGAAGGATTTCTGAGTATTTTCATAGGCTACTTATATTTTTGTAAATGGCTACAGAGATTTAAAAAAACTCGATGCTTTAAAATGCGAATTTTGATCTATTCTCAGTAATTACAAGCAATAATGATAAAATCACGTCCATATAGATTTTTCAAGTTTTATATCTTTTTTCTTTTTTTTGTATTTTTGAAATATTTAAAAGATTTGGTTACGTTTTCCCAAATTTCATTATATTTAGAATTTAATTCTCTAGAATCCCAAAACTTACAGATTTGTCAATATTTTTCAGAAAACAGTTTTTTCATGGAATTTAATTATTTTCGTTATTTTTTTAGTTTGTACGAATCGAAAGATATTGATGATCTGAGGTTCAAAGTTTTGTAAATTTCTAGCATTTTCGTAGATTTTTATTTTTCTTGATTATTCACTGCGTTGCAATAATTTTTCTGATTAATATTTTCTACGTAATCTTAAGTTTTGATAACTTTTTCTTATTCATTAAATATATACTGCTAATTTTTTTATGCATTTCGTTGTAACCGATATTTTTATTGTTTATAGATGTAACTTTTTTCAATTTTACATGAAATATTGATTGATTTTATCAGAATTTCGGGAGGGGTTTGAACCCTCAAAACCCCCCTCTGCCTACGCGCCTGAATGATCGCAGTTACCATCACGCAAATACAACAAATCGAAACAAAATGTCGGCGATCTCGGCTGCACGAACTATATGTTAATGACTTGATACGTCGATCATGGTAAATGCTGATGCGAGCAGATTTCACGTATGTATTTCTATAATCCCCGTACGTATTGTCGTCGGGTCCCAAGCCTTTGCCGGCAAACCATAATGTGCATGTCGCTAATGCACGCTCTCGCAACAGCATCATTCAATATCTGATACTTTGTATGGGGAAGAACAATGAGAAACCTCAATTATCAATCGTTTGTGTAGGGTGTACTGAAAGTTGCCGGGACCGTAACTTTGCTCTGCCAAGTTTGATCAGATTACGATGTCTGGCTGGAAATGAGTAACTGTTTTGAACGTAATTTTTGCAATTATAAATATTAAAGGAAATTCGTTAAAATAGAGTAAGTGATGAATATCTTTTGCAGTTATTAATTCATATCACCATTTTTTCGAAGGTAAAAGATATAATAATTGATAAATAGTTAAAATAATGGTTAAAATGCTTCACAAGAATTAAAGAATTTAAAAAAAAAAACTAGGAAAGTTTAGAAGGTTAAAAACTTTTTCATGTTTCAAAATCCTTAGTAACATGGTTTCCAAATTTGTGTTTTGTGCAGGGTTTAGAAAGTTACTTTAAAAAGTGTAACGCGTTATGTTACCGTTACTGACGTGAAAAAGTAATTCATTATGTTATCATTACTTGAAAAGAAGAAGTAACTTGTTACCATTACCACTTTAAAAAAGTAACATTCTGTTACTTATTTTACGTTATTTTTTAGAAAATTTGGATTGAAATAACAACTTATTATTTATTTTCAATTTATTCCAAAAAAATTATCAACTAGACATCGAAAAACTAAGGATGAAAAAGCAATATCAACGTACTTACTCGTGGTTTCGTTCTAGAAACTGTTTATGTCAGATATAAAAAAATAGTTTGAGGTTGAAAAAATTAGTGATGTTTAATTTTTTTTAGTATCAAGTATCAACAAACCTTTGGGCTAGAATAAAACATCATATTATCGAGATCTGTTGTTAGGCCGATCTCTGGATAAATAATTTTTTTAAGTGAAGGAAATCATTAAGCATATAATAATCTGTACTTTTTGACGCTGAGAAAAAAATCAGTCAGCTTATTCGAATTTTTACATTTTTTTTCAAATTCAAGAATTTCTAAATGTGACGTTCCATTCAATTTTAGCTGCGGGAAAAAATTTGCGTATTCACTAGATTTTCAAGATAATCTTATGTACCCATATTTTCGGCATTTTTGACAATTTTTGTATTTTCAAGTATGTATAAAATGTAGGATAATCTAGTATTTTTATGGATTCGTACTATTTTTCTGTACATTGCTAAAGAGGTTACAATAATTTCATGCTCTAGAGTTCAAAATCCGTAAATTTTTTTGTATTTGAGAGGATTTTACTGGAAATAGTGTCAAAGTTAACTTATATTTCTTTGAGTTTTTTCATATTTTTAAGTTTTTCTAGAATATAAAGGGTGGTCGGTATTTCTAAAACTATTCGTATTTTTCATACTGTATGAAATGTTGCAAGATTTTCTATTATTTTATACAAATGCTTATATGTATATCATATATGTAGATTTCGAGAATTTCGAGCTGTAAAATTCCAAGTACATAAAATTGTTGGTGTATCAGAGGATGTTCCAGAAAACAGTGTCTAAAATGATTTTTAATTTTTTTCAGTATTTTTCATATTCTTTCAGTCTGTCTATGATTGGAAGAATCGTTCAGTATTTTTGAATATTGCTCTTTATAAATTTCTGGAATTCGATACTCTAGTTATAAAACTAATTTTTTTTTTTGACATTTCATAGATTTACATACTTGTATTTTTCTGTATACATTTTTTTTTGTTTCGTGCATTTCCTAGTGTTTATAAAATCTTGTAAAATTTTTTGGTTTTTTTAGAGATATCTCTTTGAATTTTACTGAATGAGATTTCCTATAACTGACAATTTGAAATATTTGAAGTGTTTCGATCGGTGTTACATAAAACACTTTTTTATAGATTTAGAGTACCCTAAATATTTCTTGAATTTTTCACAGACTTTCAAGATATTGAAAATTTTTTTGTATTTTTATGGATTTCTACGTAGATGTATTTTTTAAATTCAACGCTTGAGAAATTTAATTTTTTCATTTCTGGAAACAAATAAATTTTTGAAGAATCGTATGGCATATATTGAAAACTAATTAAAATCTAGTATTTTTTGTGTTTTTTTTTTGTCTTCATTATAAATCACGTATGGTTTTCTAGCACGATCTATAGATTTTCCAGTTCCTGCTATAGATGTTAGGTATTTTAATGTATTTTTATGTGGATTTATAAAATTTTTCACTTCGAATTGTGAAAGTTTCTAAGAAAAAGTGGAAAAGCATATTCTTTGTCGATATTTGTACACAAACTACTATTATTTCACTCTACACAATTGTTTTTATGCTCCACTATTAAAATTCAAATTGTCCTTTCACGATCATTCTGGAGCTGCACCGAATGAATAATTCCGACAAATATTTTTTTCAAGCTTTCAACATTAATTTTCCCCTCTTCAGGAAAACTAAATGTACAAAATCACAACAACAATCAATAAATTTCCAGTTTAAGCAATAATTTTCATCACAAGATCACTTAATACACTTACTCAGAATATAAATTTCAGTTTAAAATCATCTTATGAGTAAATACTTATCGTCAATTTTTTATAATATTATCATATGTATAAAAAACATTTCGTTAACTTTTTATAATATTAAGTGAATAGGAAAGGAATAATATACTATTAGAAGAAATTTATCAGTGGTCTGTACACGACTAACAAAAATACCTCAGTTTTCACTTCCTTATATAGAAAACGAACCGATAAGAACTCATACCACGTCATCAATGCATGCATCATAAATTGAACTTGAAAATCTCGTGTCCTCTTGTTTGTTTAAAGTATTTTTTTTCCTCTTATTAAAAAACGTCTCCGAAAACATTCTTTTTCCATAATCTCTCTCTTTATCTAAAATCTTTACTGTATCCCAATTTAATTCATGATTCATATTTATTTTATGTTCTGTTATGACTGAATTATTATCTGTAAGTTTTCATTCTGTAAGTTATAATTCAGTTATAACAGAACATAGAATAAATATGAATCATGAATTTAATTGGGATAAAGTAAAGATTTTAGATAAAGAGAAAGATTATAGAAAAAGAATGTTTTTGGAGATGTTTTTTAATAAGAGGACAAAAAATACTTTAAACAAACAAGAGGACACGAGATTTTTAAGTTCAATTTATGATGTATGCATTGATGCGTGGTATGAGTTCTTATCGGTTCGTTTTCTATATAAGGAAGTGAAAACTGAGGTATTTTTGTTAGTCGTGTACAGACCACTGATACATTTCTTGTAATAGCATATTGTTTCTTTCCTATTCACTTAATATTATAAAAAGTTGACGAAATGTTTTTTACGAATATGATAATTTTGAACGGAAATTTATATTCTAAGTAAGCGTATTAAGTGATCTTGTGATAAAAATTATTGTTTAAATTGGAAATTTATTAATTGTTGTTGTGATTTTGTACATTCAGTTTTCCTGAAGAGGGCAAAATAAATGCCGAAAGCTTGAAAAAAGATACTTGTCAGAATTATTCATTTGGTGTGGCTCCAGAATGATCGTGAAAGGACAACTTGAATTATTTCACTCTGTTCCATTCAAAATTATGGAAATAGAATTTTTCGAAAATGAAGTAGTTAAAAATGACTTACATCTCAGTTTTAGAACATTTCTTAAAAAGTTATAAACTGTTTTATAAACTTGATGAACCTGATAAAAGTTACGTGAAATAAATAACTGAATTTTCGTTACTCGTTACCGAACAAAAGTAACTCGTTCTCGCTATCGTTACTTGTTTATTCATGTACGCTTTACGTTATCGTTACAGCAAAAATTTTAACGTTTTAGAGTAGCACCTTTCGTTGTTTGTGTTTGTTGTTTGTTTCAAATTTTGATATCATTTTCATTCTTATCATTCTATCGTGTTTCGAGTCTTGAGTTGATAAAATCTAGAGCTAGAAAAGATTCTAAAATGACATTAAAAGATGATGGTCTCAAATCAATAGTTCAAGTTAGTCACACAATCATAGCTGTCGAACGCTTTGTTCTAAAGTGTAAATCCCGATCGTATGCAGGAGCGTCGACACCATTTGCCTGTCTTCTCAATACACAAGGGTGTTTGAAATCCGAATTCCGGCAGCATGCCGGCAGCACGTCAGGCTACGCGTCAGCGGACTTGGAGGACCGACCCTCTGGGACGCACTTTGAATCGGCTCTTGGCCGATTCACGCACGGCTGCACGTCCCCCGGAAAATTCCTCTCCAGTCAAATTTGTTTCTGATTTATTTAGACCGCGGAGAGCCCTCGAGAAGCCACAGTATGTCACCTCGATCACGCGCTCGGTTACACCCTCGAGTGCTGCTCCAAGTGCGACCCCCGAGCGAGCCACAAAAATTTCATTGCTACTCGATGACTACCGATATAAAAAACCTAGACATAAAAGTCAACTTCACCATCAAAACGAGAAAATAGTTAGATTTCTCATTTTCGACTGATTGTGGGAAAAAAACTCTTCAGTTTCATTTAGTTTGACTAAATTAAATCCGTACCTAATCATCTATTTAGAATGAACATTGAAAACGCCAGTCATGCATATAGATTTTCAGTTACTTCTAAAAAAAAAAAATTAACACTGTTCAATGCATTTTTTCATTGCGGCCATTTCAGATTCTACAAATTAAAAAAAATACTTCCATTTCATACAAATAAATATTTCAGTTTGTATCATTGCTGCTCACAACTCATTTAATTATTTTTTTTTTCCACTTTTCTCTTATCATGCAATTTATTTATTATTCTTACAAACAATAGAGGTCTATAAATTAATCTAACACGAACTGAACCCAAGTTTCGTTTCTATCCAACAAATAAAGGGCTCACAAAAAAACTACCCTCATTCAACGGGACCTCGGTAACCATATAAACCTATTTTCACCTTCCCGGTGTATAATATTGGCCGATTTTCAAGTGGCTCCTGTCACACTCTCAAACGGTCCTCTTCTCGCATTCAACTTTTTCCAAAAGAGATTTCTCGCAAGTGCTACATCCGATCCGTACCCTAATCATCTATTTACGAGGCACTTTATTGTAATTTCCACACACAAACGCAATGTATTTTTAGGGTACCCTCCAATAACGTACTTTTCACTTTTCAAAAAGCTACTCTTTTCAAAGAGCCACTGCACTATTTGTAAAAACTTGAGTGGCCAGATCTGTGAAAATGGAGAATATGATTGAGGCTCTTATTTTTGGATATAAAAAAAAAAAAAAACAAGATTAGTTTTTTGATATAGAGATGCTGCATTTTGTATGATTGTGACTAGGAAATTTATTAGGAAATTTTTTAAAGTAAATTCTTTATAAATTTTTACACTTTCTCTATAAAATTACAATGATTTTGCAGTCTTGTAGTGTCCAATTTCTTTTGTTCTTTTTATTTTTCATTTTGTGTTTTTCTTTGGGTCTTTTTTTTTTGTTAGAATTCTATTCACTGTAAAAAATAATCATAATTTTTCCGTACGCTTAATATGGAGACATGACTTACTTATCCATTACTGAGTATTTTTTTTCCATACTTTTTGCAAAATTTCCATGTCCTGGCGGAAAAATTTTCACCAATGAAAACCATTGAAAACCGACTATGGTTTTCAAGGGTTTTTACTGGTCGAACATAATTTAGATTTTGTTGTTAAAACAGTTTTTTTTTAATTTTACATGTTTATCAGTTAATATCAGTTTTACACTGATATTTACTTACTTCTGCGACACGTTTTCATTTTCCGAAAGCATTTTTTTTTTGGATATGCGTCATTGCAATGTTTTAGTTCTGCAGAGACCTACAAATTGAAGGCTCTTATGACAAAGTAATGTCAAAGTTAAATAATTTAAATTCTCTATATTAGAATGGTTACTAGAATTGTTTTTTTATAAATTTCCTAACGCATAATGGTAAAAAACTAAAAAAAGGAGAGTAAAGGTAAAATCAAAATTATGTTCAACCAACGAAAACCAGTTAAAACCCTTGAAAACCATAGTCGGTTTTCGATGGTTTTCATTAGTTAACAATTTTTTCACCAGGGTGTATATATTAGGATATTACTTTTTTGGTAAATACCATACAAATGTTTGAAAAAACTTCCATATCGTTGTATTGGTAAATTACAATACATGTAGGGATTGACAGTTTACTATGAAACTTTTTTACAGTGTTTTTATGAATGCATATTTGGATACTTTCCGAATTCTTTCAATTTTGTATTTTTGTTTTCAAAATTCATAAAAGTTAATAAATTTTGAATTATCATTTTTGGAACATTTTTATGGCTTTTCAGAATGTTGAAAACGATTATTATTCTTAAATACATTATGTTCAATAATTCATTTATTTTGCAATCTTACAGGGATATAAACCTAATTTTACAATTATTGAAATAACACTGATGATAAGTTCATTCCATTATTTCGCAAATATCTAAGATGTTATTATGGGAATTATGTTAATTTTCACTTACGATTGCATTTACTCTCGAATTGGGTGCATAATCAAAAACTGGCTTCAGTAATTTAGGCATTCAATTGAATAAGGAAATCGGTCTCTGTGAATACTAACTGCAGTTTTATTGCTAATATCAATGTTGAATCATTGTATGAACGAATACAAATATACAACTGATATTTTAGTTAATTTATTGTTCATTGTATGTCGAATTTTCGACTTAATAGAATTTCTTCTAAAAAGCTGAACAATATAATATTGATAAGTTGTACATAGAAATTTTATTATTTCACACCTTATTATAGTAATTGCAATTGTATACAATGATATCGTCATTTATAAAAAAAGAAAACGAAAATTAGAATTCTTTACAATACATTCAACTATTCAAAGTATTCTGTAACACAGTAATATATTTTATTTGAATCTTGTGTATCTTTCTAATCAATAAATGTCTTTTATTCAAATATCTTAATATATGCAATCTTATCTCTTATTTAAATGATTTTCTTCATTTTAGGTTCGAACATTATCTATAGTTTACCATTACTGTATTTTAAGTTGTATTGACAGCTTCATAAATTATTGTGACAAATCTGTTTTCCAATATGTCGGTTCTGTACATTCATTATTAGATTTTACAAATGAATGAAATAGCGGTGCAAATATCGCAAAAAATTTTTTCGATATCAAAGGAATTATGTTAGAACCAGGTACTTTCTTCAAACCTAATACATCAGAATAAATTCAATTTCTTACTTCGTGAAAAACAAATAGATATCAATGTTTGGTATACAAATCAAAGCAACAATATCGTAAAGATTATTTACCACTTTTTCTTAGTAGACTGATTCAAAATTAAGGTTACACAATGACATATCTTTTCCAATTTACAAATGTCTAAAATATAACTCATCATTGTCTTTCATATCACATTCTACATTTCATACATTTCGACATGAAATATAATACGCAAGTAATAAAATGGGTTGCCAATTTTTTCCGTTGAATCAACTAATTGATTCTTCGTGTTTCTAGAATGTCAAATACCTGACATTTCAAAATATATCAAAGATGAATCTTAGTAGAACATAAATAAGTGTATATCCAACATTTTCCAAGCCTGTATGACACCAGTTGTGAAAGGAAACAAATTTAGAAAATCTGCGACGCGAGAAACAAATTGCAGGACGCGTTCTGCATGGGCGATCGCGAATGACGCGATTATTTTTCCTCGAGAATGATTTCGCTGCTCGAATACCTCGGTACAATCGCGCGGACCGTAATTCCCCGGCGAAGGAGCGCGACGTCGATCGAGTCCTGGGGCGGTTGCAGCTGCCCCCAACGCCCCCCTTTTTCACTCTCGACACCTCTCACAACAGAAATCGTAACAATCGAACGAACGCAAACACGAATGAAATCGTGTCGAGTTTAATGATAATTGTCGCCAAACTACTTTATCATCGCTCACTCGGCTGGAACCTTTTGTTGCGCGCGTGTATAATTGGCACCTTCAAATCGCGATTCGTTATTATTTTTCATACACTCATCGCCTGCGAAATCAAAGTGAATAGTGATGTAGAGAGAAAGTGTGGGAATGAAAAAATCTGATTTCATATAAAATTTGTTAAATATTGTTCATATTATGAATACAATAGACTGATTCCATTTCGATTCGACGAAGCTTTACGGGTCGAAATTTTATTTTCGCTTGAAAATCATGTATTTTGTAAATTAATTATTTTATTCGACAAACGTTTTTTATTTTTCAGCAGAAAATTTTTTTTCGCCAGTTATAAGATATTCATCTGAGGCTGTCAAAACCGACTATACAGGTTATCCAATGGAAATTTTTTTTTAAATCCTTACAACTTTGACAAATCTTGACCGATTTTGATGATTTTTATGTCAAAATGCGTGGAAAAGTTTGAAATTTTAGATTATCTCATAATTCATGAGATACCTACATATTGCTTCGTTTAAATCGTGACAACGCAAAAACTGAAAAAAATTTTCAAAATTCATTTTCTCGAAACGCATTATTCTTTTCGTGATGAATTTTTTTTTGTATATTATAACAATGTTTCAACTTCGTTTTGGAAAATTCTTGAGTAGCGAAAATTTTTTGTTGCAAAGATATGAATTTTAGAAGAAAATGTTCGATTTCTTCGTGTAACATCATCTGAGTTTACTAATTTTTGTCTTGAATTCAATTTTCACAGTCTCAAAATGACTTTTTTGATTGGAAAAGTTACAAAATACTATCTGTTAGTCAGTTTTGGTAAAATTTCATCGGATTGAATGAGAAAGAGCGCTGCTGAGAATGAACGGAATGCAAAAAATATATAGGTATAAGAAAGTCACGTAATTTAAAAAAAAAAACATACAAACGAGTCAGCAATAAGAAATCGAACTTATAATCACAAATAACAGTGTCACACATAAATCTATGAAATTCTACTAATTTTCATTCGGATAGATAATTTATCATTGATATATTAAATGGATTTGTTGTTACACCATTGTCAATAGAAAAATTCCACCTTATGCGGTTTTGGATTTATGTATTTCGAATTTCTATGAGGAAAAAAAAGCCTAGCTAACAAACTATGTGCAAAGAATATTTGAGTGTAACAATTCAACAATCAACTTGAAAGAAATTAAAATTTTTACTCATGCTGACTCGTCCAAGCCATAAAAACATTATGAATCTTTCTGTAATTTTTATTTTTCCAGTCATGCTTTTCTCAAATTTACATTACATACTCTTTTTGTATGTTTCTAACGCTTCTTTTTCTCTGGAAATCTCCAATCATCTGACATCGATACAGATTGATTCGATTTTTTGTATACAAGATTTATATTTTCCACAAATGATTTGTTATATTTAATATATTTTGAAGATTTTTCGCTCAAATTATAGCGTCTACTTACGTAAATTTGACAAACCTTCCGATGGCATCCCAATTTTTTTTCGCGGCTCGTTGCAAATAAAAATTTAATTTTTCTGCTGGTATTTTTTTTTCGCTGATACGAAACGATTTTCGCGATGTCTAGCTGCGGCATTGAAAAAATTTATGATATTTAATTCCATTTAAAACTTTGTTTGAACGCATTGTTTGCATATAGTTTGTTACCTAGGCTTTCTTGTTCCTCATAGAAATTAGAAATACTCAAATCCAGAACCGCATAAAGTGGAATTTTCCAATTGACAATGGTGTAACATCAAATCCATTTATTATACATCAATTATAAATTATCTATCCGAATTAATAAAGGTATAATATCATAGATTTATGTGTGACACTGTTATTTGTGATTATAAGTTCGATTTCTTATTGCTGACTCGTTTGTACGTTTTTTTTTTTTTACGTGACTTTCTTATACCTATATATTTTTTGCGTTCCGTTGATTCTCAGCAGCGCTCTTTCTCATTCAATCCGATGAAATTTTACCAAAACTGACTAACAGATAGTATTTTGTAACGTTTCCAATTGAAAAAGTCATTTTGAGACTGCGAAAATTGAATTCGAGACAAAAACTAGTAAACTCAGATGATGTTACACTAAGAAATCGAACATTTTCTTCTAAAATTCATATCTTTGCAACAAAAAATTTTCGCTACTCAAGAATTTTCCAAAACGAAGTTCAAACATTGTTCTAATATACAAAAAAAAATTCATCACGAAAAGAAAAATGCATTTCGGGAAAATGAATTTTGAAAATTTTTTCAGTTTTTACATTGTCACGATTTAAACGAAGCAATATGTAGATATCTTATGAATTATGAGATAATCTAAAATTTCAAACTTTTCCACGCATTTTGACCTAAAAATCATCAAAGTTGGTCAATATTTATCAAAGTTGTAAGGATTAAAAAAAAAAATTCCATTGGGTAACCTGAAAAGTCGGTTTTGACAGCCTCAGACAAATACCTAATAACTGACGAAAAAAAATTTTCTGCGAGAAAATAAAAAACGATTGACGAATAAAATAGTTTAAGTCACAAAATACCTAATTTTGAAGGGAAAATAAAATTTCAACCCGTAAAGCTTCGTCAAATCGAAATGGAATCAGTCAATAGATTGATTAGATTTTAAAGAAATAATGAAACATTAACCAACTCTCTGAAATGCACAGTTTAAAAAAATTTGTATTTCTAATTTTCAAATATTAATTGAAAATCATTACCTCTAACAGTTTCTGAAATTTCCCAAAACCACTGCAAAAATTGTTGGTTTTCAAAAAACGATAAGCACCTATTTTCTGCCAAAACTTCACACGATTCGAAAATAACCATCCTTTGGCCAAGTATTCAAATTCTATGTTTTGCGTGTGGTGTGCAAATAACTGCAAGTTAGTCCATTTGGGCAAGACGAAACTTAGCAACAAGCTGCACGAAGCGCAGTTGTCGATTCTAATCCGCGCAGCCGCAAATGCATTTGCAGAACAACAGCGGCGTTATAACAAGATCAGCAGCCTATTCTGGAGCGACCATTGCCCGAGCTAGACTCAAACCGTGCAAATATATACGTGTAAATGTGCACCGCAAATAACGCTTGGGCCAAACGCAGAAGGAATAATCTGATCTAAACACTTTGTACGATAATTGAGATTAGGCAGGGTCAGGACGTTGCAATCAAGGGGGAGGGGGCAATATGAGAAGCTGCCCCCCAGGAATTCTGACAAGGGGGAGAATAATACTCATTCAACTTTTTTACTACTTGTCCAACTCACAAAAAGGCAGTAATATTTTAAATTGTTGCAACTCATCGAATTCTCTGACAAGTATGGAACTGAACGTTTTTTCAGATTTTTTTTCAACGTGATATCAGAATTCAAAAGTGTTGGTTGAGACTATGGAAGATGAATGAATGTCCTAAACTTCAAATTTTTCTTAAAGTTAATTAAAGAAAATTCAACTACAAAGTGCCTGATGAAACTCGTGCATTTGAATTAAATACACTTGACTTTATCATTGAATAACTTTTTTTCTTAGATCAAGAAAAATCTGGAAAAATTGGATAAGATGCGTGAAAATTACCTAAGTAGAATCTTTGAAAAATAATGCCAGTGGCGGTTCTAAAAGGGGGGGGGGAATTTCCCCCTAGGGATAAATAACATCCAAATAATAAACGACCTTTTTCTGATCAACATTTTTTGATTCTTGCAAATTATAAGGATATTACACGATTTCTGTAATTCAAATTTTCTAAATTCCACAAAATTTATCAACATTTTCTGCAATTGCAGTTTTTCAGAATTTTTTGGAATTAGGTGCCTCATCGTCGATATTTTGTATGCGCATTTACACGAGTATACATTTCGGATGAAATATGAATTCCTCTTACTATTAAAAACCCAAAATTCAATTTCATAAATTACTACAACTCGTTAAAAAGAGGACCCAAAAGAATTCTTTTTTTTATATATCAAAAATTGAAATTAAAATTTTTTGAATACCAGTTCATTAATTTTTTTAACTTCGTAAAGACAGAACGAAAAATGCTGTTGAATATGCCAATCCAAACAGTCAATTATGTAAGTACGTTTTTGACTATTCGCACTTATATTCTGCTGTATTTCAGAATCAGAATCCATTATTAAAAATGATAAATGAATCTCGTAAGTATTTTTTGATGTTAAAAAAACTTCTTATAGATCACCAAAAAATTGAAAGTAGTTAGGATTTGTGGGAAGGTCATATCCACAATGGAAATTTTTATCGAATCACGCAAAACAAAGCTCGTGTAGATTCTGGAATTTTTATCGAATTACTTTAGAATTTTCTATAGTCGTTCGCTACAATTTAAGAAATTTTTTTAATATTTTTTATAAACGATCCGGTGGTTCTTAACAAGTCGGTCATTAGTTTTTTGAGAGTGAATTTTTCTCCTTATATTTTGGTAATAAGATTTTTTACTAATTTTACCAACTAATTTCACTGGATTTCTGTATTTTTACAAAATTGTGACGATTTGCAGAATTTTTCAACAGTATCTGAAATTGAAAGTTTTTTGAGTTTTTAGACATGATTGACAATCTTTCAAATTTTCAATGTGTTTTCAACTATTCGAAGTATTCCAAATTTTTATAGTTTTATTGCAATTTCTAAAACTATCTTTAGATTCTAAAAATTCCGAAATTTTTCATGAAATATGGAGAATTTTTGAAAATGTATGTCTTTTTATTTATTAAAATGTTTCAAATTTCTACTATTTTCCAAAAATTTTGCAAATAATCGATAATCTCTCTCAACGATGGAACGTTTTTATGTTCTTCAATAATTTAGGAATGTCACACAATTCTTGTAGTTTTAAAAAATTTTCGACAATCTGCAAAATTGATTAACATTTTCTTAAAACGTAGGTACGAATTTCAAAAAAATTTTATAGTTATTGAAAACCTTGCAAATTCGCATTTTTTTCCGATTTTCATAAAATGTTTAGATTTTCTGGATTTTCATGAATTATGTTTCAAAACAATCGACAATCTCTTAACGAAAATATATTTTTCCATTCTTTAACATTTTTGAAACTGTAGATATACATAATTTCTGGGGTTTAACGGAATTTTAGAAACTAGCAACAATTTCAATTTGAAATTTTCAAACATTAATCGAAATTCTTGTACGAGTATTTTTCATGTAATGATGATTCATGCAGTAATTCTTTGCAGATAATTATTGTTTAGAACGTTTTTATTCAAGATTTCGAGGATCAGAAAAAATATGCAACATCTGATTGTGTATCTGTCTACTGTGTGATTCGTATAATTTTAATCATCTTCATTCCTTAATAAAATGACGGTAAATAGGCATTAAAAAGTTGCTGCTGTCCCTTTTGTTTTGCAGTTTCGACATATAAACTGTTCTACGGCCCAATCATATGAATTTATTACGCCCTAATATTTTACGCAAAGGAAACTCACTACTTATAGATTCGCTTGAAGCCGTAGGACCCGTTCAATATACACGTCAAAAGCGTCGCAAGATTTTTATCGGAGTTTCTCTCGAATGCAAATGTGAATTCATGATTGACATTATAATGGCCTCACGTAAACAGGTACTTCCTGTTCCCGATTTCCTTCTCGATATCTATCGTGAAATCCGAAACGGAGCTAGGTTAGAAATTTGGGATAGGCCGAAGCTTCTGTAATTATTGCAGCTTCTCGAGTTTTTGGTGGGAACGAATTCAAACTTTCATCGCAAGTTTTGCCTTTCAAAAATGTCATAGGGTTCATTCTTGCAGATAAAAATAATAAACTTTTTGCCACGAATTATTTATCCAACAAATTTAAGATTTGAGTACCATTGAATTCTACTTCATCAGTCTGTAAGCTTCTCATTTTTTAGTCAATCTTGACTATTTTAAGTAGTCAATGTTGATTTATACAATGTATTTATCTTTTATATTCCTAAATGTCCATGACATGGAAACTTTCCGCATATTGGTTACAAATTCATGCATCATCAATTTTGATTGATTTGGAATATCTGAATATTTTATTCAGCAATAAATAAACAAATCAATTGAGGAATATCACTCCTTTCCATTTGTAGTGAACAAACCCTTCAAAAACGAAATTCAAAAGCAAGATTAAAATTTTCCAGTGGCATCTGTATTGATAGACAAAGAGCAAATCAAAGCAGGCGCCTGCAAGTTATTGTGGAGTCATTATTGTTTGTGAAATGTTCAGAATCTCTAGCCTCTGAATCACGAGACTTGAATCAACAAAGACCAATGGTTCACACAAGAAAACCAACTCGTGTTACAAACCCGCAACTGCTTTTCTAACACCTTCGTTATGGATTTTGGATACATTTTTTTGACACTTAAACCAACAAGTCTCGTTATTGAATTTTCGAAATATTTTCGACCACGATAAGTCGCCATTGAATAAACATTCCCTACTATTATCTATTGAATGAAAGAACTATTTTGCTTTTCATCAATAATTCTGAGTTACAATGTATTTTTGCATTTTTTTAAAAGGGTTACTCTACTTTCAGACCCGATTATCTAATTTATTTTAAAAAATTATTTCAAATTTATTGATTAACAATATTTTTTTCGTTAATTTACTGCAAAAATATTTCAATTTTTTTAGTCCATTAAGTTAGGATATTCTTAAACGAGTCCGTTTCTTAACTATTCGATTTTGCAATAATTATTGTTTTCGATATACATTTTTTTCATGCTCAGAAGTGATGACTGTATTATTATTCGCATACTTGCAATCCAAAAAGCAAGATGAATTTACTTGTCAAAAAAAATTATTTTTCTAGTAGATGGCCACGAAAAATCATGAGCAATAGAGATTAAAATAATACTTCAAACTATCTAATCAAGCATTTAAGAATGACTCGTACAACTGTACATTGTTTCTTTTATTTCATGTATCATCGCGTCAACCACGTTCTTATCATTTTTACATATTATCAATTACTCTTATATAATTATCAGTTAATTCAAAAATTTGTCAAACATTACGATAATTTTTGAAAAATAAAACCATGTATTTCAAAAGTACAAAGAAATTCATATTTTTGTATCATAAAAAATGTTGTTCCTTCTTATAAACCAGTACTTTTCCAGCTATTTGTTCCATCTTTTTTTTCTTATTTTCTATCACTTTATTACCTACCATTACATTGAAGAATTTTTCAAATATTATTAGAGCCAGTGAGTCGAAAAAAGAAGTATAAATTTTTTATTACACACTATATTCAAGCAATAAAATACATATTTTTCTAGAAATAAAAATCCCTTTATATCTGTTTATGATGAAAACTTTTTGTCTCTATATATGGGCCCGCAAATTTCTAATCTTCCATTGATGAGGTTTTTATTGGTTATTATCAATCACTGTATATACTATCTTTTGATAAAAATTTTTTTTGGATACTTGAGACCATAAATCTGCAACAAAAAATATGTTTGTTAGAGATAAAGAGGACCTTGTATTTTTGTATGATAAAAAAACTTTGGTTTTTATATATTGTACTGTAATTTTCTAGTTTCAAGCCTCGGTTTTCTCAAAATAGTCTCAAAGAGCTGATTAAGGCTGTAAAAATTTATATTATTTAAATTTGTAAAAAATCTTTGATCATACCATGCCATGTTTTTCGAAAAAAAAAGGTTAACCTAGTATCTTCAAAAGTTTTTCAATTTTTGCAGCTGAATTTAAAAAAAGCTACTGTTTGAAAAAAAAACACATTCGGAGATTTTGACTGGAATCAAAAAATATAAAAACGCTTATTTAGAATTGTCGAAACTATCGCCATGAAGTTTACCTTCTACCCCGAAAATAATAATTATTTTATTTATAATAACGAAACAGTTCCTTATGCGCTGTTTTTTCTACTTTTTTGAAATATTCAGCTATCTAAATCCCCGCCAGACTTTGCTGCCAACTTTACTGCATAACTAACAAAGTGTGAAATTTCACAAAAAACTTAAAACTTTTTAAAGCAAACAAAATTTTTAATTCGTATTGTAAGCATTATCTAATATTATTTTTTTTGTATTTTGAAGTGTATTGAGTGTTGCTTTGGGTCTTAAATGTTGAAATTTCTTAGAATTTCTGGAAAACAAGTCTTTGATTCTCATATTCGTTCATCTATCTCTGGGAGTTTTAGTGAGTTATAAATCAACCTATATCGTTATATAACGAGATTTTTAAGCTTCCAAAATTTTGTTCATTTAAAGCTTATTTCAGCATTATCTTTATTACAAAGTAATGATTTTTATCGTACACTTTGACTATATTGTATGAAAGGTAAAATGTTTCTCAATCACTCCTGTAATGTTGAAAAAAATAATTTTTTTTGTCAGTCTTTAAAAAGAATCGGTAATAGGTTTCGTGATATACAAGTACGATTTGACTAATTTTCAAAATGACCCTGATATGAAATTAGGCTGCTGGCTTTCGACGAACTACATTTCTTCAGAAGATAAAAATTTTCCACTGCCTGAGTTAATTAATGAGAACAATTTTGTTATTCTACCATAGGATTGATTTTTAAAAAGTTTCAGTATCACATGTTTCTTATTTGCTGAGAACAAAACACTAATGACATTAGTGATACTCAGAAACGAAGGAAAATATTTTTTTCATTATCCAGTTCTCATTTAAAAAACATAAAAACAAGCTCATAAACACATCGTGGAAAAATCCAGATTCGACTTCTACTGTTAAAAGTTTTTAGAACTAAATTTTTCACACAACGGTCTTGCAGTAAAAAAAGTTTTTTCAAAACTACGGTGTATTATATATAGATTTTCCACACAGAGTAAAAAAAATTGATATGGGTTACTACGATGAATATAAAATCTTTGTAAAACTATATAAACCCAAAGGTGAAATTTCCCTCACTAATACAACATAAAATTTAAATAAATAGGAAATTTTTCAATTTAAATTTAGTAACGTCTATGTAAGAGAATTTTTCCTAACCAGAACTTGAAATTCTAATTTTAAAAATCAAAATTTAGTAATGTAGAAATGGCGGTCAAGTTCTTATGATCATATCAAGTAATTTTACAAATGTTAATTTATTATAGTGTTTTAATCCATTATAAAAAGAATCCGTTCCTTTTGTGCTCGAAGATATCGTTCTTTTCGTAATTTAGTTTTCACGCTTGAACATCAATTTTGATCTCTTCTTTGATTTCGCGGTCTTTTCTGTCGTTTTCCAGGTCGAAGGCAATATTTAACAAATTGCTTTCGTTAGCTCGTCGGGCTTCCCTTTGCCGAGGATTTAGCGTCGTTCGCGAACGCAAGGGGCTTCATTTGATGAACACGGAGACAATGCCGTACGCTGTAAACGGTAAATACAGAGAACCACTTTCCAAGCCGCGCCCAAAATGGGACTATAGTAACTGTCCATCGAGGGTAATACTCGTAATGTGTCAAAAATAGGATCTTTTCCTAAGTCGGAATTTTGGCACGTGTACGAAAACGAGTTTTATCGCTCAAAAGTAGGACAATTTGTTTTTTAGCCACTGCAATAATAGTTTGCAAAATTAGAAAAAAAACTCTATCAGTATAAAATTCGGTAAATGGTCAAAAGAGTCATTGAAGAAATTTTTTCATTTCCTTTGCATTGAGCAAAATTATCAGGACTTGTTAAATATTTGCTTCAATAATTTGGGAAAAAATTGTTAGGAATAATGCCCAATCAGGAAAAAATTTTGAAATAATGACACTTCCCATTACCGTCATTTGATAATAGACGAAAAGTTATTTTTTGAAGTATAAAATAATGGAGTTCTTTCAAACTGAAAAATTTTATTATTCGTACGTGCAGTCAAATGGTTTTTTTTATCTTTACATTAGGTTCTGATCACTGTCATTTAGCGTTAAACATCGAAGCTGCATTATAGAATGTAAAAAACAAGAGGTTCCTTTCAAAACACGAATATTTAGACGACTTTTTTATGAACCTGTCTTCGATTTTAACTTTATCGTGTTTGAAATGAGGCATAAAAAGTAAAAAAGTTTTCTATTCAATCGGCAATACTTCATGTTCGTTCGAAATTTTTTTCAAACTACTGATTTTTCTAGATTATATTTTTTAAATTTAATAATCTAACGTATTTTCATAACAGAGAAAAAATTTGAACTGGTATTTTTTTGTGAAGAAGATATTCAGTAGGTTTTTTATATGTCTTGTGAATAATTTTTCTTTTAATGCAAATATCAACGATTCATGAACTTCTATCAAATGTTTCCAAAAAAAAAAAAAAAAAATATGTATTTCATCATTCGGATATTTTGGAATATGGTTATCAAACGTAACTGAATGTATTCTATAATACATATACATTTTATTTCTTGTTGTCAAAATTATTGAGGAGGAGATTTGATGAACATAAGAATGGTATGAAGTTGAAATTTTCAATAAAGAGATAAAAATATACGAATGATTAGGAATTATCATTGTTTTTTATTATATTGAACAAGCTTTACCCAATAACCATTCCGAACTTTGTTTACTACTCGAGAAAATCAACAGAATCACACACAAAAAAACGTTTCGATTGCCTAAAAAATTATTTAGTAAATATTTAAAGTAAACCGACTAAAATTGGCTCTGGTGGCGATTTTACCTGACTCGTTTCATTCATAGCAATTAAAAACCAAATCGCGATTAGTGATTGGTAGAAAAAAACTTTAAAAACCTTTGAAAACTTAAAATTTTATAAACTTTTAGAACTTCAAACTTTAGACTTTGAAGTTTGAAAACTTTAAACTTTAAGAACTTTTAGAACTTTAAACCTAACCTTTAAAATTTTTTAAACTTTAAAAACTTTTCTTTAAATGTTCATTTTTGCGGTAAATTTTTTAGCTTTCGATCATAATTCAATTTTTAGTCATCTTCAGAAATATTTTTGTTCGATCGTAGACATACAAAAGTTTTTCATCATCGTTTCATAAAATTGAAGGTAACTCATAAGTAGAATTTTTTCGTCATCGTAAATCCATCATATGAAATAAATCAATTCTTACTTTTTTTCTATTATTAACAAATATTCTGTCGTCAATTTTTAGATACATTCTAGAAAACCATGTTAAATCAAAATTTAAAAAATAAAAGTAATATGAAAATAAAAAAATTCAATTAATAAGTAATTCAATCGTAAAAAAAATATGATTCCGGACTCATAATAGCACGAAAATTTAGTTTATGACGTATTTTGCCTTGAAATTTTGTTAGACGATGACAAATAGTATTGTTGGTTTCTGCCCCTTGATAGGAAAAAGCCTTTTTAATCAGAACATTAAATAAGTGATTTCGCTGTTTACGTCTAGAAACCCAAGGCCGCCTTTCCGAATCGATGAATCGGCCGTCTCTAAGCACTCGCATGAAAATGGTGACCCAGCGCCATAAAACCGTGATAAGCCAATGGATCCACGACTTTTCATATTCGTGAAAACAAAAAAGAAAATGACAATCCACGCGCTCCAAAACATCGTTCGATAAGGCGGTCGTTGGTTTTCTGATGTAAGAGATGCGAAAAAAAATTTTTGTCGCTACAATTCAATGAAAAGGTTCCTGAAGAAGACCAAAAAACAAATCTCGATCAAAAGCCAGAAAATTAAATAAAGTAAGATATATTTGAGAAAAGAATGTTTGTTGTTTATTTACCCGATTATTAAATCAATGAAAATTGATCGATAATATTTTGAAAAACTCCAAAAAAACCTTATAATAATACTAACTGGCGAAGATGCGCAAAGAAGAAAAAAACAGCTTAGTCAGTTTGAAAATTATTGTTTCAACTATCTTTAAAAACAAATACGATTTATGTAAACCTTTATTCAATATTCAGATTCTTGAAATCTTTTACTAAACATAAAATTCACTCATACTTACACAACTGCATTATTGAAACGATTTTCGAGGATTCTCAGTGTAAGCTCACTAACGAAGCGATCGCCAAATACGTTCATTTAGAGCGTAATTGTTTCCTGGTGTAATGACAGCGTTTGCCGGCTCGTCGAAAATCAAGCACCACACGCGTTCCACCGGACGATGGCATTCCATAGAAACCCATTTCCAAGTGGCCCGATCTGTTTGTCACAAATAAATCTCGAGACAAATCCTAAGACCTGGATTAGTTTACGCAAACTTCCCTCGAGCACTCTTTCTCCGAAAACGTCCAAGAAGATGCGCCCAAGTATTTGCTCTTGGCAAATAATTGGAAGCGCATTTCCTCTATTTTCAGACCAACCATTAGGCCTAATTGATTATTTGACCAACACGCACCACGCATTAACCATTGGCGCGCGAGCCATTGTCTCTACAAATAAAGGACTCTTGAGTATTTGCGAATTTTCAGTGATTGCATGAATTTTTGCAACGCAAGGGATTTTTTACCAGTAAAGAAAGTGGAGGTATTCAGGGTAACACAAGAAAAGAAAAATATTTATGAGAACAGAACTTTATTAAATTTTATTGCATTAGATTGAATTTGCCACTTGATAGTCGATCTGGTCGCATTTTTTCGATAAAAATTACGCACACCGGTGAAGTATTCCACGACAATATACGCTTTGGAAATATTAAAACTCTTTAATCGCGATAAAAAAACTTTTTATCCCGTTGGAAATGAAACTCTATGTGTGCTAACGCAAAAAGTGTGATAACATTTATCCCCAGTGTATACAGCGCGTATAATTCACATGCAGGAGGGGTTTATTTACATTTAGTTTTACTGTTTGGGGTACATGGTTACTTTCCACTGTTGCTTGAAGTCTTTTGTCACGCTTGAGACCATCGAGAATCATTCATTCTTTCAAAATACAGCTTATAATGACAGGAAAAATGAACTCACAAGACCAACACAGGATGAAAAGTCAAAATATCGTTGCAGTTTTAAAAGATTTCGAGTCTCGAAATGAAAACGTGGTACTTTTTGAAGATATACTACACCTTAGGAAAAGTGACTCAATGAGACTATTGTTAACTGAAAAAAGATTTTACGAAACTGCAACATCCAAGAAGTGACAATAAGTAGCTATTGAAAAATACCCAAGTCTTCATAAACGTGACTATGAAATTTCAGTACACTCGTCCTCCAAAACATTTCAGTATAGCTCACTACAGTGCTCGAAAGGATTGTAATCTCTGATTTTATTTTTTGAGCACTCAGTTACGAAGCTATTGTACTAGTTACAGGAAACCAACAAATCGAATATAAGTTGACGAGCGATACATGATGACTAATTAAAACTCATGATAAAACTTTTGTGCGTCTCAAAATCTTATGTTAACCTTGGCGCATTTGCCATCCTCGGACAGAACCTCGGACAAAAAATTATCGTCCTTGTCCTCGGAACAGCAATAATGCGCAGCGGTTAACAATGTATTATTTATGTTCTCAAAGGTAAATAAAAAGAAGCGTCACTTTTTTCGGACTTTAGTGACTCTTTGATATCAAATTCTCCTAAAACTGAAACAATAAACTCCGATTTTTCATCTTGAGGAATAAAACAAACGATTTCAATTAACTCACAATTGCACCTTTAGAGGGAAACTATAAGACATTTATATCTCAAGAAACTCGAAAAAAAGATTTTGTTACTCCAACAAAGGCATGATTTTTGGTCCAGCGCAAAAAAAATGTACTAAATTGGCATTTGCCTGAAACATTCGCTCTTGCATTAAAATGTACAAACTAAAAATGTGTCATTCAATCCATCCACTTAATCAGTGCGAAATTAACAAAATAGAAGTTCAATCGAACAAACAAAATCAATTTTCCGAGTGTTCGTATTCTTCCCGCGAAAACTCTTATCTGTAAATATGTACAATCGTTTCATTACCAATATCCGTAGAATCGTTTTCTCTCACTCGTCACCATGAAACTTCCAAACAAAGACTAGAGTCTTGACCGAAAAAACCGCCGGAGCATTTTACATCCCCGAGCTGGAGTTCGCGTTGGCCTGTACATAATAATTTCTGACGTGAAGGTGCTCGTGTAAATGCATAGGAGCGTTCTGGACCTGGCTGTTCCAATTGCATAGACCATTAACAGGACTCACGATCTTGGTCTCAGGACTGGCCGAAGGGGTCTCACGCTCAACGTTGGACTCTGCAACAACGTCGACTTCCTCGTCGTCGACTTCAAGTTCTGGTTCTTGAAGATCATGCTCGTCCTCTTCGCTACAGCTGAATCGCTCCTTTCGATCCTTCATGACCTTGGAAGGCCTGAACTCGACTTGGTCATCAGGGGCCAAAAGGGAGGCGACATCAAACTGCCGCTTCCTGGACGAAGGTTGGCTGGACTGCCTCAAAGTGGACTGCCCGTGAAAACTGGGTTGTTGCTGAACAGAATGCGGGCTCCACAAGCCAGGAATCGGTTGCGAAGGTGGCCCTAGACTTCCAGAAGAAGGTGGAGTTGGGGGCAGTGGAGGTGGACTGGGGCTATCCGGCTCCTCGTCAACGGCGAGGCCCATGTGCCGTCGGACTTTCCTCTGGGCCTTACGCCTCCGGAAATCCCCGCGACGGAAGTCCTCCAAGTTGGCCGGATGAATGGCCCAGTAATGGCCCTTGCCATTGGCACTTCGGCCGGACTTGACGAAGCAGTCGTTCAAGGAAAGGTTGTGTCTTATGGAGTTTCTCCACCCAGGTCCCCTCGTCCTGAAGTAAGGGTAATGCTCGAGGATATGCTGGTAGATGTCGGAGAGGACCAGCTTCTTTTCAGGCACGGAGAGAATGGCTATGGCGATGAGACCGATGTAGCTGTGCTGGGGTTTGGGCTCTTCCGGGATCCTTTGATGATGAGGATGCAGCAGGGCCATGGAAAGGGCCAACCTGCTCGGGTACCCGGCTGCGGTCGGGTACAAGGGCAGTGGAGCCGGAAACCCGGCCGAGGCAAGACTCAGATGGGGTCCGCCGGAAGCCGCGTGGGCCACCCCGTGATGTTGGGGGTGCATTTGAAGCTGGCGAATTCTCTCGGCCATCGCGTAGTGGTAGAAATGAAGCCGATACTGGTCCAGGCCGGGAAGGAACCCGGCCATTGGGTTGCTGAGGCTCACTGCCATGGGTTCCTTGGCAGGCGGAGGACTCTCGTTACTGCACATTCCGGAACCTCTTCAAGGGCACATCTCGAAGCACTTTATCCCAACTACACACTGTCCGCACTTTCTATGACGATGGGAGAGTACCGATTAACTTGTGATTCACTTCTGTGTCAATAAATAATGACCGATTTTGTTTTTGAATGACGACTAGGTCGTCCAGTCAGATTTCGTACACGGTGTTTCGTACCGATCAAGCACTGTGGGGACGACTGCGACTGGTCATGATTTATGATCAGCGACATGGCACTCTGCGCTTCTCCCCACCTGGCGAGCTTTTAAGCTCCGCCTTTGAGCGACAACCAGATCCCTGGGAGCCGTTCCGGGGCGCGCCAATCCAGGCCACCAGAGGCGGCTCAGAACAACCTCGCCCACTCGTGTTCAGATATTGATCTCGAGCCTCATCCGCCGCGGGAGTACGTGTAAATGGGAGAATAGGAGGCAGCGCAGCTCTTATCAGTAGCTACACGGGCTCGATATCATGTACTAACGCGGTGGTGGTGTTCCCCCTTCCTTCCTCAAACCGGGCCAGAGAAGGGATATACATGTACCAGCGTTCTCAAACGTAGGATCCTTTTGTCGGAGATGAAACAAACTAGCCAGTTCCTGGAGCCTTCTGGCCGAACAGTCGGCGAAATATATAAATCACGAGTGCAAATTGGATCGCGGGAAACAGATGAAAATATGGCCAATTGTTTTGTTGAGCAGATGAGTACATACGGAAATTCAGTTCAGTTCAAAGATGTTTATTCAGGTTATTTTTACATGTTTTGTTTTACAACATTTGTTCTTCGCCGAATAAACGGAGCAATTTTTTATTTTGTGGGTTGTGCATGTCGAGTCATTCACCACTCGCATACCATTTACTTTTACTATTCTATCTTTTGCTAAACTTTACTACGATATAAAATTGTTCATTGTATGATTGACTTGGGCTGTAAATTCTTGATATCTATTTGGCTAGTAGAAAAAAAGTATTTCCCTTACGGGAAGGACAAAAAACCTGTCGCCTTTTGTAATGATTGAGTTTTCCTACTTTTCTATAAAAAATACAAAAACTAATAACTAATATACTGAAATTCATTGTCAATTTTTTAATCGGTTTTGTACACTGGCAGTAAAGATTATTCACTAGAAATAAGCGCACTTACATTATTTGCTTCACCCTAGTAAATTTAAGACATAAGTTTGCCTAAAATCGTATAAATTTTACGACATTCCGTAGGAGTTTTGGGACAACTTATAAAGTAACGGTTGAAAAATTTACAAGTTGTTAAATTTTTAATTGGTTGGAAATAAAATGTTGAAATTTCTTCTGAAAATCTTGAAAATCCTTTGAAGTGTGAGATTTTCACATATTATTTGAATATAATTTTTAGGACTAACAAAAATTTATACACAATATTCTTATACTCAAAAAAACACTGTATAAATGAGGGTGGTCCTTATGTGAATCATGAAAATCGATGGACGGACACCCCTTAAAAATTTCGAAATACTAAACAATGCAAGTGTGGAAATTTCATCGTGATTGACGCATAATAACCCGTACCGCAGGGAGAGTAATGTTTTGAGAAATGACTATTTTTCAAAATTAAACCTTTTTTGTTAAAAAAATCCCTACTTTCTTCCAAGTTGTCTATTATTCCCAATATTTTTATGATTTTACTCGTAAGCCATACCTGAAATTCGAAAAAAATTTTCAAGTGTCTACATTCAGAACATGGAGTTTCATTCATGAATAAGTATGAAGGTCATTTCCAGACAAACCCAAAAGTTTTGTAAAATAAAGAATTTAGGAAAAAAAATTCTTAGTTTCTCCATTTTGTAATTAATCTACTCAAATTTTTTCAAAATCTTGTTCTCCAGTACTTGGCCTTGAAGGAACAAAAAATTCATTTCGAAAACCCCTAACCTATTTCTAGTTCTACTCGGTCAAACACTATCAAAATTCACATTTTCAAGCAAAAATGCACTGTAGGAGTGACAATCGGATGATATTTTTTTAGTTAATCGTCATCATCTTTAATCACAAATGGTGAGGAGGCTTTTATACATACATAGATATATACTTAGTGACCATCAGTTCCGGATTATCAATAAAAAACCTCTTCGTCAACCGAAACCTGTGAAAATCAATCAATCATCCTCAAATGTACTTTTCTTTTCATAATACTCGACAGAAACCTCAAAACATCAGAAGTTTATCCTCCAATATGAAAATCTTCGATTCCAATTCCTTAATATAATCCAAAATAGATAACCTATTATTATGTTCAATTTTTCACCAAATGTTACTATAAATATCACATATTGTGGCAATACAACATCAGTCAAATTAACAACTCCCTTTTCATTAATCCGGAACAAATCATCACCCTTCATTAATAATGATTCTACGAACTTCTTTCTATGTCTAAAAAAGTGTCGCTCATAACAAAGTTTATATTTCCGAAAATTAAACACATAAAATTGCTCCAAAATATTCACAAGTATAAACTTTATCAACTCATTCTCGACTTACAAAATATTTTTCTTCAAAAATCTCAAATGTACGTAAACATTTCTAATCTCCCAATTCAGAATCCTCCTTTTCGTGATATAAACATAATTCCGAAATTTAGTATCGATACACTGAGACCTAAATAATAAACCAAATTTTAATATGTCAATATGTTTAGATATGTATAGACAATATCCCAGTAAGTCGATCTCAAGGAGCCAATCAGTTTACGGACATCTACACACACAATCTACTATTTTTTGTAAAATGGCCATTTTCCAAAACTTCACCCTCCTTGCGGCACGGATTAGTATGCATCAATCACGATGAAATTTTTGCACTCGCATTTTTTTGGCATTGTGAAACTTTTTCAAAAATGACCCAAATAAGGACCACCCTAGTATGCATGTCCTGCGATAAGAAGACAACAAATAATTCAGTCATCAAAATTTAAATTGTCATTCATACCTATTGATAATATCATTCTTCTTCTCAACTATATATTTGTTTGTTGTTTGGAAATATTTCTACTTCTACACAACCAATACCTCTGAAAAACGCGTTCATGGTTTATTTTAGTTCATTCCATTATTTCGTGAGTAGACAAAGGGCTAATCAGGTAAAATTACGATTTTTTTTATAAATGAGCAAGGGATTGTTGTATTTGAGAATGCTTCGCGTTTGCCAGCTTTTCTCTTTCTCGTGGGAGAGAGCGGTAATCGGTTTCCCCCTCCCCTCTCCCCCCCTACCCTCTTGAGGGCGTTTTATCAGCGAATGGCCCGAAATTTCTCTCCGTGTAATCTTGGATGAAAATCAAGAGGGATTGAAGGAGTTGGAAACTTTGAGCTATTTCGAGAATTTCCCTGTTGGGAATTCGGTGTTTGAGCGAAAACAAGGTGATTCTTTGCAAGTTAGTTGGAAGAGCTACAATGTTGGAGTAGAAAATGTTATGCGGCGATATCGTTGTCGACGTACGTGGTTATGTTTATGCAAAAATACCGATAACTGGCGGAGGTGTGGGAATTGCGATGAAATTTATTCAGAGATATAGGTTGGGCTCGGGAGGGAGAATATGTATCGCGAAATTTGCAAACTCATGAAATTTCTGCTTTGTCCATTGCGTGGTATTGCATGCGATATTTTACATTTATTGTTTGAAACATTCTATTCGATAGCTGAGGGAGTGATTTGCCATTTTTATATTTCGTTTGTGGAGGTCATTCTTTGTTTTTGTCATTTTTTGATATTGATGAGCTGGCAAGATGTCAAGTTGCGTGTTACTTAGTGCACGGAAAAAAAGATTTTTTAACTTCAAAGGTGACGAAGAAAAAATATCGATTGGTAAATATTTTTATTAAGAGAGAAATGTTGGTTTTATATTTTTCCATTTTGGAAGCTCTTTTTCTTTGAAAAAGAAAACATGAAATTTTTTACTCTTTTGTTGATAATATCTGAGATCAGAAATTCAGAAAAATCTAATACTTTTGCATTTTTAAAGTGACATAGTATTAATTGTAGGTCTTGATGAGTAAGTAATTTAATGATGTTTTGAAATTTTCTACAACTCAAAGTTTACAAGTTTTTGTTAAAACACCATTTTTGGTATAGGTACTTCGGGCACTCAAAAGTTTTTAACTTGTTCATTTTTCACCAATTTTTTATTGCTGAATGGTTTTGAATAGAAAAAAGATTCGATACTATAAGAAATAAAATTGATAATAATTTAAACTTGTTATGAAAAAATTACAACATATTTTAGAATTACTCTCTTTTCTTACATTTTTTTACAGTTTAGCGCCTTTTCTATGACACGATTCTTTAGAAACAATTTTTCGTTTTCACTTCTAAGAATACGTTCTATCTCAAGTAAAAAAAGTCATACTTTATCAGAATCATTTGAAAATTTTTCAAAGAGTAATGAATCTAATGACACAGTCATCAGCAGATATTTTCATTATGGCCAACCGTATTGAAAACATGTTGTTACATATCATGTAAAAAAAAAGAAAAAGAAATGTGAAAAATCATGTGAAAAAAAAAGAAAAAGATAACAATTACATGAGAACAAGTTTATCAATAAAATGAAACCAAATTTATCCTCGTAAAATTTTTCAAGAGTTTAAGATCATTTTCATGTATTTATTGGAAATTGCACATATGATAAATGCGTTTTTGATTTTTTTTTTTTTTTTTCTTTTTCTTAACCAAATTTTTTGAGTGAGTGAGATTTTTAGAAATAAATAAAAATTTTTTGAAACAGTACTAGAATTATTATGAATCTAACAGATTGTAAGCATGTATTATCCAGTATGAGAATGTTTCAATTTTCATAAGAGTTTTTTGAAAATTAAAGTAAATTTTTTGATTTCATGTTTCTATAAAAACTCAGGAATGCACTGTGTATATTCTTGCTCGAACTTGCACATTTTAGGAAAAAAAAGTTTTCTACATAAGATCAGTTTATAATAAAATCGACATAATTAAAAAAATAGGTCTCAAAAAAGTTATTAAAAATCAGTACTATTAAAATAATAAAAAGTAATTTCCATGAATTTCCTTGAAAATAAAAAACATGACCACGCAACTGATTATTGAAAATAACAATCATGATTAGAATCAACCCATTCATAACAAGATTCAAGATTCGTATTCGTGGTAAAACCAACTACATTAATGGCTTGTACAACTTTACTCAAAATTTATGAGGTATTAATGAATATTCACTTATAATTCACAAATATTCAGTGCACTGTTTCAGATTTAGAGAGCATGGTTGTAAAAACGTAATGTTCTCTCTATGTTCATTAGGGTGGTCCTTAAATGGCTTTGGTCGAATTTTTACCGTGATGCCCCCCAAATCGGCTCTAAATAATTTAAAAACAATCCTCAAATTTTTTCAGATTTTTATCTCAACGTTAACCCGTCTCATAGAGCCCTCTTTTTTCCCATTGAAATAAAATGGGTTTTTGTCTTTATCTGAGTCTCTAATTTTTCGTGGGTGAAAGAGACGTCTTGAAAATCGGTTTGACACGTCAAATTAAAGGCGAGTGTTGCAGTTAACTGTAAAAAAATTTTTAAACCGTACGCCAATATTTCGTGCGTTAGCCATCACTAAGAAAAATTTAGTCTCATGCGAATTATTGGTATTTTTCGATAAAATTGATGTTTTCCGAAAATTTTTGACTAATCTCCGTTTACAGTGCCATTTGCTCTCAATTGTGAACTTGTTGATACACTAGCATATTATTTTATTAGAGAAAAATTTTTAAATTCACAATTTTTTCAGGAAATTAGAGCCTACTGTTCATAAAAAAATATCATTTATATTGAATTATTTTCAGCATTTCCTAATAATTAATTTTTCCTTCTTAAATAAACGATAAAACTGGACACCTAAAGATATAAATTCATTGTCAAAGTAGATAGGAATGCTGGTATGTTGTTTGATTGAGATGAAATTGAAATTGAAACAGTATCAATAAAAATAACGAGCAAGTTAATGAGACGGATAGATATGTATAATTTGTTAACTATTTTATATAATTATGAATGTATTGTATCTTACGCATTTCTACATTTTTCTTACGTATTATTTTAATGAATATGTTATTTTGACGTGCAATGATATATAATACCCCTCATGTAGAAATATTTTGTTCATTCATACAATATTTTATTTTTGTGGAATAAGTCAGTATTTTTTATTATTTATCTATTTATTCAATGAACAATAGGCTACATTTATATTACAGCAGTTGTGAATTTGTAAATTTTACTCTTATGTATCAACAAGTTCACGATTGATAGAAAATAGCAATGTGATTTAGAGATCAGTCAAAAGTTTTCGAAAAACATCAATTTTCTCGAAAAATGGCAATAATTCGCATAAGACTCAATTTTCTTAGTGATAGCTAACGCATGAAATATTGGTGTACGGTTTTGAAATTTTTTTCACAGTTAACTGCAACACTCGCCTACAATTTGACGTGCCACGCCGATTTTTAAGACATCTCATGCACCCACGAAAAATTAGAGACTCAGATAAAGACAAAAACTTCTCATGAAGCTTTCTTTAAGATTCAGATGTATATATTTTTATTTCTCTTACCTTTTTTAGTTCTTACAGATCCCTCAATTTTTCTGTGTGTATTTTTCTCGTTTTTTAACAGTAAATCTGTAAAAAAATTGATTCTTTCACAATTTTTAGTCGAATCTATCTATGAAATTCTTACACTCTTACAATATTACAGACTTACGAAATCTCAAAGTTACTCCCCCTGGACGAAAATATTACAGTCTTACATCTTACATTGTAAAATCTCAAAACTACTCCTTCCAAACGAAAATATTACAGTCTTACATCTTACAGTCTTACATTACAACGAAATCTCAAAATTACTCCCTGCGATCGAAAATATTACACTCTTACATCCCACAGTCTTACATTGTAAAATCTTCAAATTACCCACTACATAAATTACATTCTAGAATAAATTACATTCTAGAAAAGTGATAATGCCGCCTAAGAAATTTCACTTTAAAATTATTTTATTCTTAATTCTTAGTCGAATCTATCAATGAAATTTTTACACTTTTACAGTGTTACAGACTTAGAAAATCTCAAGTTTACTTTCTCAAAACGAAAACATTACAGTCTTACATCTTACAGTCTTACATTACAACGAAATCTCAAAATTACTCCCTGCAATCAGAAATATTACAGTCTTACATCTTACATTGTAAAACCTCCAAATGACACACTACATGAATTACATTCTAGAATAAATTTCACTCTAGAAAAGTGCTAATGCCGCCTCAGAAGTTTTACTTTAAAATTATTTTATTCTTCATTTTTAGTCGAATCTATCGATGAAATGTTTACACTCTTACAGTGTTACAGACTTACGAAATCTCAAGATTACTCCCTCAAAACGAAAACATTACAGTCTTACATTACAACGAAATCTCAAAATTACTCCATGCAATCGAAAATATTACAGTCTTACATCTTACATTGTCAAATTTTCAAATTACTCCCTTCAAACAAAAACATGACAGTCTTACCTCTTACAGTCCTACGTTACAACAAAATCTCAAAATTACTCCCTGCGATCGAAAATATTACACTCTTACACCACCTCACAGTCTTACATCTTACATTGTAAAATCTCAAAATTACTCCCTGCAATCGAAAATATTACAGCGTTACATCTTACAGTGTCGAATTTCCAAATTACTCCCTTCAAACGAAAACATGACAGTCTTACATCTTACAGTCCTACATTACAACAAAATCTCAAAATTACTCCCTCTCATCGAAAATATTACACTCTTACACCTCACAGTCTTACATCTTACATTGTAAAATCTCAAAATTACTCCTTTTAAACGAAAATATTACAGTCTTACATCTTACAGTCTTACATTACAACGAAATCTGAAAATTACTCCCTGCAATCGAAAATATTACACTCTTACATCCCACAGTCTTACATTGTAAAATCTCCAAATTACCCACTACATAAATTACATTCTAGAATAAATTACATTCTAGAAAAGTGATAATGCCGCCTAAGAAATTTCACTTTAAAATTATTTTATTCTTAATTCTTAGTCGAATCTATCAATGAAATTTTTACACTTTTACAGTGTTACAGACTTAGAAAATCTCAAGTTTACTCTCTCAAAACGAAAACATTACAGTCTTACATCTTACAGTCTTACATTACAACAAAATCTCAAAATTACTCCCTGCAGTCGAAAATATTACACTCTTACACCTCACAGTCTTACATCTTACATTGTAAAATCTCGAAATTACTCCCTCTAAACGAAAATATTACAGTCTTACATCTAACATTGTCAAATTTCCAAATTTTTCCCTTCAAACGAAAAAATGACAGTCTTACATCTTAGTCTTACATTACAACGAAATCTCAAAATTACTCCCTGCAGTCGAAAATATTACTCTCTAACATCTTACAGTCTTACATCTTACAGTCTTACATCTTACATTGTCAAATCTCCAAATTGCTCCCTTCATTAATTACATTTTAGAATAAATTACATTCTAGAAAAGTGATAATGCCACCTAAAAAGTTTTACTTCAAAAACCCATTGTATTTAAATGAGAAAAAAGAGGGCTCTATAAGCACGTGTTAACGTTAAGATAAAAATCTGAAAAAATTTGATGATTGTTTTTGAATTATTCGGAGCTGATTTAGGGGGCACACGGTTAAAATTCCACCAAAGCCATTTTAAGGACCACCCTAATGTACATTTATCTACTTGCAAAAATTAAGTGATTCAATCTAAGAGAGTTATACTTCAGACTGCAACAATACAATCAACAAGTCCGGCAAAATCCTCGGCGGGAACCATCGCTGAATGAATTCTTTGCTTGATGGGATCCTCCCCCTCGTACGTCTCGATGAGAGGAACTAACAAATCCTTTGGCCCACATTCACCGCGGCCTCATTGGGTTCGCCGGCGAACAAAAGCTGGCTCGCATTTATACATGGGAGCGTACATCGCCGCCCTGCAACTATTTGTAAGCATCCGCCATGCTGGTTTCATAGCCGGCGTTCGGCTTTTATACAAAATACAATTTCCATGCAGCCATCGGGCGATAGCGCAACATGGCGTTTTATGTAACATGACGACTCGAACCCGTTTACCAACGCGGGGCGAGCGGGACGAAGAAAGCAATGCGTGCTCTCGTGTTGCAATTGTTACGTTTTGTTGTAAATAACAACCCCCATCTCGTATCCCGCGTGTGTGACTGGCGGAAATACAACGCACCGGGACGCATGTTAACGCTACTTTCATACAGTGCAATATGTACGGAAAAGCGGCGGTAATGGCGAGCCCGTAATAACGTTTGTGCAGAATTGGCGAAAAATACGAGTTAGCTTGATATGGCGAAAACCGAGGCTGCAGAGACAGGTGAAATAATCGTGGTAAAAAAGAGGATACGAAGGATATTTTTTTTAATTGTATAATTTCGTTAATTATAAAAAGTTTATCATCTTGGATTAGTTTCTATTCCAAGGACGAATTAATTATATATATATATATATATCAATTCCATAAATTACAATTTATAAATAAGACGATTTCGACTATCAACTGAAAACAATTTTTCATACCAATCACTCAAGAGAAAATGATGCCTTTTTTTAAGTAATATCAAACAAAAGATAAAATGTTATATTTAATAGAGATGATGAAATGAGTTCATGTTTTCTAATAGATCAAGTTTAGTAAAATCAAAGAAACGAGTCTCATCATACGTAATACTTTTTTTATGACAGTATAAGAATATGCGCGATACTGTTCATCATCTTACAGATTAGTAAAATGAATTTTTCTTGTTATCACTATTAAATATTAATTTCATCCGGTTAAACTTACTAAGAAATTTTCTCAGTATATAATCTGCGTTATTAATTTATGTAAGCGAACTTGTATTACTTTTTATAACTATTGTTAGTTAGTACCACTCCATTGCCGAAATTATTTTAAGAAACTGAAAAATCAATGAATTTATAGACTGTCAGAAATTTACACTGAAACCTCATTGATATCCTCTTTTTGTCACTTTACTCTCATCAGTTATATCAAAAAAATCTATTGAAATCGAAGATGTAACTAAGAGTAGAATGATAAAGCGAGAGAGTGAAATATAAATGAAGTTTCAGTGTAATTATACGATATTGCTGAATTTCATATTTTTCATCCACTGTCAAGTACCATAATTAGTAAGATCAAACATTCGTTGTTCAATTTAGAAAAAAACGCTATTGAAACAAGAAAAAAAGCTGTAATATAAGATTTGAAAGTAGTCAGCCACACATTTTTTTATTCACTTAATATCCCTACTTATGTATTAAAATAAATGAATCATATTCTTTGTTCCAAGTAATACGTTTAATTGTTTCAATAAAGATAATAATCAACTTCTACTAGAAAAAAAGAGCATTCGTCAATGCTGCATGTTTGCTCCCTCCGATAAAAACAGCACACAGAAGTGTGACGTTACGTAAAAGTACGTCTTTATCTAACATGCTGATGACAAATATTTCATAGTTACATTTAATTAAATGAATATAAGAATTTAATAATAAACAATGTCAAATAACTCCTCACTTTTTTAAATATTTTATTCAATAACGTTCATTAACAAATATCTTCAAATATTAAATATTTTCAATTTTAATCGTCTCATTCTGTCCGTTTATTTCAATTCAAAGTAAATAAGTACAAAGTGAATAAATACAAATTTTTCATGGAGAACCAAAAAATATGTGACCTTTTGTGACATATTTTCGTTACATTCTATCTAGTTCTGCTGGTAATTTTTAACTTCTAACTTAAACTCTTGAACAGTTCAAATGAGTGTTAAATTAGTTAAAAATCAAATGACTGTTCTCAATAATATTCAGAAGCATAACTATACATATACACATCAAACTGTAATAGTTGGATTACTAATAAATATTGTACGTAGAATCAACTCCTTTTTTTCTATATAAAATGCGCAATTTTATTTTAACTTAAAATAGCATTTATTTTTATTAAAATTAGGGAAATAGTATATCACTTAACAATTGTGGGGTAAACATTTAATAAAGAATCTAGAAATTCAAATTTTCTGTTTGACATGTTGTTAGTTTGTTAGAATTTCAGATTTGTGAGTTTTCGAATTTAAAATTGAAGGATTATTTCCGTAACTTCTGCATTTAAATAATTTTTTGAAGAAAATCTTGGACTACTTACTAAAAAATATTTAGGCGTATAAGTACCAAACTCAAATAGTTAGGTATCCAATTTTTTTTGTTCAATGAACTTTTTTCCATATGAAAAGGTGAAAGCTTCACTAATGCTGGTATTGAAATGAAATTTATTATGCAGACAACGAAAGATTCTCTAAAACGTAAATTATTTGTTCAGAAATTTTTTACTTTCTTCAATTTCTTGGTTTAGTCCACGTATAATTTTACTGTTCAAAGTTACGACTTCAAGTGTAAAATGGGCCTTATTTTCGAAAATTTTCATAGCGGAATTTGTAAAATTCTACTGAAAAAAAATTTTTTGACTAAAAACTCATTGATTTGTAGATTTCTTCATATTACATACATTACTATAAACCGATAGAGAAATTTTGGGTCGCCTAATAATACGATTTTAGAGATGACAGTATATTTGTGACGCTTACAAATTTGAATTGTGAAAAAAAAGAAAAACGATTTTCATAGTTATTTTTCAGCTTATGATTCAAATATCAAAAACAATTTTTTTTAAACTATCATATCGAATCAATTTTTTTTCCAATGTGCCAATCATAAATCAAAATCTGGTCAATTACTTCAAGTTAACAGCATTTTAAAACATTTACTACTATCTCATTGAAAAATTTTATTCAAAAAATATGCAAATAATTAGTATTATTTGCATTCTTACCCAACAAAAACTTGTTCCTCCTTTAAAATATTCAACATTTTTTTCAAGTCCAAAACTCTTGTTAAATATGGATGTAATCAGTATTCATAATCTATCGTAGCTGGACAAGTATATTTGTACAGTTATTATTGTAATATAAAACAAATCATTAAATAATTTCATTTCATGTAATTTATTGATAGTCAGAGCATTTCGAATTTGTTCCAATCATGCATTGTGAAATAGCGAAAACATTATGACTGTAAGATTTGCGAAATATCACCAGTTGCTACATTACAAGTAACTTACAAAATAATTAGAAAACAACTGACATAATTCTAAATACACATCACAAATGAGAATATTCTTCTAAAAACAATTTTTTATTGTTTGATCGTTCATAATAATCTCTTGTTTCTTCATATTAACAAGATACATGTCTGACATAAATGATTTTAGTTCGGGTTCAACTGTCCACAACTGAGTGATTATTGAGGAAAATTACAAGAGATCGACGTTAACGAAACATCAAAGTCAAAAAGTTAATGAAATCTTATGACGCAATAATCGAATGTTTTTACTGAGCAAAGTCTGAGTTGCATAAATGTCCCTTGTAAAATCTTTGAAAAATATTATTATTTTATCTTTATTATATCTATATTATATTATATAAAGATATTATTATATCTTTTTCAGGTATATTGCAATATTTGTTCAAAGCGTGAATACTCTTTTTTTTGTTTCCAAAAAAAGTCGATTATTTTACTTCCAATAAAATAACTGGGCACAGCGTAGATTAAAAATACAAGAGAAATCATGCAATAAAATTTAAATTTGTTTTTGCTTTCTTTGGCGAAGCCGCCACCATGTAACTGAATCAACCCATCCAAATTTTGTCAAAAAATCGTAAAAAATTAATTTCTCAAATATTATCGGACAACGAAAAAGGCAATAAGTCATATCAAATTACAAACTAAAACCAAATGAAATTACAAAGTTTAGTTTTCATCTGCATTTTGAATAAATATCGAGCTCTTCTTTTTTCAAACTTTGTCTGGCAACCAAAACTAAAAACTTCCAGACGCGTTTCAAAAAACAAAAACTCCATATCTTTCTCAGATTTCCCATGTCTCTAGGCACAAGGTCATAATTCGCAACCAGAAAATCCACCACCCAATACCATTGTTCCCAAAACACTATTCCAAATCATCCATGAAATAAATCAGCCCATTCAGCTTTCCAATTTCTACCCTAAAACGATGAGAAAAAAGTGACCGCCCATTCTTCAAAAAAAAATACCGTGAAAGCCAATCAAACATTACATTTCACGAATCCACTCAATACAAAAAAACTCGATTCCGCAATAGCCTTCGAATGCACCATTTCCCACCCTCCCAAATCGATCTCCCACGATCGATCTCTCTTTTGTCGCCCATTTAAAAGGCACCAACACACCGCAATGCTCTATTTTCGCAACGTATGCTTTTCTCGATCATCGCCCCGTAACCCAATATTTCTTGATATTTATCGATAGGCGCATGTTTCCAAAATCCCATTTGGTCATGTTCAGAAAAAGCGGCGTATCTGATGATCCCGAAAATAAGGCCGGTAGCGTCAGGTTCGCGATGCAAGCTCCGAGGTAGATAAAAATAATGTAAACGGTGGTTACGTGAAACCATGGCTCGCCTATGTCAAAACACAATAAAACTTGATCGTTCCCGACGAAGTGTTCAGTATAGGAACTCGGGAAAAATTTCAAGCGAGAAGGAAAGAGAGAGCGGTAAAAGGGAAAAAAAGGAAGAGACAAAGTCGCGTTGCCGAACGTTTAAAGCCCATGTAATATGGAGACATCGGGGGCATTGTGGGACGCGCTAAAACGCTCTCCACGAAGGCTCGCATAATAGAGATAATTGTAACAAAATGGAAGCGTCATTGTGGAAAAAAGGGAACTGTAACGATCGAGGGTGGCTCGCGGGTAAGTGGCAGATGCATGTCCCCAGTTGACAGCTTCTCCGATTTCCTCGTAGAGACTGCCCTGGAAGCTCGATCTATTATTCAAGCGCGATAAAAGCCCCCCATTGTGTACCTGGCCCGAGAAGTTACTTGAAACAACATAATCATGTGACTTTATTAGGCATGTGACGACGCTATTTGAGTTTTCGTAGTCCTGCCGGAACTAGTGACCAGATGCCTTGGGCTGGACGAATCAATTTTTTTTCGACTAAGTTCTTATCCTGATCAACCTGTAAAGTATAAGAGTAGTTGAAGTAAACTACTCTTTGAATATAAATTGTTAATGGAGAAACATGTTGAACCTACAGTAACTGTGATACCTACTATGGTTCAAGATTTGGATATAAATTGATGAAATTCCTCGAATGAAATTTGATCAATGATTGTTCATATCTGTGACTGTTTCTAGTATCGATTCTCTTAAGTCAATCATCATTTCATCCTTCAACTTTACAGTTTAGTGTACTTAATTCACAGGTGAAACTTAATAAAATTTATTATAATCAGGTTGTTGAGAAGACAATTCCAGAGTTCATCAAAATCATGAAATATGCGTGTTTTCATGTTTCTGTCTCGCCTTTGGACATATTCAATGGTTTTGATTAACTCAGAAAGAGTCATCTGAATGACTTGAATAAAATAAATTTTTATCAAGTTCCATCCATGGATTAAGTGCACTAAAACCGTAAACTTGAAAGATGAAATGATGATTGACTTGAGTGTAAAAATCGTTCAAGAATATCATTTTTTAAAAGGCTAAACCTAGCGCATTAACAAGCTGCAACTTCGAAATTCATATATTGTAGAGACATTCACCTAAATTTTGGAGAATTCTTTATTACTGCAGGTATACAAGGTTCAGTCCAAAATTTATTTCAATTATTTTTTCAACTTATTTCAATTTTGACCTATAGTGTATGAAGATAAAATTTTCTCATCTTTTTACCTTGAAAATACAGAACTATAATTAATAGAACATCCCGTTCTAAAAATTTATGTGAGAAACCGTGAAAATATGATTAAATTATAAAAATTTCGTTAATATTCAAAAAATATTAAGAACACTCAAATAAGGGAAATTCTTTGAAGTTATAAGTATCTACAAAACGTCGAAATTCAGAGCATCGAATTCTCAAAATTTTTGTAGAAATCCCTGAAAATAGTATAAATCTAGAATGGTACAAGAATATCCTACAAAATTTCATAAATGCTGAAAAATATGGAAAAGACTCAAAATAATTAAGTATATCTAAGATACTAAAACTTCATGTAGAGGATCTTGTCTTCAAAACTTATGAAAATAATAAAAATCAAAAAAATAATTCACTTACAAAATTCTCTATCAACTAGGACATTCAATATAAATAATGAATATTGGAAAAATACAAGATAAGCTAAAAGTTGTAGAAACCTGTGAAACACTCGAAATCTATGGAGAAACTGCTTCCTAAAAAATTTTTTGAAATAATGAATATCTTTAAAATTTTTTATTCCAGTGTTGAGCTCTGTAAATCTATATTGAAATTTTCGAAAGTACCTACTGGATATCTCTGAAAAACCTACACGATTTGACTGAATTTTAATGTTACTAAAAAACATGAAAAATATTAAAAATACTAGAAATTAATGAAACACTGAAAACCCACGTGGATATTATTTGCAGTAACAAATAAAATTGCTAGATATCTATAAAACATTGATTCCTGAAGCATCGAATTCTAGAGACCTACATCATAAAAAGCCATAAAAATAGCAGAAATTTGTCCGAGCTGTAAAAGTACTGAAAAATACGATTTATATAAAAAGATTGAGAAACTATTAAATAAAAGTTACGTTTGGAGATACTGTTTTCTTAAAAATTCTTTAGAATACTACATACCAAATGAACTTCGAATGCTTGATCATGAAATTCTTAAAACTATAAGTCAATCTATAAATATGTTAGAAGTATGTAAAAAGAAAATAAAATATCCTTATAAATTTTGCAAATAATATTAAGTACGCGTCCAAAAAAATACTGGCACTTTATAAAATGCCTTTAATATATGCAGATATAATTTACTCAATAATCTTTGAATATTACCTACTGAAAATCTGTAAAATCTTGAATCCTCGAGCATCGAATGCCAGAAATCAATGTTGAAAATTTCTATAAATACTAAATTAATTCTTTAAATACTGTACATACTAAAAAATTAAGCACTGATTGTGAGACATATTAAAAATGAAATATTTGGATTTTGTATGAAAAGTGACATAATTTTTAAAGGAAAAGCTTGAAGTTTAAACTCGTTTTTTATGATGTTATATCCTAGAATAACAATTCATTGATACATTGAAATAAATATGCATTGACCCTTTTGTCATTTGAGTTTGCCCCTTCCATGTAAAATTTCGTTGCAACGCTCCTGTTTAGAAAAATTTACAGAACATTTTTTCTTCTTCTTAGATATTCTTAGAAAACCTACGAAATTTTATTTCTTCTTCTTGAAAATCACCATTTTTTCACTTTTTGTTAAAATAATTCATCTCGTTCCCATTAATATTCGCATTTCCTATTGAATTTCTTATCATTTACTTTTGACTCGTCATTTCCCTATAATATACTTACCATTTCATCGATTACCTTATTATGCATAGAGTAAAATTTTAATTCTGGGCCCAACAATGATAGAAACAATTTTAAAAACTTTTATGAAACGATTTTTTTTTGTAGAAGAGTATTGATTACTATAGTTGATTAACAATACAGCGTACTATCAACCCAACCATGAAAAGTCATCAAACCTAAGATTCACGACTATTCCACAACCTTCGCAATTCGTTTAACAAAATTCAAAATGAGACAAATCGTAAACTTATAACGTATAAATTTTCACGTTTCACTTATTCAATACATTTCCCGAAACCAAACTTGAGAATCAATGAATAATGAAAACGAAAACCTCATTTCGCTTCGGCGTAATTCTCAATTAGAAGCAAGGAGGAATGAAAAGATGACGCAACAAGTCCTAGGCCATTGTTAAATTGCAACTTCAAAGAGAGCGTTCATTATAAATACACAGGGCCAGCGTGGTAGCTACCGGAGTTCTGTACACCTACAGAATACACTCCTCTGCAGCGCAACTTCGGAGCAATAAAGCCGAGGGAAAAAGGACGATCGAGATGCTTAGGAAACAGCCTGTACACGATGCTAAAACAAGAGCTTCCTTTTGAGACAAGCGTCAAAGCTAATGGACTAGCTCGCTCCGGAGCTTGCACTCTCCGCGATCTATACCGGTTTCTCTCGCCCTTTTGAATTTCCCTTCCCTTCCTCTTTCGCCCATTATTATTACATTTCCCGTAATACTCACAAAATGCACGTCTACACTTTGTATCTTTTTACATCGAATTTTCACCCACTCAACGTTCCCGCTTTTTTCTGCATTGCGGAAAACGAAGGAGCTTTTTTCCTCGTGAAAAATGTATAGAATTCTCAGCGACATATTTCACACGGAATTTTCTTATTTTGAGATATTGTGATGGTTATATTTTTTTATTTTTTTATTATTCTCCAGGTAGAAATTTTGCAAATTTTGGAGTGAACCTTATGAGTATTTTGTACACTATTGAAAGCATTTTTTACAGCACTTTCTGCAAATTTATTTGTAATCACTTTGAGCCTTGTAATATTTATATTTAACATATAAATGTTAATTTACAAATATTACAAATCTTCATACTAAGATGGTTAGGAAAACAAAATCGTTTTCTCGTTTGGATTCGGAAATTTATGCATTTGTTCATGAGGCTTTTTGAACAGTGTTTGTATTCTGCAGTTTCCAACGCAATAACTACATCAGCAATTTCACTGAGAATAGAACTTTCATCCTGTTTCAAAGTTTCTTACTGCTTAGCTTCAATATTCCGCTCCTAAATCGCCCGTTTCATATTTACATATTTTAAATTTAGACTTTCGTTCAAGTCTTTATGTCGGGATGAAATTACAAATTATGACAAATGCTAGTTACTTTTTTTTCATTTCCTATATCTAAAGTGTAAATAACATTGATAAAGACCGACATACTTTATAAATGTAAGAAACACCACTATATATCTTGAATTGCAAGAATTTTAATAGATTTTTTCTATTCGCATGTTTATTTTATTCTTAACGGAGAGTTACATAAAAAAAATTTTAGAATGTAGCAGCGCTGTTTACTATCTGCTGATATATGTTTATGTCATTCAAAGCTATGTACATACACTTTAAAACTGGATATGCAGTATTCTTAGATAACTGTGCAAAAACTGCTGTCAATGACAAGATATTCTGGCCATTGTACGGACACTTTCACACAGTTGAAAAAATTTTCTCCTTTCTAAGTAATTATTCCATATTTTTGCAAAACAGAACAGAAAATGAAAGTTTGATAACTTTGCATTTTTTAATATAATAAGGATTCTAAAATATTAGGAAAATTCGAGAATATTTCAAATACTCTCCTAATTGAAAAAATGGAGGAACATCTGAATAATAATGCGTAATTACACTCCTAAAACATCCACCACTACTTTCTTAGTATAGAAAAAGGACATTAAATTTTCATCCCATACAGGTATAAGGAAAATATGTGTATCGAAATTCATAACTTGGATTTCCAGTATGACTAGTGGTCACAGTTAGAAAAACTTTCATAACTTGTCTAAATATTCCTTAGATTGACACGGCAAAAATAGCTAGTCCAATTAACTGAAAAAAGTAGGTTTGACCAAAAATTTAAACAACATTTTAATTTACGTTATTCAATGTAAGCTTACTTGTACTGCAATGATTTGATCAAACCATTGCTAGTTATTACCAACAACTTGTTAACTTTGTTGCCTCAACTATTTTTAGCAACTTTAATAACAAATGACTTTACGAACTGTTAGGTACTGTATTTAATAAGATAAAATATAAAATAGTTAGCTTTATGAAAATATAATAATTGAATCAATTTTATAATTTGTTAATTATTCATTACCAAATAATTGCTTTCTTATTGAAGGTGATTTCTGTGATGATTTACATTTGTAAATGTAAGCCGATTTACATAAATCAGTGCTAAGATCGCTATTTAGTTAAATCAGCTTAGAAACTTCATGAAGAGAACTAATTTCACTAACTGTATAACTATTAATTTTGCAGATTTGCAAGTACTATTTTAAAAAATCAGATATTCGTCGTATTAATTAAAAAAAAATGAGTTATTCAAACAAAACAAAAAATTAACTAACGTTTTATAGTCAGTCGTACATTTATCAGTTGCTAAACATAACTAATTGAATCGTAGGAACAATACATTGGGTACATAGTTTCCAGTAATTTCAACATAAAAAATAGCAAATAAGTAATACATAAACTCTAGTTCAACCAGTAATGTAACTTACTAACTTCTACTAATAAAATAATTAGGGTGTCCATTTGATGATATGTAAACCTCAATTATTGAAAGAAGCTTAACATACTTAATATTCAGATAAGTATACACAAAACCTAAATATTCGGTATTTTTGTTGAATCAGCTAATTTTTTTTCCTTGTGAATTCGACGCTCTAAACAAAAATTTTCAAAGAAAATGCATGAGATACCTCTTAGTTTCTTAAAGTGAATTTTCACTCTAAATCGAGTCAAGATATTGCCACTCAAACTTGAAGAAATTTTCCATTTTTGTAATGTAGAGTTAAAAATGAATGAGACTCATTTTTTTAATGAAACTATTTACCTTGTTTGTTGAACAGAAATCTCACTTTGATTTTTATGCAAACTTTAACTCCTCTTCGGGTGACGATTCACTCTTTTATAGTTGATTTTTACTCCATGAGAATGAATTTCCAGCACTTGTTGGAGTAACAGTATTTCAACTTATTTTTAAGTGAAAATAAACTCTAAATAATTAGAAGAGATTAATGTATTTTAATAACTCCACATCTATAGAATCGGAAATTTTCAGATCAAGTGCTTATTTGACAAGAACGCATTGTGCTTGTCTCAAAAGTGGTCACACGAAATTTCGCCACTTCCTCGTTAAGGTGGACACTGGCTTTGCTACATCCGATCGTTTCTTTTTTGCTTCTCGAATTCAAGTCTTGAGTTGTCCGCCCATCGTTTTCGATATAAAGACACCCGTGAACTTGACACAATGCTCAATACCCAAAATATTGGTAAATCCGGGTATTCGAGGGCGCTAAATATCTCGGATCTAATCTTCAGACTAATCCAGTTATACAGCCAAACGGTCACGTTTTTAGGCCTGCTTTCCTTAGCGGAATCAAGGGGCGTACCCTGATCTAGAATGGGAACAAATTTGTTTTTATCCTGTCTGCAAAATCAGATTTTGAAGTATATTTAAAATTTTCTGACCGTTAGTGCGAATCTAGACAGGTAAATTAACATTAGATCTCTACTTTATTGGAAAATAAAAACTTCAAGCTACATTCACTGATCTTTCAGGTTAGATGTGCCCAGAAGACTTTCTTCAAGAGTTGACAATATTTGGGAAAAAGGTTTTCCTAATGGTTGATAGACTTTTTTTCCAGAATATGCTGCATGTAAAGAACTTGTCGCAAGATTTGCCAGTTATATGGATAACTCATTGCAGTATCGAACAATATTTTGAAGAAAAAATGGCTAGAGAAAACTGTATCTGACAGACTCTCGAGTATATTTGGAACGATCGACCCCCATGTGGCTGCAACCTTCCTTGACTCTCAAAATCACTCGTCTTCGTTATTTTCTGTTATTAGCGGGCATTGTGAATCACAATGCGTAATCAAATAACAGCATTCAATATTTAGCTTCGAACGTCGTGGCCTTAGTCTCCCCCGGGCGGAAGTAGCGACTCGAATGATTATTCTCTTCCAAGTGGCCGAGTCCAAAGAAATATCGAGGCGCGAATGGCTCGTATTACTTTTATATGTATGAAGGTGGTGCGTGCGGGGTCTCGAAAATTGACCGTCGGCACTCGAAAATCGAGACTTCACTTATATTCTTCATAGGCGAGCGGCGCGCGCTCAGCAGGGCGCCATTTGTGTTTACATCGCGCACCTTCTTCGGGCTTAACGAAGCGTCGAGGACTTTGGGGGCCCAGGCAAACCCAAATCACATCAACGCCCAGGTACTTTGCACCTCCTAGTACCAATTATGTCGTTCGCGGCTTTGTCCGCGTACCCCAAAGCCGGAACTAGATTCAACATTCAAGAATGCATTGGCACGGAAGAAGTGAGGGCGTTTTTTTTAATTTCATGTGAAGATAGATTCTCATCACATTACTTCTTCAGTTATCAATGCTTCTGTCCTAAAAAGCATTATTAGAAACCCGTCAATTGAGTCAAGTTTATTAATATCGAAGATTAGTGTCTATATATGAGAAGAAGTAAAAGGGGGAATTCTATCCAAATCGATTGCGTGTATAGAGCAGGCGTGTATCTGAGGTAGAATTCTTACATTTTTTCATATGAATAAATTAATGGAAATTGAAATGAATTAAATGATGAGATAACAAATTTCTCCTTCATCTCCTCAAAGTCTTGGAAATTTAGTAAAATGAAGATTTGAAAATATCTTATAGCAATCGTAATAATTTAAGTTCGATGAGATTTTTCCAAAAATTTATTAAGTAACATACTCTAGAAATTATCTCGAATGCCTATGAATCTGCGAAAACTCAGAGAAATGCGAATTCCATATAATATATGAGTTTCTAAAAATATCCACGACACTATAAAAACTGTAAGAAACAAATCTCAAAAATATTCTTATAGAAAAATAAGTGTACAAACAATCCTACAGTTTTTCCACCACCTATCTTAGGTCCACCCTTAATCTTGAGCAAAAATGTCGAAAACGTTTATTAATATTATTTATATGTTCTTCTATACCTGTAACTTTGAATAATATAAAAACCTTATTAAAACCTTATAAGTATGTTTTATAAAGTGACCTTATTCAATCCTCACAAGGAAACGAAATTCCTGTAAGGATTTTATAAGGTCGTTTTATTAGGAATTTTAAATTTTATAAAGAATCGAAAATTTGATCTCCCATTTAAATTCACATTCATATTCTCATATACTTGCTACGATTTATAATGAACATATGCTGATACGTCGGTTACTATTATACAATAATATTATTCATTATGTAGAAGTCAGAAAAAAACTTGCTGGAAGGGAAAATTGGAACCAAAGACTCCTTGAATTGCAGCTCGCGTAGTACACCCACTAGGCTATGGCTTCATCGTGGATCCATCATTTTTATTCCTACATGTTTATTCAACATTAATAACATGATATAATGAATATAATATTGCATACGCGCTAAATATCTAATTCAATCGATATAGCAATTACCTTATCGTTAGTAAACAAGTACTATGAATAACTAAAAATAAACCAAGAATTTAAATGACACAAAATTATAAGGAATCGTAAAATCCTAATAAGGAATTTTAAATCTTATAAAAAAATTGTTTCTTATAAGAAAACCACAAATATACTGAATCGGAAATTTTTTATAAGCAATTGGAAATTCATTGTAAAGAATCGGAAATTCCTTATAAGGTATCGTCAAATCTTTAGAAAAGAATTCAAATCTTATAAAAAAATTTTTCGTTGTAAGTATTTTATAAGGTGTCTTTATAAAAAATAAAAAATTTTATAAGAAATTTCAGATTTTTTAAGGGGTTATATACTTTTTTGTGCGGAAAAATTGAGGATGATATGGAGTAACTTTGAAGGTATGTAGCGATAATGCTACGTCACAAAAGTTACAGTTTTTTAAAAGGGTATTTATATATAAAATATGTATAATATAAACTAACTAAAGTTTCAGATATGACAACCAAACAACCTAATTTTTGGTTACGTCAACTGAAGTTTTCGTTATGAAAATTTCATATCGATTGTCATAACAAAAACTTTGGTTCTCGTAACCGAATTGTTGGTTGTCGTGCCCAAAACTTTTGTTAGCCCATATTTTACCTAACGAATAGTTACTGACACTAAATATGTATTGTATCAAATAAATTTACAGTTGCATACGGCGAAATCAATATTGATTTGTCTTGCACAAATGGTAGCTTTTAATACGTAATAAACTTTTTTTGAACAACCTCTTATCTCTTACTACCAAATAAATATTTATTTTACAATATCCAACTTTGTATTCATTTTTAAAAAAACGCATCTTCCCCTCAGTGATGTCTGCATAAATTTGAAAAAAAAATTCAAATAAATGAAGACTTATAATGTGTTGCTTTGTTTGCTTAGAAATTTTTAACCTCTATATTTTTGCATAGTAGGCTACTTTACCGTATCATAATTTCTCATGTAAAACCAAAAAAAACAATGACACTTTTGTACTTCAGAATTAAGCATCAAGCTCACAAAATATCTCACTTTGGCTTAAAGAAACTCTTGAAATGCACCATTTCCTATAAAAAAAACTTAAACATTTATTTCACCGTTTCCAACTAGATGATTTCTATATACCAAACAAATGTAATTTAGGACTAACGAGAACAATAAACTTTTATCCCAGTGTACGAAAACCACATGCAAACAAAACAAAACTGAGTTGGCCGATTAAAATCTTGAAACAAATACGAGAAAACTTGTGCTCGTCGTTTGGCAAAGTGCCGATCGTTTGTTATTCCCGTATAGAGAGGAACATACGTTCTTGTGTGGTTCTGGATGCATTGCAAGGGAAGTTGCCCACGTACGTGTGCGATGGTCTCGCCCCATTTCCAGCTCAACCAACCGCATAAGCACCTCACACGAACTATAAAAGGGTTTTCGGTCCCGAGAGTCCTCGACGTACTAATAGATTAACCAAATGCTTTTTGCGGTATGACATTGGAACTAGATAATCCTTGCTCTCTGAAATATGCATTGAAACCTCGGCAATGATTATACGACGTTCGAGGCTTTGATCTCAAATTGGCACTCTTCCATGTGCATCATTTACGAACACGGTCACGTGGAAAATGAGTTTTTCTATTCTCTACGAAAAGTTTTTTTTACAAATTATTGCAGATGATATGATTGATGAGAATATTAACATATTGCAAAAAAAAACTCGAGAAACTCAAAAACGCTAGAAAAAAAAAGGATTTAAATATGAAGAAATATTTAGGAACATACATAGCAACTTTTCCGAGTGATAATAAACTATGAAAGTATGAATCAAAATGCCTTGGAAAGGCCGAAATATCCTGAACAGCTTTCGTACAATAGCAGCCGTACAGTTTGAAACACAGGCACGGTTACGAACGGCTGTTGCAACAAGGTAAGTGCTTTCATAGGCCTTTTGAGTGCCAGAGTGAATAGATCCTTGGCAGCCGAAGGAGCGTTGATAAAGACACTCGAATCGAGTCTGAGAGATCATTAAACGAGAAGTTATTTCCTTTCGAATTTCAAAATTTTCAGATTGAGTGAAGCAACCGTTTTTTTCGTCATTGTCAAACAAAATTACCTTCGATCTTTATTTTTGTACAAACAAAAAAATCATATCCCAAGTAAATTCTTTCAAATTCTTTGAATGAGTCATGATGAAACATGTAAAATGTAACTTTTTTCGTGGCAATGAATCAGGACAATAAACAATGTCAGAAGTCATGAGGATTCGTAATACACATACTTTCAGTATGTAAAAAAAATTTTTGCAAGCTGAAAATTGACCATGAAACGCCAGATTCGTAAAATCTGCACACGTAAAACACCAGATTACCTTGGTTAAATTGAACCTTATGTATACCCACGCCGATGAAATATGCATCAGTAAAAGCTCATAAAAATAACGGAAAATAGCCTGGAAAATACGTTATAAAATGTAAATCACGAAATGGTATAATGTGAAGGTATGTAAATTGCTTTGAAGCGGGCTCACATGTTTAAACCCTCTTCCCCCTCCATAAATCCAATATCTCTCGTGCACAGCTCGTGATCCTAAAAGAAAAAAACTACATCGTGAGACTCGTAAGAGCTTTATTTTCAAAAATTCATCAATCCCACGTTTTTCTAATCCTATAAATGATGGATCTATTGCTGTTCTTTTCTTAATGTGATTTTTTTAAGTGGATGTGCTAGCAAGGTTCTTCAGCAATGAAATAATAAAAATGAGGATTAGTCTCGAATTCATCAAATTTTCATTAGAAATAAACCTTTAAGTGTTTTTCAAACTTACAACTTGAATATGAGTAGTCACGTTTCACTAACGGTAGGAAATTTTAACATACTCCACTGCAAATCTAAAAGATAAATAATGATTTGAAAAGTTTATCACTAGTCAATCTTTAATAAGTCACCTTATTAAACCCTCATCAGGAACTACGATAATTTTTCTCAAATCACAATCTTTTACATTCCATATATTTTATCAATCAAACTACTTGCAATTTTTATCCTGTAACTAAATATCCATCTGCCCTACATCTATTCACAATTATCTGGAGGTTTTTAAGTCAAATTTTGCAATATTTTATCTTACACGGAACCTCACTCGTCAGTATGACAACTCGAAATGAGGAAACTCTTCACAATTTGTCTATTTCTATTGAGTACATACACTATATTTAACGTTTCTATTTATTGTTTATTTTCACACTTACAACGTTTAACTTTTTCATTCTCTATATTATAAAGGGTCTAATTGATTCCAGGTGTATGAATTTACTTATTTGCAATGTGTCACTGATAGTCGTCAATTTTTAAACGCTTCAAAAGAATCATTTAAATATCAAAGGCTTTAATTTTTGTGTTGTACCGCTCGGTCTTTGTGAATTTTTCCTAAATTAAACAGTTACTCCGAACAAAGTATTTCAAATTTCTTTTGTAGAAGACTTTTTTTAGAAGAATTATCCATCTGTTTAAGAATATTTTTTGATCCTACAATTCAAGTAGTCACGTAAATAAATAAAAAATGTCTGTCTGATAACTTTTCAACGTAAAATCTGATCTCTACATTGTTGTAATAGCTAATTTTCTTATTTGAAACAATAAGTATCTCATATTACTAATTATAGTACTTGCCAGTCTTCGAAATGGAAAGGTTATACCTACTACTGGAATCAGCTGCGACAATGAAGATTACAAACGCTCATTGAAAAATTCACTGACCTTTTATATAAAACTAACTATCTAAAAATATCAAGTCTGCAAAAAATTGATAATCCCAACTACATATCAAAAAATAGTTTCTAAGCTAGTAGCACTAACTAGCAATAGTCAGACCAAATAATACAAATCGCCACACGACTTTTTTCATTCCAACTAATATTGAGTGACTTGGACCAACTATTCATTTTTCCGTGCATATCCAATTTACTTGATCTTTGGTCGCTGCAATATAGTTTTCTCTCCCAGCGCATTCTCCGTCTATTAGTGTTTCTTTTTCTTTGTACAAGCAAGAGTACTACACACAGTAAAAAAAATCTGTCATCACGACGTTTATCCCGCCAAATCTACCCTTATTAATTAAACCCTTCCAGACAAAAACACGCAACCACACACCAGCACCCCCAACCCCCGTAACAAAAAAAAACCTCAGACCACGAGGCAAGCCCTTATCAAAACGTCAGCGATACTCGAACTATCTGTGATCGGCATCACCATCAGGATGTCCGTACGTGTGCCCAATGGGCAACATGTATAAGCCAGGAATATCAATGAAATCAAGTTGTAATATCTCGCAGGAAGTATCTCGAAAGGGATAGAGTATGGCCAGTATCGGTAGAGTCGAGAGCAGCTGTCGCGTGGCGCGTAGGCGATCCGCAACAATAATAGTCGTCGGTCGGCCGACGACAAAGGGATCCCTCTTGGGCCGCGATAGTTGGCCATAATGGACGATGAAAGGGGTCATAGTCGGCACGTCGTAATAACACGCCGAATGGCGCATTCGTTTATACGCTTACATACATGCATGAATCACGGGGGTGTAGCTGCATCTCAAAATTTGAACTCGGAACTCGGGGACAAATTGTTTCTCCCGAAAAATCCTGGCTGTTTTGGAAACAGTGGTATTGATTTGTTCCGGCGAGATTTTTCATGTATGATTAAAGAGGGAGAAGTTCGTGACTGAGATGCGAGTCACATTTTGTACAAAAATCTGTTCAAAGCCATTTAAATTATTCTCATGGTCTCGAATTACGGGAACCATTGAAAATCCAATTTACTTAACATGGAGCACTATTGAAAATGTGATAAATTATATTTACCAAAAATTTTAAGGCTCCGTTTAAAAAGAAACCAGAACTCTTAATTCTTTTCTAAATACATCCTTTGTACTTTGTGAAAACAAAATCAAATGATAAAAAAGGTCCCAAAAAATCATACATGTGTTTTTCAAAAAACTCATGGTCGAATAATAAAATACCAATTAAATCAATGTTTTGTGTTTCCCATCAACAATACATGCCTTTTTTACAATTATTTACAATGCAAATAAATGTTATAAAAAAAAGCATGAACTACCCTGTTATGCCCAATTTTAAAATATATCATATATCATATCTATATACATATGATCTTTGATTTTTAAAGTTTTTTTTATTACATTCTGAGTTGCTACAGATTCCCCAAAAAAATTACAAACCAAACATTTTGTTTATTATTTATTTATATTTATTATTATTTATTTATATTTTCTGGAAAATATTTTTCCTTCAGGATTTCATAATTTTTAATCTTTGACAATATGTTACAAGAGAGCGATTTTTAAATATTTTACACTTCGGAATTTAAAAGCTATACTACTTTTGGAATGCAGAGTTGCACAGTTTTGATGTTAGTAAATAGTGGAATTCGATTTTTGTGATTTTTAATTGATAGCTGAAGTTTCAGTTCTTTTTACTCATACTTTTTGTATTTATACCACTTCAAGGCTTACCTAAAATTAAGTAATATGGGTTTCTATAGAGTTTTCTGAAATTCAATGCTCCAGGAGTCAAACTTCTGAAAAATTTGTATATTTGAATTGATTTGTTTTTTGAGCAAATTTTAAGCACACAGATAAAAAGTACATAATAAATTTATATTATTTTCATATGGTATATTATTCATCAAATTTTGTAGTATTTACTGTTATTTTCATATATTTCTACTATTTCTACGGATCGCTCAATAGATTTTTAGAAACTGATGACACAGTATTGAAACTTTCAACGATTTTGAAAATTTAAATTGGTTTTTCAGACGACAGTTTCTTTCATGAGCATTTTCAATACTTTTATTCCATATTTTTTTAGTATGTCTACAATTGAAAGTATGTTTAATTGTGTAAGTTGTATCAATTAAATTGGATGTATTTTCATTTTTTTTTTTTTTACGTGAATTTCTATAATAATTTCTAAAATTGTATATAATTATAGTATTATAATAATAAAAATGCTCCAGGACAGAAACTTTCATAAATTTCTAAGAAAATTATATCTATATCATTTTTATGTACCTATTGAAAGATTTCTAGTAGACTAGGAAGCTATTAAACTACTAAACTAGTAAACAAGTAAGCTAGTTAACTAGTAAACTACTGAAATTGTAAAATAGTAAAATAGTAAACGAGTGAAAAAGTCGAAAAGTAAACTAGCAAACTCGTTAACAAGTAAATTAGTTAATTGGTAAACCAGTAAACTTGTCCAATTTGTAATAGTAAACTGGTTAACTAGTAATCTAGTTAAATAAAAAAAATTTGCTAGCTAGTAAACTAGTAATCAAGTAAGCTAGTAAACTAGTAAGCTAGTGAACTAGTACACTCGTTAACAAGTCAATTAGTAAACTGGTAAGCAAGTAAACGAGTAAATTAGTAAGCTAGTTAACTATAAAACTATTAAACTAGTGAGCTACTGTACTAGTAAACAAGTTAGCTAGTAAACTAGTTAGCTAGTAAACTATTAAACGAATAAATTCTTTAGCTAGTAAACTAGTAAACTCATTTATTACATTTTTCTAGTATTATACATATAATATACGAAACCCTGGAAGATTTCCAAGTATTTTTATAGATCACTTATTTTTTTGTAGATTACTACAAATATTTCAAAAACTCGATGTTTTAAAATGCGGATTTCGATCTTTTCTCAGTAATTTCAAGAATTAATGATAAAATCACATTTCTATAGATTTTTCATGTTATACATCGTTATCCTTTTCTCGTATTTTTAAAATTTTTAGAAGATTTTGTTACGTTTTCCAGAGTTTTAGTATATTTAGAATTTTATGCTTTAGAATCCCAAAATTTATAGGTCGTAGACGTATTTGTCGAGATTTTTCAGAAAAAAGTTTTTTCATAGAATTCAATTGATTTCATTATTCTTTTAGAGTTTGTATGAATCAAAAGATTTTTAATACTTTTCTATACATTTTATACAGATTTCTAGAATTTGATGATCTAAGATTCAAAGTTTTGTAAATTTTTCACATTTTTGTAATGTTTATTTTTCTTGATTATTGACTGGGTCGCAACAATTTTTCTGATTAATAATTTCTACGTAATCCGGCGTTTTGATATTGTGTACTTTTCATTAAATATATACTGCTAATGTTTTCATGCATTTATTTGTAACTTATATTTTCATTGGTTTTCGATGTAACTTTTTTTCAATTTTACATGAAATATTGATTGAATTTATCAGAATTTCAGGAGGAGTTTGAACCCCAAAAACCCCCCTCTGCCTACGCGCTTGATTGAATAATTATCGAATTTCACTGCCAATAATTTCCTAAAATGATTCTAAATTAGCGTCTCGGTCGATCGTATATAGTAAACCCAGAATAATGCAATTCACAGTTAGATCACGATTGATTACGAATCAATCATGTATACGCAAGTGCACAGTCATTATGTCACCAAGACCATCATTGAGAAGCAGATGTACGAACATGTGTTTCGCCGTAGCGCTAAATACTTGATAACACGCCGAGAATTTATTTGGCTTGTCACTGGATCCTCCTCGCCATGAAACTCCACACTTAATTCTCGTATTACACCCACATACTGCTGGGTAATCATCGTATAATAGTCGAATAATAATTTTAGGCCTCCCCACACCAGCAATGAAGACTATTCCGCCAGAGGCAAATGCCCAATATGGGCACCTTATCCTGAAATCCCCTGTGATGAAACAGAAAAACAAATTTTCTTCTGCGAATAAGAAAACACGTTTCAAAATTGCATGGACAATCCTAGAATTTTCTGCAGTAAGTTAATTTTATAAAAATGTAGACAACAGCTGTTGATGTAATCAGATTATCTTTGGTTGATTATAATTATAAACCTTGTTCTATCAGGATATGAGTTTTTTTTTCGAGCACAATCCTTGGGTCAAAATAAGTAAAGACCAAAAAATGACATAGGGATAGATATTATGGGATAAATGAGTGAATAAAATTGTAATAAGATCAGAATTCGAAAATCTTTGCTAGGGAATAGAAAAAATGTACATATACTTAAAATGGCTTTGATGGAATTTTAACCGTGACGCTCCCCAAATCAGCTTCAAACAACTCAAAGAAAACCCTTAAATTTTTTTTAGATTTTTATCTCAACGTTAACCTGTGTCTATAGAGTCCTCTTTTTTCCCATTTAAATAACATGGTCTTTATTTGTGCCTCTAATTTTTTGTGGGCGCATAAGACGTCTCAAAAATCGGTTTGACAAGTCAAGTTTTAGGTAAAGGTTGCAGTTAACTGCAAGAAAAATTTCAAACCGTTCATAAATATTTCGCGGGTCATCATCACAAAGGAAATTGAGTCTTATGCGAATCGTTGGTATTTTTTGAGAAAGTTGATGTTTTTCGGCCATTTTCGACTGATTTTCTCAATTTACGGTCATATTCATCTCGATTGCGAACTTTTTGATACATTGGAATGTTTTTAGAGTAAAACTTACAAATTCACAATTGTTTTCATTAAATTACAGCCTACTGTTGATACACAAAAATAATTTGTATTAGATAATTCACAGTATCTATTTTCCAAAAATTTATTTTTCCTTCATGAATAAACGATAAAAATGGACAGCCAAAGATCTAAATTATTTGTCAAAGTAAATAAGAATGCTGTTATGCTGAAATTGAAACAACAGCAACAACGAAAACAACAAACAAGATAACGAAATATATATAATTAGTTATTAATTTAATGAAATTATTGATGTATTGTATCTTATCCATTTCTAAATTTATCTTTCGTATTATTCCGATGAATATGTTATTTTGTCCTATAATAATATACCTCGCATGTCAACATATGTTGTTCATTCATACAATATATTATTGCTGTGGAATGAGTATTATCCAATATTTGTGAATTTTTTTCATGAACAATAGGCTGTAATACATATGATTAGAATAAACGGAAAATTTTTATTTTACTCTACTACTATTCTAATGTAACAACAAGTGCGCAATTGAGACAAATTTGTACTGTAAGTGGAGAAGATTTGTCGAAAATGGTCAAAAAAACATCGATTTTCTCGAAAAATACCAATAATTCGCATACGACACAATTTTCTTCGTGATGGTGACTCGCGAAATATTGTGTAGCAGGATTTTGAAAAACTATAGATCATGCTACAAAATCGTACGTAATTTATTGTATGCGAATAAAATACGGAATGTACTGAAAATACTATAGTCGAATCAGTTCCTTAAAAACGCTATTAGATTTTTCAAAAATTCATGTAATTCCAGGAATGAAAAAATATAATTTCTCGACCCTTGAATTCTAAAAGTATATGTAATTTTCTAGTAATTTTCGTAATTTTTACAGGAATATCAATCTACACTCACAATTTTTCTTGACTCCCAACAATTTCAGAGTACAAAACCTCCGAAAAACTGCCCCTAATTGTTACAGTCTATAAAAATTCTGTAAATCCGAAGTAACGATATATTTACCCATTCTTCCCCGAACATATTCATTCAGCTGCAATTATACGCAGCCTCGTGCCGGAATCGTGCACACCCCCGTCAATTTGGCACGGGCCTATACAAATCGCATTGTCAAAGCACGATCTGTACAAATACGGTTTTATTCAAAAAGCGTGACAATCGGATGATCGCTGTCAGCTCCGTTGGTCCAATTGCACTTTGGAAAATTTCCACTCGAAAGCCACCTCATTCTCCGCGATGACATTTTAGCCCTTCCCTCATCTTTGTGCGCAACTATTGACCTTCATTGAAAAGGGTTGTAGGTGGCTCAGCTCTTGCTAATCCTCGGCTTATACACGGCCTCGAGTATAAATATTGATTTGAATCAGTTGGAGACATGAAGGGACATCGGTGTCATTCTTGGGAATCTTTGATAAAAGGCGCCGTGTCAAAACACGAGGTGACAAGGTTTAAACGAATACAAATGACAGCACCTGCGCTTTTGTGAAAATAATTTCTTGCTGATGTGATTTAAGATGGGTTCTGACAATCTTTGGCTTTTTTCGAACAGTTTTATGATTTTTATTGCCCCGTGATGCAGCAGCGTTAGTGTGATCGGGTGGTTAAGGCCGCAGTCGCGGGAGGTGAGGGTGCTGGTTTCGAATCTAGGTACTGGCAACACGCGGTAGGATTTTTTATGTGGTTCTTAGATATATTGGAAACTTTCTATATTCTATATCAATGTAGTTGATTTTTTGGTGCCCACTTCGTGGATTTCGTATAAATCATCTTGTAAAAAAAAAAATAAAAGTCTACATCAATGATTCAATCTTTGAATGCTTGAGAAGCCGAAAATTATTATAGATCTTGTGGATGTTGAAGCAATATAAAAAATGGACTTAATGCTGGTAACACCGTGAAGCAATATGTAGATTACCACTTGAGCGAGATATACAGGTAGATTTTTTCCCTTTTTTGTTGAAAACTTGTCTTCAATTCACCTTTGCTCTTGGCATCTCACTTGGTCTCTAATTAATTACAGGGTGTTTACTTCAATTGTGTAAAACCTTAACTAGAATAAAAAAAAGTAAATAAATTTGATAAATTTATTGAAATATCCAAAATTATCGAGCGTCACCGTACGACATAACATTTTCTGATATTTACCAAAATTTCAGAACTATCAACAGTACCACTAGTTTTATGAAATAGGTTTCATAAATTTCTTCAGAATCTGGAAAATGTATCAATCATTCCAAAACTTCTGTATAATGTTTTTCAAATCGTTCAGGATTGTTGACAAACTTTCGAATTTACTACGTAACTTGGTTTTTGATGTTACCTTTTTAAAATTTCAATAATTTGCTTGAATATTTTAATTCTTGAAAAATTGTATGAATTCCACTCAGTTTCTATCATTTTTTTCACGCAGTAACTTTCGAAATCAAGAAGTATAAAGTAAGTACTAACATATCTCAGATCGTCTATTAAAAAAATTCCGAATATATTGTATGAACTGAATCGTATTTTTGATTCCTGAATTATGTTGAAAATGGGCGGATAAATAAAAAGTATATATTATCATTTAACTTGCTGTCACACGATGTATACAAAAAACTATTTTCTGAAACGAATCGTTGTACTCGTAACTTTTGTATATAATTATTGGAGAATGCGTACACTCATGTTTCCTCTGCTGCGAGTCTCGAAAAACGGAACAAAAGAAGGTTCGCCGCCAAGCCGCTAGAGGCTTCGCGGCAGAGCGCTTCTCACGCTTATTAAGTAGTACAGAGTTTACTTCAAGGGGATGAAAGCACTGAAAAATTTGTCTCCTTTCCCGAGACAGTTACCATTCTATATCGGTACTGATCCAATGGAAAGGAGTCCCAACCCAACGCAGTAAGTACTATATTGTAATTTCATTATGTTATGTTCGACTTTGTAAAATCTTGTCGCCAGACCCTTAACTTTGATGGTTTCTGCATTTATTGTATTTGCTAAATTTAATAATATCTACGCTATTAACGACTTATCATTCATAAACATAAAAATCTGATCAGCTACAATAAAACAACAATTTTCGATTTGATGACTTCTGATGACTGATCAGTTCTTCTCCAAGTTTTGATTATTCATCTTTTGGTTTATTTGAGATAAGCCCATTACTCATTGGTTTTTTATTTCGATGACTTCGTTAACGCCTCTTCTTGTTTTTTCTCTAATTATTCATTGAGAATTGATTGGAGTAGTTGAATATTAATCCATTAACTATAAAGAATCACTAAATGTTTTTCCAAAACTGACACTTTGAACTATTACATTTCACTTTTCATTGTTCGATAATGAGACAAATCGAATTTAATGATACAACATTTTCAAAATGCTTTATTTTAGGCTTTTTGAAAATTACTAGTACTTTAGAAAATCCTTCAGATTGTGTGAAAAAAATTTTAAATACCGAAAATTGATCAAAACATTATCTCTGATTTTATCAGTTGAATACTTGAAATATTATTTTGATCTTATCAATTCTTTAGCATCGAATTCAAGAAATCTAAAGAGGAATTCATAGCAGTACAAGAAAGCTTTAAAAATATTAGAATATACTACGTAATTTAAAAAAAAAAAAAAATGGAATACTAAGATTTTTTGGGATCTATGAAAGTATTGAAATTTATGTGAATGTAATTTCCCGAAAGTTTGGAAAACAAAATACCTTTTGATAACTGATTCCTTGAGCTTCGTATTTTATTAAAATCTGTAGATGAATTGATAGAAATATCGGTAATTAAATAATATATACCAAAAAGTACGGAAACATCATAAGTGTATAAAATGCTTTACGTCTATATCAATAGCATTTTCTCAGAATCATATAAAAATACTGAATATGTTTAAAACTTCGATTCCTAAAGCATAGGATTTTTAAAACCTTCAAACACATTATAAATCTTCAGTCAAATCAAGTTATTCTTCAAGTTAAAAAAAAAATACTTAAAAATTATGAAAAACACTAAGAGTACCAAAAATGATAAAATCTAAAACTTAATGACGTTGTATCATCCAAATCTCTTCGCATGATCGAAATACGTCAATCAACAATCCCAAAAATATAAAATAATGTTCAACCTTGCAACACACTGGTTGAGTAACTTGAAAAATTCAAAACCCGAAAAAATTGAAATATCGACTAGAAAAATCTGTATGTTACGTAACTTAGTTCGAAATCACGAAAAATATCATGATTGTACAAAAACTGCCAATAAACAATTTACGTAAAAGATAAAGTTATTCATAGTGTATATTAGACATTTTTTTCCGCAAAAGCCGGAAATCATATTATTCATAATAAATTATTTTAGAGAACGATAATGAAATTTTACTTGGTAATTATTTCATTTTACGAGGGGGGACCCAAAAGTAACGGGAATTAGGTGGTGGGGGGACCGCGGAGGGGGGGATCGGGTTCTCCACTGGTTCTCTTCCAAGCTGCTACTCTCCCAAGTCAGTGTGCAAAGTTCATTTGCTGTGAGTGCATTCGTTCGTCCGTAAGAATTTTTCTAGTGAAACGACTTTTTCCGTTTCGGCGAAAACGTGAAATGGCTGAGTGCGGAGAGCAACGCGCGGCTGTAAAATTTTGTTTTTTGTTAGGAAAAACACCCGCGGAAACCCTTGTGATGCTGAAAACAGCTTATGGGGATAATGCTTTGAGTAAAACGCGTGTGTACGACTGGTTTTCGCGTTTCAAGAATGGAGAGATGTCAATAGAAGACCAACCTCGTTCTGGGCGCCCCTCGACTTCAAGAACGGACGAAAACATTGAAAAAATCAACACTCTTGTTCATTAAGACCGTCGCCGAACCATCGATCAACTTTGTGAGATGTCTGGATTGTCATGGAGTTCAATTCAGAGGATTTTAACTGAAGATTTGAGCATGAGGAGGATTGCAGCCAAATTTGTTCCTCGCCTTCTCTCCGACGATCAAAAGGAGCGTCGACTTCAGGCCTGTCTTGAGCTGCAAAATCAGTTGGATGAAGACCCAGATTTTTTTCTTAAGGTTATAACTGGCGATGAATCATGGTGCTATGGCTACGACCCCGAAACAAAGCAGCAATCAAGCCAATGGAAGACACCTCTCTCGCCTCGTCCAAAAAAGGCACGCCAAGTGAAGTCCAACATCAAGACATTGCTCATTTGTTTCTTCGATTGCAGAGGTATTGTGCACGCAGAATTTGTTCCTCCAGGCCAAACGGTCAACCAACACTTCTACTTGTAGGTTTTGAAAAGGTTGAGGGAGAACATCCGGAAGAAAAGAGCGGATCTTTGGCGCACAGGAGATTGGTTCTTCCACCACGACAATGCACCTGCCCACACAGCGCTGTCCGTGAAGAAATTTTTGACCAAAAACGGCATGACACCGATTGTTCACCCCCCCCCCCCCCCTATTCACCGGACCTTGCCCCCTGTGACTTTTTTTTGTTCCCTAGACTCAAAAGGGACATGAAAGGAAAACGTTTTGGGACTGTAGAAGAGGTGAAACAAAAATCGCTGGAAGGTTTAAAAAACATTGAAAAAAATGAATTTCAGAACTGTTTTGAACACTGGAAAAAAAGATTGAACAAGTGTATTACAGTCAATGGGGGTTACTTTGAAGGTGATAAAAATTGTGTGTGAAAAAATTTGTCAATAAAAAAGTTGTAACACAATTCCCGTTACTTTTGGGTCCCCCCTCGTATATTATCCAGATAATTCGGGATCGTTAATTTTTTTGTGCATGAAAATTTGTGATAGTGTTTTTATAATTTCAGTTATTTCGTCGTCGGAAAAACATTGGCTAAAAAGTTGACTTTCCTCAACTACCAAATGTTAATTTTTATTTATAATTCAATTATTCGGCCGAAAATTATCCAATTGTTATTTTTTTCTTCAATTTGTAAGTCAAGTTTCATCCAAACATAATAAAAATTTACATTTACTGTAAAAAGTTATCTTGTGATCGTCTTCATTATGAGAAATAAAATGAAACTTTCAAGCCTGAAAATTTCGACATCGCATTTTTTATACCCCTTCATTTATTTCAAGCTATTTATTTAAACAATATGAGGTATTAAATAAACAACATGTAGCGGATTTTGTATAAATCATCTTGTAAAAAAAATAAAAATCTGCATCAGTGATTCAATCTTCGAATGCTTAAGAAGCCGAAAATTATTATAGATCTAGTGGATGTTGAAACAATAAAAAAAAAGGAAATAGTTTCATCACAACGCAATTTCTGAAAAATCAAGATTATCGCAATATATATCTTTCGAATCTGCCAGCTTTTTTTCCATTTCAAATTAATTTTTTCTTTTGTTCAACGATGTACAGGATTAAGAACTTTTTAAGAAAATGGTATTTTCATACATACATACATTATTCCTTCGTTCGGCTACGATTATTTTATTTTACTTGGTTAATTTAAAACAGACAATTGAACAATAAACCAACACAGTATTTATATAAAATATGATTTTATTTTCCCATACAAAAAACAAATTACAAATGATTACAAATTTCAGAAATTCAGTAACTCTGGATTCTTTGCTAATTCCTCGTGAATTCTTTTTTCAATCAGAGGTAGGTAGAAATTATCTGCCGGAAGATTAAAACTAACATAAACCAGTTTTCCCAACTTTTTCGAAAGTCTCTTGGCAAAATTCGTCGAGGTTAAATCGGAGTTTGGACCTAGTAATTTTGTGGAAACGGGTAGACTTTCGTAATTGGAAAAAAGAGCCACCGAAAGGTCATTCATAGTTGGGTTGAGCGCATCTCCGATCCACAAGTATAAACTATCGAGCATTTTGATGAACTGACATTTTATCCTAACTTCGCCAACATCGTCCGTGAATTCGTGCATTTGAAAAGAGCACGGCATCAATTCGATATCCGGTAAACTTGAATCATTCGTTTTTTCAATCAAGGCCATTCTGTTTAACCTGCCAGAAAAGTAGCCAATAAAATGACGAAAGCCGGATACGGAATTGTTAAATAAACAAAGAAAACCTGTTTCAAGAATTGCTAGTTTTATGTTGTTGCCCTGCTGAAAATTTCCAATTGGTTTTTTTAATTGGTTTTTCGATTGGAAAACGGACTGTAAAAATGCCTGTTTTTCCAACTGGATTTTTAATTGGTTCTCCAGTTGGGTTGTCTAATCAGAAATCCAATTAGTTTGTCATATTAGAAAATTTTTTACAAAAAAACTTCTTTCAAACACAATCAGTTTTCCAATTGGAAAACAGATTGGAAATTTTTAGCAATGTCTACAAGTTTTTATGGGCAATATTGGGCGAGACAAAAAATTCATATTCATGTATTAAAATTAAACAAGATAGAACCTTAGCAAATGAAGGAGCTGTTTATTTTAAGTATCATTAAAAATTTTTCATGGAAGATTCAAAATTTGCGAATTGGAGTTTCAAAAGACTAAGCACCTCTGAAAATTTGAAAAAATCATAACTGTTCAAAGTATGATAACAATGAAAAATTGTATATGAAATTATAGAAGATTTCAAGTTCCCAACTTCAAAATTTAAGTATGTTGTTATTGATAAAAAATTCTAAAATATGATTGCTGACTTGTACAAGTTTTAACTGGAAAATAATTAAAATTTAATAATAAAAATGATAAGAAATTGTATATTATTTGATGGAAGCTTTGTTTATTCTTGCTTTGAAATTTTAGCAGTTAAATAAAATGTACAATCCATAGTCCCGAATTGTAGAAATGTAATATCATAGATCACTGATTTTTAGTTACACAATAAGAATGTTAAACGTAAAACTAATGTTACAAAATTCCAGAGGATGAAAAAAAAAAAAAATTGCAATTCTTCATTATGGATATATCGGATGTCAAAGATTTGAATAATAGAAAAGTCATTTTCGATCATCAGTGCACTGTGAGCTTCATTTTCATTTCAAATTTTCATCATTTCATTAATGCAGTAACGTTCAAATAAAAAAAAAAAAAACACAAAAGAAAAGAAAACTTCATGAAAATTCTAGAAAAACCAAAATAAATCTTTAAAGGAAGCACTTGGAAATGATAAAAATAAAAATGTCTTACATCTTGTAAATTTGAAACATTGAATATTTCATTTAAATTAAATCTGGCCCGGATTGAAACGAATTTTAACATTCCCAAAATAAGTGACACCCTAGTGTATCTGTATATAAAAATATAAAAGTAAATGCATGAAACTAATTGAATTTTGAATAATAATCGCATATACTTAATTAATTAAGGTACGAATTTAAACTCCACTCTAAACTAGTTTGCATATACATAATGTTAGATCAAATTTATTTATTTCTATAAAAATATAGTTAAGAACCAAGAGTTATTTATAAATATCCACATAAATTGTGAAAAAATATTATTTTGAGAAGCCGTTAATGTAAGATTTTTTCATGATACATGAAACTAATGACACTAATTACTTTTGAAACTTATATTATTTTTTTATCTATTATACAATCCATTATTGCTTGAATATGCGTATTATTATACGAATATTTTTAAATTCAGCATAAACAATGTATCATAACAATACACATACTCAAACATATATTATTAATTCTGTAGCTTCCCGGAATATCTACGTTCATTGTTTACATTGTATGCATTTTACACACAGTTCATACTCCTGTATTTAATTCATGTATTATTTATATCTACGTTATATTATTATTACCTGGTATTTCACATGTACTACTGGACTTGATTACACTTTTTCTGAGCTGTTCTGGGCTTTAAATGCTTTTAAATGGCTTTAAATTTGACGTTCCAAATATAAACAATAACAAACATTTAAATCAATTCTCCCCTTCCGCCACAAAAAATTCAACACTCAGTTAATTTACATTACATGGACTCGGGTGTGATTTGTGATTCAAAAATCAAGATGGCTACCATGATTCACATCACAATTAACCCAAATGAAATATAAATTTGAAACATTGTATATTTATTCGGAACCTAATTGATAAATTTTTCGGACTTTCTAAACCCCGCGCATACAAAAACATAAAAAAATCCTTATTTTCAAAATTTATAAAGATGCGGCATGACCGGAAATGGCGGCAAAACACCCTGTTCTCAAAACTATAATTATGCCGAATTTTCATGAAAATTTCGAAAATAAATGAGAAATAAACTTAACTTAATTTACTTTTTAGATCAAAATTAACAAAAAACTGCACTGGAGCGAGTCGTTTCTTCCAGTATTTTCAAAATAAGATTTCACGAAAATTTCAAATTTTCAAATACCGGAAGTGACCGCGCATTCCGTGATTGTCACCTGTGAAACCCCGTTTTTCATGCTGGCATTGCGCATGCGCGTCAAGTCTTTCTGGTTAGAGTGTCCATTTTATGCACACGTGAATATTTCCGGAGCTCTCGTTTTGGGTGAAAAACTTGTGGTGCTAATTGCTGTCGAAAGTAGTGGAGAAACGTGGAAAACTTGGTGAAATCCTGACTGGTATGTATAATTCTTAATTCTCGCTAGCGGGGTAATTTTTGCCCAATTCGCACGGCGGCACCCAAAGCGCGAAACTCAACGACAATAGCCAATGTGACAACGCTCTTTTCGCGCCATCTTCACCCTTATTTTCGCGTCAAATACGTGTACCCCCGGCATGAAATTGCGCGTTTTTGCGATTTTGCTAATGGGTTCATTTTTTTCCCGACATTTTTCTTGGCCCTTGCACAAATTTTGAGTTGCCAAAACACCTGCTAGTTTCTTAGGTTAAACCCAGAATTTTTCGGTCCAGTACACACAAGCACACAAATTTTTTTCGATCAAGTGGAAAAATTGTCTGTTCAGAGTTAAAACGGTTCGTATTATAGAAAATTCAATATTTTTCACTAATTTTTAATAGAATTTTACACCGTGTAGTGGTCGAACAACGTATATATTTCTACGATTTTCTTCCACATGGTTGAGTAATTAAGAATTTCGAGGGATCAAAATCCTGTGAATTTAAAAAAAAAAAAAAAAACAGAATTCGCAAACGTCTTTCGGGTAAATGATAATTAAATTTGGGACGAAAGAGGGATTTAGTTATTTTTAGAAGAGTTTCAGTCCTTGTTTACATAGGTCTTTTTTTTTTGGATTGAGGGGGGCGGGGTGCTTCTGTTGTATTTTGGAGGTTAAGTTTTGGAATTCGATTGTGATTTCAATTTAAAAATTGATCTTTTTAGTACAACATGATTATCAAGGATAATATGATTTTTATTTCTTGCAAAGTATCAAATTTCACTTCTAAATTTTTATTTTCAGGAATTATAGTTCTATCTATTTTTAAAACTTTTTTTGATATTCTGTATATATTGCCTTCTAAGTACAAATTACTGACTAGTTCTTTTTTCAAAAAGTGATATGTAAAAATGTAAAGTTAAAATCCTGATTTTTTAATACACAAACTTTTTGGTACACTGGTTTAGTAAAAAAAAAACTAGAATATAAAAAAGTTTGAAGTACCATTAATTATTATATAGTGAACTTGCACCTATCTAGACCTGCTGAAAACGTAAACATTCAGCTATCTAGAGTCGAGAGGGGCTCCCACCATTCCACGTTTGAGAACGATCTCGGCCAATCAGCGATCTCAAGCATTTTAGGAACCACGCAAAAACAAATGCTGGCGTAAAACAAAATACATGGATTTCAAGTTCCTACTATTCAACTGTTCTGTCCCATTGGTCGTGCAATTGTTGGTGGTGGGAGGTGAAGGTAATCCTTTCACTCTAGATAGGTGGAAGAATTTGGTCTAGATAGGTGAAGGTCTAGATAAGTGGAGGTCTAGATAGGTGGAAGTTTACTGCAATGTTGTTATGAAATAATAATCATGTACTAATACCATTTTTAATTTATGCAAAGTATCACACTTCGCTTTTAAATACTTATTTCTAGATATCATGGTTCTCTCTTTTTTGAAATAATTTCACTACACTGTGAAGTGGATATTGTGATGAGCATAATACGCTCCAACTTTCTAAGTGATTCCAGACATAAGCATATATTTGCTTTTGTGAAGGATACGTATGCGTGACGCAGCGGAATGCGTTTGGCTCCGTTGAGAATCGGCTTGTAAACCTTTGGGAGTTGTACGGATTCCCACAGGGAGGACACCGGATGTTCGCAGGCACTTTAAAGTATATAGTGACAAGTGTACAAGATCCTGAATGTCACGATACACTCACAAGAATGCGTGTATTGCCGTGATCCGTATGTGAAATCATTCCCAGCAGAATCTCCCCAGATTGTGTGTGCAACTTGATATTATCGTTCCCAGCAGGATTTAATTGTCACAATCACAATATCCACTCACAGTGTATATTGAGATACAAAATTCCATGAATTTTACGTTTCAAGATATTAGGCATTGAGAATACTTTTGATCGTTGAATCGAGTAAATTAATTCTCCGGAATTCGAAGTTCAAAACCCGAGTTTTTCAATATACAAACCATTTTTTGTAATATATCCAAACTTCAAAAAACATTAAAATTGAAAACAATTTCTCGAAGTTGTAGAATAATTTGAAAAATTGTTTTTCAATAAATTGTTATAATGTGTGCTTAAAGAGTAATAAAATGTTATTCCTTGATAATAATCATATACTTATACCATTTTTATTAGATGAAAAGTATCGGACTTTGCTTTTTTATTTTAGGTTCCAGATTACTTCTTTTTTTTTTTTTAATTTGCCACTGAATTAAGGTTTTTATTTTCCCCAAAGTTTACCTTTTAAAATATTAATCATTGAATACTCTTGATTGCAAAACCAAATTAATTAATACTCTATGATTTAAATTTAAAACTCAGTTTTTCAATATTTAAACTATTTTTTTCCGGATTTCTGAGATGACATATTAGTAATTTAAAAAGTCTCTATTTTAATGTGAAATATTCTATATTTTTAGTACCATACTTATGAAGCTTTTCAACTCCAAAATATAAAATAAATTTACTGTTAAATAAAAAAAAAAAGAACAAAATTTATTTACAGTTTTTTTTATTCAATGGAACGTAATATTGTATATATAAATTCAAATAGATTTTCATCATTATAAATTAAGAATTTGCTCTACAAAAACAACTTTGAAGTAACATGATTTCGGTGCTTTTATTTATTTATTTTTTTTTTTTTCGATTAATTAATGTTTGTATGCAATTTATTATAATATTATGTTGTAATATAACGAAATCGAATTATTATAACTGTTCGAGTTTTGTGAATTTTCCAAAATTGCAAAGGAAAAAGTGTCTTATAATTTTATGAGGAATTCATGAACTTCTAAAATTTTACTTATGAATGAAGATTTGAGATTATATCAACATTAACTTTTAAAATACAGATTCTTCACTACTTTCTATTCTAAAACCTAGTAAAATTATTAAAAATTTTAATTCTTCATTTTCGAGCATTCAAACTAATTATTGTTTTCTGATTTCAAAGATAATACTTTTTAAATATAAAAAAGTTCATTTTATTGTTAAATATTTCATGTTTATTTAAGTACTTTACTCTAAGAGCTCCTTGACTTAAATATTTTAAAGAATTTACTGTTTTAAAGTAACATCAAAATTGATCAATTCCCAAGCTTCTGCAATCAGTAAAATATGTGGCGTGGAATGAAGAAACCGACCTAAGAGTGCCAAAAATCGATTTCAGGGATTTTACACCTTCTGATAGAGCAGATTTTTCTCTATCAGAAGGTGTTAAAACCCTAAAATCGATTTTTGGCACTCTTAGGTCGGTTTCTTCATTCCACGCCACATATGATGATTATGTATTGATAAAATTTTTTTGACATTAAAAGAATTTGATTGAGTTTCCAAATTTGAATTATGAAAAATCATAATGCAAGAAATTGTTGATGATTTTTCAAATTTTATTACTAAGTCTAAATTTGATACACAAGCATTGCCTTTTTAATTATACATTTTTTACCATTTTGAGTTTGAAAATCAATACAAGCAATACTTTAGAATATCTTAAAATCCTGATTTTTTCAACATTAGAACTATTTCTCGTGCATTTAATTTTTTTTTTTTTTTTTTTTTTTTTTTTTAACAAAAAAATAATACATTAGAAAACTTGTTTTAATGTTGAATATTTCATGTTTATTTTGGTGCCTTACTTAACGAGCTTCTTTAATACAAAATTTAAAGGAAACTTCAATTTTAGGTTTGTCAGGATTCTCATATGTTCACATTTCTGAAGTTCCGAACATTAAACGAAGACAAAAAAAATTGTTTCATTATCTATTATAAGCACAGTAATTAGTAACAAGTATTAATAATAAACTAATATTATTAAACGTTTCTCACTATTTTTCACAACTCCCAAATTGAATTTCATAAGTTCTCATTCTTCGAGTATTTTGAATTATCAAACCGCCATTCGGTCACATAATCTAATACTAGTAAAAATTTAGACTTCAAAGATCATTAATTAATTTATTGTTTTTGGTGACATTGCAAAATTTACTCATCAGTTATAACAGATACTTGAATCAGTTCTGTAACTAAATTTTCTTCACTGCATTGTTCTTCAGTGTACATTTGTCATTTTCGAACATGCATATTTTTAAAATTTCCCAAGTAAAATCAAGTCATTCAGTTAAATTTTTTTTTCATACTTAAATTTGAGTTTTTCATGTTTTAAAATTCCATTCTTTTAGTTTTTGTAACTAGAATTTTTATATTACATTTATAACTAGTAACTTTTTCTTGGAGAATAAACGATGATCAGGTAATTTTATTTGTTTTATTTGCAGATTATAATTGACTGAACAATGGCAGCAACTAATAAACCAGGAACCGACATTGAAGATACCCATTTCGAGACTGGTGACTCCGGAGCTTCCACTACATGGCCCCAGCAATGCTCTGCCCTTCGCAAAAACGGCTACGTCATGTTGAAATCTCGGCCGTGCAAGATCGTGGAAATGTCCACGTCAAAGACTGGAAAGCATGGACACGCCAAGGTCCACCTTGTAGGTATCGATATTTTCAACTCGAAAAAGTATGAAGATATTTGTCCTTCCACGCACAACATGGATGTACCGCTTGTGAGGCGTGATGATTATCAGGTAATAAATGATTTATTCATCGAAGTAAAAGAGCAAACGAAATTGTTATTAATGTAATTGTAAATTTTTCAGTTGACAGACATATCTGACGACAATTACCTTTGCCTGATGGCTGACAACGGAGATCTGCGTGAAGATCTCAAAATCCCAGACGGCGAATTAGGCCAACAGCTTCGCTCTGAGTTTGAGAGTGGAAAAGAATTGCTGGTAATTATACTTTCAAGTGTCTATTAAATGTTAGATGCTCGAAACTCAGATCTTATAATTAGTAATAATTATGTTGGAAATTTTCTAATTGTTTTTTTGTAATTTTTTTAAGTGCACTGTGTTGAAAGCCTGCGGCGAAGAAGTGGTGATTGCCATCAAAAACAACAATGCCCTGGACAAATAATTGTGTTAAGTGGAAACCACACGTAAACCTCACCCGCTTAGCCAATCAACACCTATTACCATGGGTATAAAAGAAAGAGTCGACCATTTTTATTACCAATACATCAGCAAAGGGAAGAACAAACAATCTTTATACAAAGTAAAACCTAATTTACGTGAATTAATAAGGAAAATAAACAAATCAATTAACTGACTCACTTAGAAGTTTTTACTCTCCAATGTAAACAAAAACACCAGCGATTGGGTCGATTATTGTGTGGCCCTGTCTTAAAAAAGCTAACATGTTTTGTATATGATACAGAATAAGAAAAAAGTAATGAGACATACGGCAAATTTTCATCAACAGGTTGATTGAAAAATAAATATTCAATGGAGATAAAGCCTAAGTACACTTCAATCTTGGTTTTTTTATTCATAATATTAGGGTTGAGAGTGTGCTGTTTGAGTACAGCGGGTACATGTGGTTAACGACTGCTGTGCAGAAAAATTATTATTGTTCTTAATCTGCAAAATATCCAGTTGTTGGATAAATTGGCATTTACATGTTCTGAGTTGTCGCACAAAAATTAGAATAACCATACAAAGGATGTGTGCATTTGTGAGATTAATCTACTTTTTTGTGTTATGGAATTGTATTGGGAAGTAATCGGTTTTCTAATTTTGGGTTTCTTTTTTTTTTATCCCGCGGATTCTACAGACTAGCATTGAATTATTTGTAACAAAGGCAAAGAATATATTTATATGATTTCTCCACAAAGTTTTGTTTTTTAGAGCCAATATATGAGGTAAGGGTGAAATCAAAATCTTCTGAAATTTTAAAATTGTTTTGTTTCCCGTTAGTGATTTCCCAGGTACATACACAGATACCTCGATTTTATTGGAGGTTCGGGGGCTCTCCAACTAAATCAAGAGAACGTTTAATCCGATTAACTCGAGCTCGGTAGGCGCAGACCTGTACATTTAAAGGGACCATACGCCTAGGCTCGAGGATGTTTTCTAAGAAACATTTTTTATCGAGAGCCCAATCAAGAGAGTACGGTCCTGGAGGGTCTTCGAGCGTGTGACTAATCCGCGTCACGGTAGATTATCTCCAATAAAATCGAGGTGCTTGTGTATTTTCATTTCATCTGAGGATCCAAATTTTCAACAAATGTTCCTAAGTGTTTTCAATGGAGCAGAGACAATTCAAATCAACAAGTTCGACTAATAGTAATAAATGTTTTGTAACTTTAAGATTGAGGAAATGATCATTGTAGAGTAGTTACTTTTTATTCATAGAAAAATGTTAGTGTACTTAATTGAAAATAATTTGAGGGGGTTGCAAATTTGTATTTCATTATGTAGTATTTTGTAGGCCTACAGTAATTTTGCATTTCAAGTTGACCGCAAATATAAAAGAATAATATTGACTGTCTTTTTAGTCTAGTATGTTCTTATACCTCAACTATTATTTCTCTATTCTCCAAAAGATTGGGTTTTGTTTGTAAATGATACATCGCGTAAGAGAAAGATGAATATTAGTCTGAAAGTGACTTTGTTATGCAACACAAGTTTTCTCACTTTTATACAAATCTGAAATGCTGGTGTATCATACAAATCTTATTTCTCAAACTGATAAAAATGAGTTTCTCTAATGAAATAATTAAGTGGCTAGTAAAACATTATTATTTTTAAACTGGTAAATTAATAGCACATTGTTTTCCTCTTGAAAATTTTTTAATCATAGCTCTTATTTTATTAAAGTATGTCAACTTGACATGAGTACCGTAATGTAATTGCGCATAGACAACTGACTTGTGTGTATGACGTAAAAATCTATCAACTGCACTGTGAATTTACATTACCCAAGCCGCAATATGATTCTGCTCAATTGTTTTCAATGTGCATTTTAGATGAGATTTTGTTTTGGCGCAAACAAAAAACCTCCGTACCAAGTAATTTGCGTGACTCGCGTTATCCTGCTATAACTCCGCTTTAGAACTAGGATTGAGGTGGAAACGATTATACCGTATCTAATGTACACTTTGTATTTACATGCTCACCATAGTGTTTAAATACGATCAAAAAAACATGTAAGTATTGTCTCATTTTTCTATAACTCGACAAAGGCAAACATTTTCCGTGAAAGGCTTGTCAATGAAATACCGAGGTAATTGAATTTAAAATCTAGATGTACATGAATGTAATTTTTTAAAGGCGGTGAATATTTCCACATAAGCGAATTTTGAATAATTTTACTCAGAACTGTGAAAACGATGTTACTGAAAGCCAAAATAAATGAATCAATAAACAATAACGAAGATTCATTTCGTTTTATCATTTATGGTGAACGCGTTATTTCATCAAAAGTTTAGGCTTGTCCCAAAAGTTGTTCAATCATTTTTTATACATAGTTTATGGTAGACCTGAAATTTATAAAAAAAAAAGTGCCTAGTTGATTCTTTTTCAAAATTGACAAGTCAGGTAATCATGTTTTCTTGGAAAGTGCCAATAAACGAGTTTCGGCTGTAAAGAACTAAATTTGGTTTTGGGAACAAAAGGTTTAATAGGGCCAGATCTGAAAATTAAAATTCCTTAAGAATTAATAAATAAGGCTATTTTATTTAATAATCAAATTATCGATAACAATACGTTGTATATGATTATTCATAATAAACTCGAAACTTTATAAAAACGGTCATTTTGTTGTGCTCCTGTCGAACTAATGTTCGCTCGAGAAACAGATAAAACGCTCGGGCATTACGAAAAGCACTATTTTACATTTGATTTTGTTATTCTTTCAACATTCCGCAAACACGCTCGTCATTATATCAAAGATCAGTTCAGTTATTGACGAACAATAAAAAATAAAGAGAAAAAAACATCGTCAGCTTTTTGTAACAAAATGCAATTTATTGTAGAAATACAGATCTAATAACTACTTTCGACAATATAATAATAATAAAGAGCGCGTCGGATGTTGAGCTACGCATGGTAAAAGAAAATATTGGCAAATGATTGTTTTCTTTTTCTAGATGATAACAAAGTTTAGTGACTTTAATGTGCATGGCGCATTTATCTCCATATATATATAACCCTTTTTGAATTTCTCTCTGCCCTAATCACAATTGTAATCAAAGTTGCCCGGCCGGTCTTGGGATCAATTGTTCGCGTTTCTCCTCTGGAGTGCCGCTGCTAAATCCTGTTGAAGTGCTGCCTGTTGCCTCTGATCTGACAGTGACTGCACCGACCTCAATCCATTCACTATATCCTTGGTTTTACCAAAGTAGATTTCATTTAACGTGTTTCTTATTTTATTCTCCATGTCTTCTACCATGCGACCAATGTTGGCAATGTGGGGAGAGGTTTCACTAATCGTTGCATCTTGTTCAACCTAAAAAGATTGTACAAAATGTTCGTTTAATGCTATCTCATACAAGATTAGAAAACCCATATTTTATTGAAAATTCTGAAGAAAAAAATGTTTTTATAATAACCTAGTTACTGGGAACTACAGCAATTCTGCATATCTTTTTAAACAAAAATTCAGCTTAAGTTAAAAATGTAGGGAAAAACCATACTTGTCTAGTGAGACTTCCACCTAAATTCATGGTACCCGAACCATGCTTGTTTGTTTGCAACCACAGCATCGCCGTCGAGGTTAATTTGTAGTGTGCGTTTCGACCTGTTGTTTTTTCCAGCACCTCAACTACGTGTATCGAGTCCCAGCAGCCTTTGATCTTTTTTGAACCATCACCGGCTTTTTTAATTAATATGACGCCCGCGAAACCGTGGTCCAGGTCCCATAAGTACACCGACGATACGCCACCTTCAAAGTAGAGTTCTCTGTACTGGTCGAACGCGTGATTCGCGTCTACCTCCAATTTTCTCAGGCTTTCCGAAGGCATCGATCCATCTTCCAGTGGGGGATCATATGTGTTGCTCCAGGGGGATCTAACGAACAAGTAAGTTCAGTTTCAGTCACATTGTATATCCCACCATCTGAATATCAAGAAACAGACAACTGAATTTTTTTACGTAGGAACGATTTGTAATAAATTTCATACGCTCAAACCTTATGTTAACGAGCGTTTGAAATTCACAACATGAAAAAGTGTTCCTCTCTGTCATTTTACTCCCACCGCGGAAGCGCATAGGCTCACCAGAGTAGCGTGCTAGCCCATGAGAAGGCTCACACGCACACTCAGCTCTCCGTATTGCATGAACCCATGTGAACAAACAACGCGATCGCCAAGATTCTTGGCGCATTTCATTGGTCTGCATAAAGACTAATCTCGCAGGACCACTTGAGTGGTAGTCACTTAATTACTTCTTCAATGTAGTTATCCTTTCTGTTTCTCAGAAAGTTTATACACAAAAAAAAATGCGTCAATTTGTTTTGCTCGATGTGTTCAATTTTTTGAAAAATTCTTTAAAAACACGTTTTGTTAGCAAGAGTCATATCAGAATCCTGGCTAACAACTGTTGATGGTCTCTCAATCGTGAAACTGACGATGCGGTCAACAAACATAGAAGCAAACAAGCATTATTAGGGATTAAGAAAATTAATAATGGTATAAATAATAAGTATTTTGAATAAAATAATATGAGCACTGTGTATATTTATTCAAAATCAATTATTTCTTTCTCCTTATACTACTATTAACAATATATTGATTAAATCACGGAAAACTATTTCAGGTGAACTACGATGATGAATTATTTACTAAATGAAGACATTCTTAAACAATAATCATGATAAATTCGTTCATTATACTGAATTGGAATCATATACATAATTCTGACGCTGCATGACATCGATATCATGATGAGAGTAAATTTTCTTTCTTGCAATAACACTGTGTGTCCAAAAACAACTTTGAAAATTACAAAAAAATGTAACTTGTCTAGAACGATTGGTAACACAGTTCGACAAAAAAAAAATGACCGGTTCTTTTCAGTGAAAACATTTAATTTTACATGCCCTAAAAACAGTTCCGGAAAAGATTTTGCATGTATACGTCCAGTTTTCGAGCAATAAATTGTTTTAGTTTAAATAAAACCACAAGCCTAAAATCTCCAATAATTGACCGATTTTGGTGAAATAAAACTTCACATAGGGTTTTACGACTTTAACAAATCTATGAGTGGAATAATTTTTGCAAAAAAGAAAATCATTTTTTCATAATTTAAAATAGGCTGTAATAAAAGTGAGATCGTTCATTTAAATATATTCACATTTCTCGGAAAGCCTCGGTCCCTAGGGGACCATTTGAATTGTCTCCTCCCGTCCCACAATAGATTTCTGAAAGGAGGGCTTTGGTTCCGGTTTGACTATCTGCGAGAAATGTCAATACCTTGAAATTAAAGATCTCAGCTTTTTCAGATTATTGTAATGATTTCTTTTGCAAAAGTTATTTCAAAAATGAATTCCTAGCATTCGAAAACCCCCAAAACGAGTTTTTCCCCGCCTAAATCGCACAAAAATTGTAGATTTTATGCTTGTAGTTTTATTTATATTTAAAAAAAATTATTGCTTGAAAACAGGACGTGCCATGCAAAAATTCTTTTTAGGAATGTTTTCAGGTATACTCAACGTTTTTTCAAGATTAGCCCCTGTTTCTGTTAAATTAATTAAATAAATTTTTTTTTGCATGCTCCTAATCCAGTAATGTTGGTCCTTTTTTCTCGAACAAAAGAAAATTTTTGTTTTCCAATTTTCCTGTTTACATTTCTTCGATAAAATATGTCGAAATCTGCACGCGAAACATTTTGGAATTGCGCTCGATTAGTCTTTATTTTCGAATAGCTGGAGCTCCTTTTTAAAAGTACCCTTACTCCCGTGTTCCATCACTGGCTTTAACACCCGAATTAGTCACATGGTACCCCCTGTTGATCAACTTTCCGGACTTTTAAAAAGGAGTTCCAGCTATAGAAAAATAAAGGCTCATCAAGGGCAATTCCAAAATTTTTCGAGTATAGATTTCGACATGTTTTATCGCAGAAATGTAAAGAGGGTAATTAGAGAACACAAATCGTCTTTTTTCAAGAAAACACGTGATTTAGAGCATGCAATAAAGAAAATTATTTTATTAATGTAACGAGAACGGGGACTAATCCTGAAAAAACGTTTGAAGTAAGTATTAAGGTGGTGATTACCAATCGTTCTAGACTAGTTACGTTTTTTTGTAATTTTTGAGGTCACACAGTGCAATTTGACTGACATTGAACTAACTGCGTAAATGATTTTGTTGAATGTTAGCGAACTCGCTAAAGTATATAACTTTTTTCTCTAGAAATGCAAAATTCTGGATAATTTAAAAATAAACTCATTTTTCAGAAAATGATTTTTTTCCATCATAAATATTACAGGACTATGTTTTTGTTGAGCAATTATAGTTTCTAAATATATTCTGAAGGGTTATATCAGATTTTGGATATAAAAAATGTTTGCGCCAAAAATTTATTGACTAATTAATTTTGGGTATCAAATAGCCAACGAATGTTTTTGAATTATTCTTCGCAAAACTTGATTCTGTGGTGCTCAAAGGTACTGTTTGTGAAATTTCAGAGTTTAAACTTAAAATTTGTAAGAATGAGCAATATTGTTTTCAATATTGCTCAGGTTTGCTCAAGTTTGCGATTCACTAAAAATGAACAATTGCTTTGAACTACCTCTAAAACATATTTTCAAGATTTTGATGCATCGCATAAATAAATTTCCAAAAATTTTTTTTGAAACACCCTATTGTGTATTCTATTATGACATATACTTGTATATTGCATATCAAGGGGGAGAACAGTGTCTTTTCATGGTGAGGGCAACATTTTCGAAACGAGTGATAAGCTGAGCACCAAAGGCGCAAGGTGTTCCACGGGTTCTGAAAATGTCGCCAAAGCTCTGAAAACTCTCTCCCTCGTGATATGCACTATACTTTTTTTAATAGCCACACAAAATGAGAAGCGTATTTGGCTGCATAGCGGATTAAGTATAGGTTCCCCTTTTCAAGTCGGTGGAATAATTAGTGACCTCATACCCTAACGCCGTTGTTTAGCCACAGCTTCTTCTAATGCGTTTCACCACTTGAAAAGGAAACCCTTGCACTCAATCCGCTATGCAGCCAAACACGCTTCTTATTTTGTATGGCTACTTTAGAAAATATATTAATTTTTATTAATAATATACCTGTAAGAGTCTCCATCTCGATTGTAATCACAGAGTAAATAATCCTTGCCAGATTCCTTGTCCTTGGCTATTTTCAAAGGCTGATCCACAGACGAGAGCAAATCTTCGCACAAATTTGGGACCAAATCTATCAAATCACTCAAATTTTTTTCTATTTGCTGCGGGGGCAATCGCCGCATTAAATCTAAAGCCATATCCATTTGTTGCTCCGTCTAAAAAAATATCCATACATGGCCATTCTGAAAACGTCATTCTATTTCCAGTGATACCGGAATCCCGGTGACAACAAAAATAACACTCAAAACACCTATAGTTTCGCCATTTTGACATTTGCAAATTTGAAGGTTATGATAGATAGAGGCACGAAATAACTGCACAAAAATTACAAATTAACGAGTTTTTTATAGTTGAAACTCTGAATTTTTATGAAATTTTTTTTGTTTCTGTCTGGTCGAAATTTGAAGAGTTAGGGAGTGAAAACAATAAGTTGGTGCAAGTGTCAACTCACCATTGTGAATGTAAATTATCGGAGTATAAAATTCGGAGAAAATATAATCTCGAAAATGTATAGTTGGGAATACTGTGCTTTTTTCGCGGAATGGTGCGTTCGTGATTACTGCGGACTTGCATTCGGCGATAAAATTGTTATTTAAAGGGTGTGTCGATAACAAATCATTTTATTTCCTTTCGCCAAAATTGGCAACACTGTCATTGTTGTCAGGAGCACCAATTCGCGAAAAATATAGACTCATTATTCGTAAAAATGTACATGTGAGTTAGATGAGTCTTTGGGGTACACTAGAGAGCTCAAGGGTGAGAGTGGCAATTGAAATCGCTCCTAATTGGAGATGTAGGTATGGCGACCATCTTGGACACAAACTCATCACAAACAAGTACTACTCTGTACTAGTGATCACTAAATATCGATATAGTATCGTAATATCGGACCTGTGCTCGATAGTTATACCTATATATCATATATATAGATATAGCCATGTAGCATCGGAAAAAATATCGGAATATCGGTAGTTAGACTATCGATATATATCGGTATTCGGTAAACACTACTCTGTACTACTCAGCGTACTCTGCTGTTTGTCTGAGGACCAGTGAATACAGCTGTTTACTTTTTCATACGTGTTTTAAAAGTGTATCTTAAATTCATCAAAATTCATTTGATAATCAAGTGAAGTACAATTGCAGTTATTATTAATAAACTCGAATATATATCCTCACACAGACGGCCGAGTACGCTGAGTAGTACTGTGTTAGTGCTGAGTTTGTGTCCAAGATGGTCACCATATCTACATCTCCAATTAGGAGCGATTTCAATTGCCATTCTCCCTTGAGTCTCTCTAGGGTACACCAAAAAAAAAATTCAAATCCTGTAAATATGAATTTATAACTATTTGAAACTAGGATTACAACTTTTTATATTCCATTTCCAAATTTTTAAAATACTTAAAAAATTTTACTTACAAATGTGGACTCTTTCATAATTTGCTATTAAAATTTGTATATTCAATTTCGATCATGAAAATGTATTCGATTATTCTTAATTATTTTTCCGTTGTCCACAGAATTTCGCCCATAGCAAAGTAATGAAATTGATCAATGTGAGCAAGAATAAATGTAATCAAAATAAATAAAATAAATTTTTTTTATTCAGTTTTCACTGTAGCGAACTTTTGAAACAATCCAGTCACATTTAAAGTTTTTAATGCCAGCATCTTACATTTTTAAAAAAAATGTAGTATACAAATAACACCGATGATAGTGAAAAAGCACTAAAGACAAATTAATATATTTTTCATAAACTTTGGTGCATTAATTTTTGTTCTCTACTGAATTTCAAGACAACTGATATAATCAAATTTTTGCTAAATTTAAAAAAAAATACGCTTCTCAGGCCTGAAATCAGGGACCAAAGTGTCTCTTTTTGAACGGTGAATGTCGGTTCCTAAAATTGCTATTCATATTGAATATATGACTCAACTTTATTCTCCTAGGAGTTTGAAGTCGACTTTTTTCAAAAAAACTTGCTTTTCTATGACAAAAAAGTGATAAAAAAAACTCAGCTTCGAGTTACATTGAAGAAACACGATGCTGGCATATCAGGTAATGTACCATGAAGAAAAAATTAACATCATCAAAGATTGAAAGGTAGACAAAATGGCTCAGCCAAATTCCGAAGTTCTCCTACTTCCACATCATCCACTAATCCCCACCTTGCCCATGACTGTATCGTATAGAATATTCTATCCACATTCCAGATTCCACAGTAAATAAACGAAACTCCCTTGAGAAAGATCTCATTCTTTCTCTTGTTTCTTTTACAACTTTTTCTCAATTTTCTTCCATAAATCGAAATGGACCGCGAATGTAGTGATAGCGCAAGTGATCTACAGCAAGTGAAAAATCTTGGGAATTTCAAAATTCCTGAAAAATTGGCCCATTTATACCACCAGTCGTACGCGACATTCATGGACTGGAAAAGGAGCAAAAATGTTACTTGTACAACTGAAACTGTCATGACTGTCACTCTGGTCACACTATTCCATATTAAAAACCAAGATCTATGAAAAAGAAGCGGGCACAAACCTCGAAAAATATCAAAAACTGAAAGATTTCGTCAAAAAAATGAACAAAGGATACAAATGCAAACAATCCGCCACTTTCACCGAAGAAAACTGCAGCAAGTTTCTCATGGAAGCACTGGACGATCAATATTTGGCAATTAAGGTCAGTTTGTTTAAACTATATATAACAAAAATTCAATCAAAACCAAAAAAAAACTAGAATAAACTTCAAAAACGATAAAAACAAACCAATAAAACTCGAACTAAAAATAAATCAACAGAAAAAACTGAACAACATTTTACAAAACAAAATAATAATAATAATACTAATATACAGAAAAAACAAAATGACACTTTTGATGGGAACACAAAAAAAAACACTGGAAAAAACATATAAACCGCTCAAGAAACCACAAACAAAAAAAAAACAGTGACCTATGAAAAAAGGGACTCAACTTGACAGGTGGTGACTATATTTGCAACCAGCGGAGCGATGCGTGACTGTGAACTTGTTAATTTACGGACAGGGGACATCTCATATCATGGAAAAGCGATAAAAGTGCAGGTGCAACCATCCAAAACCGAAAAAAGGCGCGTTTTTTTCATTGACGAAAAATTTCATTCGATTATCCAAAACTATGTAGGATTGCGACCGAAAAATATAGAATCGGATAGGTTTTTCGTAAAATATCAAAACGGGAAATGTGCTGCTCAAGTTATCGGTAAGCATACGTTCGCAGCAATGCCACGAAAAATCGCATCGTTTTTAAAATTGAAAAATGTAGAGCAATACACTGAACACGCTTTCCGCAGAACAGCTGCGACACTTCTATCTAACGCAGGGGGAAGTGTCATGCAACTGAAAGAGTTAGGGGGGGTGGGAATTGGACAAAGTTGCGCAAAATTATGTCGCGAATTCTGCGAGTAGATGTGAAAAAACTTGTACGCTAACAACCGGCGCAATAAATATGCAACAAGAAAAAGAAACAGAAAAAGTAGAACAAGAAGAACCATCAATGTCATCAAAAAAAAGTATTATAATTCAGAACTGTATAGTGACAATCATCAACAAGTAAAATTGTTAAATTGATGTGTGAATAAACCACCCTTTTCAAGAAACATGTGTTTTAATGACGAAAACCATATTTAATTTGTCAATTCTTAGACAAACTACGAATAACATTTCACCTAATCAAAAATTTTTTAAAATAATTGTTTTTTTTTAATGATATAATATAATAAAATATTGGTAAAAATAATAATTTTTGAATTATGTAATTATTAACGAAAAATATTACTTAAATATAATTTTTTATTCAATTTAAATAGTAGTTTTATTTGTACTCGGGGGGCTCCGCCCCTGGACCCCGAACCCCCTATCCCTAGACCCCACCCCGCCAAATTCTTTCTTACAAAATAAAAATTTTTTCATTAATAAATATTCGGTAAAATAATATGTTCCTCCAGTCACATGATGTACTCCACCGATCCAAAAAGATACATTCACATCCTTTATTTCAGGCCCACCAGAAGCTGTACTTTTTTTCCAAAATTTAGCAAAAAGTACTGTATGCGTTACGGATCAGAACCTTTTCAGGCAGAGGCCCGGTGACGCAGCATTGTTCTGAGGTACCGCTAAATGCTTCGGAATGCATCACCGGGCCTCTGCCTGAAAAGTGGTGCTTCTGATCCTAACAGCATAATGTACCATTAACACATTTCAGGAATATTTTTGAATAGTATCATTTATTCAGTATTTTCATGAGATACAGAATATCAAAAAATGTCTAAAAAAACTTGCAGCTGTTGATTGCCACAAAAAAATTTCCAAAATGATGCTTTTATTGGATTGAGATTCAATCATTGATGCAATTGCTGAATGATGTAGTTCTTCAGTTGAGCTGTAAAAAAATGCATGTTGAATGAGTAACAAAGTTTAAAATATAATCATGACAAAAAAAAATGGAGAAATTATAGTCCTTTCTTATTTTTCAAAGAAAATAAAATATAAGTAAGTACGTCCTTTTGGATTTGTTGAGGGCAACTAATGAGAAAAGCCAAACAAACTTTTTCGCTAACCCAATACATTAATTTTTATTTCATGATGCTGACTTTGATTGGTTTAAAACAAAATTGCTTCAGCAATATTTAAACAGTGATTACCTTTTTGAAACCAATGTCTGCAGCATATTCCCTGAAGCATTGCCGACACAAGTTAAGATCATACTTGCGAATGATTCCATGCTGGTTGGCACATGCACGGCTGAAAAAAATTGTCTTTTAAGAGAATCATACATTAAATTACCGTTGATAATTTTCTGAACATAAATCTGATTTTCATATTAACTTTTTAAGTTGACTGACATTTTGCGACTTTTGTAATAATTTGTTATATTTTCCGTTATTTATTATACAGGGTGTCCTAAAGTTAGCGGATCATCAGAAAACCATCGATGCCTCATGAAATTCTGAGACACTTTTTCCTTAATAATTTCTCAAAATTTGCATAATTAAAAAAGTTAATAATGATTCAGTTTCGTCCACTCACCATACGGCAAGGCGGGGTTTTTGATTGAAGCCCCTTCTTTTTCTAAGCTTACTTCAATAGAAAAGTGAGGGTAATTGGAATGTCGATTAATGTCTCTTATCTTGAACGACAATTTTAACTCTGACTTACCTTTGTTTTGAGTATAATATTCTTTTGTCCAACTGTCACCTTTACAATGCAGTTCCTTCTAATTTTTTCAAAGAGAGATAAGAGAAGCCATTAGTCAACATTCCATTATACACACCTCAGTGATCCCAGTTTTCCAATGAGTGTAAGCTAAGAAAGAGAAGTAGGCTCTTTTATGGAAAGCCCTGCATCTCCAAAAGGTAGTAGAAGTAATTGAATGAGTAATAACTGTTCAAATGTTGCGAATTTTCAAGGAATGCAAAGGAAAAAGTGTCTGAGAATTTTATGAGAAATTGAAAATTTTCGGATGATACGCTGACTTCAAGACACTCTGTATTTCATTGTTTTATAAAATTTTATTATTTGAATGGTTTTTAACTTTCTTTTACGGTTCTGAAATATTAAAAAATCATTAGGGATTGTTCAATCAGCACACATCAAGGAATCTAAATGTTTTATATCAGAATTATCAAGTTTTATTATTCAAAGAATTTAGAATATTGTAATAAAATTAAGAAAGTGCTTTCATATATGAACATTATGTATGAAATATATGAATTGACGCAAATTAGTAATCATTGACTCATTACAAATTAAATGTCATATTATTTGACAAAAAGGTGTTGCAATAAATATGCAGCTTTGTGATTTAAAGTATTTTAATAAAGTTTTAAAATAATTTTCTCAACATAAGTCAGGTTCGAATCTAAACTTTTTCCGTTTGCATGATGGAGTGTAAAATTACAGAATAATTTCAGTTTTTAACATTCTATCTACAATTTCAAAGTCTTAGAAAATTATGCGTAATTGTTTGATCAATATAATAAGTCAAAAAATAAAAATTTAATAGGAAAATTATTCAATTTTTAATTAATATTCAAATATTTAAAAATTAATAATAAAGTTGATATAAATGAACATGATACAAACTGAATCTTACTATCCAAAAAAAGGGCTTCACGAAAAATGTAAGGCCTTAAAATTTAAATCATGAAAGTGATTTTGATTAAATAATTTATTTGATAAGATTTATGAATTAATAATATTTCAAAAGCTTTTATTGAATAATATGTATACAAATAAAGTTCAAAATCGTTAACGTAGTACAAATTAAATCTTGTCATTTAACAGAAGGGCTTTGCGAAAAATACAAGGCCTTATAGTTTGAATTAATAATACAATTCTTGGTTAATAATTTATATCTTATAAAATTGTTAGTTCTGTAGAAATATGAATATAAAATTGAAAATACAGATAAAAATATTGCAATAAAATACTTTATATTCAGGAAAGAAACCAAAATACGAGAAGGAAAATTTGACATGAGCATTATTTATAAACAAAGTAAATGAACATATATTTCGGAACTTACCAACTCCGCGACCCTTGGCCATAAGTTCTCGGGTGGCTATACCAAATGTTTTTGTGGCCCATTTTCGAGTGTTTTGGTTTAAACAAAAACAATCGTATCTTAATAAACAGAGATTCGAGGTTAAAGAAGAATCCCAGAACTCAGAATTCAGAATAAAAATTGATGCACATTTTATACGGCGATTCACTAGTATAATAAAATTTTAAGTTTGTTGAGTTTTAGCAACCAACTGAATTTTTGACTAGCGTAGTCAACAATCTACATGCATAATTTAGAAAATCCTTTCACGCGTTACAATATCTGCCAAGTTTTTCGTTAAAGAATGAACAATTTTCTTAAAACATTTAAAAAACCCTCCAGTATTTATGAAAAATGATGAACAATGATGAATAAATTCTTCCATATATTTTTTTAAAACAGCGCGCCACATACACGCGCCATCTGTTAACTTGTTTTGACCAATGTTGTCAATGACAACCACCAACCACCATTTTGGGTTTTTGTGAGATTTTGCCAGATTTTGCAGTATTTCCCCTTTTGCGTTTGAACTGTTGAACATTTGTTTTTAATCGTAAAAAAATAATCTTCAAGTGACTCATAAAAAAGCCCCCAATTTTTTCGGTCGCATTGACGGCCCCCTTTAAAGCAGAGACAAAAACCAGCAAGGTACGTTTTTTTGAATAATCGTTAGCGTTCGGTGGCGGCTTCCTTCGCGACTTATCGACCTGCGGGCTTCCCTTTTCATTTCTCGGTAATTCCTCACTATTTCTTAGAATCTCTGCCGAAAATAATGCATGCAACCTGTATTTTGGAATCTGCAAAACGTTTATTGCTTAATTAATTGTTTTCGAAAAATATTTTAAATGCTGCTGCAACCTCTATCCCCTCCCCTCATTTACCTCTATCTCTTCTCCCCTCTAATTTGGCCGGATGATGATAAAAGCTTCGCGAATTTTCAACGTGTACATTATAATGACAGTAAAGTTGGATATTTGATAGTTTTTCACAACGTGTACTTGGCTTTGTCAACAATTAAACGATAATTACAAGCAATTAGAAGAGAATGAATGAGGTTAGGATTTACCACGTCTGCCATTGTACCCCCTCTCCTCGGCCAGGGTTAATAAACTGTATCTTTTTTTTTTCAAGGCTACACCAGGATGTCACGTATTTTGGCAATGTTAGAATTTCTTTTATTCCAGGCCTATAAATCGATCAAGATATCCAAAAAAAAAAAAATTTTCGTAAAGTTTAAAGCGAATCGAACATAATTAATAAAATAAAATTTTTAATGAAATTACGTGTAATTTTTTATAAATTTTTCTCAAATATTTATAACTCTAGCAAAACTTATGATATACTATATAATATAATATCACGAAAATTTTGATTTTGAATTAAATGTTATGAACTAAAAGTCTGATAAATTTTAAAAGTCTATTACAAGTTTTTTAGAAGTTACCAATATGTAACGAAAGTAAATCAAATAATACATGAAATGAAGGCAAACATGTAATACTTGAGCGCTTGAAAATATGCATAAATTAACAGCATTGAAAAAATCAAAAATGTTTGGTTTTTGGTGTTACATTATGTTCTCCAATTCTGCCAATTGTCACAAGTCTATAGAAGTTTTTTAGGAGTTATAAATATGTTAAGAAATCAACTAAGAAATATATGCAAAAAAGCAAACATGTATGTTTTTTGCCTGTAAAATATAGATAACAGCGATAGGAAAATCAAGAAAAATTTGGTTTTGAACCTTACATCATGTATTGAAACTCTGCTAAGTTTTAAGCATAAATCATAAGTTATGCAATAGTAATGAATATTTTAGCAAAACACATGACAAATTATATGTAATTCTCATTTAAAACTTCGGTTGCCTTGTGGCAAGAGTTAATCATGTCCGATTCACTTAAACTTGACAGAAAATTTTTTTTCAGTATCTTAATTGACTAAATGGCCCAGAATAAAACAAATCCGAATATGATCAAAATAAGTGACACTGTACTGTATTACATAAAAATCTAGAGAAATATAGTTTGATGAATATAGCAAAAAACAGTAAAAAATCTTGTAAATAGTGAATAAATTTTTATAACATACAAAAAAAACTATGTAAAATCTTAAAAATACTAAGAAATACAAGAAACCTATAAAATACTTTAAATCAATGTAAATTGAATTTTCCAAGAAATCTATGTTTCATAAAAATACTGAATGTCTATAAAAATTTGAATTCTAGTGCATTGATAATAGATTCTTTAGATTTTAGAGATTTTTAGAGAAAGAAAATGGGAAGTTAGAAAGAAGTCTTTTATTTTATAACCCATTGATATTGGCTCCTAACGATCGTTTTTATGATAAATACTAGTTCATTGAATTTCGGAAATATATAAAATCGCTAAGAAATCCTTGAAAATTTTTCTTTAATATTAAAAAAATACGAGATATACTAGAGATCTCTGAAAATACTGAAAATATTACAAAATCTTATAAATAACAAAATAAGAGATACACTTAACATACCCTGCAACTGTCACTTAACAATTTTTGAATTGTTTATAAACAAATTGCATCAATTTTGGCACTTTCCCCTAATTATTTTCCAAGTTTCATGCCAAAATACGCTGATTTAAAAAAAAAATTATTTTATTAATGCATTTATAGCGTTTCTCGCACTTGTAGACATTTACCACAACTTGTTTTACTGTACCTTTTTTTAGTAAAAAATTATCAAAGTTTACATGAGTTCTTATGGGTGGAAGGAGTTCTTTAAAATTTTCAATTATATTACACTTGAGATTTTAGCAAAAAAATTGTTGTTAGCAAATAATAACTTACTCTGTTAAATGCTTCAAACAGAGCAAAAATTTACTGTACCGTTTTGGAAAAAATAATGAAAAATTAAATCAATTTAACACTGCATCCACTCAATAAACTTAGCAACAATGTATTCTATACTATTTTCACCTATGTTCAAGTGCGTTGACGTTGTCGTTTCTAACAGTCGTTTTGTAAATAAATAATATAACCCATGTGGTGGTTTCAGTAGTTTTAAATTTATTTCATATTCTGTTCTATTTTATTTTAAAATTTATTCATTTGCTGTGTAATTTCATTTCTTATATGTCGTGTTATAAGTTATACAATTTATTTTATTTATATTTATTTTCATTTGCTGTTTAAAAGCTAAAATGCTTTTAGAGTTGTGTTTATTATTTACAAAACAGAAACATGTGACATATGAGATTGCTTTCTGGAGGGAGTGGGTATTCGCACCGTCTGCGTCTGCGTACTGTTTGTGTACACGGAAATAATTAGATGAGCATAAATTTGCACACAGAATAGGTTCCGTGTCTACAGGAACTACATGGAAGAGCACGGAAATACATGGAAGTACATAGAACGATGTTTAACGAGTATGCGTTCACTTTCCATAACAGCACTTTCTTATTTAATTTGTAACTCATTTTCGCGTTAAAAAAAAACCCCAACTCAACTGAACACTATTTTTCTTTAATGAGTTAGGGAAAAAATAGTGCTAAGTTCGGTTAGGTTTTTTTTTTAAAAAACCTGGAAATGAGTTTTGGAAAAACAGTGCCAAGTTTAGTTGGGTTTTTTTTTTTAATCTGGAAATGAGTTCAGGAGAAATCGGTTATAAGTTAGGTTAAGTTCCTTTTTAAATCTGTAAATAAGTTATGGGGAAAATAATCATAGGTTGGGTTCGGCTTTTTTTTTATAAACGTGTAAATAAATTAGATTCAAAAGTTTTGCTCATGTGTCCATGTACTTTCGTGTATTTCCTTGTTCTTCCATGTATTTTCCATGGACACGGAACCTATCCCATGTGCAAATTTATACCCATCTAATTTTTTCCTTGTATTTCCGTGTTTTCCATGTACTTTCCGTGTACACGGACAGTACGCGGACACAAACGGTGCGAAAACCTGCTGGGTTTTTTGGATCTAATAGAAAAGATGGCACAGTGCAACTTATGCAATGTTGCCACTGTCAAAAATAATGCTGTTACATGAAATTAACTGAAACCAATTTACTTTTCAACTATATTTATTTATGGAGAGAATACCTTAAGTAAAATTGTTTGCAGGTATAATTTCGTTATCAGTAAGAATCCGCAGTAATATTTATTACTCTAATGACTGCTGCGTTTTGCAACAAGCATATATGTACTAATAGGTGATAATAGCCAAAAAATAGATGGATTTTCGAATTTAAAAAAATGATCTCTCTTCTTTCCATTAATTACTGTACAGATTGTTTTCATAGACTCGGCTACTTTCATCCGTTGAAAAAACAACTAATAATTGAATTTTAGTTGACTATTATCCAAATTTAAATATTTTCTTTGCAGATGTCTCGCTATCCGTCAGATTGCAAGCTCTATGTTGGAGATTTGGGTAGTAACGCCACAAAACAAGGGCTGGAAGACGCTTTCTCCCATTATGGCCCTCTGAGGAATGTATGGGTTGCCAGAAACCCACCAGGTTTTGCTTTTGTTGAGTTCGAGGATGCTCGAGATGCCGACGACGCTGTTCGTGGTCTAGACGGCAGGACCATCTGTGGTAGGCGCGCTCGAGTTGAGCCCTCGAATGGAAAGAGACGCGATCGAGGGCCCCCAAGACGTGGGGGAGATCGTGGCAGCAATGGTCGTCCATTCCATCCGGAGGATCGTTGTTACGATTGCGGCGAAAGGGGACATTACGCTCGTGATTGCCACCGCAGTCGTGGAGGTCGCAAACGAAGGTGCGTATCCTTATAATGTTGATAACTTTTTTTCAAAATGTTTTTTCGTTGTCCAGGGTGTCCACTGGATTCTTAAAACAATCGAAACTTTTTAATTCTTCAAATTCTTGGGATTTGATTGGTGATTTTTGAGGTTCTAATAAGGAATTCAATTTATAGTACTCACAAACTATTTGAAAAGGTTTTAGTAATTTTTTGAATACTCAAAATAAAGTTTTAAACGTGTAATCACAAAAACACGCTTCTGTTGCATTTAAGGTCTGTAATGTTGATGAATAATACGAAGAACTATTTTTTGTGGTTTATCTAATATCTAAAATAATATTCAGATGTTATGATTATGAGTTAAATAGAACACTTTTGAGGGATTGGAATGTATTCTGATATCGTAGATAAGTAACAAGAAAATTGTGATTTTTTTCAATTTACATGTAGAAAGATTATTAATTTGGGAAAATTTTAACTTTTCCCATTGATTTATTACATTATATTGAATATTTTATTTAGCCTAATTGAGGGTATATACATATCAAATTCAATACTCAATTAAAAAAAAACTGTCTTAAAAAAGCATGTGGTGATTTTTATTTGAATTGGGGAATCCAGAATCTAATTTCACTCTGTTAAATAATTTATGAACATTATTTTTTACCAGTGGTTTTTATTTTCATTGATTTTTCATTGAGTTGACATTAATAAAAAAAAAAAAGATGAGAGCATTATTGTTTATGGAAGGTCTATATGAAAGGTAAGGTAATATCTCAGGACACCTAAAAGTTATGAAATTAAAAAAATTATGTTGATTCTTTATGTTGATTTCTACAGTGGTGTGGTTTTTGTGCGTCATTTTTTAAAATATACAAATTCATTCTTCAAAATGAATCATAAAAATGCACTTATGCATATTTGAGGTCATATAATTAATGTGATTCACTTTTTTGTATCAAGTTTTCATATTATTGATCTAAAAAACAGTACGTATTGATGTTAAGTAGGAAATAATGCTTCATTATCAACTAATTTTTCTTTTTTTATTGTATTAAGTAAAACCATGTGGAGTTTTAATGCTCTCTAATTGATTTCAAAGATTAGAAGAACCAAGAATCTGATTGAAATAATTTATAAAGAACATAACATTTTCTAAAATTGGTTTTAAATTTACAAATTTAAATGTTCGAAATTTCTGGGTGTCCCAGAATTACCTTGAACCTTATATGATGAACTAAAAAATTGTGTTAAGGAAAAAATAAAAAAAAGTGGCGCTATTGGAAAAGAGGCCTGATCGGTAAGTTTGTAAACTACACTGGAAAGGAAGATTTTCTGAACCACCAGAAAAAATTGGGTTTTTAGATAGAAATGTCTGTGCTGCGTTTATACATATAACTGTTTCATATTTACACTAATAACTTCACTAGAATAACAAGTGATACTATTTTTTGACTTTCCTAAAAATATTTTAAGGATAAGAACATAAGGTTCATTATTTGATTATATTGTTCATTATAAATTTAACACCTTTGTCTTGAAAACTCATTTTTTTTAAATAAAACTTGTTCGAATTGAGAAGAAAACTTCTCAAATAGTCAGCGTAAGGGCAGATACGATCATAATTTTTTACCCAAAGATTAAAGCTTACTCCAAGCAGATGGCGTGAAATTTGTAGTTTCATGTGATGATGACAGAATATGAATGTTTTACATTCATAAGTAGTCTGTCATCATTGGAAGGTAGTCATGGTATTAAAAATTTAATAAAAAAATTTTCTGTATGAAATAAAACGACTGACCATAGTTAGTCAGCAAAGTTTATTGAAATAAAAAAATTTGTGAACATATTGAACGCAGCATGGATTGAATGAGGAAAGTTTTATTTTCAAGCATAGAACGTGTCTTTGTTTCCAGTGTATGGGTAAACGGCTTGCGCATAATCCTGGCCATTATTTGTAGGGAATGCGGCTGAGGCGCGCGCACATGAAACACGAGATTGTCGCGAGATTCGTCGTTTGGTTCTGAGTTTGACAGGGACACGGCGATAAATAGTTGGGCGTGAAAAATAAAAGTATAAAAACGCCCAACCGAAAAAAAGGAAGAGAAAGAATCCTTGGAGCATTTAAAAATTGGGTCGTCTCTTCCGCACCGCGCGAGCTTCACGCACTTTCCTGCAGGGCGGCGTATCCTGTGTTTAGAACCTCGCACCTCGTCAACGAGAGCCTCGCTCCGTTCATTAAAGCTGTGCCGTCGCCGCTGTTAAACGCCTACGCAAATATCTCTAGACAATCTGCGCCCACGCAACGAACCCTCGCTCGCGCTATCTCGACCGCATTCTGCTCGTCTACCCTCCCTTTCTCCTGGCATTGCCACCGCGAGTCACTCACTTCGTGTCACTTCGAGTAACTTCGTGTCACTTCGAGTAACTTCGAGTAACTTCGTGTCTCTATGATCCATCATGGTACTATATTATAATTCCATTTCAAGGTTATGTGGAACGTCAACTCTATCCTAACCAATTTTACAATGTTGGCGGTCTTCTTTTATCAGCAGGATATTTTGTATCTTTGTTTTACTTGCTGCTAACTATGTGGAAAATTAATTAGAACCCTTTTACATGTAAAGTGAAAAATGATATTACAAAGTTTATAAGCAGTACAAATATCTGATCTGTAGACAAAGACCAGCCAAATCAGGGCTAGGACCATGTTGATATTCCATGTGCCTTACACAACGCGCCTTTTTTAAAAACATTGAACAAGGGGCGTTTTTGGGCGAACCAACTTTCAAAAATTTGAAAAATCTGGTACACATAAAGTTTTCTGTAATGTTTCAAAGCGGAACAAGGAACGCGCAGAACATTGCTGTAGGCCGGTTTTTCCTGACTTGTGGTGGGGAGATATGGTATCCGTGAGACCAGCCATTTCGAGCATTTTCAAACAGGATGTTTATCCTCTTCAACTTGTGTATTATTTTATTCAGATTCGGCAATGTTTCTAGGTCGCGCTCTAGGTCTCGCTCTGATTCCCGATCTCGCTCCAAGTCCAAGAGCCGTTCTCGCAGCCGTTCCAGGAGCCGTTCTCGCAGCAAGAGTCGCCAGGACAAGCATGACCGTAATAACAGGCACAGGTCCAACTCCAGGGATGGGACTCCGAAAAAATCCAAGTCCAAGTCGGGCTCCAGATCTCGAAGCAGATAAACTGGTACGTTATTTTATGGTTTATGTTTGCAAGGTTCGAAGAAATGTTTTCGATGAATTCGTCTGAATCAAGGGCGTAGGCAGAACAAGTGTTCGAGTGTGGTTTTTTGAAAAAATATATTACCTTTGGGATGTTGTCATATATAATATTGGATAATTTGGTTATGATAATACGATTTTTTAATTTTCCGAATAAAGGGATTTGAAAGTTGTACAACTTTTTGAGTCCAGAGTTGCACGTTTTATATATACGTATTTAATATAATGGACTTCGATTTTCGTGATTTGCAAGTGGTTGAGATTTAGATTTTTTTTCTTCAGATACTATTTTTTCAGTATTAATACAAATCAAAGGATTCTCTGATATTATGATGGATTTCTTCATAGCTTTCTAGATTCGATGCTCATAAATTTTTATTATTTCTATAAATTAAAAAAAAATTATGTCTTCACAGGTTTTAAGCATTACGTAGATTACTTGAATTGTCGTGCTGTATGTTATTTATAAAATTTTGTGATTAGGTATTTGTTGAGATTTTTCAGTAAACAGTACCTTCATAAATTTTGATTAATTTCAGTATTTATTGAGTATTTTTATGATTTCAAAGATTTTCTAGTAATTTTATTAATTTCTATGTAGATTTCTCAAATTGGTAATGTAATTTTCTATCATTCGCTGGGTTAAAACAGTTTTTCAAATTTCAATCTTCTACGTTATTCTCGCTATATTTATAATTGGAATTATACTTGCGAAAAAAATCGATCCAAGGCCAGGATTGTTATAATTTTTCGAGTAAGTGAAATTAAGAATTCTGAATTTCGCTCAAGTTTGAGAACTTACATTAAACCATTAATTTGCCTCTAAATTTCAGTCAGTACATTTTTTATCATTTTTACTCAGTCTTATTATTTTTACTGTACTATTTTTTGTTATCATTATTTCAATTTTTTCATATTTTACATAAAAGAATTATTCATTTTACCTGAATTTATGGAGAGATTTGAACCCCAAAAACCTCCTTTCGCCTTCACCCTTGATTTCAATTGTTGCTTTTGCAATCTTTGACAATTTAAAAATACATTCTTTAATTCCAACTGAACTTGTTTCTATAGACTTCAAAACATTGTTCGTCTTTCTCTCAAAACACAAATATTTTAATTTTCCAGGGCAGCATTTCAACAGGCAACAACGCTGGAACACCAGCAACAAAATATTTATGTTCAAACACAATTTTTCAGTGATAATTCACTCAATTCTTTTAAGGCTATACATGAAAAAAATATGTAATGAAAAGCGATACATAATGTGTCAACGATACGTGCGCTTCATAGTTTCTTGCGAAAGCCAAAGTTACTTTCCTTCGTTTGAAATTTGTCTCGCTATAGTGTGTACGTTGAGCCACGTGTTTCAACTTGTCAGTCGAGCTAAATAAATAATAATAATCAATTATAAAATGGAAAAGGTGTTTTTTTTTACCACAAAGTTCCTTGGGGGAAAAAAGTTGGCTGTTATCAAGTTTCCGATGCGTAATGATAATATTTGGATTGTCGCTCCTTGCACAATAATCCGAGCGTGAAAGGAAGCAGAACAATGAAGTACATTTTTGCCGAGTGGCATTTTTTTGCGTAAATTGCATAATTCTATCGGCTTCTCGTTCCTGGAAGTTGGTGCACCGCGTTGCGAAAGGAATAATTTTTTTTAAACATCAGCAAATCACGGGCGATGAAAATAATCAAGTTTCACAGTTTTACTCGCGTTTGAAAAATGATGGGGCGTTGCTTGAGTTTCAATTTGATGAATTGGTCATTTAAATTTGCATTTTTATAGATTTTTTGGTTAAAATTTTGATCAAATTTGTTGAACGTTCGATTTTTTAAGAGAATATGGAAGAAAAAAATTAATGATTTTGGAAATTCTTGAAAAAGTGAATGGTCTAGGAAACGATTTTAAAAACTTGAAAGAATCTTTGATCTCGTCTTTGCTGAATCTCTTAATACTTCGAAAATTTCGACTGATAAAAAATGTGAAATTTTTTGAACTATCGAATTTCGAATACATGAATTCCTGTACTTCCAGGCAAATATACAATTTTTTTGTATAACTTTTCATTTTCAAATGGATCTCCAACTTTGATACTTACAATCAGAAATTTGAACTAGTTACAATAAAGCAATCCAAGTTTATGAAATTTCAAGTTCAAAAACCCTTAAGAATCGTTACATTCGACGCCAATGGCGCCTACTGCAAGGTGCCTGAAATGTGGTTCGGTAGGGGGGCATTGGGGGGGAGGGTTACTCGCAAACCAAGAACCCCACGCAGAACGCGAGTGCATCTCGCGCGCGTGATCTCGTTTCGGTATTTCGCGTAGTCTTTTTTTATTTGCATTTTTTTGTTGCCCAGCATCATTTATCAAGTTATTTTTAATACTATCTCAACCAACGTTAATTTAAAATAAATTTTCTAGACTCGAGTCGAGTCATCTAAGACTTGGGAGACCGAGTGAAATTAAATTGTGTTTATATATAGTACGAGTGCTAAGTGTTTGCAATACATCGCACTTTGAAAGGGTGACGATTCTCAGGACATCATCAATTGTTCGAGTGAATCATCAGCCCACAAAGGTATGAACGGAAGGAATAAACAAAGCGGTCGTTATCCACCTCAGGGCACGAAAACGAGTTTTTTGTCTCATTCAAGTCAAGTGCAAAAAAGGAAGATTTCGGGTAGAGTTGATTGCGGCACTCGACTTCGCCTCGTTCCAAAAACTTTCTCCTACAGTATTAAATTGAATCGAGTTTTTTTTTCCTAAAGATGTTTCACTTCAGGGAAAAAAGAACTTTTTTTTGAGACGGCAAAATTTGATTACCAATTTCCGAAAAAAAATATTGAAATTCTAATCCCTTTTACTTTATTATTATCACTTGGTTTTTCGATTCAAGTATTATAACATACAAAAAGTGTATTACTTTATTATTCATTGATTTTGAACTTTTCAAAGATCGCGGAACGAGACGAAGCTGAGTACTGAGATCGCGAGCAACTTTTTTTCCAAAGAGGCGTAATAACGTGCTATTTTCGGAATTTTTCGTTTTTTGATTTCGTTCTTGGGAAAATACACGCATTTATAATAATTCGAGTCTCGATCCTCGCGTAATTATACTGTATCGAGTGGTCCAAGGTTCTTTTCCGCACAGCATCTCTTTTGCTTGGATCGTAATAAAAGTCTTCTACCTGTGCTGCATATCCTGCTTGTAGGGCTCAAGGGTCTGTCGGACCCTTCCCGCATACAGGTGCGTGTTATTCCCCGACCGGTATGTTGTGGTCCATCGACCCATTTTATTCGTTCCGATTATATTATATTTTTCCCGATTCGAGCATTTCTTTGCTGCCATGGAAGATACAGTAACACTGGGATCAAGAAATACAGCTTTTTAGCTTATATTTTCAACGAGGGTAGAAATTAAGGCAACCCATCCATTTTTTACTTCTAAAGTCCAAAAAATGTGAATGATTTCATTCAATATTCCCAAAAAACGTATAACAAATTCACCTTATGTTCATTTTTATTATGTGTTGTTAATTTATGATTGTAAGTTACAGAATGAATGGCAAGATTATGAATTCTATTATAAAGGATTTCAGAAATCAAAATTTCACGAGTTAGAATTCTAAGACTTTCGATTTTCCGATATAGGATTCCATGGTTCTGAGTTTTGGATTGTAAGATTCTAGAATTTGAAATTACACAGCATACAATCAGGATTTTATATTCCAGAATGTAAATTTCAGAAAATCTGAACTCTACGATACGAAATTCCTAAATCTTCAAATTTGAAATCCTCAATTTATTTATTCTGGAATAAATCCCACACTAATAGAGAAACTATAGAATAGATAATTATGGAGTTCTTAATTTCCGGGCCTAACACTTTGGAATTTCAAATTCTACAATATGGATTTTTACGATTCTGATACCTCAAAATCGTGAATTTTATAACATCGGATTTATAATTTTCCAACCATTAGAATTATAAATTCTAGAAATAGATACTAAAAAAATTTTCAAATTTTATCAAAAATAAGCATAGATATGTTAAAATTGAGAATATGAACAACAATTTTGTAAAAATGTCTAAACGTTTAAATCTCAAAATGTTTGAACCGTGAAAATTCTGGATTCTATTTTACATTTTACTTGCAATTTTTCAAATCCATTACGTAAAGAACTCGAGAGTCTCGCGAGACATTAGATTTCGGAACTCTTATGAAACTCAAGACCAATTTTAAAAATCTAAGTCTCCAGAATTTTCAAAACTCAGAAAGCATCTTACAGTCACAACGTTTTTCGAATTTTTTAAGAAAAATATGACTTATTATTTTCCTTAGATTGTTGTTTTCTAATAAATTCGATGCTTTTTGAAAAATATCTCATTCTCTAAGGAATTTTTTCAAGATTATGAAGTTATGTTTAGCATTGTTAGGAATTTTACAGGGAAAAACTTTTGTAAATGTTTTTTTCATTGATTAAGACCCATGAAGTTTGTCCAGCAAATTTTCGAAAGCTTCCAAATGTTCATTCAGCAGAACAAATGGAACAAAAATTCTAAGAAAACTTATAACGAAAAAATTATTTATGCACAAAAGTTATAAGACTATTGTTTTGAAAGCCAGAAGTTCCAAAATGTCATTCAACATAACAATATTATTTGGTAGTTTATTAATCCAATTCGATATAAAATATTCAAAAAAGTGCACTCAGAATTTTAAAGAACGTTCACGAACTGCTTGAATTTGAAAATTTCCAGTAGTTTTTTGTTTTTGCACACCAAAAAGATTTCTCGATGTAATAATTCGACGTCTCTTTTATCGCGTTTTCAAACAATTTTCCAAGTTTTCCAGACCTGTTCGACATAATAAAATTCCAAAAATACCCAAAACACTCGTTTAAAATTTTTATTCAAATTTTTTTTTTTTTAATTCTGTCACGCTAAATTTCATTGCACATCATTTTCTCATTACAAATTTTGCTTCTTTTTTCTGTCTCTTAAAAAACAAAAAACTGCTGACATTTCGAAATCATGAATTCCAGCCTTGTGTCATTATGCCTGTAAGGAATAAAATTGTAATCAAATTCCAAAAACAAACCAATGAAAAGTATGTAAAACGGTTTAATTTCCGCGCCAGGAATGCGGTTGTTTGCAAAGCAAAGCTGATTGTTCCGTGAGAGAGATAAGTGACATGAACATGGTTCTTGGCGAGGAAAACGCAATGATATTCCATGAGGTGGAAAAAGATCCTCCTGCAAACCCTGACGAGCGAGAAGAACAACACTGTACAAAGTAAATATTAATCTGTAGAATGTAACATTTTTCAGGGCAGTATTTAAATTTGAATTCTGTAAAAAATTTGATGTCAAAGACCATCGAATTAAAAATTTTGTATTACATGCAGTTATTGCTTTTCATATCACTATGCAACACTTTTTTGTGTTAAAACATTTTTGCTACAAACGAATATCCTGAACACACTTGTGAAATGTTTTTGCAGTCTATTAGCTCATTTTTGAGATATTAACAATACAATTTTTAAGTTATTTTGAAAAAAAAAAACAATTTTTATCTTTTGATCCCAAGACATCAATTCCAATGATTATTTTCATCAGAAAAGTATATTAATTTGTGATTATACTAGTCTCCATCAATCACAAATATGCGTTACTTTTCACATTAGTAAATAATTATTTTTTAGTGAAAACAAAAGTTGGAATCGATTTCTTCGTTCCAAAAGATACAATATGACATTTTTTTTAATACGATGAAAATTTCCTTACTCTAAAAATTTCTGTCAGTAAAAGTTTCACTCCAGTTTGATTTCTTTGTCACAAAAAATTTTTGTACACAGGGGCGTAGGCAGAAAAAATTTTCAGGGGGTGTTTTTCAAAAAAATATATTTCCTTCGGGATGTCAATTTTTCGAATTTCAGGATTCAAAATTGCACAACTCTTGAAGTCCAGAGTAGTGCATTTTTCATGTTTGTAGAATAGAATTCGTTTTTTGTGATTTACACGCAAGTCACTGAGGTTCAGATTTATTTTTCTTATAATTTCTGTATTTTTCATAACTTTTTTTGTACTTTTATAAACTTGAATTTAAAGGATTTTCAAATATAATATGATGAAAATTTTGACATAGCTTTCTGAAATTCGATACTCTGGAAATGAAGTCCTCAAAAATTTTCAGTATATTTCTAGATTTTCTAAAAAATTATACTTAAAAGGTTTTCAGTATTTTATGGATTTACAGAATTTTTGTATTATACATATTTCGTATATAAAATATTTTTAAAGAATTGTGTAACATTTTCGGGCATTTTGAATTTTTATAGATTCCTAGGATTTGATGGTATTGTCTTACCAATTACAACGATCTTGAGTATTTTAAATAATTTTCTGAAAACAGTGTCTTTCATTAAGATTTTCAATACTTTTTGGAATTTTGTCATATTTTTGTTCTAATCAAATTTGGAGAAGATTATACTATGTTTATGAATTTCTTTATAGGTTTCTAATTGTATGCTCCAGAACTCAAAGTTTTATAAATTTTTCAGAAAATTATTTTTTACATACTGTTTGAGTATATAATGATTTCCAGTATCACTTGCGTTTTCAATGTATTGATATTAGTAGCTGGGTATGTTAAGTAAATAAATCTTATCGATTCATCAGTCGAAGTATCATAATTTATTTCATATCTAAAGATTTGTTTCTTGCGTTTTTTTTTACTATCTATTGAACCCGGAATATTTTTCAGTATATTTTACGATTTCTGGTGATTTCGTATATAAATTTTTTGTATTCCAGTATTTTTTTAGTATTCATAGAATTTTGTAGCTTTTTTTTTGTATTTTTAGAAATTGTGGGTGTTTTTTTAGATTTTCTAGAAGTATGTGTATTATGTAGATTTCTCGAATTCGATATGTTAAAATTCTAATTTTAGATGATTTTTAGTAATTTTATAGAAGTTTGGGAAAAATACATATTTCTATTTTCAGTTTCTGCAGATTTCTTATACTTCAGTATTTATTTTAGTATTTTTAAAATTTCTTAGCTATTTCTTGTATTTTCATAGATCATGTGTTTTTTTTAAATATTTTTAAAAAGTACCTACGTTTCGAGAATTTGAGTTTGTAGAATTCAAATCTAAATCGATTTTTAATAATTTCATAGATTTTTGGGGAAATTACACCATCATAGATTTTACGTGAGATCTGGATCTCTTGTAATATTTTCATTTAGATAGCATTTGTACGATTCTATAGTTTTTTGTATTTTCATAGATTTCTAGTATTCATACAGATTGGCAGGTATATAAGTTTTTTAAAAATTTGATGATAAAAAATTCAAGTTGATTATTTTTCAGATTTTTTAGAAAACAATACTTTGACAAAATACTTACTCTAATTTTTAGTATTTCTTCAGAGTTTGTAGAATTTAAAAGATATTCTGGTATTTTGCCAGATTTCTACTGTAGGTTTCTACAATTCAATGCTTCAGGTTAAGAATTTTTCTAGATTTCTAAAACTTTCGTGAATTCTAATATTTCTGTATAATTTTATCAGGTTCGAACAATTTTGAAATTTTTGCTTTCTTACGTTATACTTACAAAACATTTGTGATTAGAATTTTGTTTAAGAAAAAGTTCTTACTGAGCCAAAATCATTTTTATACTTGTGTTATTACAATTTAGAGTCATGAATATTGTTAACTTTGAGTACTTGCATGAAACCATTTGTTATTTTCTCAAGACTTCAGTGAGTGCTTTTATGACGATTTCTGCTTATTTTATTTTCCTGTATCTTATTTATTCTTATAATTTTCATCATTTTTACATGGATTATCAATTTGATTCCGATTTCGGGAGGGGTTTGAACCCCCAAAACCCCCCTCTGCCTACGCGCTTGGTTGTACACTAAAATGCAGTAAAGAGTATTTATAAGCGTTTATGATTTTCGACAGAGAGGAAAAGAAGGAAGAAAATGAAAAAGAGGAATCGGTACCAAAAGAAAACAAGGCGAATGAAGAAGTCGTGAAACGGATTGGGGAGCCAGCAGAAATAGGAAATGGAGATGAGGATTCCCTGACTTGGGAAATTCCGGAAAATTCGGAAAACAGCCCCGATTTGGTGAGCGAGGCGGAATGGCACGAGGCAATCGTGACCGGGGACGGGGAACGCGTGGCGAACATGATCGCCCGCGGCTTTCAGAATCTCGACGAACCGGATTGGAACGTAACCGGGGACCCACCCTTGCTCGTGGCCGCCACCAATCATCACAGCCTTTCTGTTCTCGGGTATAAAAAACAAAAACAAAAAAATTTTACAGAATTAAGAGAACCCTTGAAGTAATCGAAGAGGCCTTCATTGCAAGGTTTCACGTGTTTTATGTGGGTCAATTGAAAGGCCATTGAAAAAAGAAAAAGAAAATTTCCTCAAACGAACAAAAAAAACGATCATTTTGTTAGTTCTACACAAAAATTAAACTTTCTTTGTTTAAGTACCAATTTCTGTAATCTTACCCGACTGAAAATTAATTGTTCCGATAAAAAAAAAGACACAATTTAGCTTATTTGCAAAACTTAATTTTGACTTTTCAAAGTTGTGAGAGTGAATGCTGGAAATTGATTTATTTTATGTGTGCTTTTTATAATTCATATTAACTCGTAGGAGTCAAATTTGAGGTGCACGAATGAATAGGTCGATTTGTAGAATCTTTCGTCACAGAGTAAAATATAGCAAATTTTGATTCCATGAATGCCATACACATAAAAATATATATTCAAATATAGTTTTTCTAATAATTCAATTGGCTCCTATAACTTATAGACATTTTGGAAAAGTTGTTGGAAAATTCGAGATATTGAAAAAATACGGAAAATACTAAAGAAGTAATAAAATCTATGAAAATACTGTTTTCTGAAAAATTCATTTAAATACTGCGGTCTATAAAACTTTGAATTCTCCATTATCGAATTCTAGAAATATATACAACAGTTCATTAAAAAATTAGAAATGTGTCTGTGAAAATAAAAAAAAATCCTACAAGACGTTATAAATACTAAAAAAATACGAAAGAAACTAAAAATACAAGCAGCCCAGTGAACCTGTGAGCTTGCAGCGTTTTCATTATTTCCGCCCCTTTTTTTTCAAATTCGAATATAAAGTAATTCAAATTTTGAAAATTCGCGCGCTCTCCTCAAGCGCTCACCAGATGGCTGCTGGTTTTTTTCTCATGTTTCAAGTTTTATGTAGAATGTTTAAATCAAGTGCATGTCTCATGTTAATTAATATGATACTTTTTGTCGTTCAACTTCGCAGAATATGGGATCGATTCCCACCCGGGAGAAATTTTTTTTTATTGAATAATCGTTTTACAGCTTCATTGTGATTACTTTGTACTGTAAATAATGAATCATCTATTTATTTTCCTGAAATATATATTAATAATTATCAACGACTGGAATTACTCTGTGAGCTCGTGGCGAGTAGTCTGCGAGCTCGCTGGTGAGTTTGCGGCGTGTTCGAAAAGGGGCGGAAATAATGAAAACGCTGCGAGCTCACAGGTTCACTGGGAGACCATAAAATTTGAATCTACGTAGATATATTTCTCTAAAAACTGTATTCAGTACACAGCATCAATTTTACAGGATTAAATTATATAAATCTATATCATGGTAATCATTAAAATAATTGAAGTCCATAAAAATGCTAAGAAACTCTATGCAATTTTATATATAATAAAAAATAGTAAAAACACTGGAAAAAAATACTACAAATTTTTTTAAAAAACCATAAATCTACATAGATATAATTTTTCCAAAAATCTATTGAATCATTTGTAATCCATCAATCTTTGAATACCAGGGCAAGCAATGAAGTTTGAGAAATCTAGATATAAATCCATTGAATTCCAGAAAATCTTTCCAAGTACTGAAAGAATTTGAAAAATTCTACAAATAATTAAAAATGCCAAAATACTTTTTTTTATAAAAAGTCTACTCGAATAACATGAATTTATAAAAAATCTTGAATTCTAGAACATCAAATTTTGGAAATCTCTTCAGCAATCTATTTAAATCATGTAAATACTAGAAATATAATAAAAAAGCAGGAAACTCTACAAAATTTAATCAATATTGAATATAATACGAAAAATGATCAAAATGCGCAATATTTATAAAACACTGTAAATTAGTGGAGACATAATTTTCCCCAAAATTTATAAAAATATAGAAAATAAACAAACTTCGAATATTAGAGAATTCAGTTTTGAAAATCTATATAGAAATGCATAAAAGTCTACAAAAAAACCTTCAAATTGTATAAATATTGAAAAAATACAAAAAGTGCTAGAAATCTATGAAGATACCTACCTAGTAAGCCAAGCGTGCACATCCAAATCAGCACAATGTCATGGCGTCAATATCGTGCAGCTAGTTCGCCCCTATTATGCAGCTAAGAATATTCATATCCATTTTCATTCCTCAATCTTTGTGAAATGTTTGCAACAAAAATGGCCAATGTCTTGCCGTTATTAACGAGCAATAATTGTAATGCAACTGCTGAAAATTTGGGTACAAACTGTTATAGCGAATGCCTAACTTCAAAATGACTGAAGTTTTTCGGAAATTTTTTTCGTATCAATATTTTTTTTTATCTATTGCCAATTTGAGGGCAAACTGTTAGTGATAAACATTTGGTCATAAACTAACTGAAATTTGTCGACAAAAATTTTTCTTCAATCAAATTTATTTACAATAGAAAAATTATTAATTGTGTTTATATGGATAAATAAATGTGATCGTTTTGCAAAATGCGTTTAATAATTTAGTGAAATTATTATTTACCCATAACGAATTATTTATAACAAATTACAAACAATGAATGAATTAAAAATTGAAGGATTGGTTCATAATAATTGCTTACAAACGATTGTTTAAACAATTTTATATAAAGATGTGGGGGGAGGTATCCCCTCCTTACGTAATAACTACAGTCAGCTGTGATTTTTGTGCGTTGACTGCACGGCAACGCTATTCGGAACACGTCAAAATTACTAATAATATGCATATTTTTTTTGTGGTTGTTGCATTTATACATTTTTTTTTATTTTTGCCATTGTTTATAAGTATAGCGCGTTGATTTGAGTGCAAGGTGCAAATATTAAGACCTGGCCACGCTGTGGTAGGTTAGATTTCCATCCTCGTGTTTTTGTCTGACGCAATATGGAATGATTGTCGGTGGTGCTTATTTTTAATCTTCTACGTTATGTTAGACACAACTTGAGTATAAATTTGCGCCATTTAATTTTTTAAGTTCATCATATTATATATTTTATTATTACATTTATTTCAGGAGCATATAACTGCGACAATATGACGTTAAAATTAATATTTTGCCCATGAGCAGTAAAGGCATGACATTGAGCTAGCTTGCATCATATTTGTAGCTGTTTCGTTGTGACAAACGCTTGTCGGCAAACTGCCGACCTATTGCATCTGCAACTGCTGCCAACTTTGCGCCATGCATGTCAAAGAGCATGCAACAAATATGACCTAAAAATTGACTACGTTTGGCTTTCTGGGTACTCTATTACGAAAAATGTACTAAAATACTAAAAATCTAGAAAATTGTAAATTCTGCTGCATCAAGTCCTAAAAATTTATGTAGCGATCCATTCAAATACTCAAAATATATTGAAATACTAGAAAAATTGGAAAATTTCATTAATACTGAAAAATACTAGAAATACTAAAAACGCTATGAATATAGAAGTCTATAAAAAAACTACGAAGCCACGTAGATATAATTTATTCAAAATTCTCTGAAAACAACAAAAATCTATAACCTTGAACCCTGGAGCATCAAAATGTGTAAAACTATATAGAAATTCATCAAAATACCAGAACATCCTTAAATTTGCATAAATAGTAAAAAGATAAATGTTAGAAATGATTTTTGATTTTGATATAAAAGTGATATATTTATTTTTTTTTATAATAATGATTAAGAGTTTGCTATTTTGGAATGTTTCACCATTATTCGTTCAGATTATATTTCATTTCATTCTTTCAAATTTCTGTTATGCTTTCAGATTTTGAACAAACTATCAAAAATTACCAAATTTTTTGCTTTTTGATTCTGAACACGTATAAGCATCATATAAAAAGGTTTTCTTTTTTGATATTCTCATTCTTCATAAATCATTCCTTGAATTTTCGAAAAAATTCCACGATCACAAAAATTCTCAAAAACAATAAAAATCCCGACATGAATAATTCAAAACCACGAAACCCTCAGAAAAATTAACAAACAAATTAACACTACGTTATCAAAATCCTTAACTTTCGTCGATGCTCGGTCAATGTTTGCTACTTTCAGTTCGAAACTTTTTTATTTCTGTATTCCTGTTTTCTGTTCTGATTCAGCCACGAATAATAATTGTTTGGTAAACGACTTCCAAACGGGAACACGTGGTCAATAATTACTTCCTCGTCGCGTTTGGCAATCTTTGGATAAACAACCGGTTTATCGCAATTAACTCAAGACCAACTTTTCCCTTCCATCACAAGTATACAAGGTGTCCCGAGAAAGTCAAGCATCCCAGAAAAAGAGATCTCACGAAATTTCAAGACGATTTTTCCCCGACCGTTTTCTTCTTAACGCAAAATCAACGGAGTTATCAAAGATCCAAATCGACGAATCAGAATGCACTTTAGGCACCAGCTGATTCTCAAATCACCCTTTGATTGGCCAACAAAAATCGTTAATAACTCCGTTAATTTTGTGAAATTAAGAAAACCTCAAAGACACATTCGTCTTGAAATTTCACGAGGAATCTACCAGTCCATAGAAATCACAACTTTCTCCACTTTATTCAAAATATTTGATTTTTTGAAATTTTTTTTTGAAGGGTTCTTTTGGAAAACGGTTGCAACCCTGCGGCACGATCCTTAAGAGGTGAAACTGCCCTACATCGGGTCGTCTCCGTCGGCTGCACGGGCAAGGTTTTCAGCTTCGTTGAGAAACTTCTGCAGCACGGTTGCCCAGCTGGGGTAAAAGAGGCCAGTGGCGGACTCACGGCCTTGCACATTTTTGTGCGTCAGCTTTCGCACGCACAATTCGCAAAAGGTACAAAGGACGATTTCGAGGAGGCCCTGAAAACCTTGGACGTCCTCGCAAAAGCTTCGCCAGTCGACGCCAAAGATCATCAGGGCCGTACCTCTCTGCACCTTTTGGCGACTAGTATTAATTTTGGTACGCCTTTTTCGAAATTCCTTTAATTCATCAATTTTACGTTTAATTTTTCAAATGTTAAACTGTATTCTTGACAGGGGCATTGCAACGAAATTTTACATGGATGGGTAAACTCAAATGTCGAAATATATTTATTTTAATGTATCAATAAATATTAATTTTTTATTTTAATCCTGTATAGCAGGCGCGTAGGCAGAGGGGGGTTTTGAGGGTTCAAACCCCTCCCAAAATTCTGATGAAATCAACCAATATTTCATGGAAAATTGAAAAAAGTTACATCGATAAACAATAAAATATAAGTTACAAAAAAATGCATGGAAACGTTAGCAGTATATATAAGAAAAAAGGAAAAATTATAAAAACATAGGATAACGTAGAAAATATGAATCAGAAAAAGTGTGCAACCCAGTGAATAATCAAGAAAAAAAATTATTTACGAAAATGCCTAAAATTCACAAAACTTTAAATGTTAGATCGTCAAATTCTAGAAATTTCTATGAAATCCATATAAAATACATAGAAAATCTTTCGATACATACAAACTGAAAAAGAATAATGAAATTAATTAAATTGTATGAAAAAACTGTTTTCTGTAAAATCTCGACGAATACCTCTACGATCTATAAATTTTAAGATTCTAGAGCATCAAACTCTGAATATACTATAAATCTCGAAAAATTCTAGAAAACGCAACATAATCTTTTAAATATTCCAAAAATACGATAAAAGGAAAACGATATTAAACATGAAAAATCTAGATGAATGTAATTGTATCATTCATTCTTGAAACTACTGAGAATAGATCGAAATTCGCATTTTAAAGCATCGAATTTTTAAAACTCTGTAGCAATGTACAAAAATATAAGTAATCTATAAAATTAGTTAGAAATCCTCCAGAGTTTCGTATATTATAGTAGAAAAATGTAAAAATAAATTTACTAGTTTACTAGCTAACTAGCTTACTAGCTTACTTGTTTACTAGTTTACTAGCTCACTAGTTTACTAATTTACTGGTTAACTAGCTTACTAGTTTACTAGCTGACCAGTTTACAAGTTTGCTAGTTTACTTGCTAACCAGTTTAATAGTTTAATTATTTACTTGTTAACGAGTTTACTACATCACTAGCTTACTAGATTACTACCTTTTTTATTTAACCAGCTTACTAGTTTACCAGTTTACTATTAAAAATTCGACAAGTTTACTAGTTTACTAATTAAGTAATTTCATTAACAAGTTTGTTAATTTACTTTTTTACTTGTTTACTATTTTACAATTCTACAATTTCAGTAGTTAAAAGTTTAGAATGTTACTTGATACTAGTTTAGTAGTTTACTAGCTTACAAGTTTACTAGTTTACCAGTTTACTGCTTTTCTAGCTTCCTAGTTTACTAAAAATCTTTCAATACATAAAAATTATGTAGATGTAATTTTCTTAAAAGTTTATGAAACTTGCTGTCCTGGAGCATATATTTATTATAACAATATTCTAATTATGAATAATTTTAGAAGTTATTCTAGCAATTCATATCGAGAACAAAAAAAATACATCCTATCCAATTAATACAATTCATACAGTTAAACTTACTTTTAATTGTAGAAATACTAAAAAAATATGGAGTAAAAGTATTGACTATATTCATAAAAGAAATTTTCGTCTGTAAAATCAATTTAAATTCTCCAAACCGTTAAAAGTTTCAATACAATAGCATCAATTACTATAAATTTATTGAGCGAACCATGGAAATATTAGAAATATATAAAAATACCAGAAAATACTACAAAATTTGATGAATAACATACCATACGGAAATAATATAAATTTATGATGAACCTTTTATCTGTGTGGTTAGAATTGGCTCAAAAATTAATTCAAAAATCTATAAATCTTTTAGAAGTTTGATTCCTAGAGCATCGAATTTTAGGAAGCTCTATAGAAACCCATATTGCTTGATATCAGATAATTTTTAAAGTGGTATGAATACAAAAAGTATAAGTAAAAAAGTTGAAACCTTAATTACTAATTGAAAATCATAAAAATCAAATTCCATTATTTATGAACATGAAAAATGTACAGCTTTGGATTCAATAAGTCGTGTAACTTTCAAATGCCAAAATGTCAAATATTTCAAAATCTCGAAGGAAAAATATTTTTCAGAAACCCCCCCCCCCCGAAAATTTTTTCTGTTTACGCCCCTGCTGTGAAGGTTTCTAAAATTTGAAGCTAACAAGCAAGGGGGCAAAATGAATATACTCCTCCCCCCCCCCCTCATAATTCCTAGGGGGAATAATTTAGATTAAATCCTTTTTTTTTAATTTATTGAATTCTTGTTATAATAAAGTTGATGTATATATTTTTTATTGTATTGGCCTTGAAAATAATGTTGTATTTAAGATACACATTTTAATATTTTTATAACGATTAAAAGTATAACTTTAATAACCACTGATTTGAAACGATTTATAGTCATTCAATTGAACTTTCTCTTATTTACAGAGAAGAACAAACCTTCAGAGATCGAGCAACTAATAAATGTACTTTTACAAGCTGGAGCGAATCCAGCAACAACAAATAATCGTGGAGAAACCGCCCTGCACGCGGCCCTCGAGCGCGGTACTTTGACTATCGCCTCAATTCTCATACCCGTAACTCCTGTAAACCTGCCCACGGTTTACGGGGAAACTTCTTTGCACATAGTTTGTCGCAAAAACTACGTAAGCGTTGTTCGAGAACTTTTGGATCTCGGGGAAGATCCCTCATGGCCAGATATTTCAGGTATGTTCTTCCCAACGCCTTGGAGTAATAGTACATTACTCGACTAGTGTGGAAAAATTTTTAAACGAATTTTGCGGTTTGATTGTTGATAATTTTAGTATTGTTCGAATTTTTCACATTTTTATGCAATTTGAAGGATTTTCGGGTGGTTTTATCGATTACTATTGATCTCTTCAGAATTCGATGCTCTAGGATTCAAAGTATTACAGATTTTTAGTAATTTTATAAATTTTTGAGACAATGACATATTTGGATTTATATTAATTTCTAAACTGTAGTATTTTCTGGTATTTTTAAATATTTATAATATTTCTATGGATCGCTCAATAGATTTTTAGAAATCGATGCTATAGTATTGAAACTCCCAACGATTTTGAAAATTTTAATTTATTTTCCAGACGATATTGGCTTTTATACAGATTTTGAATACTTTTATTCTATATTTTTTTTGCTATTCCTACAATTAAAAGTATGTTTAATTATGAACATTGTATCAACTGAATTAGATGTACTTTTATTGTTTTCTATATAAATTTCTAGAATAATTTCTAAAATTATTCATAATTAGAGTATTACATTAATAATTGTGCTCCAGGACAGAAAGTTTTATAAATTTCTAAGAAAATTATTTCTATATTATTTTTATGTATTGAAAGATTTCTAGTGAACTAGTAAGCTAGTCAACTACTAAACTAATAAACAAGTAAGCTAGTAAACTAGTAAACTACCGAAATTGTAAAATAGTAAAATAGTAAATTAGCAAACTCGTTAACAAGTGAATTGATAATTTCGTAAACTAGTAAACTTATTTTTCACATTTTTCTAGTATAATATACGAAACCCTGAAGGATTTCAAAGTATTTTTATAGATTACTTATATTTTTGTAGATTGCTACAGAGATAAAAAAAAACTCGATGCTTTAAAATGCAAATTTCAATCTATAATCAGTAATTTCGAGAATTAATGATAAAATCACATTCATACATATTTTTCATGTTTTATATCGTTATTCTTTTTTCGTATTTTTGAAATATTTAAAAATTTTGTTGTGTTTTCTGGAATTTTTATAGATTTATAGTTTGTTTAAAATTAGATGCTCTAGAATCCCAAAATTCACAGATCTTTAAGGCATTTTTCGAGGTTTTTCAGAAAACAGTTTTTTCATAGAATTTAATCGATTCAAATATTTTTCCAGAATTTGTATGAATCGAAAGATTTTTAACGCTTTTATATGGATTTTATACAGATTTCTAGAATTCGATGACCTAAGATTCAAAGTTTTCTAAATTTTTAGCATTTTTGGGCTTTTATTTGTCTCGATTATTCACTGGGTTGCAACAATTTTTCTGATATATATTTTCTACGTAATCCTACGTTTTGATAATTTTTACTTTTTTATTCAATATAATATACTGCTAACGTTTTCATGAATTTTTGTGTAGCTTATATTTTTATTGTTTATCGATGTAACTTTTTTCATTTTTACATGAAATATTGATTGATTTTATCGGAATTGCGGGAGGGGTTTGAACCCCCGAAACCCCCTTCTGCCTACGCACCTGGTCATATTGGATAATATTTCTTAAATATCAATCATTCTTTATTACCGTAAGTATGGGAGTAGGTAATGGAAACAATTTATTCTGTTCTCATTTATTTGTAAACGTTTGGAACTTCAGGAAGATGATTTTAAAATCTCGTAAAAATATGGAATTTTGCACACGCACCTTTGTGATTCTAGGCAATACCTCTTTGCATTTGGCGGCGGCGAGGGGCTTCCACAGGATCGTTCAACGGCTGGTGACTTCGCCGTTGGCGCAGCTCGAAAAGGTAAATAACGAGGGTATGACCGCCCTGGACGTCGCCACCGAAAGCGGTTTCGCCAACGCCGTGGAAATGCTTCTTATGGCCGGCGCCGAGTGCGAACTCCAGCGCACCACTTCCACTCTTCGTCGACGCCAAACCGATATCACCGACCTCGTAGACCACGAGCTTTCCAGGCGACGTTTAGCTGCTTAAAAACATTCTCAAACGTTTAGAAATCTACCAAGTTTTTTTTTCTTCATTTACCTTTCTGTGAGAAATGGCTTCAGCATATTCAAGGTATTTTTCCAAACCTGAAATTTAGCATCAGTCGTATTACTGATATTGAAGTTGAATTTTTTAAAAATCATTTTTTTAATGATAAGAACGAATCCAAAGCATGATTTGGTGGAGAGAAATAATTAAAATAAATTTGATAAATAGTACTCGAAATTTTTTGAATTTTCCTAAATTTTACCCCAACCATACAAAAACTTAAAAGTGCTTAGAACAATGTTGAGGTTGATTTTCCCAGAAAAACCAACAAAATTATTGATAAAAAAAAACTCTGTAGATTTTTGGGATACCAACCAGGCACTCTAGAACGCTCTTGGATGTAAATATTAGTCAAGGAAATACTTGAGAGTATTACGCGCGAGTGTCGAAAAAGTATTTTTTTTTTATTCTGTTGTCAAGCTACACGTTATGATTCACAGATTTTTTTTCTTGAACATTTTCAGTAGACACGCGTTGGGCTACAATTTATTTTCGTAATTTGCCGATCAACGAACGGAGCTATTTTTTGTCTTTGGTTTCGTCTTAAAACGTTGATTTACAAAATATCTATGTAATAAACTTTTCTTAAAATATGACTTGAAAATAGGCATATCGCAATCGCATATACATCTACGTGCAAATCGAGTTTGGAGATTTATAAACTCCTCCAGGAGCTGAAATTGAGAAAACGAAAATGTATTTGTAATTTTTCTTTTGTTATAAAATAATGTATTATGCTATTGGCGAATATAAAAGTGCTAATGAAATCCTGCAATTGAGCTTTTTTTGTTTTTATAAAAATAAGCTTTTGGGTGTATTCCAACGGGTTTTCGTTTATCACTCTGGAAATAGTTGTTAAGTAATTAAGCTGGGAAATTTTAGGATTTTGTTAGTTAAAATTGTTGAAATCAAAGCTGTTATAATTCAAATAGTAATAATTTTTGAATTTTCCGTTAATAGATTTCCAAATTTGATTTTTAAATATTAACAAATTTATTATTATTATTGTGGTAAAATTTTTCCAGTTTTAATCATAAGATTGAAAACTTTGATTACCAAGTATGTAAAAATATGAAAGCCTAAAATTTGTATTCAAAATATTTTATTGTACACTATACTTATCAAATCTTAAAAAACTGTAATTGAAATTAAAACTAATTTCAATGTTTCATCATTTTCGAAATTCATGAAGATTTAGAAATCGACCAGAACAAAATTTTTTAAGTCAAGAACGTCATTTTAGAGGAGAAAAACAATTAGCCTGAAAAAGATTTAGAAAACAAAATTATGAAAGTCCAATAATTTTCAAAAACTTTTCAAATTTCAGGTTTTCACATCGCAAAACCAAAATTTTCTATTTCGAAGTAGTTTTTAAATTTTCTGTATAATTACAGTAGGGATCAAAAATACGTTCTAATGATTAGGTTATTACATTTTCATATATCAAAAAAGTTTCATTTTTTCGTAATAATAATGGTTATACATCAAGTTACGCCTAATCCAGTTTTTTGTTTAAATAAAAAAGCACCTATTTCCAGAATGATTATTTTCAAAAAACTGCAGGTGTACATAAAAACGACTGAATTTCGTCAACTCATGCAGCAAACGATTTTTCACAGCCTTTTGGTGTCGCTGTGCTCCAAAAACTTAACCACCAGCGTATTTTTCTAATTTTGGCAACTCGAGATAGCGCCTTGATTTTTCTTGATGAATGAGTATTTTTGCGATTTCCCGTTCAATCGAGACGCACAATTTACGCGTTTTTCTTACAACTACACCCTATTGACTAATCCCTACATTTTCAGTTCACACATCCATGCAATATGTTCTAAAATGTCCTCGTTTGTATATCAATAAAAAAATCAATTCGATGTATAATTATGCAGCAAATTTTACATTTCACTGCAGCATCCTCGCACTGATTTACGAATTTGCGATGGCTAAGACAATAATTGCAATCTTTACAAAACCAGTTCTCGATTTTTTACGAGGCCGAAAAATAAATAAATAAATAAATATAAACTTTGGGAAATAAGTTTCAAAAGTCGTATCAAAATTCTGCGAGAACGCCGACTCGAACCCTGTACACATGCAAAATTGGAGCAATGTTTATTATCGTTTGGTATTTGCTGTCGTCGATGGCGAGTAACTCTCTCCCATTAACTTTATTTGGCGCAAATTTAAAACAGGGGCGAAAGCACTCAGGGAAATTTTCCGAGTTTACAATAATTGGTTAGATTTTTGGCTGTCGAGGATTTTTCACAATTATCTGAATTATAAAAAGTTGAAAACTGTAATAATGCTATTTCTAAAGATTTTTTATCATTTCAAATTCATTGAAAAACACATTGCAAAGTATTTCAATTTTTTCACTCCATTACATGCAAAATGCAATAAAACAATGATTCTTGGAGCAAAAAAAAAAATTTGAAAGTAAACAATGCAAATTTCAAACGAAATAAAAATACGTCAAAAAAATCTATTGAAGAACTAAAGGAAAAATAATTTAGAAAATCCCTTTAGCTCAATTTTTGCGATTGGCCCCTGTTTTATAAATAAAAGTATGTATACAGATACGCATATTTGGCATCTGAGATTCTGCATTCGTCCTTTATCACATTCAAAGTTGCGTTATAAATGAGCTCGAATCGAAACCCTTTTTTTCCTCGTTCGCGAAAGGGCAACAATATATAGACTTTCAACATTTCAACGCCAAAAATTCCAATTTAACCCTTTCGCATTTTTTTCCTCACAAATAACGCGACATATATTCTTTTCTTTTTTATCACATTACATGTACTTTAATCGCTGACAAATCTTACATTCCTTAATTTCTTGTCCTCAAATTCTTCCGAATAAGCATCACGTGAGAAAATTTTCTTTGGCGTACGCTTAAAGACTTTGTCCATTAGCAAAGTATTCTAACGTAATTAAACTTGAGTAAAATACACGTATAACATATCAGTATAATAAAAAAAAACTTCGTAATCAGAGATCTACATTTTGTAATCAGCTAAAAAAATTTTTTTGTACAGTTTAAATTGACGATTGCCTGTGCGTTGGATTTTCAAATTATTTACCTAAAAAAACTACAAAGTATTTAATTTTTTATCTATTTACATTATTCAAAATCTAGCTTTTGCACTTTAAAAGTGGAAAAAAATTCTTTGTGTTATGTAACTGTAAATGCTTATTGTGTATCAAGAGCTGTACATACGTTACAAAATGAAGAAAAAAGGGTTAATAGAAAAAGAAAGAAAGAAGAAGGCTAAAAAAGTAACGTCATCATCAAATTTTTCGTTTATAAATTATAAACTTCCATTAACTGAACCTTATTTTATTTAATTCCCAGATGAACTAATTTTACTATAAAATTTGTACATTGTTATTTGCGTATCAAAGGGAGGTAAAAGATACAACAATTATTTCGAAATCAAAAGTTTGCCACTCAAACTCGAAAAAATTAATATTGCAACACAAGTAGTAATTATTTTTTATCGAATAGAAGGTTTCTAAAAAATTATTATTGCACTATTTTCTAACGAAAAAGTGAGCTTAAAAAATTGCAATAATATAAAAACAATACACTTTTTTTACAGTGTATGACAGAAAACATTGTTTTATCTTTGGCGAATGAAACGTATGCATCTATGATAAAATTTTTCAACACTTTTCAATAAACTTATGAAATAGTGTCTTGTTATTATGGCGTCACTCTGGTATCAATACTACGCAATTTTCCTCAAATAATTCGAGTGATTATGAATAATATATTCGGTTTGTCATCAGAGCGTCGCCTAATTAATGCTCTATTTCTGCGACCCCTCCAATCAATGTAACCACCTGGAGGGCGTTTTATAACCACGCTATAAAACGTCCTTTTGGTACGAAAATCACTCGGTGGAGGACCTTATTTCTCTCATGTTTTCGATATTTGAATGATTCGTAGCAAGATCGTGCGCACAAAGGAGAGGTTATGGTGTACAAACGCCTATTGATAAACTTTTACATACATATTACAATTTATAATAATTTTTACAAAACTTAATGAAAACTCAACAGGAAATATCAAGTGTCTTTTTTGGAACGTTAAACTGAATATTTATGTATCAAATTTTAATCATAAAAATGAGATAGTTACACGCTCAGTATTTCAACTAACATTGTATCGTTAAAAAAATAATAAATACAGTAAGTATATTTATATTGATAAACCAGAAAATTTGTACTTATCGTTAAAAAATCAATGATATTTATTTTTTTGGTAAAGAATTTTTAGAGCTAGTTTTTTCATCGAAATTTAATTCAAAATATGGGTTAGAAAGAAAGAATTGAAAATATTTTTTAAAATATGGATTCAATTAATGAAAAATATACGCTTTGTTATGGCATGTTGTGATGCGTCTGGGCTTGGAGGCCTTGGATCCTCTGGAATGGTTTTCATATTTTGCAATCAAGTTTCAATCCTGAATTCTTGTACGATAAAAAATTCTATCTTTTTCTAATAATATTTGGTTAAAAATGCTGTGAATTCTATTTATTGGTGAAAATTTACCATTTATTCTAATAACAAAAAAAAACTACGACTTTGAAAATTCCTTATACAAAATATTGAGATCACAAATCGTTTTAAATTGAAAATTTTCTTTTTTTTATTATTAAAATCTAAACTTTACACTATTTTTTATTCGTTCACACCTCAAATTTCTTCAACTCTTTTACTTTGCAGAGTATTCAATAAAAAAAATCTTCATCGAAATTTTATGAACTTCAAAAATTAAATAATAACAATGAGAAATTTTTTCATTTATCTACACAAATTTTTAAGAATGCAGTCAATTTGGTTTTTTACGGCAAAATATTTAAAATTTTCAAACTTCATAATCCAAAATATGATGATGACAAATTTTTCTGATCTTGAAATTTATATTCTTAATGAATTAAATCCAAACCACATTATTATCGCTATTTTTTTTTATTTTCTCTCGTCATCTGAAAAAATTTTTTTTAGTTAATTCGATTTTGAAAATCGTGATAAATAATTTATGAGATGTAAAAGTTGAAACAATTAATTTTTAACAAATCGATATCGGTAAGATGAACTTTTTTATTAAAAAAGCCAAGTCACGATTTTTATAGTCACACATTGATTTTATAATAGTTTGATTTTTTAATTATTCGATCAAAATTTTGAAATTTCTTTATCACACACATTTTGTGATCAAATTTTGAATGCAAAAATTGTAAAGTTTTTGATTCTGGTAATTGCAACTACAGCTTTTCAAAAATTTAGTATTTTTTCTTTCTTATTTAAAATTTATCAATTTTTTGAATAGAAGTAAATAAAGTTTTTGAAAATCCTTATCGAAAAATTACACATTTCGAAACACTGTACAATTTGTTTTTTATTCATTAGCAAAAAATTTTTAATAAAGTGTATTTTCTATTATTTCCAGACTCCAAATTCGTAAAATAAAATTAGTCCATCAGTAACTGATGTCTACTACGTTTTTCAACAGTCGTAAATTATCCTTAAATATAATAACTATCGACAAATCGATAGGATTTTTCTCCCAAATCCGATAGTTTCTCAACAAATTTCGATTTTCAATAAAAAATAATCCATTTTTCCTTCTTTCGCCTCTTTTTTCCATAAAGATATAATTTCACTATGAGCGACACCCCCCCCCCCCCCCCCTCCTTCCCCAAGGAGTAAATCTTGCGCACGACCTTGACTCGTGATCATTTCTTTGGTTTTAAATCCAACAAAACCAAGTGGAATGTACGCAAACCTTAAGCAAGTTTGGTCAAAGTTTGACACTTCACATTTTTTCTTTTCAGGCTATTTTACAGATTCCGTGGCTTCGAAAGATGAGCCTTACGAAAAATCGGGCTAATAAACTTTGCAGTATGTATTATCAGGTAATAATCGTCACCAAGATGCGCTGAAAATTAGGCCGCGTAGCAGGCACCATTCCTGGGGAAACGTCACTCCCCGGGAGTCGTAGCGTCGTTGGAGGCCGAGCCATGTCCCGGCGGCGTGAAATCGTTGATGGTGGAGTTGTGCCGTGTCTTCCTCAAGCCGTCATTGTCGTTCACTGGATTCACCGACTGCGACAAGGCCACGGTTTTGTTGAAGTCGATGGTGGCGTAGCCTTTTTGTTGGCGATCGGGTGAATCCGGAGGCGTCAGCGCCGCTTCGGAACCGTTGACCTCGTCGCCTTTTTGGTCCAGGTCCAGAACGGCGTAGTTCACTTCCCGGATGACGCCATACCCTGGAGTCGTGACCTTATCCGGAATCACTGCGGAGAAGCGTTTCTTCAAGGTCTCGATTTCATGGGTCTCCAGGTTCGCGTAGCAGTGGGGCGAATCGATTGGAGTCGATGGTGGCAGCGGGGGTGGTCGCGGTTTCGGCGTCTCTACTTCGACGTTCATGTAGGCATGGTTACCGGAAGAAGGCTCTTCCATGGCCAAAGGCGAAATGGGCACGTCCTCGGCGCCAATGTCCACGTTTATATAACAAGCCTTTGAGATCATGCTGTTGGCTGTTTGGGACCTGGACAAAATATTAAGACGAGAGTTTAAGTATATCTTCATGAAAATTTTTTTTATTATGCAGATATTTCAATATATTGATACGCATTGTCCATCCCTTATCGAAATTAAAAATTGTTCATGTATCATATAAAGTTTCAGTATGAATAGTTCTTTTTTCTCATATTCACCTCTGCATCCTTCTCAGACTTTTATTGTTATTGTGCTCCACAGCGGTGGAAATGGCTTGTTCGTTGGCATAGATGGCAGGTGGGGGGAAGGGTGGCATGTTGGACGGGGGCGAGGGTGAGTCCATGGCCTGGGGCGACATGGGACCGCTGCTGCTGACGCTCTCTAGCCTCTCAACGCCGTTTTGTTGGGTGTGAGGGAACCTAGTGCGCCCGTTGTTCCTCACAGATATCGGGTCCAAGTAGTTAGGATCCGAATTAGATATTGTCACTCGTGTTGCGGACGGCACCGGATGCGAACTCACTTGTAGTTCTCGTGAAATTGTGTCGTCACTGCTATTGTTACAAAGCTGAAACACAATTTCACCCAACGTTCAATTGATTATCATATAATTTTTCATTTAGTTCTTGATAAATTTTACAAATTTCTGTCAATCATAAATTATTGTTCATAAATCGATATGATTGAGGATAATAATTTAATGTGCATTTTTAGTAGTACTAGTGAGAATTGATACCTGAATTTTGGTCTGTACGAGGTGGAAAAGTTGAGCGGCCTGGCGGCACTTGAAGGCATAAATTCCCGCTCCCATAGGGCAGCGCCGGCCGGCCTCGAAGCTAAAGATGTCAGTGTCATGGCCATATCTGCGCAGACAGCGCAGTGGCCACTTGACAGGTTGCTTACAGGCCCTTTGGTAAAGTACTATGTCAAGATCAGTGACTTCCAGCCTTCCAGGCGATATCAGGTTCCCCAGGTCATCCACGTTCATCACTTGGAAAATGTTGGGACGGCGTCTGTCGACGTCCGTGCGACTGTTAACGCAACCCATCCTCTCTCATTCTGCAATCCTTTCATTAAAACTCATAAAATTTATTTGATTTCATTTAGTTCTCTACTTTTATTGCTAGCATTAACGGATTGGTAGTTTATGTAAAAATGAAAGCTGATGAATTGCAATAATTATAAAATCCCTCTTTTTTAATAATTTTTTAAATTTTATTTTTTGTTAATCTACATAGAATTCTACAAGAGAATTAGACAATCATACAAAACTTTATGAGTGCTGTAAAATACGAAAAATACAGAAATCTTCAATGCAGAAAATTTTTGCAGATAAAATTACCAAAATTATCTATTAATTTACCTGAAATCAATAGAAGTTTAAATACTAGTGTATCTCATTCTTAAAATTAATGTAGAAACCTATGAAAATATAAGAAAATAATTCAAATTTTATGAATATTTGAAAAATACTGAAATAACAATAATTCTGTGAATTTTAAGGAATCCATAAAAGAACAGTCTTCTGGAAAATCGTTTGGAATACAATAAGAATCTGTAGAACTTTGAAGTAAATTCTTGAAATCGACATTGCAATCAATAAAAATATTTAAAATCTAGAATACTAAAAAATATTATACTTTATAAATGCTGCAAAGTATGAAAAACACTAACAACAATAGAAATGTCTCTATTACCCAACATCTATATAGATATTATTCTTCAAAAATTTACAAAAATAATAAAAATCTTTGAAACTTTCAATCCCAGAGCATCTATAATTTTCCAAATCTATAAAAAAATTCATCAAAATACTAGAAAATTCAATAAAATTCTTGAATATGGAAAAAATACCAAGTATACTACTACTTTTGGTAATTTGTGTAATATTCAAAATCTATAAAGATACTTTTTCTGGAAAATTAATGAAAATACTACAAATTTATAAAATTTTTTATTTCAGAACATGAAATACTAGAAATCGATATTGCAACTTATAAAAATACTAAATATCTATTAGGAACGCAGAAAATCCTGCAGAATATTGGTAATATTAAAAAGTATGAAATATACTAGAAATACTTGAATCAATAAAATACTGAAAGTCCATGTAGATATTTTTTCCTTGAATAATTGGATAGTTAATTAATATTTATAAAACCTTGAATGATAAAGCAACAAATTTCAGATATATACCTACATAGAAATTTATGAAAATGCTAGTAAATCGTCTAAACTGTAAATGTAATGAAAAAAAATACAATAACTAATAAAGGCACTGGAAATCTATGAAATCCTATTTATCTTTAAAATTGCTGTTTATAAAAAAATTTGTGAAGAACTGAGAATTTAATGAAATTTATAACTTCTATTCCTAGAGCATCCAATTCTGAAAATCCATAAAAGAATCCATCAAAAATGTACCAGAAAATTTAATATGATCCACGAATATTGAAAAAATATCAAATGAACTAAAAGTTTTTGAAATCTTAAAAAAACTAGACATTATGAAAATTTAAGATTTTACAGTATGAAATCCAGGAAATCTATATTGAAAATTTTTTAAATACTAGATATCTATTAAAAACTCAAAAACTTGTATTAGATATTAATATTACAAAAAAAAAAAAAACTAAAAATACTGGAAATTAATGAAGTACTGAAAATCTATTGAGATATTATTTAGTTAAACAAAGGCAAACTTACTAAATTCTAAATCATTGAATTCTAGATATTTATATAGAAATCCATAAAAATGTCAAAAATATGTAATATTTAATACATATAATAGTAATACCATAAATGCTTCAAGTACTGAAAATCGAAGAATTTCTAGTTATCTTTGTAAATGCTGTTTCATAAAAAATTGTTCAAAATATTGAAAATCTTATAACTTTTGAATTCTAGATTATCAAACTCTGAGAACCTATGACAATCTACAAAAATGCTAGAAATATGTAAAGAAAACTAGAATATGCCTAAAAATTTTATAAATAGTATAAAATAAAATAGATCTTAAAAACACTCGCACTCCATAAAACGCTTGGAAAAAGGAAGCCAGAAAACAAAATATGTTAAATGTATGTAGATACAACTTTCTTAAAAATCTATACAAATGGTAAAAATATATGAAACCTTGTATCTTAAAGCATATAGTCTTAGAAATGAATGTAAAGAATTCTTATAAACATGAGAAAATCCTTCAATAGTATACATACTGAAAACAGAAAAACTTCCGAGACATTATAAATGGAACATTGTAATTTTACATGGAAAGTGATACATTTTCTGAAGTACAAGCTTGAGTTTGGAAATCGGTTTGTTATATGTTATGATGCTAGAATAAACATTACACCCCTGACATCATGTTAACAATGAAAATAAACATTCTTACAAAGGTTCCCTTACTCATAAATTTAAAATTTAAGAATTAGAATTTGTATAGTTAATCCAACTGCCAGAAATGAAATGGCATAAGAATATGGTATTTTTCAAAATATTATCTGGAAAGTAAGCAACAAAAATCCCGTATAAACATTATTTTTTGTAATTTACTATTAACAACCAAAAGCACAATCTTGCGAATGTAATTTTCAACTTGTATGAATTTTTCCCATCGATTACACATCTCTTTCAACAAATTTACCTATATAAATTAGAAATTTAGGAAAATCCAAATTGTCCAAGAAACGTCAACAGCAACGATGATTTCTTTTATTCCCAATTCCTTTCAACGAAAACAATAATTTGTCCATTTGAGCAACCACCATGAAGCAATGCAATTTTTGGTCGAAATCTCATCGAGGCGTTTTTTTAATTAATAAATAATAACACGATGAGTCGTACTTATGAAAACACTTTGAATTCGACGTTTCGTACGTGAAATTCGTCGTTGTACGCCTTGTCCATGTCAAAATCTATCAAAATATTCAGAATAAAAAATATCATGTACGTCAATCACATTGAATCACTTTAAAGTATTATTTTGTTTAATATATTTATTATTAGCAATTATTAGTGTGATAAGTGTTATTATTATTGGGATTCTGAAGTTGGTCCGAAGTCGCAAGCTTTTGAGTCAAATAACTTCAGAGAGCGCGAAATTTCGAAATTCAAAATAAACAAGGAAATAAAAAACACTGATTGTTTTGTTTTGCATATCTTTATTTTATATTATATAATTCACATATTAGCATAGACAATAATTAAAATCAGGGAATTTTCATTTATCATTCGCTTTTTTTCCTTTTCGTGGTGCAGCCCCTCCTTTAACTCGCACATCCCCCTCAAAATCGATATACGAAAACATGAAAAAACATATTCCTATTCCCTTAAATTAAATGTCGTACTTTTAAATTTAAAATTAATGAGTTTATTTATTTGGCTCATTTATATTACACATCACTGCATTGTAAATAGGAAATGAATGTCTCGAATGATTGTTGTTGTTGTTATTGGTTACCTGTCAAAAGTGTCAAAAGTGTCAACATAACCTCAAAACAAGTTGTGAAATTGTAATCAAAATCAAAACAGCGATATACAGCGATGAATTCTTATCAGTGTTATGAAAAATCGGTCATTGACATCTCCTGAAAACGGTTTATTGAGCAGAATTAGGTAAGTTTATCGATTTATTTGTGTATATTTCTGAGTATTATAAAGAATGTTTTTCTCTCGAATTTCAATCGTGATTGAGGTTGACCGTATTTTTTACGTATATTTGAGATACGCTGTTGTTGCGGAATATTTTCTTGTCCTTGAGTTTATTTTTGCCTTTATTCTTCGCTCAATACTTTTTTATCACCTACAAAATTTTTTCTATTTCTTTCGATTTACTACGTACAAATATTTCAAATTCTTTTTCGGCCTTCACTATTAAAATTTTTATAATTGCATAAAAAAAATAGTTTTTTTGGGGGGGGCGAGAGAGTTCGATAAATCATACAATACGAAAGTTTTAGTTAAACAAAAATAAAACTGGTTTATGAAAAATATTTAAGTAACATGAGAAAATCGAATAAAGTATCCTTATTTAGATAAATATCTAATTCAAAAAATTTTCTTATTTGGGAAAGTAGCGTTTGGACACAGAAAAATTTGCTGTATGTTTTGGTAATTTTTTTGATTTTCAAAATTATTTTAATAGGAGCCGTAAATTACTTTTGAGTTACTCTTTTTTTAAATAGGTAGAAAATATTTCCCATGCACACAAACATGAATACATGAGTTTATTACCCAAAAAGTAAACAAACATCAAAAATCACAGAAAGTTTTTGAATTTCTATTCATATTATTTAAATATAAATGAAGATTATAAATGTTTTGTTGGAATAATAAAAATGAAAACTACTATAAATTTCCTTATATTTTTACTTGTGCTTTCAATATAATATTACGTTTTAATTTGAACTAATATTTAAATTTGTAAGAATTTATTACGTTTTGGAAAACTGCAATCTATGTTTCAAATTCACGAGAATTCTGAAAACTTTAAAAATGCATTAGCAAAAAAAAAAATGCCCAAAAGTAATTTAGCAGAAATTTTTCCCACGTTTTTTTTGATATTAGTAATGATTGAGTTGTATCAACCCATAATAATATCATAAAAGCCATGATATTACTAATTAATATCACTTTGTTATTTATCTCATGAAAAAAGGCAAAGAACAAATTAAAAACAAAGAATCATTAAACTTTCCATTCGTTTTTGAAAATTCCTGTCAATTTTTTTTCTGTAAAAAAACTGGTATCGCTCAATACAATTTACCCATCAAACAACTTTTTAAACTGTGTCAAAGTAATTTTGAATTGTCGTTGGTTTTTCAAGAGTTAACATATTCTGGAAAAACTATTAGAATTTCAAAAAAATCGCATCATTTTTTAAGAACAAAAAAAGTTTATATCTTTTGCTCTTCAAATCTTTTACTGTTTTCAATTATGAAGAGAAATATTTCTTTTGGAAATTTTACCAAAAAAGAGCATGAAAAAATAAATTTTCTTTTATTTAATGAATATTTGGTTTCCCCTTAATTTTTTTTACAAAAAAATGTTCATCCTATAATTTCAAGGATTAAGTTATAATAACTGAAGATGGAATATTTAAACTAAAAACTCATATGATTATAATAGTTTTTGAACTCATTTAAAAAACTGAAATCAATGTATCATATTTTAGTCTTTTAAAATCTTGTTGAATATTTCAATTGGAACGTTCTCAAATTTTTAATTATTATAATTTGCGTTCAAAGATTGTATTCTAATTTTCTTCATGTCATCGATAAAGGATTGTAAAACCGTTTAAAATAATTAGAGATCATTAGATTTAAAAATAAAATCTAAATAATATTTATGATCCTAAAATGATACTTCAAAGTTTTATTAATATGAAATTTTCGATTTCCTTCTTAGTCTTAAACATGTTATTTTAGTTATTTTATCGATTTTCTAAGCCACTTTGAAATTATTGGCTGCAAAAATCAATGAACTGGAGAGAAAAGTATTTGTTGTATTTTATTGATATTTGACATTTCATTCTGTTTAAAAATTTTCACCAATTAATGAGAATGAAGGTAAAATTGACATAATCATAAGTATTAAATATTAATTTTTACCACAGACTGAATACTCATAAGTAATATTTTCTTTTCAAAATTCAGAGTTGATTAACCTTCACATGAAAAATACTTCTCAACAGGAAAAAAATCAATTAACTTTAAAATAATTGTATTTCCAGTTCTTTGTCCATCTCTTCTCTCGATTACCGTTATTTACTTTTTAATCATAGAGTACAATATATTTTTTTATAATTGTTAACTTCTCTGCTCTTCTGCGATTGCATATTTTATAGTATACTTCTCGCCCTCTCCCAATCACTTGTCACTCCTAGCCCATTACTTTTCGAACATGGTTAAAGCTTTTTAAGCCAGCCACCAAACAGTTGTAATAAAATTTTCTTTATATCAAGATTTGAGTGCATTATTCAGTTACAATGTACCTATAGGAATCATATACAATGGAAATTAATATATTTCCAAAGGTTGCTGAAACTCTACGAAAACTTAGATACGAAGCAAGATGGTACGAGTAATTGAAGTGCACAATTTCACCCAGCAAAATGTCAGCCCAATCGAAGAGCCGACGACCGCATGCGTCGTCAACTCGACCAATAATCGTGAGTTTTTACTGCTTGCCTTGGCAAGTAACCGCATCAAGGTTCACGAGCTAACCGCTCCTAGTTCAAAGCTTTACTCGACGATCCCTACGGTTGATCTCGTGGAAAACATCACCTACTGCACCAAGGGCAATTACATAGCCACACTGGAGACAAAATTCTCCCGGGACAGCATGCGTATAAACAACTTTGTCAGGGTGTACGTAAATTGGGAAACCCACGACGACCGCCATCCAATGAGGGCCAGAATAGCTGGCCAAACAACCCCGAGCCTCAATCGTCCTCTCAACAGTTTGGAAGTGATAGTGTTTCAGCTCAACGCTCAACCCACCGCTGTATCTTGCTGCCAGAAAACTGGAAATTTGCTTGTTGCAATGGGCTCCACTGCAGTTTTACATGAGTTCAAAGTAAAAACACAACAGCCCTCGAAGCAAAAGTTCATCGACTTTGAACCTAGACCTTGGGCTCTGGGATTCCAATTTTCTCCTACCCGCATAAGCATTGTCGAAGATTTCATATCGGTTATGGACCCGACCCACTTTATTGTTTTCAAACTGACAAATCCTTTTTACGAGGATGCTGACTATTTAGCCTCCACTTCTTGTACGAACTCGTCATCCAACGACAAAACCACAATATCAACAGACATTCTCAAATCTGACAATACCTCGAACGAGCAGAAAACGTCAAATGCAAACTATGACGTAGATCCCAAGCTAGTGTACCAACAAGATTTCGTTAGTCGTCCTGATTACCGACATTCCGCAAGGGATAGCTTGGATCAAAATTCCAATCTACACTCGATTTCGAAGCCCGCAACTGCCAAGCCGCAGTGCATCGATTGGGACCAGTTGATTAACAACGAGAAAAAAGAGGTGCGTCAGTTGATAAAGTCAGGATTGTTGGAGCAAGATTCGCTTCCTATCACTGTAGAATTACCTTCAATAAGTTTAGAACGCACGGGATTCGGTCATGCTATGAGCCCCTTTGTTCTTAACTCGCCCGACACGCAAGTTCTGATCAAGCCATCTCCTGAAGATGGCTGGTCCGAGAATTACGTAATTAAGAATGTCTTGAGGCTTAAAATCACTGTGGCACACGAGCTAGTTCACATAGACACCGGCAATGAGTTTTTTACTTGTTTCGAGCTGAAACCACTCTATCTCAAAGACAATACCAGTAGCTCCAACTCCAAGAAGTCAATTTTATGCTCAGACGAGTACAAGTTCCTCAATGGTGTGACTTGCTTGATTTGTACAACCCAAGAAGGCTACATTTACCACTTTCCCACGGATGTTGACAACTACAAGCCTGTTTGTTTAAATTCGTACCCATTTACCGCACCCGTCAGTCAAGTTGCCTTGGATCACACTGTTCTACATGCCCTCACTGAAGCTGGTCTTGAGTCCTATACTCTGAGGCTTCCAAAATACGTCGCAAGAACTCTGTACAGTGATGTGTACCCCGATGTTTCCGAACCTGTCTGTCTCATAGGCTTGAGGAAGTTCCTGGGCATCCGACTACTCCTCAGCTCTGAGAGTTACGTCGTTCTTCTTGCCATGTCTGAGGACTCGTGGACGCTCTACTCCCTAAAGGTGCCCAATGTTGAAGAGGTCTACTTTGAAATTCTGAATGCAGCTAAGAGCCATGAACACTCGAGCCCCTCGACGTACCAACATTTTTTGGAGGAAGCTTGCTCCATGCTTTGGCTGGTGAAAAACGTCATTGGCCACGGGAAAGGCAACGCGACAAAACTGGAACATCTGTTTCACCAATCATGTGTCTTATTGGGAGACTCTTACATCCGGTCCGAATTGCAAGTACACTGGCGTCTTTGCGTGCAGTTTTACAAAATGTCCGGGCTTAAACCTGCCCAAGTTTTGTCCCGGAAGGCAGCGCAAAATGCCCCAGGCCTGCTCGCATACCTGAGCGACGTTTTGCTGAGCATCAAAAGTGGTTCTGATGCTGACGCTCTCTTCCAAAGTCAAAACATCATCGACGTGATTGCGGCTGAAAAAGAAGAGAACTTGGAACGACTCATCCTCAGCAGTGCCGTGCTCCGGGAGTACTCCACGGAAAAACTGATAAAAATGCTCACCGCCAGGAAACGTGATGACGGAAATCGTCTTGTCTTGGCATTGCTGCACATACAGGCTGATAAGCAGAGCCATGCTGAAAATATCCTCGAGCCCATACCTCAAAGCTTCCTGACCCGTGTCATCTTGGTGCACCCACACTTGCTCTTCGAAGAGACACTGATCAACTCGAAAAGACCTGCACTTTTATCTTTCTCCGAGTTTTCGGGGATACTGATGCGGCGGAAGAGGCCAATTTTCGCTGAGGTTCTCTCCACCCTCATCCAAAATGAGACAACGAGCCTGACCCAAATCATACAATCCTTCATGGATTATCTTCCGTCTCGCGTGGGAAGGGATGGCCATGTAGACGCTTCCGCTCTTCAACTCTTCCTCGAAACATATCTGAAGTTCTACTTTAAGGCAGCTATGGCGGGCAAGGATGAATCTGAAGTGAAGGAACAAGTCGGTCGTGACTACACGATCGTTGCGGCGCTCAAAATTTTGGTCAGGTCGTATTTGGGCAAGCTGGTGCAACTTTCAGTTCATGACAAAGTCGAAGAAAAGCGGTGTGAAGACAAGTATCTCTTCGCCAATTCCAGGCCGGCATATCTGGACAAAATGCCGCCGTGTGCTAAAGACTATTTGAAGATCCTGAAGGCGACGAGCTTGGGTGAGGCTCCTAAGATGGCGTTTAGGGATGAAGGTCAGGTTCGATGCGAGGTGTTGAAACTTCAAGCCTTGCTTGCTAGTCGACTATTGCCGGTAGAATGTATCAAGGAGATCGAGCATTTCCTGGACAACGAAGAGGTTTCAGGCGGTCTATCTCTTAAAACTCTTTGCATTGAAGATGCTGAAAAGGTGACCTTAATGCTTGTCGAGGATTGTCCGCAGGCACTCTTCCCATATGTTAAGGTAAGAAACTGGTTTTTACCGTGTGTGTACAATAGGAAAAAGCTTGTAGTTTGTTGTTTCTAGAGTTGGATATGACTGAGCTAAACTTTATATCCTGTGTAATAGTGTTTTCCATTGCTACCAGCCCATCTGTGAAGAGGGTCTCATTTTAATTTTGTGGCTTTTCTTGTCCATTTGATGGGTAACAATGTTGTAACGTCTCTGATGGAGAGATGAATTGTACTACAGTAATGCTTCTACTCCTGTCAACTGTCTATATCCTCACTGCTTCTACTCCTGTCATTGCAATCCTGTGTTAACCCGTGGACAAGAAGACAAGCTAACAAGTATAGAAGATTGACAGGAGTAAAAGCGTTACTGTAGAACTCCTAGATCTTGTGAATTGATTGTTTGAGCAGATCTAATCGAATACCAATTTCAAGCTGAAAGATTGAATGTGGAAATTCGTTGATTTGGATGTTAGAATTTGGATTCTTTGTTGTCATACCTGAAGCATCCAAACTGAAGTTTTAGCTAATCAAAAGATAGATAATTAGACCGTTACTGGTTATTATGTATTTAGAATTCATAATCTCACAATCTTGTAATAATAATTTAGAAATATGAAAGTAAAGGAGCTTGGAATATTCATTCCAGAAGTTACAGTTTCGATTTTTGGTACATCGGGATTGAATAATCGAAAGTTTTACAACTTTTACAGCTTTTTATCAATTTGAGTTCAATTTGATTGAGAGTACGAGAGTTTAAATACTAGAGTTTAAAACTTTAAGGAAGATTTTCTTAAAAATTTCATAATCTCATGACCCATACTTAAATGTTCAAAGTTAAAAACGTGGATGTCAAAAATGCAAACAATGCGAATTTTAATTTTTACTAGACCGAATTAAATTCAATGACATCAATTGATAAATTTCACTTTAATAATTGTAATGTTCAAAGACGTATCACTGCATCACTGTGATATGAGCATAGGTTATGTGAATCTGTAAACTTTAATCCAAATGGTAAAAGCTGAGAACATTGAATGAATTAAAATAAAAAATGAGAAAACGGAGGTTCGAAAATTTCTGATGTGGAAAATTTTATGTTTAAGTACGTAGGAAATTATAAATGAGTTTCTTGTTAATCAAGTATTGGGAATTCTCAAATAAAAGCAAAATTGCTTACATTGAATAGTGGATCAGCCTTAACTGTGAATAAAAATGAATTCATGATAAATAAAAACGAGCGTAATTTTTTTTTTCAGTGGAAGTATACCAAGGAATTTGAGTGGAAGACGTTCATTGAGATAATAAGACAAAAAATAACGGATGATGAAAATGATGTTCTCGTGGAGTTATATACGGACATTTTTTCTGGTATGTATAATACTTAAAAAAAGAATGTCTCTCTTAATACCTTAGTTATCGGATGAATTTTTATTTTGGAGTATATTCCTACTATTTCACAAACTTTTCCATAAATTTGTACTGTATTCCATTTTTGAGCTTAAACTAATTTTGAGTGAAATCTCTCAAAATTTTCAGAAATTGACAATTATTAGTTACTATTTTTTATATATATGTAAATGTTTTGAATTTCCATAGATTTGAAATTTCTCTAAACTCTTGAAGAGTGTTTTTTATAATGTAATGAAAATGTGTCTCTCTAGAGTCTTTTGCAGTTTTGCTATTTCCCAAAATTCAAAATATGAGAGTTTGTTTCGTTTTTTGATATTCTTTGAATACTATTTTTTTTATAAACGAAAAAGTTCTTGAAATTTGATGAATATATTAATTGCTGCTTCAATTTATCCCAATGTTTAAGACATTTCTGCAGTGTTTCAGCAATACCGGAAGTATGTAGAAACCTATTTGAGTAAATAGTTATTAACAAATGATTCTTTAAAATGAGAATAATTCGTAGAATTCTCGCAGTTATTGCATTTGAAAGTCCGAGTCTTGATTTCGATGTTTTTTCCTGGGATTGATAATAATCAGAGAATTGAATTTTTCTTTGGTTTTTAAAATTATCACATTGAAAAATTATTTGGGAAAACGAAGAAAGAATCTATTTATCTCTGTTTTTAAGTTTTGTGCAATTTGATTTAAAACATTTGAAAAAAAAAAGATTTGCGATAAACTTTCGTTATTTTTATTAATATATTATCTTCCATCTGTTTGTAAATTTGTCTCTTACTTTTGCTAGTAATAATCATATTTATAATTCTTTTCTGAATCTTCCTAGTTCAAAGAATTTCTATGGAAAGTGTATACACATTTGCCAGATCTATGAAAATTTCTGAGTTCTTTCCAAGTACTTCGTTTTTTCAATACCTGTGGAAGTTGAATATATTTAGGTTTTCTGATATTTAAAAAGCTTACAGTATCATGAAAATCAACAATTCCAAAACATTAGATGCAGTAAACAAATATCAAAAATCGTTGCCTGTAAAAAGAATTTAATAATTATTTCAAACGAAGCGAATTTCTCAGAATTCATTCTGTCAAGAAATAGTTCAAGATTTAAATAAACTAGTACAGCAGAACATGACATTCGACCTAATAATTAATGTTGGGAATGTTTTAAGTACAAAATTACACCTAAAAAATCAACAACTTGTGGAATTTTCATTTATGTAGTGTATGAAATGAATTTTTTTATTTTTTTCAGAAACACTGAAACACGTTGCAGAAACGCTTCCCTTGAAATCTCTGCACTCTGTTTTGCCCAAAAACGAGGTCGACGACGAAGTTTTCCAATACTTCATGGAAATTTGCACAAACACGATTCATGCTGAGCACGTCAAATCATTGATCAAAGATATGAGTCACCAGTTACTTTCTGAGGTAACCAGTTGCAGATTTTCAATTTTGATAAGGTAACGTCGAAATTAGATGAAAAAAATAATGAGAAAATTATTTATCTTCAGAATGCTCGAGCTCGGATACAAGCTTCCAAGAATTTAGATTCTTCCCAGAAAAATGAAGATACATTTAGCAACGTAAATCATTACGTCAGATAATGAGGATCTGCCAATTTCCAAAATACTGCAAATGATCGCCATTTTTGTGATATTTTCAAAATTTTCCCTCTGCCAAAAAAATTATTGGAAACTATTAAAAAGTATTTAATAGTTTTTTTGTACCTGGGGTATTTTTAGTGTTAATTACGTTTTTTTTTTTTTTTTCACGAAATCTCGAGTTTTATGTACAAGATATAGAAGTAAAAAATCAATTTAAATTTCTGATTTCGTTATAGTATAAATTTTTATTTATTTTAATTAAGCACTGAAAATTTAGTATGAAATTTTGCAATTTCATGCTTGTTGTTGTTGTTGTTGTTGTTGTTGTTGTTATTGTTGTTGTTGAGTACAAATATCATGAGCTACGATTTTTTGTAGTCAGGCATTTGATTGACTACGTAATGTACCCGAAAATTTTCATAGCTGATGAATTGTGTACAAAAAACTATCGTAAGATTTAAATACTCAAGAAAAGCTATCTATTGATTTATATTGAACAGTACTGAAATGAACTATTGAATAAGTACTTTTTGATTTTTGAGCTTTACTAAACGCTGTTGAAAAATTCTTGCAATATTGCAATAGTGTTCAATAATTTAACGTATTTTTTTTTACAAGCTAGATTAGTTATTACAATATCGCTGAACAAACACAAGATTTTTAAGATTTACAATTTTAGAAACTGCCTTTGTTACAGTTCACTACTGCAGTGCAAAAATGAGCGCAAATTTCCAAAAATTGTACCTCAGTTTTCGACTATTTACAAGATCTATCGTAAACTTTATTTATTTTTTGTTAGTACAAATTTTTTATAATATTTCAAGTGCCTTGTGAGTGTGGATTCTGTGAATCATGCGTTTTGAGATACGATCAGTGAATTTTTGTTTTTATTTCCTTTTTTTCTGTAAGCGTGATATTTATATTACAATTCACAGTTTTTCTAAACACTTGTAATATCTTTCTAGTGGTGTTAACTTTTGCAATTAACGGGTCATCAAAAACAGGAAGTAGCATGGATTTCCTAGCAAAAATATGAATTTAAAAAAACCAATTACTGGAAGTGAGTAAAAGTCGCATAAATTATTAGAATTTATACAATCTGCGTGATAATTTTATATACCTATTGAAAAATTGTGTCGAGTCACAAAAAAGTCGAAATAATATACTGAGCGAGTATCAAATAAGTATTGTTGTCAGTCTGGCGATTCTTAAAAAAAATATATATGTATCGATTGCGATTAACATAAATAGATAAAATGTTGATAAATCTGGATGTTCTTGTAAATCGATAAATGGCAAATTGAAAGTAAAAACGCACTAACGTACGCCTATTTGAAATAAATTGGCATTAGTTTGTTTTTGCTCTCAGTGTGTCGTATATAACGTATTTAATAAATGTTGATGTGAAATAGATGGGAAAAAATTTATTACAATAAATTACCCAAGTAAGACAAGCGTAAACGAAGATTGATTACAAGGGCACATTTTGAACGTTTTTTGGCAATAAATTGGGGTAATAATTATTTTACCAAGATTTTAAACTTGATACTTTCACGTTTTAAATGTGAAATAGATAGCTTTAAAATTTTATGAGTAAAGTAATTATTTTACACTACATTTTGAAACATGTTATGCGTACTTATGCAGAAGAATAGAAGTAATGTAATACAGAATGGTGTATTATAGAGAATAAAAATTCATGTTCGCTATACACTTGACTTTTTTTTATGAAAAAACTATTTTTTTTCTCCTCTGGAATCTGGCAGAAGTTATCTGATAATTTGATTAATTGATGAGTCAGTTTCAGAATAGAAAATTCGAAATCGAATGAGAAATAAATGTAAATCATTTTAGGATTCCTAAGAATAGCGTTATCTGAAATAGAATCAGAAATTACCTGCAAATTCTGATTCTAAAAAAAAAGTTTAAAATTATTTGTGAAGATAACCCTAATTTAAATTTATTGAAATACTTATTATTGAATAAATAAATAATCTGTCTTTCTTCGTTAAAACAATGATTTGAAATAGATAATTAATAAAGTAAATAATTTACATAAATTTAATTGATTTTTCATCAAATATTGGAATTTATTTCTAGTTATTAGAATAATAAATAATAAATGAGCTGACACTAATATTATCTAATATATAAAAAAATCAATTAACCTTCATTCAAATGAAGTTATTTTAAGTAAATGAAATTATTAAAATAAACTATGATATGATAAATAATGAAGTATCAAAATTAGTTCAAAAATAAGAGGTAAATGAAATAATTTACTGCAAATTTTTAATCCAAAATCATCTAATAAAGTTATGGATCGATAGAAACGTAACATGTTTTGTTCGTAGTGTATATATTATTTTATTAACAATTTTCACCGCTATCTTTCTCTATTTAAATAATTTTTTTGTTTAGCAAAAGTGTAAAATTTTCGTATCATTTTGCATATTTAAAGTTTTACTTTAAAAAGACACTTAAAATTTAAAGTTTTGAATGTATGAATTTTAAATATTCAGATATGGTGCCAAAATACTGACTCAAAACTCAACATTGGTGAATATTGCAGAACTGCAACTTATGAATCTAAAAAGTTCCTAAATATAGTTACCCAATGACTACAATGATACAGAAAGTAACCAGATGAAACGTCAAAAACAATCAAAACAACAACACACTTGAAGTGTCAAAATACTCATTAAAAAGTAAACTGCCATCCCTCATTAGCAAATACAATCATGTTCAAAAGTGTAAATAAAATTAAAAAATACCTCATATCGTAAATACTTTGCTGCGATGGATGACATGAACGACAAGTTTTTCCACGTTTACAGCTCGTCCCTCGAATCAAGGATACAAATAAAAATGTAAATATTGCATTTGTTCACACATTGCTCATTGCACTGGAATTATTGCACTTCTAAAAAATGATTACCTTCATGCATGTAACACAATATTCTGAATGCACTGGCACAATTGAAATTTGACACCATTCATCATTAATCGCTAACTCAGTAATTCGATATCTCATGTATTATTCTAAGTGCAAATAATATTTTGCATGTTCTAGAGTAGTTTCATTTTATTTCATATTGCAGTCATTGCATATGTGGCGTTGAATGTTTTATTGTTGGAGTGTTTTGAATTGAGAATATTTATATAGGAGTTTTTTGTAATGTTTTTGCTATGTTGTAGAGGAACTTTGGAGGGGAAGAAACAAAGACCGGAGTATGACAAATTGTTGCTGGATCCTATGCTGAAATATTCGGGCCTCTTTGGGACCAGCGAAGGATGCGGCGATTTGTCAGCTTCATTGCAAATTTGGGCCGGTGGCAGAGCTCTGGCCTTGCCTGTGCATACGGCTTATAAACATTTTACGTCACGATGGAAGTGAGAAAAAATTTGTGTTTTCATAGTGGATGAAAAAACGGTGTTTTCTGGAATTTGAAATCCATAGTAACTGTGAAATATACAACAACCTTAGATATTCTTTATAATAATGTAGGTTTCCTTTCATGATTTTTTATTTCTAATAAGGCAAACTTATCAAAACCTTATCAGGAACATTAAATTCTAATAATGTAAGTGTATGAAATCTTTAAAAGGAATGATTTATGAATAAGATATAAATTTTTTTGTAAGGATTGCAAGTTCAACTTTTCTGAAGACCGGGGTTCAAATAAAATTTTATAAAATTTTTTTTGTAAGAGTGAGATTTTTCTTGTAAAGTTGTTTTTTTAATAAGGATTTGAATTTATTTATGTTTTAGAATCCTTATAAAAGGTTTCTCTTTTCTTAGAAGAATTTGATAAGGTCACCTTATAAAGGTTTTTCAAAAAATCTGAATTACTCAAGATCTTAAGTTTTAGAAAGGTGATATTTTTGGAAGCATTTTTAAGAAAGACATAAATCTGAAACTTATGAAACTGTATTAATTTTCTTTGCCTAGATTTTCAGACTTTTCCTTCAATTTTTACAGTTTAATAAATTTCAGGAATTCTGTAACTAAAAAAAAGCAAGGATTCTGGAACTTTCAAATATTTAAGATATTCAAATTTTTTACAAGTACAAAAATTATAATATTTTTGAGTTTGCCTAGAAATTTAACATGCTAAGCATACAGTTTCCTTTTAATTTAAAAATTTCTGTTATCAAGAAACTTTGTAATGATATAATTTCTGATGGTGTGAAATGTTTAGAATTTGTATTAGGAAATATATTACTGAAAGTGGAAAAATTATTGTGTATCAGAAAACTCATGGACTTAAAATGTCTAATCTGGATTCTGGCATTCCTGAGAGCTTCAGGGAATCTAAAATCTATAAGATGTTGCAAGTCCAAAATTATAATAAATATTGAGAATTCCATATTTATAGAATCGTTTGAACTTTTTTCGACATTTTCAGCATGTTAAACAATGGAAAAATTGTTTATCTCGAAAATGAAAGATTCTTACAGTTAGTATTTACCTTTTAAACACATTCCATAGATTCAGGATTTTTAGATGTTTTGAGTATCAGTTACTGAATTTTTAACAATCTAAAAATTCAAAAAATTTTATGGATTAGAAATGTCTTAAATATTCCAGAACTGGAAATCATCAGAAGATTCGCGAATTCAACTTTCTTAAAACTTTTGAGAAACGAAAAAGAGAAAAGCAGCATTTTTCAGAATCTGTGATTTTTTATCTCAGAAAAGTAATAAATTATAGAATTTCTAAAAACTAGGAATTCACAGAAATTTTCAGACAAGATATATTATTCGTTATTTTATGAATTGACCCGAATTGATAAACATTTGATATTTATTTGACACTTTTTAAAAAAACCTGAAATTGTTGGAATTTTCAAAAGCATGTATGGAATGCCAATACCCAGGATATATTCCAGAATTTGAATTAATTATTATTTTCAAGAAATCAATACATGCAGATTTTTTTTTATTATTTTAAGTTTTCAGCATACTACAGGATTCAGTCTTCAAAATCTCAAGGATTTCGGTATTAAAGATTTTCTCAAACCTTAATAATATGATAAATTTAGTATGATGAAGTTAGATTTTTAGCATTTCCGAAAATTAAAATTTTTTTTCAATATTTAGGAATCCAAAAATTACAAGAATCTCAAATCCCAAAGAAATTCAAAAATCGTGAGTTCAAACTCAATTCTTTAGAATCCAAAGTTTTCAGCGTATATTGTAATTTAGAATTTTCAAGAACTTCCAGGAATTCAAAATTTCCTGATTACTCCAGAACTTAAAATCATCATATGTTGAGAAAATTCAAAATTTTTTAAATCGAAACAAAACAGAATTTTTCAATTTTCATTATGTTAAGTAAAAAAAAGCAATAAATTCTCAAATTCCCAACAATTTAGAATTGACAGAATTTTTTGGAAATAATCCATTATGAGTTTTTTTTCTGAATTTACCAAAATCGTTCAAATTTTGAAGTACTTATAAAACTTACGAATTTTGACATTTTTAAGAACTTTTAAGGAATAGGTAAAAATGTTAAAAATATTCTAGAATTCGAATTTATCATAATTATGAAGAGATCAATATTTGCAGAATTCAGTCGGAATTTAAAATCCTTAAAATTATAATTTTTGAATTCTTTTTCATTGTTTTTGTAGTTGGAATCAATGGGTGACTTTACCAATTTCCTATTGCGACCTGCCACGCGACGCCCAACTTTGCGTTACCATTTACGACACAGCGGGTCCAGGGAGGCAAATTCCCGTTGGTGGAACCACTATTTCTTTGTTCGGAAAACACGGCGTTTTCCGTCAAGGCATGATCGATTTGAAAGTCTGGCCTGGCGTGGAAGCCAATGGAAGCGATCCCACAACGACCCCAGGAAAAGCTCGCGATACGGGCAAAGAGCAAATGCAAAGATTGGCGAAACTCGCGAAAAAACACAGGAATGGCCAAATGACCAAAGTTGACTGGCTGGATAGGCTGACTTTCAGGGAAATCGAAGTAATTAACGAGAGGGAAAAAAGGGCCTCGGAATATTTGTACCTGATGCTAGAGTTTCCCGAAGTCACGATGGATGGTGTACTGGTAAATAAATCATTAAAGTTTTGGAGAGACTTTTCATTTCATTTATTAATCAATTTAATGAACATTTATTTGAACATTTTTTCTTCTAGTACTCGATTGTGTACTATGAAAAAGACGGAGATGAAGTACTCCAACATCGTTCTCAACCCGACGTTATCACAATTCCTGATAATGAAATTTTACAGGTAAAAAAAATTTTATTTCTGGTTAGAAGAAACAGTTCAAGTCAAAACGAACACAAGGTCAAAAGTTAGGTCAAATGGAACTTTTCATCATAAAATCTTTAAATACTGACCTCATATCCCAGAAAATTTTTTAAAAATAAATCATCCTCCAAAATACTGCTCCTGACACATCAGTAACAACTGCATATGAATATGTATAACAAGGAAAAACTTGATTTCCTTACAAATTGTTCACCTTCGCCAGTGCTCCAAATCCAAGCTTCTTAAATCAAAGGGTTAAAGAGATGAGAGTCTTTGTAACGTGCCAGAGTAATCTATGAAGCCTTACACGTGAGCAAAGAAAATAAGTAAGATGTTCAGATGGCTGTCTCAGATACAAGCGGCTATTTCGCGGCTTGCAAAATCACTTGTCAAGTTTTTGAAAACGTGTCTCGAAGAGTTGACGCGCGAGAGTGTTTACAACTTTTCTTACAATGTCTGGTTTTCGCGAGATTCAGAAGAGGTAAGGAGTCGCCCTTAACGATTCGCCTTCACATACTTCGAGAGGCTTTCAACCTTGTTACTACTAACACTTAAAAGGCTCACTGTGTCATTGCACATCGAGAAACCCTGCTCAAATTCGAATTCACCAAGGGAGAAATTTTCCAGAAAATTAGAAATTATGTTTAATTTTTCGGAAATTCAGCCTTAGATCAGAAAACTCAAAAATCATTTTTTTATATAAATGATAACTGAGTCTTCGATATGATAAGCATTCTCTTTTATGTTTGTTTTTGATTTTCTTTCCATTTTTTCTATGTAAACTGAACTACAACATAGAATGTCATAAATTATTTCTTTCAAAATTGTATATATACCTCTCCTAGTTTATTATTATTATTAATATTTCTAAGTTTCTTAAAGTATCAAAGATTTTCTCAAAATATAGTAATGATACATCTAAGTAATGATTAACTGAACTTAATTTTTCTTTCTTCTATGTAAATAATTTTTTAAAGAAATTCTTTTTTGAACAAATGTCTGTATAAATTTTTCTGGATACTTAGTTTTTTTTAAGTATTTTTTGCACCTTCTAAAGATTTTTCTTATCAAATTCTTAATTAGATAATATTAATACCTGATTTACAAGTGAATAAATAATCTGTATTTTTTAAGATTTTGAATGGTTTGATGAAAAATCAATATGTACATCTTTCTGACGACGTGGATTTTCTGAACCAATAAAACCTTAACGAATTTTTTAATTTCATAGTTTTTAGTTTATAATTTCTTATTGCGTTTTCAGTTTCAAACAAAAAAAAAAACTATAGAAGAAAAATTACAGGAATTATTTACTTTAAGAACAATAAAAATACGATTAATGAACAAAAAGACATGGAAAAGTTAAATTCGAATAATGATAAATTGTGTACAAAATTATTTTTAGCATTTGATATTCTTATAAATTTGATTTCGAAGTTTAATGAATTTTTTTCACTCAAAATAAAATTATATATTTTCGTGATCTGTTGATGAGGTATTTTCCTATTTAATTTTTAAAGTGCATAATAAATTTGATGGAATCAACCATTTCATTCAAAATATTATAGTTAATAATTAGGTTTTAGTACTGTTCATAAAAGAAATGAGATAAACATTGACGAAAATCATATTGGATGTTTATAACGACAAAAAAAATAAATACACATTTTTTAACGATCTATCGACATAAATAAAGAGAACAAAGAAAAAATTGTTTCCTTGTAATAAGTGAGTTAACTTAATAACAGTTTATTATGGAGGAAGATTTTTTTTTAATATTATGTTACGATATTATTTTTTAGATAGCTAATTGATGCCTGGAGAAAACCTAAAAACTAATAGTCGAAAGCTTGAAGAATGTTGAAGAAGTGGGATATTTAATAAAAAATTTCATTATGAATTACCATGACTTCTTGAGTATTAAAAATTGGCTTTAAAGGATCATCAAGTTGATGAAACCAAAAGTTAATAATTCAAACTGATGAAATAGAAAGTGAATAAATCAAATTATTTAAATAAATAGTGAACAAAGCAAGTTAATGAAATAAAAAAGTGCATCAATCAAGTGGATAGAATAAAAAGTGAACAAAACTTCTTTTACGATATATTTACATAAAAAAATTGAAATGAATAAGAAAAACAAAGAAAAAAATGTTTCATCATGATTTGTGAGTTGAATTGATTACATAGATTATGAAGAAAAATTATTTATTAGATTGTTAATTGGGAATTCGCATGAAAAATAAAATCAAGTTTGGCAAAACATGTACAGGTTATTTTCTTTAAAAACATCGTTTTTTTTAAAATTCAAATTCGATTATTAATAAACATAAGTGGATTTTTTATTTCGTATGCATAGATATACTGAACATACTTTTTGAAGCGATGTGTTTTCTGCAATTTTCGAGATATGACAATAAGAAAAAGAACGTGTTTTATATTTTTTGATAAACCAACATTAACGAAGAAAAAAATTTTGATGCTTGGAGAGGACAAAAAACAGATAGTCAAAAGTTCGAAAAAAATTAAAGAAATTTATTATATCCAAGAAAATAATCTTTTTATTTGTCAAATTGACAAAATAAAAAGTAAATAAATATTGCTGATGAAACAAAAAGTAAAAAAAGTCAAGTTGATAAAATAAAAACTGGATAAAAATTCTTTTACGACCTATCGACATAAACAAATCGAGATGAATGAGAACAAAGAAATAATTTTATCCTTATAATTATTGAGTTAACTTGATTACAATGTATTACGAAGAAATATTTTTTTTTATTTAATATCTAGTTACGCCATTATTTTTTAAAAATCATTCATTAGATTGTTAATTTATGCCTGTAGAGGACCAAAAAACTATTCTTCAAAAGCTCAAGAAGAATATAAAAGAAGTGTGGTACATTAAAAAAAAAACATCTTTTTATTTATAACCACATGACTTCTCGAATATGAAAAATAGGCTCCAAGGGATCAAGTTGATGAAATCACAAACATTTATTATCAACTTGCAGAAAAAAATATTTATCATTTATTATGCGAAAAGCATGGATTTTAGGTTTTTCCTTCATAAAAAATATCTAAATGGATAATATGGCTATATTTTTGCGTCAATTTTGTTGAACACAGGAAAATCTGGTGGAAGCAAAACACCACAAACTGGCTCGTAGTCTGCGAAGCGGTAGGAACACACGGGAGCTGAAGCCGACCTCGAGCGTTCGTGACGCTTTGAACACGATTTTGGGGTACCCCCCGACTACGGCGCTCACGACTGAGGAACAGGACCTCATTTGGAAGTTTCGCTTCTACTTGTCAACGCAGAAGAAAGCTTTGACCAAGTTCGTGAAATGCGTCAACTGGAAGGTGGCCGGGGAAAAGCGCCAGGCGTTGGAGATGTTGTCGCTGTGGGCGCCACCTGATCCGGAGGACGCTCTGGAACTCCTGGGGCCGGCGTTCACGCATTCCGAGGTACGAAGGTACGCGATCGCCCGACTGGACCAAGCCCCAGATGACGACCTCATGCTTTATTTGCTCCAACTCGTTCAAGCCCTCAAATACGAGGATTTCGAGAGCATAAAAACCAACAACGATACGATCTTCAGGGAAAAGGACTCGGAGAAAGGTGAAAAAAATGACAGAGAAGGGAAGGGATTGGAGCATTCACCTGCGATTTTGACGAAGGTATGTATGTGCACGTAGCTTTTATTTTGATGATATCAGGTAACGAGTAACAAGCTTAAAAATAACAAATCTGGATGCTCTCTCGAGCAAAAATTTTCTGAAATTTCGAATGTCCTTTGTTTCCAGTCGAACGAATCAATAACAGACCCAAGTTCTTCGTGCCACGAATCTCCGATGAACCTGGCATCGTTTCTTATCCACAGGGCATGCCAAAATTCTACCCTAGCGAATTACTTTTATTGGTACCTCACGATCGAGTGCGAGGAACAGCCCGTTCCATGTTTGAGCGCAAAGCAAGACATGAGGGTCCGCGAGATGTACTTCACCGTGCAAAAAATGTTTTGCAATGCTTTGGCCCAGGGAAACGTTGTTTGGAAAAACCGTCGAGCTTTTTTGACGCGTCAAAAAACGTTCATTGATCAATTAGTGTCTCTAGTAAAAACGGTTGCCTGCGAAAGTGGCAACAGAAAGCGAAAAATAGACAGGCTAAAATCACTACTCGCTGGACCAGATCCCATCTACAAGATAAACTTTTCAGCGTTCGAACCAATTCCATTTCCTCTGGATCCGGAAATTTGCATCAAGGGAATCATACCTGAGAAGTAGGCATTTTTTCCTAGTGCTTAGGAGAAAGAACTAGAAAATTGTTTGTACTGAAATTCAAATGGGATGTATTGTTTTCTGTTAAAAAGGGCAACGCTTTTCAAATCTGCTCTCATGCCTTCGAAGTTGACTTTTCTGACGACGAACAATACAGAGTACATCGCTATATTTAAACATGGCGATGATCTAAGGCAGGACCAATTAATTTTACAAACAATCGCATTGATGGACAAATTGCTTAGACGAGAAAATTTGGATTTAAAATTAACACCGTACAGGTACTTGAATTGTAATGAATTAAGTGAAAAAGTTGCAAGAATATGTTAGTTTGTAGTTTCAGTCAAGAGTGAAATTGGTATGTTAGATTTTCCGTTTGATCAACAGGGTTTTGGCAACGAGTACAAAACATGGATTCTTGCAATTTATAGAATCTACTACAGTTGCAGAAGTTTTAGCCAGCGAAGGTTCCATATTGAACTTTTTTAGAAAACACCATCCTTCGGAAAATGGTCCTTATGGAGTGGCCTCTGAAGTCATGGACACTTATGTCAGAAGTTGTGGTGAGTCGTGAGAATAGAAGTTCTAGGTTTTCTAATGTTAACTGATTGTACAACTTGCAGCTGGCTACTGCATAATCACGTACGTTTTGGGCGTTGGCGACAGGCACTTGGATAATTTGCTTCTCACCACATCAGGTATGTGAAACGAATCTTTTAACTCTAAAATTAATGTTTTCGGTGTTAAAATATGATACATATTCAAATAGTTATATTTTCACTTACAAAGTCTCTATTTCTTCTTCTTAATTCTTACGTATTTCAAAATTTTTGGGTTTCACCTGTTAGCTTTTGCAACTTTGTAGATAACATATTTTAATTGAATAAAAATATTTTGTTAGCATGGAATTCACAATTTGTTAATTTGCTGAAATTAGAAATCATCAATTTTTTCTACTTATAAAATCTACATCAAATCGCCAGTATTTTCAAGTTCAATGTGTTCAGTTTTTCGGATTTTAAACTTCGAGCAAAAATTTTTTCCAGAAGTATTTTTTGTAGTATTACTCTTATGCAAATTTTTCTACTAAAATTTTAATTTTGGAATTTTTCTATGATTCATTGCAATTGAAAAGATAAAAATATTAGTCTTTCACATTTCTGTACTAAAATTTCTTCTGTAGTTTAATCTTCACATTTTGATTCTAAATGTTTATTTAATAATAAGTTTATTTTGCCATTTTTTCACTTTCAAAATTGTAGGTACGTCAACATACTGAAGACTAAAATATTGAAACTTCATGTTCTAAGTTTCGTTTTTTCGCCTTATTTATTTTTGAATGGTTACGAACAAAAATATTTTTATGTGAAAAAATGTTGTTCTGAATTCCTCATTCTCATTCTCAGAACTTACCTCAAATAGTTGGAATCGTTAAGTCAAAAACAATAATCTTCTGAATTTGAAATCACATTTTTATTGTTTTTCTGTTTGAGAGTTCTTTCGTGTTTCTAATTATAATATACTATAACCTAAATAATAAACTTTTTGAAATTCTTCATGCTATATGTTTTGTTCAAATATAGCATTTTATAAAATATGTTTTAATATGATTAAATGGTTTTAATCATAACTTAAAAGTATGATATTCATTAATGCACGTATACGTATAATTTTATATCAGAAAATTTCATCAATTTGTGTTATTAAATATCAATTTATTAAATGTTTGAAATTTATAATAATGTAAGTGATACGATTTCATAATATATTATATTATTTAATAAAGAAAATGCAAATATAACGATTAATTTGAACTTGAAAATAATCTTGAATTATGGAAAATTTAGTATTAATAAATTTTGTTGCTGACTGGTCTGATAATATATTTGTAAAAGCACAATGACCAGTCAATTTCAATCCACTACGAAAATTTAGTATTTTTGATAATGCCTATGGCCATTTATTTATATTTTCCTCGTTTAAAAATGAAATTTGTCTAACTCATTTATTTGCATTTGTATTGTATATTATATTTGAATGGATATTATATGATACAATATTAGTAAATTTCATCAAGTTGCATAATTAAACATAAATTCATCTAATGTTTTGAATTCATAATAATGTATAGTAATAAATTGTAGCAATATATATTATTTAATTCAGTCAATTTAAGTATAACGTGTTATTAAATCGAAAGAACAATTTTAAAGGATGGGAAGTTAAGTGTTGATGATAATTTGCTGTTTATTTATTTTTCCCTTCCTTGAAAATTAAAATTCTAAATCATTTTATTCGAATTTCTCTGTAAATTTGTGAAGAATCTGTTGCTTATGAATTCCTTGAAGCTCTCTCAACTCTGGATCACAGAGCAACTTGCTTTGAAAATTTCGAATTCTAGGGAAACTATTCCACATCGATTTCGGCTACATTTTGGGTCGAGACCCGAAACCGTTGCCACCGCCCATGAAGCTTAGCAAGGAGATGGTGGAGGCCATGGGCGGCGTCAACTCGGAGCACTACCACGAGTTCCGGAAGCAGTGCTACACCGCGTTCCTCCACCTGCGAAGGCACGCCAATCTCATTCTCAACCTGTTCTCCTTGATGGTTGACGCGAGCGTGCCAGACATCGCACTGGAGCCCGACAAAGCCGTGAAAAAGGTCCAGGACAAATTGCGCCTCGACCTGAGCGACGAAGAAGCGGTGCACTACGTCCAAAACTTACTCGATCTCTCCGTGACCGCGGTCATGGCCGCCCTCGTCGAGCAGTTCCACAAATTTGCACAATACTGGCGAAAATGAAGACTGAAAAACGCGTTATTATTTATTGTATCACGAGTTTATTTTGGATAATAAAAAAAATCGGAGAAACCCTAACGTGATCGTTATTGTTTCCAAAGAAAAGAGACCCCATTTTGAGAAATAAAAACATGTATTTATTTTCGAATAACATGGGACTATAAAGAATATAATTGCAACCGAAAATTTTTGGAAAACACTCTCAGCTTGACACGCACGTTTTAAAATCTCTCATTTACATAAATACGTGGAATTTCTCGGAAGGTCGTGAAAAACTCTTTTTTACAATCAGCCCCGTGCCAAGCAGTGGGTCTTTTGCCGCCAATTTTTTTTGCCACTTTCCTCTCCTATAATAATTTTCGTTTTTCCCGTCTTCTTTTTTTTGCTGTTTTTCCATGACACACGGTTACAGTGTAATGCGTAGTCCAAACAATAGGCTTCATTTCAATTAGTTCCTTACTTGTCACGTAATATTATTTATGTTCAATGTATCGTATCCTACAAAGTATGTATATACCAAGTCTAGAACAAGCACTTTTCCTTGCTCCGCTCGCTCTCTTTCCCCGACAATCGAGCGGAACGAGGAACAGGTTATTGGTGTAATATGTAATAAGGTAAGTCTCGCAAGTTTCGATTCAAAACCCAAAAAGCCCTTTATTCCGTCCAACGATGAGTCATGAACAAGAAATTTCAAAAAGAAAGAAAATCGACGCATAAATAATCCAATCTTTTGTACATGGTTTAAAATCAAACACAACATAAAAATTACAAACGACTGGGCGCCACAAAAAATAATGTATACATCGCAAAGCGCCAGAACGCGAAACAAAAATGAGGAAAGCAAGAATAAAACAAAGTACAATTCCTGAAGAGCGCCGCGTCCAGCATTTCGCTGCTGTATACGTACATATATCTGTAATGTAATTGATAAATGTGGATATAAATTATAATAAGAATGAAAACCTCCCTTTACATTCTGAATTCTTATTTACAACTTCCAAATGTCGGCGGACATTGTTCATATCAAGTCAATTATCTGTCCGTGTGCCTCGTCGCGGGCACCGAGCTCTCCACGAGGTCGTGTGGTTGGTCCGTGTAGAAGCTCTGGGAAGCCGAGTGTTGGCTGGAGTAGAAGCTCTGACTGGCCTCGGAATCCTGGCGCTGCTCGTAGTAGCTCGGCGACAAATTCTGTGCGCAGTAGCTCGACGCGCCCTCTTCCGGGCCCATGTAACTCTGGCTTGGCTCGCTCCTCATGGCGTTGCCCTCGCAATAGCTCGCCGACACCTCTTCCCCCTGGCTTGTGTAGTAGCTCGTAGGCTCGTTTTGGTGGTCACCGCTGTCTGTCACTAGACTCTGCGACGAGGGGTCCTCCAGACCCGGCATCGAGATCGACACCTCGTAGGAAGTCGACACGCTGTGATCAACGACCACCTGCCAATTTCACCAAATTCAGTTGATGATTTGCTAACAAATATAGTAAGTGAATAAACGATAGTGAACAATTGAAGCTATTTTTCTGCATTTTTTGAAACAATTTATAATTTTTCACGAAATATGAATTGCTACGAAGAGATATTATACCAATATAATGGATTATAATGGATGTTCTAAAGTCGGCGGATCATCAGAAAACCTTTGGTGCCTTGTGAATTTCTTGGACACTATTTCTTTCACAATTTTTTAAATTTTTAAAAAATTTTTTATTTTTTAAATTTTTACGACTTTTTGTGATTTGTATGTGTGATATTTTAACAGTGCAGCGGGGTTGTAGGTGGGAGAGTAGGCCATTTATTTCGTTGATAAAAACATGTCTATAACCTTTTCACGCACATTTTAAATCACTGTGAAAAATTTTAGGACGTTTTGTGCAGAAGTTTTGAAGTTATAGGCGCACAACTTACAAACATTCACATTTATATATATAGATAAATAATTTAATTTATAATTACAAATGCTTTTATGTAAGTTGTCAAAACTAAACAAAATACAGAATTCTTAATTACAGTAATTCAAAAATAAAAATACTGGCTTCAAAAATTTTTTTTCTCATCCAGAATTTTACTTATAAATGTCTAATTAGGATAACATAAAACATAAAAATTTTTTTAATTGTTTCAATCAAGTGAACTATACAGGAGAATAAGTGTCTATGAAAATGCTAAAAATTTCAACAACTTCAAACCATGGGACATCGAATTTTAGAAATATACATAGAAATCCATGAAAATACAAGAAAATCTTTCGAATGATACCAACACTTAAGGAATATTTAAAGTTATAGAAACCTATATGAAACTACTGTTTTCTGAAAAATCTTGACAAATACTTAAGATTTATACAAATTCGGATTCTAGAGCATCAAATTATAAGAAAACGTACAACGAGAATATGAATAGTTGTATACATACTTTACAATTACTTAATATGTATAGATATGATTTCCTCAAAAATTTTTAAAATTTTGAATCCTAGAGCATATCATAATTCTAAAAATTTATATAGAAATCCATGAAAATACCAAGAAATTCTTCAATTTGTATAGATACTGAAAAAATACGAAAAAAAAAATCGACAAAAAGTGGTGAATATCTATGTATAGGATACTGTTTTCAGAAATATCAATTTCAATATTCAAGACCGTTGAAATTTTCAATACTATAGCATCAAATTCTAGAAATTCAAAGTGATCAATTAAAACAATATAAGTCTATAAGAACACCAGAAAATAATACAATATTTTATTAATAATGTACAATACAGAAATCCTAGAAATCTATCTAAAACTTTAAATCTGCGTGGATGTTATTTTCTTGATAATCTATCAAAATATTGAAAAACTGTCAGAACTTGAGCTCCTAGAGCATCGAATTCTAGAAAGCTTTATAGAACTCCATAATAATATCAAAAAATCCTTCAAGTTGCATCAATACTAAAGAAATATGAAAAATACTAAAAATATTATAATAAAAAAAAAATCTAAACCACAGTAACTCGAAAATCACAAAAATCGAACCCCATGATACTAAATACGTATATGAAAAATGAACGACTCTGTATTCCAAGATTTACAACTTCAAAATCCCAAAATTCCAAAAATCTCACTCCCATAACGAGATCATCAAAGATTAAAAATTACAAAGCCCCGCAGGTAATGCATTTTTTCCGAAAACCCTTCCCAAAAATTTTTTCTACCTACGTCCCTGTATCACATATTTCTACTTACCTGGTCATCGTAACTGGAAGTCGGCGCCGAGTCCCCTCGAGAACTGCTGCTATCGGGATTCAAGGTGTACGAGGAAGTCGGAATTTCCAAGATACCGTTGTCTCGGATGCTCGAGTGCTCTTCCGAGGTGTCAGGAATGACGTCTGAAGAGCCAATGTTGAGTTCCTCACAGGTAGAGATTTCGTAAGACGAAGTGCTGATCGCGGATTCCTGATCCTGATCGCGCTCCTGAGGTTCCGGGGTCTCTGGGACATACGAAGAACTCGCGGTTTCGTCCTCATTCAGAAGCAAGCTGTTCCCTGAAAATGTGGACGTCCCAATGCCGTCCACGCTCACGTCATTCGACTGTGTCGGCAAATTGCATTCCTCGCTCAATTCCGGGTCCGAGTCCAAATTCTCGTCTAGGCTCTCCATTTTTTCCACCTCGTAACTTTGCGTCGGAAAACTTGGATCGTCCACAGCATCGTCAGGACTTGGGGTTTCCTGTGTCATAAAAAGCGAAGGAAGGATGATTCACTTTTCTGGACGATATTCCAGAAAAATCACATTACTAGGTAGTTTTAGAAGATAAATCATTTTCAGTCAATTCCCAGGGAACTGCCTGAAAATGGTTTATTTTCTCAAACTATCAAGTAATGTAATATTTTCATTATGTTGTAGTAATTTTTTTTACCTGAACAGATTCTTTGAACGACTGAGTAGGCAAGTCAGAGAAGGACTGTGTTGGGGGCTCAATGTCATACATTTGTATCGATTGTGTCGCTTCTTCGCAGCTGTCTGGCTTTGTGGTTTGAGTTGGAACTTCTGACTGCGAGGGAACTTCTTGATGTACGTCACTCATTGAGCTCTCCAGAAGTTGCGTCGTCGTCTGGGAACATGGATCAACATCTTCATTGGAGACTTCTGCTCTTTCCGAGATTTCCATGTCCATGGGCTCGTCCAATTCCATGTTATCCTCGCAACTTTCTTCGGGAACGACTGACTCTTTGTGGTCATCTTCTTGCTGTTATGGAAAAATTTCACATGAATACTTACAAAATTAGTGACAATCATTTTAACTTGCAATAATTAGAAAAGTAGATAATTATTAACTTTTTTAAATAATTTTTAAAACAAAGAGTAAACGTATTCCAGTTGTACCATAGGTTTAGATTTTGGAGTTTTTAAGTTTTTGACTACTTGAAATGAAAATCTCAATTTCATCTCACTTCGATAATCAGCCGCTCAGTAATTTACAAAATATTTTATTACATTAATAAAAAAGTTACCTTGTTTTTTGATTTTTGTACCTATGTAATCAAACTTGAAAATATCTGCAAAATTTTCATATTTTCTTCGTTTTTTTATTCTTCCCATCCAATGACAGAGAAAAAGTCCAGTAAATTTTGCAATACTATTGAGAATTTCTAGTATAATTTTATATACATCTGACATAGAAAACTCGTTTTTCATCCAGTTCGAAATCGTCAAACTCGTTTTATAGCCAGAGGTACATAAAAAATCGTACGTAACTATGACAGAAACTTTGTATTTATTTCTGTAATTTTAGACCGAGGCGAAGCCTAAGTCTAAAAAACTTCACACTCGTAAATATAAAATTTATGTCTTAATTACGTAATATACTATTCATAGTTGTCAAAACTTCACCTGACAATTTTCTTGTAGAAATTCCTGCTTCACCCATCTTCGAAATTTCAGTGAACACTTTTGGCCTTTGGAAAAGCTCCGATTGATTTTGCGGACGAAATTCTCTAGTCAACTTTGTATTTCAAAGTATATTTTTCAGAATTCTCATACTAAATATTATGACCACTTCATAAATACACAATGTCAACCTTTATATTCAGTTTTCTGAAATTTTAATATTTCTTAATTTCTGCTGAGTTTTTGGATCAATAAATTGTTTAATTTTTTTTTTTCTACTTAGAATTTGCAAAATTTAAATTTAGGTATTTTAAAACCTCAGAAAAACAATTCAATCTTCTTCAGTCTGCATTATTAATATGTTTTTGTTATTTAAATTCGAAAATTTTATTTACCGATTCGTATATATTCAAGATTTAGTATGCCCAACGTTTCCAGAATTTCATATTGTCACAAACGTTTTTATGTATATTTTTTTCTTTCCATTACATCACATGAAATAGTCCATTAAATTTCACTTGGTCCTTGGAAATCTCTAATATGTACCATTTTCAGTAATTGCCAAAATTTTACCTCACAATTTTTAGAGGAAGTTCATGTTCTATCTCGCTCTATAATTTTAGTCATTTTTTTTCGCCTCATGAAAATTTTTGATTTGTTTAACTCAAAATTTGCAACACTTAACTTTAAAAATTCCGCAATCTCAGAAAAAACAGCCTTACTTTTTCGATCCAGATTATTTTGAATATAAGTTTTAATGATGAATTCAAGTTTCGCATAAAGATGAAAAAAGTTTTGTATCAAAAATATGAAATTCGAAATCAGTAAGAATATTTTCTTTCCATTAATTCGAAATCGGTCTTTTTCAACCTCATGGTCGTTGCAAAAAATTTTTTTGGTAGGGGTTCAGAAAACAAGTTCATTATTTTCAGCATTTCCAATTTTTTCATCTTCGATTTGATTTTAAGAGAACGATTTTTCGATTTCTTCGAATTTTAAAGTTATACAATTTATGGATTTCGGAGTTGCATGTTTTATATTTATACAATTTTCCATTTAAATATTTATACAATGGAACTCGATTTTTGTTACTTTTAGATTATGAAAAATAAATTATTACATTAATACGTTCGAAATGTCTAATCCTCTTAATTTGAGAGAATAGGAAATTTCATCTTCATGATGTACAAGTTCTCAAACGTTTTGAATTAAATTCTATTTTTCCAAAAACTATAAAATCGCCAGAATTTTATCCTGAGGATTCGCAGGACCATTTCATTGAAATTTTCAATAATAGTCAACATTAAAAAACTAAAATCATACGTTTCAGCTACACGGATTCTTCATTTTTCTACTTCTGTAATTGTACATTTAAAAAATTTTCAATTTATGACATTTGAAAAGTTCCAAGTTCCCATGGATAATTATACATACTAAAGCAGTTAAATGAAAAATAGTATAATCCAAAAATTAAGGTTGCGTCCAGTACTTTTAAAATTCACAGAAAAATGCTTTGTCTCTTTCAAAATCAAATTCATTCGGTTGAAAAAAAATCTTCAGTTATCAAAAATCATAATTCCAGAGTAATTTATTCCTAAAAATACCATTCAAATTTTTTAATTCAAAATATAGAGTCCTTCCATACTTTTCTGATTATTTGCACTTCAAATACAAATAATTTTACTCGAAAATTTCAGAAGGGGGTCGAACCCCTCAACCTACACCTCTATCAAATATATCCATCTCCATATACAAATGCAAAAAATTATCTGGCGAGTTTAACCTCAGCCAATAAATAGGACTAACTTATGTATAACTTATATATATAAAAAATAGGACTTATCGGCTGAGATTAAATTCGCCAGATACTTAAGTTGAAATAGAAAAGAGGACGTTATAACATTCACGAAAATCACCGAAAGCAAAAAATTAAAGGTTGAAGGCACAGCAAAAAAAAGGTTGCAAACATAGTCAAGCATAAAAAAAAATTTATTACAAAAAAGTCAGTCAACAAAATTTTTAAACATACATTTATGTTCATCAAAATGGTTAATAAATGAGTTTTCATGAAGCCGCGGAAAACCTCTGAACAGAAAATCAGTCACGAGCTCAAATCTTATAAAGACGTCATCATAATATCATGAAATATGTATAAAAATTCTAAGAAATTATTTTTTGGAAAATAAAGTTCCCAGGGGTTCCCAAGCAGAATTCGAGCTCGCCAAATTTCACTTTGGTAATGCAGCAGCATAAAAACTCGACCACCAGATTCATTTTATCATTCAAAAATCTTTTGAGTTCTTGTGCAACTCACAATATCCACTTGATTAGACGTTTCAGCTTGTTCGTTTCCCCTCGATTCGTCGTCTTTGATCATTTGCTCCGCGAAACTCTTATCGAGTTCCTCCAAAGCATTGGCTTCATGTGAAACTTCGTTCAAATCAGAAACTTGGGCAGTCTCTTGTTCGGCTGGTTGTGTTTCGCTCGTTGAATTCGAAGGAATGCAGGTATCATCCAAACTTGGCATGCTGACTGTCGAGACTTCAACAGTTGTTTCACCTGAAAAATTCACTTCTACTCCTTGCTCGTCTATTGAAACCAGTTGAGCCTCTTGCGATGTCACAACATCGCCCTGAATGACGTCATGTTCAATCTCTATTGGCAAAGAAACTGATTCCACGACATTGCTTTCACTGGCAGTGATCTGGATAGGAATCTCGTGCTCAGAGACTTGAACTACGACTTCTTCTGTTGTCACTGTCTCAACTTGTTCGACGTATTCGGTATCATCGACGTAAGAGTCATCGATGATAGGCATAGATTGTGTTGATTGCACCTGAAAGAAACATTTATTTATCAACAGGCCCCAAGAAAATACGTGAACTTAACCTGTACTAAAACAAAAGTTGGACACATTTTAAACAAAACATTTTTGCAAACCTAAATTAACAACCAATAAACCTCTTACCTGTATGGGTTCCTCGGTTTCCTCAATGTTGGGCATGGAATGGCCAGGAACCTGCGCTTGCTCCCTCAGGTAAGAAATGCCCGATTCTTCGTCTGCGTTTACTGGCATGGGAGAGCTGGAAACTATGTGGGCACCTTTGCTTCCCGCAGAAACATTACTGACGACTTCCAAAGGCGTCATTATGGGTTGGTTCAAAGTCAGCGAGGTCTCCGAAACCGACGGCGACGAGATTGGTTCTGTTGGTGGGATTATCGTCGATTGCAAGATGGTCTGGTTTATCAAACTCGTATGGTCCAGTTCTGTGTTGACCAAGCCTGTGGCAGGTGTTTCAGGAAGAGCGATTTCCTGCTGAAAGTCGGAAATCGCAAGAGCTGCTGCGAGGATGTCTTGGCCTGGTGACTGAACGACCGCGCTGGTGCTCGGTTGGGTTGCTTCCTGGGAAGTAGCTTGTATCGTGGCTGACGAACCGTTGTCAGATGAGAATTGGAGGACCATGTTCTCCAGCGATGCTGAATCTCCCATAGAACTCGGATCTATGGGCAGGTTGTTAATAAAGAATAGCCACACATAGAGAACTCGTGAGATATGAAATATCCAAAGAGTTCTATTCAAGTTTGGAGTTTTAGATTTAAGTTGTGAATTCAATGAAAAATATCAGGATTAATAATTAATGAGATATAATAAAACCTAAAATAATTGACTCTTAATTAGCAAACATTTTTCGGTTTGTTGACACAAATTTACTTACTTTATTTTGAGAAATGATTTTATTTTAATATTTGCGAAGTGAATTCAACGAAAAATATCAAACATTCAAACACGGGATTTCAGAAACATGACACCTTAAATAACCTCAAGTCGAGTTAAAATAACTTGAATTGCTTACCAATATACAGAGTCCTGCTTCCATCCGGATTCTGCTGCGTAAGATTTTCCCAGAACAGGGCGTTATTGTCCAAAGGCTGGTATTGTCCTTTTTCGTCGATGGCCATCAAAACGTACGTTTGCGTGCCATCGCTATTCTCAGTGGGTAGAGCCACGATGTGCTGCGCCTGCTGCTCGATCTCTGGCTTTGTTTCTTCGCTCTTCTCTGGTTCTTTGGCAACTGCAACAGTCGCTGTGGCAGGTGTTTCTTCGACCTTGGCCTCAGTTAAATCAACATCCATCATAATATCTCCCATGGCCTCGTTCAACAAATTCTGCCTCGTTGGTTGAGCAGTCACTTTTTCCTGCTTCGGAGTCTCGGCCCTGGCAGCCGCGGGCACAGTCATCTCTCTCCTATCCACTTTCGGAGGTGTATCAATTTGTTGATATCTCCAGGTTTTGGCTTTTTGCGGCGGGGAAAGGTCCTTTGCCTTAGAAACCTGTTGTTGCGCTTTTCCTGTCAACGAGGTCGAACTTATTGGCGTACTTTGCTGGACCAGCATTTTTTTCTTCACTAAAGGCGCCACCTGGCGTTTCTGTTGCACATAAGCCGTCACTGGCTTGACAATAGAACTCCCTACTTTAAACATCTTTTGCTGCGCAGCCTGGAACTGAGCTTTCTGAGCTTGAGAATTTTTTGTAAGATCCTTCAACTTTTGCGCCGTTATTGGGGTCAGCATTGGTTTTGGAGGGACTGCGATGTGCATCACTGTGCCACCATCTATTATTTGTGTTAGCCTCGTTACACCTGAAGTACCAGAAACCATATTCTGTCCCTGAATAGTGCTGGACATTGGACTCAGTGTCCTTCTCTGCTGTTGGAGTTTGGGGGTCACCAACTTTGGTCCCGGGAATCCTGAGCTGACCCTCTGGGACTTGTTGATGACAACTCGACCTTGCTGGATTCTTGAGCTTGCTGGGATCAACTCGGTTTTCATGTTCTTGAGCGCCAGCGATGAGATCAATTGTCCCTTTTGGGTCATGAAATTCTGCTGGACCTTCTGCCCTGACTTGTACTGTACTGTTTTCGTCTGTCCCGATTCATGTGGCAATATGACCACTCGATTGCCTTGTTGTACTATTTGTGGACTGCTGGGGCTACCTACTGTCATGCCTCTCAAGGGCGACATCTGTACACCTGTATCCATACCAAGTTTGTATCGCATTTGCTGGTTGTTTCCTGGAGATTGGACAAAGACGACTTTACTCGAAGGTTTTTGCTGTTGCTGGTACTTGAGTCCTTTGGCACCACTGCTATATGGCGAGGAAACGGTCTTGATACTCGTCATGGTAGGTTGTACCTTCATTTTGTTTCTCAAGATTGTAGGAGTTTCTATTTTCTTTTTGATCAGTTGTATCGGAGGCATGGTTGACTCTATTTGTTGTGCAGGTTTTGATGCTACTGCTTGTGTCATGGTAACTGGGTTTGAGGGTACCATAGCGGGTACTTGTTCCGCGTTATCCGTAGTAACGACAACATCCTCGCTGAACACAAACGGCATCGAGTTTATGTCGAACTCCATGTCTTCCAAACGCTTTGACTTGACGTTTTTGTCTATCGTGACATCTTTAGAAACATCCTTTTCAGGGACTTGGAGTATTCGCATTTTCTGATTTGTTTGAGTTAGATCCAGTTTCACCAACTTGCTTGTCTGTGGTTCTTCATTCGGTAACTTGTGTTTCATCGCAGGACTTGGTGTCTTTTCCAACAAATTCGTATTTATTTTCCATGGTTTCCTAAGCTTCACGTTTTGAATGATGCGTGGTTTTTCACGTTTTTTCTCAGAAACTACGACCTTTGGAGCAACACTTTCCTCGCTTGCAGGCGATTTCGTCACATTCTCCGCATGCTTAGTTATCACTGCTTTAGGTATGCTCGAAATTTCACAAGCTTTTATGATTTGCACTTCGTTGGAGAGCATTGTTACTTTTGGTTCTCCCATTTGCTTTGCAGAAGTTTTCTTAGGCTGGCTTCCAGGAGTTATAATCAACTTGGGTTCGTCTTTCTTTTCTATATTTAAAGTTTGTAGAAAAGCGTCTTGGAACGAGTTCAATGGCAGTGATGACTTTACGGGCTCTTTTTTAACTGGAAAATTGTAAACTGGTTTTGGTAAAATTTTGGGCTTTGTTTCTTGCACAGTAATTTCTTTCTGATTTGAAACACTGTTGACCTTTATTACATTTTTCTCGTCAACTTTATTCTCGATTTTGTCCACTTTTGGCAGCTCCACATCAGTCTTCATCGTCTCGACCTGCTCAACTTTTGGAACACAGCTATCCTCTTTAACAATACTTACTTTTTCTTCAACTTTTGTTTCAATTTCTGAACTATCCCCTACTAGCGTCGTGATCAATTCATCATTGGAGACATTTGTTGATTCAGGTTTACTTTGGATCTGAGATTTTTCCATCAGACTGTCTTGTAACACAGCCAAAGTCTCCAAAAACTCAGTCTCTTCGCTCAATAACGAATGCTCAAACTTTTTGATCTGCGACTTTTTGGGAGGCAGAATGTCAGTTTTTTCAATTTCAACTTCAGGGATTGAACTTTCAGTGTTTGGCAACACTTTTTTTTCGTCTTCCAAAATTTCTTGTGGCAAAGTTTGCGTCTCTGACGTTGTCTGTGACAAGTTTTCTTTCTGCAAATCTTCCAATAGTATTTCATTTTTGAGAATTTCAATTTTTTCTGAAACTTGATGCTCTATTCGAGAAGAGTCAACAGGGTCTTCGGTGGTAATCGAGATCACGATTGTAGGCTTGCATGATTTTTCAAGCGATGTCAAATTTTTGGTTTGTGCGCCTTTTTTAGATTTAGCACCAGATTGCTTTTCGATCACGTCTTTCATTTCCAACTGACTCTGTTCCACTGATTTTAAAATTTTCACCAAGCCTTTTTTGTTTTTCTTCTTACTCTCTTCAAAGAAAGTCTCTTCGCAGTTTGATTGACTGCCATCGCTCATGGATGAAAAATACTCAGGACTGCTGACATAATTATCAGTATATCTTTTGTTCGGTTTTCGTAACCTTCCCGACGAAGAACGCTCATAATCAAATTCAGCTTCGACTTTTTTCTTGCCACTTTCCACCAATTTCGAATAGTCTTCTATTTCAACATTTTTCTTTGGGCGGCCCCGGCGTTTTTTGACTTCAGTAGTTTTTGGACTTTGTGTTTCAACCTGTGGACTTTCTATGATTTCTTCGCCAACAACCATGGCAGCACTTCCTGAATTTTCACACACGGGTTCGTCTTGAAAATTTTCCGATCGTTCCTCTTCTTCGACTCTCATTACTTCAACAGGGTTTCCTTCCGCTTTTTCAGTATCTTTCTTTGAAATTGTTTCAGTATTTTCAACCTGACTTGTTTTCATAATTTCTTCTGCAATTTGCGCAGGTTCTTCTGAAACTACTTCCATAGTTTCTTCAGAGTTCTCTTCAAAAACTGTGCTTATGGGTTCTTCTGAAAAATTTTCAGTGGATTCTTCTGGAACTGTTTCAACATGCTTTTCAGAAACTTGTTCAAAGCATTCTTCTGGAGCTGTGCCTACTGATTCTTGTAAAATTATTCCAGTGGGTTCTTCGGGAACTGTTTTAATAACTTCTTCCACAATTTCTTCAATATTTTCTTCTATAATAGTTTCTACAGGTTCTTTTGATGTTTGTTCAGCATGTTCGATAACTGTTTCTGAAGTTTCTTCAACAAATTTTTCAGTTGATAATTCCTGTGTTTTCATTTCAAATTCTCCACTTATTAACTCAACAAATGCATCAGACACGTTTTCATCAAATTTATTCACATATTGTTTAGCTGGTTCTTCTGAGATTTTTTCCTCAGATCCTTCTACAATTTTTTCCTCGGGCTCTTCCACCATTTTTTCTTCAGGTTCTTCTACAATTTTTTTTTTTGATTCTTCAACAATTTTTTCTTCAGGCTCTTCCACAATTTTTTCTTCAGGTTCTTCTACAATTTTTTCTTCTGGTTCTTCCATAATTTCTTCCTCAGGGTATTCCATCATTTTTTCCTCAGGCTCTTCTACCATTTTTTCTTCAGGTTCTTCCACAATTTTTTCTTCAGGTTCTTCCACCATTTTTTCCTCAAGTTCTTCCACAATTTTTCCCTCAGGTTCTTCTACCATTTTTTCCTCAAGTTCTTCCACAATTTTTTCCTCGGGTTCCTCTACAATTTTTTCCATGGTTTCTTGAATCATCTCAGTAGATTCTTGGACAATTTTTTCAGTAGTTTCTTCCACCATCATTCCAGCAGATTCTTCTAAAATTTTTTCGGCGGTTTCTTCTGAAAATCGTTCAGCAAGTTTTTTTGAAATTTTTCCTGAGAATTTTTTATTGGATTCTTTATGGATCTGAACTGATGATTCTTGTGACGATTTTTCGACAGTTTCATCTGGAAGTGATTCTGAAATATGAACTTTTGGATTTAGTTGTGCTTCTACTGGCAAAAAGTTTTCAGCTGGTTCTTCGGACATTTTTTCCACAGATTGCTCTACATTTTCTTTAATCTGGTCCTCCACCAACATTTCATTGACTTCTTCTTGAATTTTCTCAGTTTTCACCTCATGCACATTTTCACAAGGTTCTTCAGGGACCTCCATTTCGGATTGTCTTGACATTTCTTCATCCAACTTCTCAGGAATATTTTCTTCACTTTGGAGCCTGGGCATGGTCTTTTCATCCTCTTCTCCAAACTCTGACAGTATTGCATCATTTACTGGCTGGGTGTTTTGTTCGGTGTCCTTCCGAAAATTTACATTATCTTCATATTCCAGTTCGGCCAGCTTCTGAGTAGTTTCAGATTCCATCATCAATTCCTCCATCTTTGCCACTGATTCGTTCACATTTTCGTTCTCCAGTTCTTTGTTATTAGAATCTTCTTCTGGTTCCTCTTCTACAATTTTCAGCGTCTCCATGGGAACTCCTTCATCCTTTTCGACATCACTCGTTATCTCATCACGTTTTTCCTCAGTCGTCTCGCTCGATTTCCTTGACCTGGAACCATGAGTTGGTTTTGTTGGTGACTCCTTTGGTTTTGAGTTAGCCTCCTTTTCTTTCTCGTTCCTCAGTGCCTCGCTTTTTTCAAATTCCTTGATTATCTCTTTCTTGAGCGACATTTTGCTCCCAAGCCTTGGAATTTTACGAGACTGTGGTACAGCTGGCTCACAATCATCCTCGCTGAAATCGAAACACGCGAACTTGGATTTCTTCTCATCCTTAGGATCCTCACTATCGTTTTTGTTGTCAGACTCATCGTCTGTCGACTTGAACGACTTCACAGGAGATAGCGCAGGCAACGGCTTCGTCGACTTCTTCGGTGCATTTTGAGCCATAAATTCAGCTAACCTGTTAGATTCCTCCAGCAATTTGTTCGATTCCTCCAGTAAGTTCTCACTGCCTAAGGTCATGGACTGCATGGTGAATTCATCATCGCTGTTCAAGTTTGCATCGGCATTCACGCTCGTCTCCGAAGAAAAACTCGCCCCAACCGCGACTTCCTCGTTGGATTCGATGCTTTGGTCTATCTCCATGGGCACGTCCTCGTCGCCATCGTCATCCCAGTCTTTTAACAACTGATCGAGTTGGCGAGGGTCAATTTTCCTTTTCTTACCCGCTTTTTCCACAGACTTGAGCAGCTTCCTCTTGGAGTTTGATTCGCCAGAGCTCTCAGGTTTGGCTTCGCTGCTCTTTAGCGATTTCTCTTTCCTCACATACTTTCGCTTCGGGGTATTTGAGTTGGAAGTTCGATTTTTTATGTGCGCGTGGGCCTTGGACTTGCTCGCCTTGGTGGGTTTGGTAAAACTATGACTCTTTATATGATAAATTATCACATTTACTCGTGATGCCGTATAATCACAAAGATTACAAGGGTAGAGGGAGCCGATTTGTAAAGCTGAAGGGGTCGACGACAAACTGTTGCTCTGTTGCCGAATGCGAAACTCGTGATCACTGCGGCGCTTCAAGAATTGAGCCTGTGAGGCTCGTCGAATTTCGTTGCTCATGCTTTTACGAGCCTTGTTGTCATCCTTCTTCTTCTTCGGAACCTTTTTTTCACCAAAAAGCGAGGAAATGTCTGGTTTTTCTTCGGGAGTGAATTTATTGCTTTCAAGGATAGACGGATCGCCGTTCGTCAGTTTCTCCGCAGTCACCACATCGCTTGGGAATTTTTCCATCAATGATGAGCCATCTTTCAAGCGGTTTCTATATTTGTCTGAAAGATTATGAAATTGGTTGATTAAGTTTGATCTTGTTTTAAAGAATGAATTTTAAACAATAGAGTATATGACTTTTGCATTCTAAATCAAAGTTAGAACATCTTTGAAAAAATTCACAGAATTCATGTTTTTTTGAATTTTATCGAATAATTGTTTTCATTTATTATTTACGTTAATGGGCAAATGTATACTAATTTTATGAAACATTACTATGAACATATGTCGAAAAAAAAGACAATTCAAGAAAACGCAACATTAATTTCTTGAAACCTTCAGTCAACTTACCAAGACCTTTCTTGATGAAATCATCTTTTTGTGTGCAATTATACTTGTAAATTTGGTGATAGTTCTTGACATATTCACTGAAAATCAAGAAAAAAAAACAATGAACAAAAGTTTTTTTTTTTTTCATTTCGAGTAAAGCATCCAGAAAAATGTAGAAAGCGAGGTTGAGCCTTCGGTATTCAATAAGGTTAGATTTATTGATGACTAGCTACCACCAGCAAGCTTTGCGCCGCGGTTACCACGTTGTTATACTCCGATTAGTCAGGAAAAGTCAATTGTTCAATCAAAAAACGAAAATTACCAAAAAATTATCCGAATCCCAAGATTCAAAATCTCTCTTTTTTTTTTTGAAACGATTTCCAATTTTTTCACGGAATATGAATAAGATGATTATGAGTTACAACGAAGAGATATTATACCAATATAATGGATTATATTGGTCAAGAAGAAGTTATATGTATTTTATAAAGTTTCCAATGATCCTTTTTTACAATAAAAGTAAAGAGTAAAATTAATGAAAGTTTATTTGTTAATCAGGATTAAGAGATGATCATTGTGAGTATCATAATTATAATTTTATTATAACTTTTCAGGATTTGTGACAATGTATGATTTTAGGATTCATGGAATTCCGTGATGATTTGCGATTGTGACTTTTTGTGACTTTTGTAATAGTTTTTTATATTTTCTGATATTTCTTACACAGGGTGTCCCAAAGTCAAAAGATCATTAGAAAACCATTGACCTCGTGAAATTCTAAGACACTTTTTCCTTTACAATTTTTATAAATTTGCAAAACTTAAGGAGTTATGAATAATTCAGTTTCGTCCAGTCACTATTCGGGAAGGCGGGGCTTTTGATTAAAGCCCCTCCTCCCTTCATCGTTACTCTTTCTAAGCTCACTCCTATAGAAAAGTGTGGGTAATTGAAGAGTGTGATGGAATGTAGATAATTGATGTCTCTTATCTTGAACGAAAATTTTTTCTCTGGCTCACCCTTGCTTTTTTTATAATATTCTTTTGTCCAACTGTCACATTTACAGTGCAGTATCTTTTAATTTTTTTTTTTTTGTAGATAAAAAATGCCGTTAACATTCTATTATACACACCTCAGCGATCCCAGTATTCCCATGAGAGTAAGCTAAGAGAACAAGTCTCTTCTATGAAAAGCCCCGCCTCTCCAAAAGTTAGACGAAATAGAATTAATTATATCTGTTTAAGTGTTGCAAATTTTCAAAAAATACAAAGTTTGTGATTGTGCGCGCGCGCGCGCGCGCGTGTGTGTGTGTGTGTGATATTTTAACAGTGCAGCGCGGTTGTAGGTGGACGAGTTGGCCATTTAGTTGGTTGATTAAAACATGCATATAACCTTTTCACATATGTGTTTAATCACTGGGCAAAATTTTAAGACTTTTCATGCAGTGGTTTTGAAGTTAAAGGCGCACATCTTACAGACATTTACTTTTATACATGTAGATACGAAAGAAACACAGTAAAAATTTTTGAAAACATCTACCAAAAAATTTTGATGATTACTCACAAAGTTTCTTCCTGGAAGAATTTAACAGCTGCCAAGAGAGGTTTGTTTTCCAGCTCTTTTTGAGCATCTGAAGGCAGCTTATCCCGGTCCACAACCTGGCCTGGCCACCAGCAGGCGCCAAGTTTTACCCAGACCACATCACCATCAAGATAAGAAACCTCACTTTGGTCGCACATTTTGACTAGATATCTGAAAAAATCAGTAACAACTCATCAGAAATAGTTATCTATAAAAATATTAATAGGTTTTAATATACGAAAGGTTTTAAAATTGCTTGAAAATATGGTTTGAACTTTTTACATTTGTTTAACACTTTCAGAGCTGTTTGGAATATTTTAAAACTTTGTTACAGAACTATCACTAGTAATAGGATCATTGGGAAATTTTTTTTATACATAAACAAGAATTAGACCCTTGTACCTTTGATTCCAGTTCCTTTGAATGCATAATCCAATTGTTTACAAAAAAATTGTTGATTGTTTATTTTTGAACACTGCTCCGCTTTACAAATTCATCAAATATCAAATTGATCCCTCAGAGCCAAGAATTGGTTTTTTTATAAATGAAGAAACCAATTTTTCACTCTAACAATTCTATATTTCAGCCTGCAATTGAGCCCTCATCAGGAAAAAACTTCTTAATGAAATCGAACCTATCACTATTATACAATTTTTCTTTCTGTTCATAAATGATTTCCCGAGAACATGGAAAAATCATTTCGTCCGCTCATATTAAGAAGCACGATAAACATTATACAATTTGTCATTTTCTGTCAGTATTTTAAATTGTACAACAAAGTATTCTTCAAGTCGTGATGCTGCAGCTTCGCGTACTATCAACGACGAATTAGGGAATAGTCAGTCGTTATGCAATAGTGATAGATTCGATTTCATTAAGAAGTTTTTTCCTGATGAGGGCTCGATCTTAGGCTAAAATATAAAATTGTCAGAGTGAAAAATTGGTTTCTTCATTGATAAAAAACAATTATTGGCTCCGAGGGATCAATTTGATATTTGATGTATGTTTTGATTTCTTCTAATTCATAATCAGCTATTTTATTGCAATAGTATAAGTGCGATGTGGTGAGTTAAATTGAGTGTTTGTAATTCCCAAATTTTTTTTCCATAAGTTTGCAGTAATATTCTAATAAATTTTAAAGTACTTAGGTATGCAGAATCATTCAGAGTAGCATTCAGCGCATGCTACTCTGGCAGGCACATGCGCTTCAGTGGTGGGAGTGAAATGACAGAGGGGAACGCTCGTTAACGTAGAGCTTGTTAACGTAAGGTTTAAGTGTACTGAAAAATTAATCAAATGTCATAATGTCACTTTCTTAAATTGCATAATAAATGTTTGACGTCACATAAAATATTTATAAAAATGTAAGTGACATGTTGTGTAATAATGAATTTGTATATCATTGAAATTTGGGTGAACAATTTATTAGATAGCTTAAATAACTATCCTATTGTAAGGATTCAAGCAAATAAATAAATATTTCCCTGGAACTTAAATAATTGGAAATTTTTTGTGGGATCAAAATAGACATGATTGCTAGTTACTATAAACAAATTTAACTTCTCTCACAAGTTGCTAGTGTCAACTTGTCTTAGTAATAACTGTGGAATTGAAAGATAGGTAGCTCAAAATATTTTGCAAAAAAGTTAGGAATATGGGAACTGAAAAAGAAAATTCATAATATCCATAATTCATTTAAAATATGTATAATATCGCTTTATAAAAAATGTATTATGTATAATTTTATATGATTTCAATATTTGCTAATGCTGGGTTAGATATAAATGCCAATAAAAATTTTTCCATCTAAATTCTAGTAAGAAATAATTACCAATCAATTGACACCAATAAAGAACAATCAACTTATACATTATTAATAAATGTTAAGAGTCTAGAAGTCCTTATCAATTTTTTTCCGCTATACTTGATGCTTTCTATCACATGGTGTAAATATAAATAGATTAGGATAAAATACTAAAACAATTATTAAATAAAATAATACTTGAATACAATGGTACATTGTGTATCGCATCGAATTATTGCTATTCCGAGGACAAGCACAGAAAAATATCGTCCTTGTCCATACATAGCAAATGCGTGAAGGTTCAACTAATATTGTGTACGTTGCCGGATAAAAACGCTTGTTTTTGCTCAGCTTAAACTTATGTTTTTACCCAGAGACGTACAATAAATATTGAAGATATAAAATACTAGATACTGAAACACAAAAATAACTACTAAATAAAATAATGTCAAATACTGATGTTAATTAATAAATAAATGAAAAACATATCACCCAATACTGAAATATTGATATTTTATTTTTCAATAATACTGCGATTCCCATGGATGCCAATTGACAACTATTATAATAATTTCTCACCTAAAACCGTATTGAAACATTCAAATGATGAACAAATAGTCTGGATATCAAAAAAATATACCTAATCTAGTTTCGCACCAATCCTGTTCTCCGTAAAACGATAGTCCCTTCGCAATCCCTTGGCTTAACCCTAAAAAACAAGACGACCATCATAATAATGTCACAACGAAAGAAAAATTTAAGCTTAAAATAACGTGGTAATACCTACTCTATCGAAAACATTGGGCGCTATAACGTCAGCAACAAACAGCATCGATTGCAGGCGATGGGGTTCAGTGTTTTATAAACAAAAATAATACGTGCGGCCGTCAAAAAAGATGGGGAGCAACGCAGCATGCAAGAGACCGATGCGCGCAAAAACACAGCGCTGTGAATATCCGATGCTCTGGAAAAACTAGATCCTCTCCTAGTTTTCTATACGTCAGTGGCGGATTTCCTCGGGAAAATGGTCGTCCGGCGAAAATCAGCAACAAGAAAATTGCAGAGAATCCGCGAAGTGACGTTTTCTCATATGCACTTGTCTCTCTCTCTCACTCACACACGTAAAAGCACACGCACGCACCGTTTTCGGTCGTCGCCGCCGAGGCGGCAACAGAACGTTTTTTCTCACGTCCCCGGGGTGATATTTTCACCAATTAAGGCGTGCCAAATTCGGGGTTTATTGAGGATCGCGAATATTTCGTTTTCCGCGAAAAATGCGTACATGTATACAAATTTCACTTCAGGATATATCACTCAATTGCCTTCTGCCTGCTTCTTGCTGCTTCTGCCCACGAAGAGTGACGAAGAGGTGCGAAGAGGACAGTGGATAACAGTGGAGGACAGGCATAGGGCTGTATGTACCTTAGACCATATATATAGTACCTTATAACTTTGTGGTCTAGGGGCTGTACTGATATTGACTGATATATACAATTGTTGATACAATGCGAAACAATGTGTATATACACTCTTGTATCCCGTTAGGGACGAAAAAAAAAACTTGAAAACCTCCCGATAAGGACTTTATCAGAGTGGGGGCTCTCCTCGGAATAAGGGCACGCGTGCGCAGTGTGCATATGTTATGCTAAGTGTAAACATAACCTTTTTTTAGCTGAGAGCTAATCAGATTTTCGATTCCTTGCACTTATTTTGAAGGAATTTCGTCCTTAACGGGAAGCAAATGTCGGTCCTTAAACCGAGATGTCCTTATCGGGAAGATAAGGTGTCCTTAACGGGAGAGACGAGTGTATATACAATGCAATGCATGCAATTAGTACAATTTGATACAATTTGCGTATGGATACAATGCATGACACTGCTGAAATTTAAATTTTGCGTGGCCATTACGGGGTTTTTTTCTCTCTTTCTCTCCCGCATCATCAACACTATTTTTTTCTTGCTTGTTCTTATTCCGGATTGTTTAGCATTGTTTCTCACTGTATAGCACAATAATACAATTACAATTTGCATGCATTGATCACTAACAAGCACTAACAAATATGGCGGTGATTTTCGCACAATTTTTCAGATAAATTGCCGAAAAATTTACGTGTTTTACTGTATGTGCTATAGTATATCTTGTGGACATTGCTCCAAATTGTTTTTATACTTTTCGTGCATTTTTGTGTACGTAATTTGCATTACAAAAATTTGTAAAAACCACGATAAATAAAATGGCAGTAACGGTACCGTCGAGGTTCGCTGTTTTGAGCTTGGATTACGATGACGACAAACCGAAAAAATCTCCAAAACCAAAAATTGACGTGAAAACCGGTCAGAAAAACAAGGGTTCGGAAAAGCAGAAACAACAACCAGCTAAAAAAGACGAGAAAAAGAAGCAAAACAAGGTTGGTTGAGACACTGTGAATTTATTCAAAAATGTATATTTTTACCGGCAAATTGACGGTTTGTATGCAAAAAACGATGAGGAAAATTGAAGGGGTTGATTTTTAATGTGAGTTTTGTGTTTGCAGAGCAACAAAAAGAAAAAAGTCGTCGATGACACCAAACAATGGGAACAGTGGAAACAAAAAGACACCGAGGTTATTTTCAAATTTTTTAAATTATTCTTTTAGAGGATTTTTCCCGTGGTCAATGCTAATTGCATTGGTAGTTTTACTTGCTGCTGTCATATATAGTACTGTCAAAATTTTTACACGATTTTAAATGTTCGTTTTTCATATTTGTTTCTCTTGGATTTATTTTGGATCATATGAATCCTGAGGTACCACTGAGATTGCACTATTAATATGTTTGAAATCATAAAATAGTAATCACAAAAAAATTAACTTATCTCAAAAATCTATCTACAATAATAATTTCTCAAGAAAAAAATATATTCACGAAGTCAAAAGTTTGATGATAAACCATTAGAATTTTATCTTGAGATTTCACAATCCTGTTAAGTCATATCCCATTAAGGCCCAAAACACTTTCGCTCTTCACAATAAGTACAGACACATCCAAAAGGCATATATTTGACTACTCGTTGTTACAGGAGAAATTATTATTGTAGATGGATTTTTGAGATTTTGAAGATACGTTTACTTTTTTTAGCTGAAAGTTAGAGGAAATAAATTCAATAACAATAAACAATTACTAGTTGCAAATCAGAGCTAATAATTTCGATCCATTCAGACAACCAAAGTTAAAATTTGTCACACAGTACCATTTGTTTTTTTTAGATAATAGCTGTCAATTTTTGTCATAATTTTTTTCTTTTTATTTCCTTTTTTTTTTTTTTTTTTTATTGATTTCTAATAAATTTTCTTCTAGATTTTAATGAATTTTTTATTCGTATTTTATTATATTCTTGTCTTTTCACCTCTCAGCTAATAATTAAGTTTTTTTTGTCCCTAGTTTTTTTTTATTAACGATCTTCTTACGTTTTTATTTAAATCTCATAAAAATGGCTCTTCAAGTTCGATAATTTTAATTACCACTCTTGAATTATTGTATTTCATCAGATCTTTAGGTTTCAGGAAAAGAATCTTGTCTAATGAAATCCTGAGGAAAAAAAAAGTTTAATCTTTTTCATGCAACATTATTTTAGTTCATCAAAAATTATAAATTAATGTCTTTGAATTCAAATTGAAATATTTTCCATTGACTTGGTAATGATTGTAAGTCTCATTATAAAAAATACTTAATTGCAGAATGTGGAAGAAAAGTATGAACAAGATATGCATGAAGCTATCATGATGTCCAAACTCACCTATCACGCTCAAGTTCAAAATGCCAAAAAAACAGGAAAAGAGCCAGAACCACCTAAAAAAGGAAACAATAAAAAAAATAAAAAATCAACTATGTCTTTGTTGGAATTCAACAAATTACACGCTAATGGCGATCCAAATTCAACTGCAAAAGTTGAAGTCGAAGATAAGGCCAAAGGTTCATTAATTTCTCCAACTTCAATTTACTTTTTTAATTTATTATAATATTCTTGAAATTTTTTGATTATGTTTCTTACTTTCTATTGCTTGAATTGAGAATTTTTAATTCCAAAGAAATCGTAATGCATAAATTCAGATATTTTTGGTTGATCCATTAAAGGAACATTTAAAAAATTATATTTTTATTAGATTTTTTCCTCGTTCAAACAAATATACAAAAAAAACTAACAATTTTACAAGATACACTAAAAATTTCAGAAATGAACAGAATTGTGTTATATAAAATGCAGCTTTATTTTTATTTCAGAGGAGCCAAAAGATGATCCAGAATTCTTTAACCGAATAGAAAAAGAAGTGAACCAAGAAATAATGAAAAGCAAAGAAAAAGACACGGTGAAAGCACGACTGAACCAATTGGATGAAGAAATATCATTGGCTAAGTTGAAGCTGGCTGTAGAAAAGCGAGATGAAGCAATAGCCAAACTCCAAAATGAGCTAGAGGCCACAAAGAAAGATTTAAGCGAAGTAAAAAATAGAAACAAAAAACTTTGCATCATGCTGGCGCAGGGTGAAAGTGGGTATTTTTATTTTTATAATTTTCATTGATCTTTGAATTTACTTCTTATCTTGTAATATATTTTATCAAAATCGTTGAAAATTTTAGTTTCTGAGAACATTAAATTAAATTTATTTTTATTAATTTTGAGGTCGTTTGATTTAATTGTTGCAGTGAAAGAAAAAGCTGCCATTATCGCTGAAGTTGAGAAGTTGCAAGAAGTTCGAGATGATCTTTTGTCCGAAGTTTCTTCGTTGCACACTCAATTGGAGCAAGAACGATCCAAAACTACTCGAGCGTCCATTGCTGATACGAAAACCACGAAGCAAGGTGTAAGTATTTGATTTTTGACATTTTCTTTGAAAATATTTCATATCACGAGTTCAAGAACTCGAATTTTTCGTACTTAAAGTTTGGAAGAATAAACGGGTCTAAACTATTTCATTTAAATATCAACAGAAATTTTTCTCTACCTTACATCTTGTTGAGAAAGAGAACTAAAAATGAATTTTTTTTCTTTTATTTTGTTACAGGGAAAAAAGCAAAAAGCAAATGAATACTCGTAATTTTACTCGCCAAAATTTTCGACGTGATCCCAATATTTAGATAAGCCCAGGAATATTTTTCGCATGTACATCTTCCATAACGCGGTGTCATAGCGCAGAAAAATGTTTTTTTTTTTTTTTTTTTTTTTTTCATTATTATAAGTGAAATTCAATTTTTTCGCGTTTAATGTGAAATTAAGATGTAATTAGTGGCTAGATCCTTGAGTTCTTATTGATAATTTTTTTTGTCGTTACACTGGAACCTTGGAACAAAATTTGATTTATACATCAAAGTTCAAGATATTGTGGAAACCAGTGGATTTGATTACACACGAATGTGTAACTTTGATATATTTTGTAATAAAAGCGTTCTGCGAGGAAGAAGGGTATTTTTTATTTATGCCATTTTTTGCAGTTAGGGAATTTTTGTAGTTAGTAAGCAGAGTATAATATTAATTTATATGAAGTTTAACGGATATTTAATATTTTATGAGTTTGTAGAAATCTTATGCAAATTTTTCAAAATTTTTATTTATATTCAGGTTTTAATAATTTTCGAGATGTTTGCAATCATGTGAATAAACGATCAACAAAATTTCATTTGCGTTTCAAAGTTATTATATTTTTGTAAAAAAACATAATAGTTTTTCAAAAAGTTAAAAACAAACTGCAGACGATTTTTGAAATGTTCATTTTTTGTCGAAATTCCCGGGAAATTTTTCAATTTATTTTTAAATTTTTTATTATTGGCATTTTGGAAAATCCACAAAAATTTATAAGTAAATAACTGGCATCAATGTTTCGAAGAATTCCCACAAATGTTGATGAAAGATAAAAGCTTGAAAATATTTGAAAAATTCTACATTTTCTACTCCAATAGATTTCACGACAAAACCGTGGTACGCAAAAAAACCCCGTATCTTCAATAAATTGACCATTTTCTATTATTCGATTTACTTCGGTCCGTTTCTCCCTCGGGCTTTTGGGCTTTAAAAATGTTCGACGTTTTCTCGACGCTAAGCTTCATCCGGATTATATGCGCTCGCATTTTTACCGTATGCATATTTGTCCCCTTTTTGGACGTAGCTTTTTTCCTTTTTCATCCATTCTTTTTTTTTTTTATTTCGATAAGTTACGTTTGATGCAGAAATTTTTAACTCGTTCACAATGAAATTTCTGTCGAGTGAGAATGCGTTTCGTGGTGAAAAGAGGCTCGAAAAAATGAGGACGATGAAGCATACATTGAGCCGAGACTTGACCAATAAAAGAGGCATTAGCGTTAAGTGCCCACTAGTCTTGTTTGTTTCGAAACCCCGGGGTGGAAAGGAAAGATGGGGCGTTTTAAGCAAGGGTTGAAAACTTTTGTCGGTGCGGAGTTGATGAAAATGGGGAAAGATTTAGGGTTTTGATGTCAGTTTTTGAAGATTTACAGAAAAAATGAGAGATTATAATGTATGTATTGAATCAAGGGAAAACCTAAATATCAAAAGGGTCAATATATATTTATTTAAGTAAATAAATAAACATTTATTCTAACATAACATCTTACAAATTGTTCAAAGTTAACGCTCCGTGCAGTATGCAATCTTCAAAGTTTCATGATCATTGGAGCAAGGGAGAAAGAACACACACATTGTGTATTTTCAATTTTGAGCTTTCGACCCCATTTTTGGGTCCTTTTCAGTATTCAAATATAAACTTTGTAGAATTAAATATTACTAAAAATAATGAGACTTTAAAATTTGATTGGTTCAGGAAGGTTACATCGTCTGATAGATTTTTTCATTATTCATCCAACCATCCACAATCTCAAAAGATTCAAATTATCTATAACATGATTGATAAGGCGATAAAATTATCGGATAAAGAGTTCCACAAAAAAAATCTAAATATTGTTAGAACAATTTTAATGAATAGTGGATATCCAGAAGAATTGATAAAAAAACATATACAAAAGAGATTGAATAGTATTAAAAATTCTCATAATAAAACTAAAGAATCAGGTCTTAAAGATAAAAATGGATTTGTTCCATTGCCTTACATAGGAAGTTTATCAAGGAACTTTGTGAGATTCAATGAAAAATACGGTTTAAAGACAACATTCAAAACTCAAAATAAAATTAACACTAAAATCATAAAGAAAGAAAAAGATAAGCTTGATAAAGAAGAAAATCAAGGATTGGTTTATGAATTGAAATGCAAGGATTGTAACTTAGTTTATGTAGAAGAGACGAAGAGAAAGTTGAAAACGAGAATTAAGGAACATAAGAACAATATAAAACATGCAATGAATACACATAATGTTGTCACGAATCATCGTCTAGAAAGTGATGGTCATTATTTCAATTCGGAAGACGCTAGAATATTAAATTTTGAGAAGAATTATTATAAAAGACAAATAGCTGAAATGATATACATAAAAACGGAGAAAAATAGTATAAACAAACAGACAGACACACCGAATTTAAATGCGAACTATGATAAATTGTTTAATAAAATTTATTGATGAAATATTTTTCGAATATGAAGGAAATTTAACAGTGTTATCTGATTTCTTATCTGAACTAAAGTTTAAATTGGGTGGTTTGATTCTTTCAGAATAGGTACACGTGGCCCTTGTCGCTTGAATCATAAAGTTCATTTCGCTCATGTTGGAAAATTATTAGTTTATCTTTGGTAAAAAGAATCTTCTATGAAAATAGTGAATGATTGGTTCATAATGAAATGTGCATCTGAAAGAACTAAATTGGTGTAACATATATTTGACGGAGTAAGTTTTTGAAATATCTATATATTTGTTACTTAAATTTAAATTTAAACTTAAATATGAAAAAGAAAAAATAATAAATTTATTTAGGTTTCAGAAATGTAAATAGAATTAACGGAGAAAAAAGATAACTTTTATTTTTAATCGTCTAAAAGAAAGGAAGATAGACTCTTTGACGCACTGATGGACAGGAAGTTATTGAACTCGTCTTAAATAAATCATGGTAAAATTTTTGAAAAATATGGTTTTAATTGTTCAAAACTTGTCAAAATTATTATGCTTGTTAAATTAAAAACATTTAAATACAGTTCCTGAAGAGGACCCAAAAATGGGGTCGAAAGCTCAAAATTGAAAATACACAATAACAAGGAAAATAAGAGGAAAAGGATCGTGTGTGTTCTTTCTCCCTTGCTCCAATGATCATGAAACTTTGAAGATCTTAGAAATCGGTTTGTCAGATAAAAGTTTTACTATATCATTTTATATATGCAAAATCACGATACTCATTTTTAACTTTTCTCAGTACTTATTATGTACGTATACAATTATAGAGACTTTCTGGTAATACATTTCCTACATTTATTTCCTGAATTAGATGCTCTAGGATTTAGGGTTTCACAGATTCTTAGTAGTTTCATAGGTTTTTAAGAAAATTATATGAGCATACATTTAAGGTATTTTGTACTTGAAGGTATTTCGTGGAATACAAGCCTTTTTAAGTTTTTTCGTACTTTATACTATTTATCAAATTTTCAAAGATATTCTAATTTTTTCATATATTCCTGGCAGTTTCGTATATCGTCGTATAGGCTTTGCGAATTTATTGATATAGAATTTGAAAATTACTAGATTTTCAGTATTTTGAAGAATTTTCCAGGAAACAGATTTTTTACAGATAACTGGTATTTCATAGGTTTCCAGTACTTTAAGTATTAATCGTATTTTTACAATGTTTTTACCATTCGAACGATTTTCGGGAATTTTTACGGATTTTTATATATGTATATGTGGAATTTGATGCTGTATGATTCAAATCTATATTTCTACATTAACTTTCGTTCGTATCTAGTATTCAAAGTATTTTTTATATTTTTTACTATTATAAAAAATTAGTAGGATTTCTTGAGTTGTTTATAAATGTTAGATTTTTTTAAAATTAGGATTGAATGTTGTATTGACTTTTATTATTTCTAATAATTGTTAAGAAAATAATATCCATGCACTATCAGGATTTTAGATATTTCTACTTTTGTTCATTCTCCTTTATTTTTAAGCATTTTTATGAAATTTTGTAGTATTTTTTAGTATCCTTCTAGATTTCCAATATTTTCATAGATTGCTATGTATATTTCAAAAATTTGATGCTCGAAATTGCAAAGTTTTATAAGTTGTCAGCATTCAAACGATTTTTGAAAACATAATTTTTCGTAGATTTCTAGTGATCTACAGGGTTCTTGTTGTTTCAGTATTTTTCATATTTTTTGAATATTTATAATATTTGAATGATTTTAAGTCTTCTTCAAATTTTAAGCATCTATGAAATTTCGTAGTATTTTCAAGTATTCTGCTAGATTTTGAATATTGTTGTGAATGACTCTGTAAATTTCGAGAATTTGATGTTCTAAACTTCAAAATTTTACGTAAAGATTTTTGGTACTTTGAACGATTTTTCAGAACACCGTATTGCGTAGATTTCAAGCGTTTCAAAAGAATTCTGGTGATTTCGGTATTTTTCATATTTTTCGAATTTTTTCAAGATGTGGATGATTTTTAGCGATTTCTATATTTTTCAGCATAACAATAAAATTTCGTAATATTTTCTCGTATTCTTCAAGATTTTGAATATTTTTTTGGATTGTTATGAAAGTTTCAAAAATTTGATGCTCCATAAATTGCGAAGATTTCTAAATTTTTAGCGTTTCAAATGGTTTCTCAGAACAGTTTTTCGTAGATTTCTGGTGTTTCTAAGAATCCTTGTTATAACAGTATTTTTCATATTTTCTCAAACATTTTCAAGATTAAAATGATTTTTAGTGTTTTTCATATTTTCAGCATTTGCAAAATTTCGTAGCGTATTTTCTAGTTTTCTTATAACATTTTAATATTTTTATGGATCGCTATGTATATTTTCAAGAATATATTGCTAACTACAAAGTTTTATAGATTTTAATAAGTAAATTTTGAACAATTTTCCAAAAAAAGGTTTCTTTTGTGGCGTTTCAAAAAATTCTAGTTCTCTCAGTGTTTGTCATACTTTTTGAATATATTTATAAGATTCAGATGTTTTTTAGTGTTTTTCATATTTTTCAGCAATCATGAAATTTCGTAGTATTTCTAGTATTATCCAAGATTTTTAATATTTCTATGGATTGCTATGTATTTCTAATTTGATGCTCTGAGCTTCAAAGTTTTTCGTTCATTTCTAGTGTTTAAAAGAATCATCGCTATTTTCGTATTTCTCATATTTTTGAATATCCATAAAGTTCGAATAATTTTCTTATGTTTTTATGATTTCCTACATTCATTATTATAGAATTTAGAGTTCTAAAGGTTTTGGGTAAATAATCAAGAAAATTTTATCATCATACATTTACTTAATATGTATATAAATTTGTTTTATTTTTATTATGTTAAAGAATAATTCAAATTACCGAAACCCCAAATTTATAGTACGAGTCGCAATTTCTATTCTGCACACAAAAGCCGTGAGGATTGCAATAACAATAAACGAAACATGACAATAAAATGCGTAGGCGCGAGAGTGTAAAATATGACTCGCGAAGATGCATTGTTCGCAAAGTGAAAAGCTGCAAACGGAAAATTAATCCAAACATTAGGCAGGAAAATTAAGGAGCCGGTGAGAACAACGCTCGCAGCTCGTTATCAGATGTTATTCATTACGCCCTCGTATACGGCGTCATTAATTCTCTCGTACGTGTAACTGCTGGCAGCTACGTCATTCGAAAGAAAACTCGCATATTGTTTACGACGTTTTTCCCGCATTTTCCTCCTTTTAAAGTAACGGGCGGAAAACAATTTTAACAACTCACGCAATTTTAAATTCGTGGAATAACGATTGTAATGAAATGTTCTAGAAAAAAGATTTATTACTTGGTTGGATCTGAAATATACAGCAATATACGTGAGGATTTTCTAAAATTGGGGAGTGTGAGAAAATTTGCATAGAAATATGTCAAAGGACATTATTGAACTCGATGATTTTCGAGCGTTCTTGAATATTTGAGAGAATAAAAAAAATTGTGAAAGGAACACTCTGAACTGAGACGTGTATTAGTCCAAGTTCTTGAATATTTTTTTTGTATGGAAATCATTTCGAATTGTTGTAATAGTTTTAGATCTCGAAAAACTGAACAATTCACTCCCGAAATTTTGAATTCATAAAATAATAATTCCAATAAGATATATCTATCCTGAAACAAAATTTACTACTTGACGTTTAGTTTTGGCATTTTTGTAAGATTTTTATTAACATTCCAAAATACAGAAAATTTTTCACTGGACTCTGCCTCAATGAAATATTCAACTACGTGATTTCTGAGCGTTCTTAAATGTCTGAGAAAAAAAATAGTGCAAAGAATAGTAGAATATGGAACATGTTTCAAAGTTTCTAAATATTTTTTTACTTCTCATTGGAATTTAGTAGAATTGTTACAAAAGGTTGTTTACAAATTTTTGAAACACTACTTTCAAGTTCCTCAGACTTTCCAAAACAATGCATGAGTTTTTTAAAATAAAGAATTCTTTTTCATTATTTTTTTCTTAGTGGAGGGGAAGGGGTTTGAGTAAGATTTAAAAAAGTTTCGGAATTAAATGTCACAAGTAGAATAATTCATTTTCCGTCAAACCTAATATTTAATTTCGAGGCTTGAGTGAAAAAACTCATGGAATTGCTATAAATAAGTAGAATAATCCATATATGGTTAGACATAACATTTAATTCCGAGGCTTGATTTCAAAAACACGTATATAGTCAGCCTTTGCATATATTTGCTATAAATAAGTAGAAAAAACTCATGCATGGTCGGCCATTCTATATAATTGCTAATAATAAGTAGAATAATCCATATATGGCCAGGCACAGGTCTTAATACTGAGGTATGAGTAAAGGAACTTATGTATGGCCAGCCTTTGTATATAATAGCTGTAAATAAGTAAAAAAATCATGTGTAGTCAGTCAGTGTATATAATTGCTATAAATAAGTAGAATAATCCATATATGGTCAGACATAGCAATTGATTTCGAGGCTTGATTGAAAAAACTCCTACATGGTCAGCCTTTGTAAAGAATTGCTATAAAGAAGTAGAAAAAACTCATGTATGGTCGGCCATTGTATATGATTGCTATTAACAAGTAGAATAATCCATATATAGTCAGGCACAGGTCTTAATACTGAGGTTTGAGTAAAAAAACTCATGTATGGTTAGCCTTAGTATATAATAGCTGTTCAGTGAAAAAATCATGTATAGTCATTATTAATAAGTAGAATAATCCATTTATGGTCAGACATAACATTTAATTTCGAGGCTTGATTAAAAAAACTCGTATATGGTCGGTCCTTGTATGAAATTGCTATAAATAAGTAAAATAACTTGTGTGTGGTCAGCCTTTGTATATAACAGTCGTGAATGAGTAGAAAAATTCATTTATAGTCAGCAATTGTATAAAATTGCTATTAATAAGTAGGATAATCCATGTATAGTCAGACGTAAAATGTGATTTTGAGGCCTGATAGAAGAAACTTGTATATGGTCAGCCTTTGAATAGAATTGCTATTAATAAGTAGCAAAAACTTACGTATGGTCAGCCTTTGCATACAATTGTATAAATAAGTAAAATAAACTCATGTATGGTTAGCCTTTTCATATTATAATTGCTATAATGAAGTAGAAAAGTCAATTTATAGGCAAAATTAAGACATGCAATCATTTGAACCGGGTATAATTACTTTCAAATAAAACGGAAAAATTGAAGATGATAAAAAGTAATGATTAATTACTTACAGTTTCACTTTTCAATGAAAATCATTGCGAATATTTTCGAAAATTGAAAAAACTTCATTAAATTTTGTGTGTGTATATAGATTGTAAGTTTTGGGTCGATTAAAAAAATTGATTTTGATCAAAGAAAAGAGGAATTACAGGAACGAAATACGTAACAAGCAAAAGTTCCAGCTAAGTAATTCATCGTTTTTTTAGTTTGCTCTTTTTTACTTTTAAAATTCAATACAAATGATCGCAACGTATACTCTTTTAATCAATTAAGTTTCTTAGTTTCTCCTGAATTTTCAAATTATTATGGTGTTTTTTTAAGAATCTTGTGAAATTTGTAATTTCTTCTAGAAATCATTAACTTGGCAGAAATAGAATGCCTTTTTCTGTAAAACCTTTTTGATATCACTTTTACTTTCTTTTTTTACGAGAAATTGAGAATCATCTCTGATTGATGTGAAAAAAATCACCGACTTGCGAAAAAAACGAGAAAGAAATGGGGAAAAAAGTCGTAGAAGAAAACGAGGGTAGAATTTGTCAGAAATGATGAAATGACAAGTGCGAGCCGTGCGATAGAGGCGCACGGAAAGCCCAGATCAATTACATAATGGCGCTGAAACGGATGCTTTCGAGCTTTGCGTTTCCCACCCGACCCCCTTTTCGTCACTGCAAAAGTGACTGCGAAACAAAGGGCCCGCAGTAATTATTATGCTCTTTGACGAGATCTCGACTCTATCTGTCTCCGAGCGCTCCAGGAATTGATACATTTAATCGCCACGCGCGATCGTTATCAAGCGAGGATAAATACTCGTTCCGCGCACTTACTGAATATATTTTTGCAACTTCTAAACCTGTAAAAGTAAAATCTTGTTTTCTAATGATAGTAATGAAAGGTTGAATAGAAATTAAGGTAATTAAAATAATACTTATTGTAAAATATTTTGATTTGGACGTTTGGTCGATTGTTTTTTTGGGGACATGAAAATCTTGAGTTCAAACGTCAGAAGTTACTCGTTAATGACCCGTGCACATTTATAGGTTTTTTAACCATTTTTTTCATAAATATATCGATAGATTTTATTGTAATCTGAAAAAATTCAAAAAGATGAGTGAAGTTTTCCTGAGTAAGACCTTACAATTTTGTAGGATTCTGTAACAATTTTTATTTGTACTCAAATTATTATACTCTATTAGACATAAACAAGGAGCTATATACAGCAATGTAATTATGTGGTTCTTCGGAAGAACCGCTTTGACATAAGGATCAAAATTTTTTGAGAAAGTCATGTAAAATGATCCTCATGTAAAAAAAAAAGAAATTAAGCCATTCTTCTAGAAAATGAAATAAAAATGTACGCCACAACAATTCCCTGAATTTTGCATTAACGCAAACAAATAATAAATATTTTTAATAATCCTTTCCACAAATTTCTGAAATTAATAACAATTGAAATATTCATTTATTTATATATCGAATTTCGGAGCATGAAAATCCAGAAATTCATGTAGAAATCGTTAACAATTCTAAAAATACATGAAAATACTAGAAATTCGTACAATATGGTATGGATGCCAAAAAATACTATAAATGATAGTTGTCCGGATGTCAATGCGACTTTTTACAAAAACTATGAACACACTAAAAAAAGATATAAATTAAAATTCTAGAACCACAAGTTCCATAAATTTATGTCGAAATCCAGAAAAATACAGGGTTATCCTTAAAAAGGTATAAATACTGAAAATAATGATAAAAATAAGGTACTCCGCTTTTGCAAGAAAAAGTAGAATCTTTTGCATTGCAACTCGATTTTTAAGATCTTATAACGCAAGAATAAATATTTTTCTAATACATTCTAACAAAGATGTATGATTCCCATATTTGCATATCCTCGATTTCGACATTTTAATTTTCCTCTCCATGAAAACTTTCATTGCAATGTCCCCTCCATTTTTCAATTATTTTCTGACCCCGTTACTGTTGAGCTGAACCCGGATTTAAGGCGAAACCTTTTTGAAGGAATTCGGCGCGTTATTCGAGGACCGTTGAAACTATATCCCGGCTCTTCTCAGACCCCGCGAAGACAATCAAACTGAAATCATTTCCATTCGTTTCGCCTTGAGAGATATTTAATTAAAGTCCCGGCTCCCCGAGTTCCACCAACTTGGAAAACCACTCGGATAACTTACAAAGGCATTTTATTGTCCCCGATGATGACGGCGCTCGGAATTAAGTTATGCCGCGAAGGGAAATTACTCCAATTGACGTTTCTCGAGCTTTCACGTGTCATATTGATCCCCTAGCATTCCGTTTCATCTCATTATTGGATTATTCTGCTTCGTTTGTTTACTACCGTGAAAAATCGTGTGTTGTGGAAAGCAGGGAAAACGTTTTTTCAAAGAAATTTCATCGTCTAAAAGATCCCATCTGAGAATGAGAGTGCTTTATTAAAGAAAAATGAAACATATTCCAAAGTAGAGTTGCAACAATTCTTCACTTTTTTATTTTCTTCTCTGATATTGTCGAAGGAAATTTTCTTGGAAAACTTTGAGAGAGTTTCTTTGGATTGGGAGATATTGGACAAGTGATCGCATAAACGTATTCGTGTCAAAGGCAGCTTCGGTCGAGACCCGTGTTATCCTTTGACCTCGCTCCATCATCTCCTATCCCAAGTTCCTTCGCGTCCTGTCCAACACCTGCAACTCTTCCCAAGTGTTTCCACTCTCCCTTTCGACGCTATCCTAATACACGTTTCATCAACTCATCATCCTATCATTTTCAGCTCCTCAATTTATCTCTGTACCGTCGATTTATTTTCCTTGACACTCATCTTGCTTCGAATTTCATAAAAAATCCTTTTCAGTTGATTGTCATCTTCATTTATTCAGACATTGGAATATTTCTGTTGAAAAATGACGTTCATTTTTCCGAGGAAATGAATTTTATGAAATCATTTGACAGAGGTTCGTGAAGTTGAACATGTTCAGAACATCTTTTCAAATTTGTAACTCAATTCATCGCTCGGTTATTCAATTGAGGAATTTCTCGGAGGATGAAAATTTCGCGTTTCGTTGATCGTTACGTGTATACACGCTTTGAATAACGTTATTTCCACGCGTGCATTCCGAATGCATGCGCAGCCTTGACGTTTCATGTCGATCCCGCTATCTGAGGTTTTGCATCCTTCAATATTTTCATGCGTCTACGAGCGCTGCAATGTATTGTTCGCAACCGATAAAATACTTCCATGCAAGGGAATAAATTGCGATGAGGCATCGAATTTTCTTGATACGAAAAAGCTGTTTGCGAACAGTAAATTTTGTGAATGGAAAAACAGCAGATTTTCGTGATTGGAGAATATTCTATCGATAAAAACGATTTTACAACAAATTTCTCGAATGAAAATTTCAAAGTGTTTTCGTAATATTTTTTATTCGTTTTTGTTTGAGATGTTATTTTTGTATGGTTTTGAGTTCGTGTTCTAGAAGTCGAAAAATAGCTATTTCAGGATCACAAAATTGCAGCTATAGGTTCAAGTTCATCATAATTTTCATACTATAGGGTTTATTTAAGTTGTAAGTGATATTTTTAGACGATTTGATTAATTAGTAATAAAAATCCAGAAACCTTATGAATAAGACGCCTTGAATAGTAAAAGCCGTATAAAAAACAAAAGGTGTATTTTTCGATGAAAAAGAGGTTTTGAAAGGTTTTTGACAGTACCAATAAAAATTGGACACTGAATCCTAACACACATTGATCTTTCAAGATTTTTGCCAAGCAGTGTACTCTAGTTTGGATTCTTGTATTGCATGGATGAATGAGACTAGAATTATACTGCAACATAAATTTTTCACTCAGAAAGTAGAAACGCAAACATGAAATCCACATCAAATTAAAAAACTTTAAACTGTATAGTTACGTGAAAATTTGCAATAATTCCTATAATCTTGCAAAAACTAAGATGATTACTATCGAAGTATTTCATTGAATTATTATTTCTATTGTTGTAATTTTCTGAATCCATTCTTAAATGATTTTTTACGTTTTTCTTGATTGCCAATCAAAATAATTCCCTTTGATCATTATTTTGAACTATCATTATTTTCAGTTTGAAATAAAATCAATATTTCAATAATAAAAATAACACGTAGTGAAAATAAATTCTTAATTTTTCATGATTATTTAGGAATTTTTTTCTCGATTCTTATTGTTTCTGCAACATTCTAAGAATTGCATCATTTTTTTTTTTTATTTGGGAAGTATTTGCGATTGTTCTTCGATTTCAAAACCCAAACAGGAAAATTTCAAAATTCTCTAGCTTTTCCTTTAGGAAAATTAATTACCAAAAAATAAACACTTCCTTAAACTTTCAACGGTTCCGAAAAATTTTTCAAAAATACATACATTTTCGACCTCCAATTCCAAAACCACGTAAAAACTCGAAATATATCAATATTTCTAAGGTTTTTCTTCAAAGATTTCACGAAAACCTATATTTTATCAACATTCAAACGGTTTAAAACGCCTACAATTTTTCGAACATTTTTTCAATTTTTTAAAAAATTCTCAGCCCTCTTGAAATCTTTAAATATAATCCTGAAATTTTTTAAATTGTATCAGATTCTCACATCGACACATCATTTCCCATTAACTACAAGGAAATTAAGAATCGTGATAAAGAAAAGTGATAAATCCGTAAACCAGAGAAGCAGTAATCTCTAGATCTAAAACAGTGGAATTCACATTGTTTTTTTTCAGTGACCTATTTTACCACTGAGAAACAGTAAATGTTTACTAATTTTTGTGATATTCTTCTAAACCACTGTTTCCTCAGTAAATATCCGTCTCTATTGATCTAAAACAATGTAATCATCACTGTTTTTCTCAGTAATCTTTCCAACCTCTGATGATCATTGGATGTTCGCTGATTATTCAGTGACTGAAGTTCGAGAACACTGAAAAATCTGTACATGCTCTAAATTACAAGTTGCATTAAACAAACAATTTTTTCGTGCATTCAAAAATTAGGAGCAGTGTTTTAGCGAAATGCCTCGATGCCGAAATAGTCAAATCTTATTCTTCCCAGCACCAAGCGAGTTACTATAATTTTTTTTTTTATTTATAATTTAATTTTTGATGTGTAAACATCTTTACTCGCGGGTAGCATTACAGAAGTTGAAATTTACGCGTTAGACTAAAACGAAAAATTGTAGTGTCTAAGTCTGTAGTGTCCTTGGAAAAGTTATCTTCACGTCCAAGTGAAATCAAAATTATGTAGTGTCCAAGCTTGTAGTGTCCGAGGCACTACAAGCTTGGACAATTTTGCACTTGGACAATTTTCTATAGATTTCCCTGAAAATTTGAGAATTTGATCTTGATATTGTACCTAATCTATGGTAAAAATTTCATAATTGCTTACCACACTGATTTTTGAGTTATAGTTTTTTGAAATTAACACGCACGTATATGGGGAGTTCCAATATGGGGTTTCAATTCGAAAGGTGACATTTTTGCTTTTTTTTTTTTCGATCTATTATTCACGTTACATAATGCTGTTCACGTTACATTATTAAAAATTGTAATTTTGAGAAGAATTAGATCATAGTAAAATGGTTTTACGTTTGAAATTCCAGGATGATGGATAAGAAAATCGATCATACACATATATTATAAAATAACTTCACATGCGATGCCATTAACAATTCTTGTAAAGATTGAAACTTTACTTAATGTTAAATTCAGCATCGGATGTGACATAAATAATTAAACGAAAAAAATGTTACCCATACACGTTAGAAATAGGAGATACAGGCTTTATCTATTAGGCCACTACGATTTATTGAAAAGTTTGGCATGTGATTGATACCTGTAAATCAGCGACAGAAACTGATTTTCAAAAATTTATATTTTTAAATTTAGGCTTTACTTAGAAAAAATCCGAGACGCGTATCCAAAGAAATTTGATTAACTTTCTAATAAATCTTTTGCCATCGATTTGTATTAAAAATTTCAGGCCTTCCCCTCACAAATGTTTTTTCAAGTAAATTTTTAACGATTACTTTACTTCAACAATTTTACATAACATACTGCACTGAAAAAACTATTTGTTTGCAGGAACTAAGTTACTTGGTTAATATAGGCCAAACCAAATTTGTGGTTCTCGTAACCAAGTTTGTGTTGCAGCAACTAAATTTTTGATCGACGCTAACAATTTCATTGTTGCAAGAACCAAAAAAATCTTGGTCGAGTCTATATTGGTTGCTGTAACAAAGTATTTTTTTCAGTGTGAATAATTGTAGAGGTATAACTTATAACACATTCAAATTTTTTAGGTTTTTTGGTTCTTTTTTTGCCCTTTCTTCTTTCTTACTGTTTTCTGCATAACAAAAATATTTATTTGTCGAAAATCGCACGAATAAAAATCTCATCACAAGAGGTTAAAATTTTTCAGTCGAAAACATTGAATTGTTACAATTATTGGAAAATGCATTTCTATTGTTTGTTAGTTATGGAAATTGTTTGCTGTTTTACTTTACCTGTTATCTGGGAAATCGATTCTTCCGAATTCGCAATGTTATTATGTATTACCTTAGACTGTATTATTATATAGATTTTTTTTTCTTTTATAAAAGAAAGAAAGAAAGAAAACTATAGTTTTATGCTCGTTATTTATAATGTATAGATATTATTGATTTATTATAGTTAAAAATTGATTTATCATCATTAATGTATGAAAATCATCCAATAGTCCAATGAAATATTCATACATTATTATCTCTACGAAAATAAACTGATACTGCATAAGTGCATTTCAAATTCTCAAAACACACTGTTGAATGTAAAAAAATATAGCACCTATACTTACGAAAATTGACAGCCAATAAAAACCTTTATTTTAACCATTTCCCATATAATTTTTTTTCAATTACCATACATTTCTAATTCATTTATATTTTTCTCATCTTATTTTTTATTTTAAGTGAATACGTGAGAATTAAAAAAAAACTCGATGATGTGACGCTATGAGACACAATGTAAAGCAATGATCAGAAGGACCGTGTGCTGTACAGATATCGAGGAAGTCTGATATTTCGGGAGGGGGGGGGGGGGGTCTGGACCCCCGGACCAAAAAAGGGAGCCGGGACTTGGAGCGTCGCGGTAGCGTTATACCGAAAATAGAGGGGTTTTCAGGATGCACCGCGATCTCGACCGCGATAAAGCAACGCTCGTTGCTGGGGGTGGGTGGCAGCGCAGCGGGGCGGGGGGAAGGGGGTCGGAAAGCGCAACGAAGAGATAGAGAAAGAACCAACTCGGAAAAGATGCGAAACGGGCCACGAAAAGGGGGTGGCGGGTGTTCACCCCTCGCACCCCTTCACGCCCTATCCCCCAGGGCCGGAGGGACGAGGGAGGGGGAGGGGGTGCAAATTCCCCCGAATCGGGAAGCGCTCGAATCCCGTAATATTCCCCGGGAAGTAAGCTTCCGAGAAATTCACTCACACCCTCACTTTTTTGCGCATCCAGATTGAACATCCCCTCGCCCCCCCCCCCCCTCTAACCCCTCGCCCCGAGCGGCGGCGAATGCAAATAACCGGTGATAACAACAGATAGTTGTGTCGGGACTGTGCGGTGGGGTTGCCGGGGGTGGGGGAGGGGGATGACAACAGGCGTTCGGGGGTTTCATGCCCGAGGGGCGGAGGGGCGGCGGAGGGAAAAAGCAGGATAGCGAAGTGGGAATGAGTGGTCGGGATCGCGGGGGTGGGTGGCGGTGACGGGGTGGAGGCGGGGGGTTGACATTCTGCGAGGGGAACGTCAACTCGTCGCATCGAACGATGAGTGGCAGGGCGTCTTTTGTTTGCGACCCAGGGCGAGGGGAGTTCTTCCGGGGAAGGGGAGGGGGAAGGTTACTAGAGATCTCGGACATGTCGACTATCCGTTCGCCGATTTCGTTACATTTAATTTAATTAAGTTTTGGGTTTGATGTCGATATGAGACTTTTGTGTTGTGTTTGTAGGATAAAAGGAAATTTGCATTTTGTGACGCGTGCGTATGGCTGGGAAATATGGGGATTTTCAGATAGATTCAGAAGTCGGTTGAAGATTTGTGTGTGTAATTGATACCATTCCTGATAATTCTGAACTTTGTAAAGATCTTCTTGGGTTACCTTATGAAATCATTAGAAGGTAATAGAAGACAAATCCTTATAAAGTAAGATGAACCTTTTAAAAGGTTTTTAAAACCTTATTAGAAAACGCAGAACCTTGTTCTCGGTCATTTTTCCGGATTCATACTTCCGAAAATTAGGGTTTCGGAAAATTAAATTAGAAAAGTTGGTACTTCGGAAGAATGGTCATACAGAAATAAAATTTTCGAAAATTAAATGACAAGAAACGGTAAAACTTTATAAGATGAATAGCCTTAGAAGGAGAATTTCACTCCCGAAAAATAAAAAATTGTATCAACAATTTTTTTGTAAATAATTGATTGATATATGGTTTAAAGTTATATTCAAATTAATTATTAGATTGAGAAATTAAAATACAATGAATAATGATGAATATATCATAAAACTTCCCTAGTGATTTTGAACCTTATAAAAACCTTATGAGAAAAATTTTTTTTATAAGAATTTAATTTCTTATAAGGTACACCTTATAAAAACCTTATAAGAATTCGATTTCTTATAAGGCGACCTTATAAAAACCTTGTAAGAAACTGAAATTTCTTATAAGAATGTATGTGATAAAATTTTATAAAAAAAAATCTTATAAAATTTTTTCGACCCGTTCTTTATAAGAAATTAAGGTTTCTTATAAGGTTTTTTAAAGGTCACCTTATAAGAAATTGAATTCTTATGTTTTTATTAGGTGTACCTTATAAGAAATTGAATTCTTATAAAAAATTACTTTTTCTTATAAGGTTTTTATAAGGTTCAAAATCACTAGGGGAGAAGATTCGATCACAGGTCTTTCGAAAAGCTGCTGTGCATTTCGCGCGTTTGATCAACTCAGCTATCGCTACATAAATTTCATGCAGGTAAATTAAAATATAAGAAATTCGCGATCTTTATAAGAAAATTGTTTTTCCTTGGAAGAAAATGAAGAATGTTTGTTGCAGAATGTACCTTACGAGAAATTATCATTAAAACGCAATTTATTATAAGCGAATTGCAAAACCTTATTTAAGAAAAACGTGTTTTCTTATTAGTGAATTGTAACACCTTACGAAGAAAATGCAATTTCTTATGAGGGAATTTAAAATCCTTATGAGGAATCTTAAATTCCTTATGAGGGAATATAACTCTTATAACAATTTTATTTCTTTTAAGGATTTTATAAGGTCACTTCATGAACATTTTAAATCCTTAAAACGTTCCGAGAAGGTTGGAATTGATAATCTTATAAGGAAACTTAGATCCTGATAAGGAATTGATAAGGTTTCATAAGGTTCGCAGTTATTAGTTTTTATATAGATTGAGCCGTTTTATAAAAATGATTTTGACAGGCAAAAAAATTTTTGCAGAAGTTTTATAAAGATTTAAAAATCACTATAAAAAAAAGTGAAAATTTATTAAATTTGGTGTATTTTTTTAACACTTTATAAAAACTTAATTTACGGGACTTATAAGAATACTGAAATTTCCCTATAAACGTTTTAAATCCTTATAAGAAAATGGCGAATCCTTAAAAGACACTGTAAAATTAAGAACCTCATAATGAAATTAAAATTCCTCGTAAGGAAAGTTTAATTTTTTATTAGAGACTGTAAAATCTACGTATATAAATTGAAACTCTTACGAAAAAATTTGGATACTCATAAGGTTTGTATAAGATTCTTATAAGGTTCAAAGATATAAAAGGTTGCGAATTTCGCTTGGTAATAAGGTATCGAATGTAGATTTAGATTTAGAAAAATATTAAAGAGGGTGAAGGACATTTATTAAGCTATTTATCGAAATCTTCAATTTCTCAGTATCATAAATTTCGATATTTTCAAGTTTTTTAAGACCAAAGCATAGATTCTCTTCCTTTTTGATTCAAACTCAAAGTTCCTTAACATAAAAACAAAAAATTGAGAAATTTATAACTGATTGACTATAAATTTCGAAAATACCTATTCTAAAAAATTATCGACTATAATCATTATCCTCAAAAAACGTACGTTATAAATTCAACTTCACGAAATAATGTAAAAAAATGATTCCAATTATCAAACTTAGCATTGCCTTGCTCTAGATAAGTAAACACAGAATTTTTGTATAATCAGTAGATTCATCAATAAAAATAACTGCAGATTTCCCCGAAGGTGCTGTTTATGTTTGCAAGTCCGCGATGTGCTTTTTTCATCAAACTCGGATTCGCGAAAATTTCTGTGCAAGTGGAAATTCCTGTCTCGCTCGTACGTTTTTCATTTCGGGACGTGAACGCGCGATTTTGCCGCTGTCGTGGTTCCAAACCCTCGATGAAATTCACGGGGACATTGTAAGTCTGCTTTTTTACCGCTCGCCCCTTTTTAATTTACGTACATGCACTTGTTTTCCACGAGGGTAGTCTTTTATATAGCGAAAATATAAACCATCATTTTTCGAAATCGATCTTTTGTGATGGGGAAGCACACTTTCGTAGAATTTTTTGCTTTGCATGAAAGAGTAACAATGAAGAAAAAGTTTTCTTTTTTTTCGAAAATTCGTGACATTGTGTTTGCAACAAAATGATGTCGCAAAGTCTTTGAAAATGGCTTTTCGAAAATTCTGAAATGAAAACATTCTGATTCATGCATTCGAAACATATGTATTTGAAAATTGCTCAGTCATCAAGTTTTCCAAAAAAGGAAAAAGCAAGCATTTGGAAAACGGTTTTCATTCTTTTTCAATCCACTTTTCCAGATTTACTTGTCTGAATTGCAAATACCATCAACACTTGAGCGTCTTTGAATGAGATCGATTTCGCGGACGTGCCTATTTACATAGAGTCCCAACTGCAAATCGTTGAATCGCATTCTGCGGGTTATATCAAGAGCTCGAGAGAGAGAGTCGTCGATCCCCGAGGAAGGGACGTCGTCGTCGCTCAGAAAAGGGGTTGAAAACAATTTGCCGCGGGGACAAATAAGAGTGCAAAGCGGTGACGCGAATTTTGGTAAATCTGTCCGCTCTCAACCCCTTTTTTTCTCCATCCTTCATCCCATTCTTCCCTCGTTTTTCCCTTTCTTTTTCCTTCTTTTCCGGATAAATTCGCGACCCAAAATCATAATCTCAAGACTGTGTACTTGAGTTCATTCTGAACAATTTCATTCCTTTTATTTAAATTCATTTCACATTTTTTAATTTAAACTAACCATTGTTTCTCGCCTCGGAATAAAAGAAATAATGATCTTTTCTCTCGTGAAAATGTGTAAATATCGTGAAAAACATGCTGTGTGAGTTGTTTTTCATCGCCATCAACACTTGTTGTTTCGTCATCAATAACGGAGTAAATCTATGAAATCGGATAATCCACGAGAGAGGCGTAAATACCCCACACATTAAAAGCCTTAGCTCGAGCTGTGCTTCCTAACCCTCGGCCCCATCCCTCATTCCCATCCACTGTAACAAGTTCTGCTTCACGGAGAGCCTGGATGACCACTTATGAGGCGCTGAAACGCTGCTAATTGGTCCACTAGAAGGGCTAAAATATGAAAGCACTTGTGCCAGTATTACCAAGTCATACACTACCACGATCGAATGGCAATAAAACCAGATTTTGATACGAATCCTATAGAGAATTTCATTACTTTTCTTCAACACAATATTCAAAGTGATAAAACATGATAATTGTAATGTCTTTTTTCTGTGATAAGAGGTTGTTTTATCTATTGATTGGATTTTTCCGAAATTCGTAAGAATATCATGTAAGTTTTGCTTAAGAACTTTTTACAATACTTGTGGTCCCCAATTTTTGATAAAATATAACAAATTTCATAGTGTAGTTTCACTGTGGAAATTTATTTCTATTTGTAAGAGAGTAATATAAATTTGTTTTCGTTCAAAATATTTTCGATGTCGGGATGTCGAATAAGGAAATTTTCTGCAATGTTTGGGAATTGGTTATTGTAAAAATTTTAATAATCAACTAAAAATGAACTGTCCAGTATTTCAGATTGTTTAATAGCTCTATGAGCATTTTTCAAAAATTTAATTTACCTTATTAAGAAATAAAACATAAATTTTCATCGAAAAACCAAATTTTCTGCATTTTTGAAAAGCTATCATTGCAATAGGAAGAATTCTAAATTTGCGACGTCTGAATTAAAAACGTCATCACAAAAATTGTGAGTAGTTAGAAAATTTATAATATTATATTGAACAATTGTATCGAACATGAAAAAAAAGGAAAGTTAAAGTAATTTAATCGTGAACTTATAGACTTTTAAATAAAAAAATACACCTCGCCGATATCGATTACTTAAAGATCAATCGTTTCGATTTTTAGATCTCATTAGTTTTTTAAGTATAACGATTTTTTTCATTTGATTCAACTACAGAATAAGAACCAAAACTAAGGCACAAAATAAAAAAAATTACTTAAGATATGTTTACGGATTCAAATAATGTTAAATGAAAATTACAAAATCAGAACAATTCATGATTTTGATATTTTGGATGAGAAATATTCAAAATTATAAATTATTGTCACCCAAAAATCGAATCGACTGCAATTTCATAAACTTGTGTTGATAAATGAACATATCTTTACTTACCATTATTATTTAGTGCTTTGAGTGCATGAATTCTCGATGAAAATTTTTTTTATCCTATTTAAGTAGGTACTGTGTAGTAAAAGAGTTGAAAAAATTGAGAAATAAGTGAATGCAAATATTTGTAGGTTTAGACTCAGCTTATAAAATTAAGAAATATTTTATTTGAAAAGATTTGTGATTTTGATGTTTCGGATTAGAAGTTTTCAAAATTGTTAATAATAAAATCGATCAATAATGCGAATTGTAACTTCAACTAGTAATTCATCTATTTCATGTATCAGCATCGAAAAATCTAAACTATCGTAATAATATAGTGTCAGGATTTTCCAAATCCGTGTATGGGATGACTGACAAATTTACTGGAATTTTCCCAGCCTATTTAGTAGACACCCTAAAAGTGAATTTTCAAGAATTTATCAGAATATATAAATTTTCCCACTTTTGCTATACAAAACTGGCAAGAAGCACACCTTGATTTATGTGCTTTTAAATAATGTTCTACACTTTTCAACAATTTTGGGAAAATCTGAAACATATTTCAGAAAGAATCTTGGAAAATCACTACATACTAATTTACTTGTGATAGAGAATTTGATACAATTTTGAAAATTTTCGACGATTTCTGCAAATATTTCATCTTTATCCAGTTGTAGCCTATGTAACTTTCAACTTAATCAAATCCTTATACATATAAAATTCTATAGACTTTTCTAACCTGGTATATTTTGGACTCCACATTTCTATTAAAAAATATATATATATATACAAATGTCGACACTTGTATTATTACATTCAATTTTTGGAACAAATAATTTTATTAACTCGTAAAAGTTACAAAATATCCCGAAGAAAAACATAGGTACGACACGTCACTCATTCCATAAGCGGAGCTGGCATTGTGCAAACTTGCGAGCTCATCGCACCGGATTTAAGTTTACGGCTGTACGCGCGTTTGGCGTATGCTCGTTCGTCAAGGGCTGTGTTGAATCTCGCGTGTTTCGCATAACGCATGTTCGGCGTAGAATATTTAAACGTGAAAGCCAAGAGTGCATTAAATGCAATACCTACACGCCGATTATCGACGTTTCCGTGATGATGTGAATCCGAATTCAACGCTTCAAACATTTTTTTAATGAACGAGCCATCGCTTCTTCCTCGCAACTGCGTTCATCATGGCAAAAAAAGTCATTTTGAAATATACACTGACATAAAAAAAGGGAACATGTACACTTGAAGTTCGTAGTTTGACTTGTCTCGAGTTGAATAACACAAACTACAATGAATTGACAGTGAGTTTGCACGACCGTTTTACGAAATTAATCATGGGAATTTATACTTAGAAAGTGTTTATTTTATTGTAGCAATCAATATTTATTCTAGCATCGCTACACCTTAGAAATCGATTTGCAAGCTCGAGCTTTTAGTTTTCCAAGTATATCACTTTCCGTATAAGATCACATCTTCTAGTTTTTTCATATATTTCTAGCATTAATGTAGATTTTCAAATGGATTTTCAGATTTTGATGATATACGATTCAAAGCTAATTAGATTTTTTAAGAAAGAGCCTTTTTAAAGAGAACTGGGATTTCATAGATTTCCATTACATTGAGTATTTATCGTATTTTTTCAGCATTTTGATAGTTTGAACGATTTTCTGGCATTTACATGTTTTTTTTTTTTTTATATGTATATAGATCTATCTAGAAGTCAATTCTTAGGAATTCAAGGTTTTAGTAATATTTTGCAATTTTTTTAATACTAGAAATAACGATATCTAATGTAATTGATTTCCAGTGTTTTAAGTATTTTTCATATTTTTTAGTACTATAAAAGTTTGGTAGGGTTTTCTAGGTTCTTTATAGATATCTAGTATTTTAAAGAATTCCGATATACAGGGTGCGCCATTTCTTATGTCGGTATTGTAACATTGAATAACTTAAACATTTGACAACCGATTTACTTGACTTCACTTGTTTTGGAAACGTCAATTCAGTACAATTTCAACCATGTATCGCTTCACACCAAAAGAACGCGCTGAAATAGTTACTTTGTACATTGAAAATAGTCGTTCAGTTGTGTTAACTCAACGAGCATATCGTCGAAAATATCTTGGCAAACAGGCACCATCTGACAACACTATTCGTCGTTTGGTGTCGAATTTTTGTGACCACGGGACAGTGAAAGATCGCGAACAACCCGTTCATCAACGACCAAGACGTTCAAATGAACTGATTGAAGCTGTCAGAGAGAGCGTTGCCCAAAACCCAAAAGTTTCATATCGTCACCGCGCTCAGCATCTCGGCATCAGTGGAACCACTCTACGGCGCATTTTGAAAGATGATTTGCATTTGTTTCCGTACAAAATGCAATTAACACAAAGAATATTGCCTACAGATCATCCACGTCGCTTGGAATATGGACAAACAATCGCTCGAATAGTTGATACTGAACCTGATTTTTGGAAGCGAATTTTAATGACCGACGAGGCACATTTCAAACTTTCTGGAGGCGTTAATAAGCAAAATTGCCGCATTTGGGGAACGCAGAATCCACACGAGATCCATGAAACGCCATTGCATGAGCAAAAAGTTACTGTTTGGGCCGGCGTTTGCGCCAAAACCATCATTGGTCCTTATTTTTTCAAAGAGAACCAAACGATCGATGGAAACCGATATCGGTGGATGTTGGCTCACTATGTCTGCCCACAAATGCGTGAAAAAGGTCTTGAAGATTACTGGTTTCAACAAGATGGTGCGACCTGCCACACTGCGAATCAAACAATCCAGTTTCTGCAACGAAAATTCCCTGGACGTCTGATGTCAAAAAGAGGCGACATTGAATGGCCACCCAGATCTCCAGATTTGACCCCTCCAGACTTCTTTTTGTGGGGTTATTTGAAAAGTAAAGTGTACGCCAGCAAGCCGCAGACCATTGAAGAGCTTAAGGAAAATATTCGTGCCGAAATCATTGCTATACCACCCGAGATGCTCGAAAAGGTAATGGAAAACGCCGCAAAAAGGGCATATTTTGCTGTGAACAATAAGGGCGGCCACTTGATTGATGTTGTGTTCAAAAACTAGTCTAAATAAATTGTAAAGGACCAAACTAAATAAAAATACCTCATTTACAGAAATCGGTTGTTTTTTTTTCAAGTTATTCAATGTTTACATGCCGACATAAGAAATGGCGCACCCTGTAGATTTGTAGAATTTGGTACCCTAGAATAAGAAATTTTTAAGATTTTCCGTATTTGAATAAAATTTTTAGAAAGCAGGATCTCCATGGATTATAATTACTTCACAGATTTCTAAAACTTTGAGTTCATTTCGTATTTTTTATAAATATTTATAAATCCTATTGGATTTTCCAGTATGTATTTTAATTGATTTTGATGTAGATTCTCAGAATTCGATGCTTTGGGATTTCAAGTTGTATAGATTTTTAATACCTATTATTTCCATAAATTTTTGAAAAAATATTGTAATCTACTATGTACAATTCCAGTATTTTATAGATGCCTTTTATTTGTAGTGTGCTTCAAATTTCTCAGCATTTATGAAATTTCGTAGCATTCTCAAATATTCTTCTGTGTTTCTAATTTTCTCATCTATTAAATTGCTATGTACATTTCAAGAATCTGATGCTCTAAACTTCAAAATTTTTTTAGATTTTAAGTATTACAAACGATTTTTCAGAACACGTAGTTTTTCGTAAATTTCCAACGTTTTGCAGAATTCTAGTTACTTCAGTATTGTTTATATTTCGCCAATATTTATAAGATTCAAATAATTTTAGGTCTTTTTCATGTTTTCTAGCATTTATGAAATTTTGTTGTATTTTATAGTATTATGCTAGATTTTGAGTAGTGTTGCAAATTGTTATGTAAATTTTGAGAATTTCATACTTCAAATATAAAAATTTTGTAGATTTTTAGCATTTCTAACGATTTTACAGAACATCATTTTTCGTGAATTTCTAGTGTCTCAAAAAATTCTAGTTATTTCGGTATTTTTTATACATTCAGAATATTTATAAGATTTGGATAATTTTTAATGTTTTTCATATATTTTAGCATGTTAATGCAACTTTGTAGTACTTTTTTTTTTAGTATTCTTCTAGATTTTTGATATTTTTATGGATTGCTATGTATTTTTTAGAATTTGATGTTCTGAACTTCAAAGTTTTATTAGATTCTTAAAAGGTATTTAAAACAATTTTTCAGAACACAGTTTTTCGTAGAGTTTCAAAGAATTCTTATTATTTTAAAATTTTTCATTTTTTTTTTTTTTTGCATGAGATTGAATGATTTTTAGTCATTCTAATTTTTTTCAGCATTTACGAAATTCCGTAGTATTTTATAGTACCTTTCTTGATTTTCAATAGATGGATTTTTATGCATATTTTGAAAATTGGTTGCTGAACACTTCAAAGTTTCAAAAATTTTAAGTATTTTGAACGATTTTCCAGAAGTTATAATAGATTTCTGGTTTTTCAAAGGATGTTTTTTATTACAGTATTTTGTATTTTTCTTGACCATATAAGAGTCAAATGATTCTCAAAGTTTTTTTATATCTGTGGCTTCCAGCCGTAACCGAGAAAGTCACACATCCCATAACGTTCAAAATTTTATCAGAACATCATTTAAACTGAGCCTTATGGCACAAGTGACTTTCTCGGTTATGGCGGGAAGCCACAGGTATTTTTTAGCGCTAATTAATTTTCTATGGATTATCATGTACATTGTGGGAATTCGATGTTCTAAATTTCAAAGTTGTAGATTCTTTGTATTTCGAACGATTTTTTAAAACACAGTTTTTTCGTATATTTCCGGTGTTTCGAAGAATTCTTGTTTTTTTTTCAGTATTTTACGTATTTTTTGAACATTTATACGATTCTACTGATTATTTCTATTCTTTTCCATATTTTTCAGCTTTAATCAAATTCTGTAGTATTTTCAAGTATTCTTTAATAAATTTCTAATATTTTCATACATCGCTACGGCCGAATAGTATATTATGGTGCTCCAAATTTCAAAGTTGTATAGATTCTGAATAATTCAAACGATTTTTCAGATATTCCAAATGATTTTTCAGTATAACGTAGATTTCTAGTCATTTCGGTATTTTTCAAATTTCTCAAATCTTCATAAAATTTGAATAATTTTCTGACATTCCTACAAACTACATCAATTTTCTAAATGAGTTGCTCTACGATTGAAACTTTTTTACATTCTAGATAAATAAATGCATTATCGAGAAAATCATATCCTCATACATTCCGCATATTTATAAATTCACTCTCTTTTCCTTAACAAAATTTCCTACGATTTTCTAGTTCTTTCGCGAAATCCCATACAGATTCTTAAAATTTGCTTTTCTCAAGCAGTAAAACAAAACAAATATTCTCCCTCTCCTCTGGTTACAACATCCCTGCTCATGAACAAATAACTCATCAAAACAATTCCATTCAACTCGCATATAAACAAAACTAAATCAAACAAAAGTCACCTCAACTCCCCACCTCAAAATCAACCACAGTCCTCAACCCCCTTCTAACTCTCAGGTGCATCCCACCCCTTGATAACCACGCATACCCACATTTTTCCATACACACGCGCCCCCTTTCCCTTTTCACCATCTCCCAACCCCCCACCCCCGCCCCAACCCACCCCCGTGGAGACAGCTCTTCACCCCCAAACCACCCCCCGGGGCTCTTCTTTAAAATGCCACTCTCTACCCCCTCCCCCCTCTCTATTTCCTTTCACCCCCTCGTCACCGTCTTGTCGGCATTCAACAGCTCGCAGGGGGTGGGGGGTGGGGGGGGGGGGTTGGAATGCACACCGCGAAGGCTGACTGTGACGCACTGTGTTCGAGGGTGGCGAATAACACGGCGAAAGAGGGAGCGAGACGAAATGCGCAGATTGGCTGGATCATGATCATCTCAAAAACCACCACCGACCCCCCCCCCCTTCTCGCCTCCACCCCTTTATCCCCCCTCACCCCCTGTCGTCCCCGTTTCATCCCCTTCGATCTCTCTTTGCCTCTCAATAGCCGGGAATCTACAGCTGTTGGGTGTGGGAAGCGTTAGGGCGTGAGGGGGTTGAAAGGGGTGGGAGGGAGGGGGTTGGTGGTGAAAAGCGATGCCCCCACCCGATTCGGGGGCGCGCTGTCGCAGACACCGCGACTCATCACGACTGACGAGCGAGTGGCGCGATTATTATCTCATTTGCCGGCACGAGCTGCACGCGCTCGCGAGGTCTCGGAATTTCGCGTGTCCAAAAACTAAAAGGCCAGGGCGGGATTTTCGGATTTTTTCGCATTGGATTTTTGGCGGTGGCAAGGTGAGTGGAATGTTTTTATGGTACACGTGGTTTGGGGGTGGACATGTGCGGGTGTTTGGATGGATTTTGGAGGGTTTTTCAGAGATGGGATTGTGTTTTGGGGTTTTTCTATTAGAAGTTTTTTGTTTGAGGAGGTTTTTGGGAGAGAATTGAAGTATTTGAATATTTTAAGGTGCTGATGAGTTATTTAGGTTTCGTTCATTTGATTTCGTATGAATTTATCGTTTTTTTTTTGTCTTATTGTGAGGGGGGGGGGGTTGTGAACATGGACGGGAGTTGATTAAGGGTAGTTTTTCTTTTATGCTTTTCGAAAAAAAGACCGATTTTTTTTTACTCGTGAAAACAAAATATTTATTTATTTTTCTACTGAGTGAAAAAGGCATGTGTTTTTTTTTAAAATGATGACGAACAGATCACTTTTTACTCGAAAAAGGTGGGAAAAACCGGCATTTTTCATATCATATGTTGAAAAAGCAATTTCACACTGATTTCAAGTCTATCACTTTTAGGATTTGTATGTTTTAATATCTATGTTATTTGCCTGATATAATTTTTTTTAAGTGAAATGTTTGATAATGTTTATTTTTTAGCTTCAAAAAATTTTTTCGCTATTAAAGTTTTTTTTTTATGAATTATGAAATCATTTTTCCACATTTTTTGAAAATAATTTTCTTTTAGAATTATCTCAGAAGCACCATGCCTAAAAATTGGAGCTCCTGATTTTTCTGGAAATTTCGAGTTATTGCAGTGATTCTTGGAATTTTCATGAATGGCTGTTTTCAAAATAAAAATATTGTTTCGAGCAATATGATACCTTTATCAGGGTAACAAAACTTTCGAGCTGGGTTAGTAAATGTGTATTTTTTTTGACGAAATATAAATATTTATGACTTTAGTTCGAAGATATTGTACTAAGAGTTCTTATTCTTAAGAATTCAATTTTTCATAAGTTATGTTAAATTTAATCTAACACTTTGGAATGGACGATTTTTGTTACACTTTCTATATTAATTTTTCATTTATTAATAAAAAAAATATGTTTCAATAGTTATAGAAACATTTTATAGAAAGAATATCACGATTTAATTCATTAATTTTATATTTTCGAAAACCTTGCCTTCCAAATCCTATTCAAAGATATCAAAGATGAACATATGTATTCTGGATTCCTGTTTTTTAACGTATTCTAATAATCAGGATAAGTCTTAATATGCTTAATACACTTTCACCCAAGTCTTATGTACTTACCCTTGAGTATAATTCCATTGAAATCCAGTTTTTTTGTAGAGCGTAAACGTTGTGGACAATCACAGTAACAAATTTGTAGTTTCGAAATTTTGTACCGTCTTGAAGATAGGTTAAAAAATGCAAAAATCAGTAATTAGACAAATGAAAATCCACTGAATATTCCAAAAAAAGCATCACATTTTATTAATTATTTTGTAAACATAAGTTACAGATCACCTATTCATTGGCAATTAAAATTTTTCGAAAGTATTAAACAATAGGTTTTTTTTTACCTAGGTCTACCTACATATTTTACTTCGTTTAAGACAAAAGTATTGTTTTTCACATATAAGTACTTCACACTTATAATTTTTAAGTCTGACGATGCTCTTAGCAATAAAGCACAGTTCTTTTGCTTCTTTTCATCAGCTTATATATTTATATCAAGTTGAATAGTTGATATTTAACTTACAATCATAAGTGAAGCGAAGTTTTTATGGTTTTCTAGTTTTTTTTCCAAGTGACTTTGAATTTTATAGATCAGTTTGAATTATTTAGATCTATTCCGTCAATGAAATTATTGCACTTTTGAACTGCTCAAAAGTGTTAAAACGTATAGGAACTGCACATTAGAACTCAAAAACTCAAATATTTCCAATCACGAATTTTTCCCAGTGTAAAAAGTTATTTCAAAATTGTTAAACGTATTTATTATTAGTTTTACACATGAATTATTTGAGTGTTCACTTATTATTCAGGAATGTGAATCCTTCGCATTTTTTTCGGCAAGAAAAAAGCATACAAGTATGAGAAAATATTCCAAGTATTTCGATCGAAAGTATCAAATCACTTAAATATTTTTCATTTACTATATTTCATTATTAATAAATCATAAAAATACACAGTTTATATGCAATTTTTCAAATTCTCACTGTGATTAATTAGGTAATCATATAATTAATCCATCAATGTAACAATTAATTGTTTAAACTTCAATCATCGGTTTTTGTATCCCGAACCGAAATAATACATGCCAACGAAGTATATGATATTGAACCTCATTATGACTGATGTTTAACGAACATCATTAAAAATTGAAGCAACCGTAAACTGGAATGTGAAATATGAATTTACATATTCCCAAAATATCAACTAATGAAGTAAACTAAATTGGATATTCTCTGTTCATCTGACAGAGAACTGCATAAAACTATGATAAAATTGAATTTACTACAGAAAACTGCAAAAAATTGCAAAAATATACCATTCATGAAAAATTTTCCTAAGGATACATTAAACTACAAAAAAAAACTTCTAATCAATTACTATTCTTTGAATGAACAAATCATTCCATCGTTTCCGATCTCCAAATTATTCTGAAAAAAAAAAAAAAAAAAACCAAATAAATTATATCAATATCATTCTTTGTATTGAATTTCTTCTACTTTCAACATGTACTCTTTTTCCACGTTCCTGAAATCCACACGCAAATATGTTTTCGAACCCTACAAAGAGAAATCCTTCTCTCACAAAAAGATATTTTCCTCATCAAACGGATTTTTTCTCGGATCATATTTTCCGGCTGACCGATGAGTCTCTACACTACTTGAAATGAAAAACATCCGAACTATATCTCGAAAAATAAACGTTCCACGTACCCTTTTATACAAAAAATAAACTTCCATCTTTTGAAACGCTCGTTTTCATCAATGAGAGCTTTTATGCCCGAAGAAAAAATGGGACGAAGTAGTAACTGCCGTATTTGGTCAGACCGGGGACTCGGCTTTGATCGATCAAAAATTCTGCTTTGGCGTCATTTGTTAATTATGACATGAACTATTATGGGAAGAGCTTCAGGAGATGAAGCCCTTCATAATGAAAAATATGTATTATTTAAGTAATAATCGCAATAATTTCAATATTTATAAAAATTTCAATTCCTCGCCATTGATATTTTCATGGAAAAATAATGTAAAATGTTAAAAAAATTTTACTGTAAAATCTCTTTACATTTTAAGTTCAATAAAAAATTAATACTTTTTGCAAGTATGTATGGAATTTAATTTTTTTAACTGTCTTTTAATTCAAAAAATGACAGTTCTGAAACCAGTAACCACTGTTAAAATTTTCATTAGAATGGTAATGGTTTTTTGTTTTACAGTGTGATTTATGGGTGGCTCCCTTTTTTTTCGCACTCCTATTTGGTAGGGGGAGGGGGATGCAAATTTTTGAAGCGACAGAAATTGAAACAATCCGCCAATTAGAAGCGCCGGCGTGACGAGATTATGCAGATTTTGGCGCGGATAGGCGAACGGACTGGCAGCTGGCGTTCGCTTAATTCAATCCCAGAGTTGTCTTATGAATCGTAAACCATCCCGTGCGACTGAAACTCCGCCGTTTTCTCCGACATCGCGCTATCCGTTTACATTTTCACAGAATAATCATGTAACGCCATCCACAAAGTTTCAATCTTTTAGAGCTTTTTTATGTTCTACTCCTCTCGCGTTCTGCGAGGATTTCGAGCACTTTTTTCCGTGGGAATAAACGACATTTCAAAGGTTTTTTTTTTTACATTTTTACAATGAGATTGAACGACTCGTAGAAAAAAGTTACCTTTTGCTGGTTTTAACACGAGTGATGATTTCGGTGAGATGACTGATCTGATTGTTCTTATTATTCATGATTATACTGAAAATTTTTTATATTTTTTATCTGGAAAGGAATTAGTGAATATATGATTGTGATTATTTTATGACTTTTTCTGAGTTTACGTTCGATAGTGATGTTTAATTTTTTTTGGATATCTAAATTGGAGAACTTAAAACTGGAATCTCTGGTTTAAGAAATTTTCAACATTTTAATGTCGTCATCTCAAAAATTAAGTTCATATTCGTTTGAGCTCAAATTCGAAATTTTTAACTTGGATAGCTGAATTACTAAGTGTTAAGTTCAGAGATATTAATATTTCTAATTTACAGCTCGCAGTTACACCAAAGTTTTCATACTGCAATAATTTGTTAACTTTTTCTTTTTCAATACTTCAAATCCTCGAAAAGTCCCTGAAATGTTGCAAAAAGTTTTTTCATCAGGGGGGGGGGGGTAGAAAATTCAAGTATCAAAAATATTTATAATGGAAAATATTCTCAACTAATATGTATCACTGACGTCACTGAATATGTATTCTAGCATTATAACATTTTCGGAATTGACTTGTCACACTTATATACTCATATTTGTAGTACTTTTTTGGACAATCATTATCTCTAGTATTTTCTGAATGTTTTAGGATTTGAAAAATTCTGCAGGGTTTTTCGATATTTAGATTACTGAATAAATTTCTGGAACCTAGGGCTATAGAATTCAAAGTGTGATAGTTTTTTTAGTATATAAATAGATTTTTCAGAAAATAGTATCTTCATAGATTTTTACTAATTCAAGTTTCTTCCTTGTTTTTTCAGTATTCCAATTTTCAAAATTCGAATATAAAGTAATTCAAATTTTGAAAAATCGCGCACTCTCCCCAAGAGCTCACCAGATGGCTGCTGGTTTTTTTTCCTTATGTTTCAAGTTTTGTGTAGAATGCTTAAATCAAGTGCATGTCTCATGTTAATTATTATGAAACTTTTTGGCGTTTAACTCCGCAGAACACGGGATCGATTCCCACCCGGGAGAAATTTTTTTTTTTTTATTACATAATCGTTTTTACAGCTTCATTGTGATTACTTTTTACTGTTAATAATGAATTATCTTTTTATTTTCCTGAAATATTTATTAATAATTATCAACGACTGGAAGTACTCTGTGAGCTCGTGGCGAGTAGTCTGCGAGCTCGCTGGCGAGTTCGCGGCGTGTTCGAAAAGGGGTGTAAATAATGAAAACGCTGCGAGCTCGCAGAGAGTTTGATTTTCACGCTCGCCGCGAGCACGCTGCGAGATTACAGGTTCACTGGGTTAGTATATATAGATTTTTAGAATTCGATGTCATAGAATTCAAAGTTCTTTAGATTTTTCGTTTTTTACAGATTTATGGGAAAATCATACCAACATGGATTTTACATTTAATAGTTCTAGATTCCGTATATTGTTCACGTCTTTCGTATTTTTTTAGTATCTCTTATATTGTGTTACATTTTCTAGTATTTCCACAAGGTTTTAGTATTCTCATGGATTTTTACATAAATTTAAAGAACTTAATGCTCTTCCTTCATTCTTCTTTGAACCTTCATACTAATACTCACTATAAAAGTTAATACATATATGTTAATTACTGACACACTTTTCGATGTATGGAGTTAAATGTCAAATAATCGATCAAATTGTTCTACAATTTCATCAGACTTAAAGAGTATATTCAGGATAAATCCAAACATATTATTCCATTTTTACAGATTTTCCTTAAGCTTAGAACTGAAGTTTTTCAAAGATAGAGCCCAGAATATCGATCCTAAATATATTATGGTTAAACGAATGTATTCTAGTCTTAAAAACAATCTAATAATTTGCGCAAACCTTCATTGCGTTTCTTGGAATAAGTTTTGAGTTTTTCAGTTATCTTATGCAAGTTTAATATGTAGCCTCAATCCATTTTTACGAATTCTGATAGTTGTCACAAAAAAAAACTCATATTATTCACTTACATATTCATTAAAACGTTTCATTATTCGTGACAAATGCACCTAATATCCCTTGCTAATAATTGAAGGGGGGAGGGTCAAAATTAGTAAATAAAATCCCTCACATGAATGTTAAAAACTTTTTGAAAGGTTGAAGAAACTACCACTCTTCAAATACTGAAAATCTTTTAAGGTTATTAGCTACCTTTAAAAAAATCGTCTGATATCACTGACACAAAATCGTCTCTCTTTTTTTAAAAGCATAATTTGGTGTATTGAGAGCGCGTGATACGGTTCATGATTCGATAAAGCGATGAAACGCCTGTCAGCGTGGGGCGCAAGTCGGAACTCGCGCTTACGCGGAGCATTACAGATGCTGAAATGGCGCAGGGATACTCGTATTTATCACAATGAGCAAAACTGACAGCGGTCCATTCCCGTCCGTCTCGCTGGGACGTATCTTCTGACGAAACAACGTGGCCGCCGTTTGTTTTCCAAACAATGAACCGTAACAATGCCCACTCCTCTTTTTCCCCCGAACCGACACCAACCCATTTCGCATCGTTCCGCGTCATTTTACCCCAGATCATTTTCTTTTCTCGCTATTTTTGCTTTTTTTGTTTTTAATATCGAGGATAAGAAAACGTCTCTCCCCGTTTTTTTATCAGAAAATGAAAATCGCAGGAAAAATAGAAACAATCCCAGTGTCGGAATCAGTATCATCGAGTCTCCAAGAGTATCCAAGAGTATCGAAGGAGTCACCGAGAGTATACAAAATTTTAGAAAAAGGTGACTGTGAGTCTTCGAGAGTAAACTAATTTTTTTCACGAATCTCCAAAAGTCTTTTACAGTCACCTTTGATCTCCGATTTGAATACTCTATTTCTTGAAAGCAACAACAAGAGTATCGTTTGAGTCTCAAGAGTATCTTGAGTATTCCATTTTGCGAAACGGAATACTGATTTGGAGACTGTTGAAGACTCGAGTATTCAATTCGGAGGCTCGAGTCTCTAACAGTCTCCGAATGAGTATTCCGTTTTGCCAAACGGAATACTCTTTATGGTCAATTTGGAGACTCTAAACACTCTTGAGACTAAAGGATACTCTGATTTTTTATCCCAGGACACATTTTTTAACGATCATCACAAGACTCAAAATTTTGAATAAAGAGATTTGCAAAAATCATTACGTTTTCAAAATAATTGATCAATTTTTTCAATATTGTAAGAATGCATTAGATGGGAATTTATTTTTTACAAAAAAAGAAATATGAATAAAATACTAATATATCTTAAATTATATTTAGATGAATTCATTTTGCAGTATGTAATTAACTACTTAACATTAAACTTCAAAGTACTAAATACAGACTCTTGTTCACTATATTGCTAGTTGATAAACGTTGCCTACGTTGTCTCAGACAACCAAAGTCTTTGAAGGTCCAAGATTCGGTTAGAGCCCATTCAATTAATTCTTGAAAACAATAGGAGCTCGGTTCCATTCCTCAAACAAGCTCCTTGTACTCGTCCCTAACAGGACCCATTCAAATCCACCCAGACTTACTTCAATTTTCCTGCGCTCTGCTTACCTCGATACTGAGGAAACGCGTCCATTAAGGTGGCTTTCTTCAAAGCTAAAAACGTTTTTTCCCCTTTTCCTCGACTTTTGACGTGATTCTTATTCGCCCACAATGTTTGCATGGAGAATAATGTGAATCATTTTTCATATCCTCTGTCCAAGGTTTATTTAGGATATCTTTAATTTGTGTATCAGGTTCCTGGTAAAGTATAACTATAATGAAATTGTGAGATATTAATTGTTTAACATTCTTATGTTTTTAGTCTGTGACTGGAAAAATTATTTTTTAACACTTCGTGCAGTAACGAACTTTCAATTGATTGTTAGGGCAGGAAAATTATGAAGCTTCTGAAATATGTATAATGTACTGCTTACGCAGTAATAAATAGCAATACATAGTTCTCTCAAAATTATTTACTGTAAACAATACATTTAGATACAGCAATAAGAGTAACATTATATATAAAGTAGTGTTATACAGATATACAATAATATACAGTATATACAGTATACATTCAATAAACACAAACATGAATACATACAATAATAATTCTGTTTTAGAAGTGAAACTGAGAAATGTGAAGATTTTTCAAAGGTTGTAAAAAATAACTTAGTATTTTTTGAGTTAAGGGACAAGACAAATTTTTTTTAACTATAGTTTTCTGTTAATAACACATGAGTATATAATTAAGCCGTCACATGTTGAAGATGAAAAAACTGTTTTACAAACACTTTTTTCACCTATAAATTTTGAATCGGATGGTTCATGATCAATATTGAAAGAATTTTTTTGGTCAGGGAAATAGTAGAGTTTTTCTGATGTGTGTATTGTAGAATATACATGGTAATAAACAGTAATATGTATACGGAAACATAATATGTATTATCAATACTAAAGGTACTGTAAAAAATATATACAATAAGGTGTCACTTATTTTGGCGATGTCAGAATCTTTCCCATTCCGGGAATTTTAATGAATCAAAACAATAAAAAAAATTTTTTGTAAAAGTTTGAAGCAAATCGTACTTGATTAACAGGTGCCCCAAAACGACTCAAGTTTTCAATGAGACTTACATGTACCCAGTTTTTCATACATTGTATTCGAAAATTCATCAATTGTGCAAAACTTATGATAAATTTTTGATACTTGGCATACTTTAAGTCTATAATGTTACGTTCAAGACTGAATTTTTCTAGATCTTTCTATTCTTTTATCTGTTCTACAAGCACCGAAAAAAGGCAGAAATGTACTTTTTCAAAGTTTACTGACACATTTTTCTTCGTTCTTTTGAGATTATAAATTTTACAAATTCTTTAAAATTTGAGTTTCCCGACGTAACCATACAATTGAACCAACGGTTATTTGTGACATGTGCGTGTAACTAAAAATTTTGAACTGTTTGGTTCTTTCACTGATATGAAAATTCGAGAGAATTTTGAGCAGTTGATTGATGGAGTTTCTGGAATATAATATACTCTTCAATTATTGCATTATTATTATATAAAATACAGTACACTTAGTGATAAACAATGATGCCATACTCTCCAAGTCCAAACAGTGTAATGACACTGTTTTTTTCACTGACCCAGTCCACCATTGACGAACCGTGAATTTTTACCGATTTTTCAGTCATATTTTTCTTTATCACTATTTTTTCAGTAAATATCCGTCTCTATTAATCTATTACAGGAGAATTATCACTGTTTTCCTGAGTGATCTTTTCAGCCATTGTTTAACAGTGGATTTTCACTGATTATTCAGTGATTGAAGTTCGAGAACACTGAAGAATCAGTACATACTTTAAATTGCGAGTTTCATGAAACAAGCATTTTTTTCGTGAATGCAAAAATCAAGAGCAGTGTTTTAGCGAAACTTCCTGACGCAGAAGAGCTCAAATTTTATTATTCTGAATTCTAACAGCAACAAGTGAGTTACTATAATTTTGCTTTTATTTATTTATTTGTTTATTATTATGATTAATTTTTTTGTGGGGGTTCCTACTTTCACGTCTCTCGCTTAATTTGCTCAATAAAACCTACTAATCGAAGATATTTCATCCTCGAATTTTTAGGTATTTCTCGTGAAATGGAAAAACGTGGCAAAGCTTTGTTGTTTTTATTGAAATAAATAAAAGTTTTGTGTACACTGTTCAAAAAAAATTTACAAATTTTCCAGAAAAGTATTGGAAGTTTTTAACACATATCCTATTTGGGATTTTCCTCATAAATAGATCTGGAAAGTTTTTTATATGTGACTTGGAATAAGTGAAGGGACCTATGGTTACAAAAATCGTTTTTGAATTTTCGGCTTTAAAAATTAGTTTAAAAAATTCTCTATCTAATGAGTTACGTCACGAGCCTCTACGATCATTGATATCAGTAGAATAAATTTTTAAAACATACGAACAAGCTGTTACGAATAGAGAAAGAAAAAAATTTCTTTTCATTTTCTCAAGATTCTCGTTTGTAACCATAGGACCCTTTTCTTATTCCAAGCCACATACGCTATGAGAATTCTTCTATATATATGGAAATTTTCCCATAATTTATGGAAGAATTTCCACAGCGTATAGAAAATTTTTTAGATTCATTTATGGGAAAAACCTCATAGAGAATTTGGGTTAAAAACTTCCAATACATTCATGGAAAATTTACCAACCTTTTTCAACAGTGTATGTGAAGACTTCGGAAATGGAAAAAAACCGTAACATTTCAAAAAAGAGCAACTTAATTTCATTCACTTTATTTCAAATTTTCATCTTGGGTTTCTGATTTTCCAGAGTATCGTAATAGATCTATCTGTGAATTATTACTGATTAATGACTGAATCGTTACTGACTCACCGATTGCATCGCAACTGATTTATCATTGACATTACAACTTATCACCGAGAAAAAAATATAGTAATTATTACAATAATGTATAGTAAACGGTAATCACTCTGACATATTGTACTTTTTGCTAGATGATGTATCAATTTTTGAAATAACATAATGTAGATATTGTCAAATGATATTGTTGTTATAGACATATTTTGTTTTAAAAACTCCTATACATCTTCCGTTTTCTACTATACTTGTTGTACTTTTTGCAATATCATATTGTAATTCCTATTCATCCGGATTATTGAAAATTCCATACAGATGTTTCAGTATGCAGATCTGTATAGGTTCTTTTTGCAATATTTTTGTATACTTTCTAGGTTTCTAATGCATCATATTGTAAAATGATACAGTTTTCGAAAAAGCTGGATAAAAGTAATGTAGTTCATTTTTTTCGCCATGTATGGTAAAAATTCCTAGTGATTTTGAACTTTCTAAAAACCTTATAAGAAAAAGTAATTTTTTATAAAAATTCAATTTCTTATAAGGTGACCTTATAAAAACCTTCTAAGAAACCAAAATTTCTTATAAAGAATGGGCCGAAAAAATTTTATAAGGTTTTTTTTTATGAAATTTTATCACATACATTCTTATAAGAAATTTAAGTTTCTTATAAGGTTTTTATAAAGTCGCCTTATAAGAAATCGAATTCTTATAAGGTTTTTTTAAGGTGCACCTTATAAGAAATTGGATTCTTATAAAAAAAATTTTTTCTTATAAGGTTTTTATAAGGTTTAAAATCACTAGGGATTACAGTTTGTATAGTGAAATTTTCATTTAAAGATTTAAAATTTTCCGAAATTATACGGTAAAAACTGGCATACATATTGTAATTTGTACATTAATAGCGGTTTTACTGTATAATATTGTAACAAGTAAAATAAATATTGCAGATTTTACAATATTATTGTAAATACTACAATGATATTGTAAAAATTGCATGATTATTCTAAAAAGTACAGTTATATTGTACTTTTTACAATATACAGGGTGTACCAAAATCCCCGTACCAAAAGAAAACCCAATATTCCTTTTTGAATTCTGTATCGAAAAGTCCTTTACCACTTTTCAAAAAACTCAAAATGGAAAAAGTTATTCAATCCAAAAGTTTAAACAATAAATGCGCTCTCTCGACAAGTGGGGATAAAATCCATGAACCAAACTTTACCCAAATTTTTTTCATATTTTTTAGAGTCGAAAAGTCCTTTGCCACTTTTATCAAAACTCAAAATTGAAAAAAATGTGCGAGTTAGAAGTTTTGACCAATCAAATTTCTTAGATTCCAAACTCGAATATCTTTTTTGATTTTGAGTTTTGTCAAAAGTGGCAAAGGACTTTTTGACTCTAAAAAATATGAAAAAAATTTGGGTAAAGTTTGGTTCATGGATTTTATCCCCACTTGTCAAGAGAGCGCATTTATTGTTTAAACTTTTGGATTGAATAACTTTTTCCATTTTGAGTTTTTTGAAAAGTGGTAAAGGACTTTTCGATACAGAATTCAAAAAGGAATATTGGGTTTTCTTTTGGTACGGGGATTTTGGTACACCCTGTATACGGCAAAAAGTACAAGATTTTTTTCTCAGTGATTAGTCAGTGGCTTATTGACCACTGACTACTTCAGTGTTTTTCCACTGATTTTTAGTGGCTCCCTTTTAGCCTGTCCTAATCAGTGGAATGTTATCGAGTTTCAGTAGTACTCCACTGTCTTGCATTTAAAGAGCACGAATCCACCACCGCAACTTCCTTGAAAAAAACCCGGGAAAAACCTTCTTTTTTCAGAAAAAATCGCTTGAAAAAAGACAATGACAACAACCACAGGAGACCCATCGACCCTTAAAAACCCAGCTTCCCTCTCGAGTGGTGACTTGGTATCGCGCCTGTTGGCCGCGACTCCGCCTTATCTTTACAACGTGCCCCTCACCCCCCACAGCTTTTTCTTTAGCGAGATGCTACGATCCTTCGTCCAGGCGAAAACCGACGCCCTGGCCCTCGGGACGTCCTCGAGTGCGCCAAATCGACGTCGTAAAAGGACCTGGAAAGAGTCTGCTGCTGGCCCTCTGGAGCTGACGACCTCGGAGCGAAGGGGCCGCCACGCTCAGCCGCCCCATCATCACCAGCCACCGCAGGAAAAATATTTCCACCACCTGCAGCACGTGCAGCAGGAAAATCACCACGTAGAAAATCGGGTCAAAGTTCACGAGGGCTACGAGGAAAAGACTTTGGAGCCCAACAAAGCGCCGGAGGGACTTCCCGAGGTGCTGAGGGGGGAGGAGGCTTATGGGGATTTCAAACAGAAGAACTACTTCGCGGATCGCGTTCCCCAGGGGGTGGAGGCGGATATTCAGAAGCTCAAGACTGAGGAAATCGACAGGAAAAGTCGTGAGTTTGTTTAGTATAATAACAAGAGTGTAGGCAATGATAAACAAATTTGATAATGGATAATGAATAAAAATTATGATAATTATCATGAGGAATAAAAATAGGCGAAAGTTATTAAAGGGGGCGAATCGAAATCTAGAGAACATAACAAATGGTTTTATGTAAGTTTTGTGAATTAAACAAAATTCAGAATTATTTATTCTACGAACTCAAAAATAACGACGATTTTGGCTTAAGGAGAATTTGTTCTTAAACTAAATTCTGATCATAAATGTCTGACTAGGATTAGATGAAAGATGAAAATTTATTGCAATAAGAATTTACGAAAATACTCATAACCTGAATAACTGGGAATCCTGGAGCATCTAGGAATATACACAATAATCCATTAAATTCTAGAAAATTTTTCAAACTATACAATCACTGAAAAAATAATAAAAGTTATATAACTGTAGAAGAGTGTTGTTTTCTGACAAATCTGAAGAAACGCTTAAGATAAATAAAGATTCAAATTCTAGAGCATCAAATTCTAAAAAACGTGTATAGCAATCTTTAGAAAAACTGGAAACCCTTAAAAATACGAGAAAATCTTTCGAATCATACAATCACTTAAGAAAATAATTAAATTAAATAAACGTATGAAAGTAACATTTCTGAAAAATCTGCAAAAACACTTAGGATCTATCAAATTTAAATTTCAGAGCATCAAATTCCAAAAAAAAAAACATGTTTAGCAAATCTATAAAAATACCAGAAATAAAACTCTGGGAAACGCTTCAGGATCTTAAAAATACGAAAATAAGAGAAATCTATACATACACCTACTAGAAAATTATGTGAATGGCGTAATTTTCCCAGAAATCTATAAAAATACGAAAGATTTAATAAAATTTGAATTTTAGAGCATCAAATTCTTGATATACATACAAAAATCTAAAAACATATAAAAAAACTATAAAAATACAATTTCATGAAGACTAAAAAAAAAGAGAACTACTAAATATATTTTAATGTTTAAAATCCATGCAGATTTGTTGTCTCAAAAATTTAGAAAACTTCAAACCCTAGAGAATATAAATATCACACTTCTAGAAATCTTCATATAAATTCATAAAAATACCAGAATATTCTTAAAATTGTACTTATACTCATAAATACGGAAAAAAAAGAAAAACAAAACAAAACAAAAATTACTTATTATCTGAATAAAAGGTATATTGTTTTCTAAAAAAATATTTTCAATGCTTAAAATCTCTGAAACTCTTCATACAATAGGATCAAAATTCTAAAAACCTAGAGAACGATTGGAAAAAAACACTAGAATTCTACACAAATGTCAGAAAGTACATTTGGAACAAAATTTCATAAATGACATTCAGTATGAAAATTATAAAAATCTATAGACTACTTTAAATCTGTGTTTATATTATTGTTTCTTAAGAATCTGTAAGAATATTAGAATTTTCGAACTTGGATTTCTAGAGCATCGAATTCTGAACAGCTCTATAGAAATCCATAATATTATCAGGAAACCTATCAAGTTGTATAAATACTGTATAAATATGAAAAATGCTTACAGTATTTAAAAATGTGACTTAAGAATCATAAAAACTAAATTCCATTATGTTTAATACGTTTATGAAAAATGTGCTACTCCAGACTTCGAAAATTCAAAGAATTGAGAAATCGCACTCTTGTAACTGGATTGTCTGTAAAATAACTTGTATAACAACCTTGTGAAAAGATAGATAACTGATAACATTGAGGAAAAACCATTCCAGAATTTTTGAGTTTCAGTCATCGATCACAAGAAACCCAAAAATGATCTATAATCAATTTTTCAAATGAATTATGTTAGCACGGATATTTTTCATCAATCTCAGGACTAGGTCACCAATCACTTTAAATTATTAATTTCACCTGATCTTCTCCTGTTCCTATTTTCTGAGTAACTCGGCTGCTCCCCTCAATACATGTACGATAAATCTTCAACCCTCATTTTCCTCAGTATACAACGAAAAAATCAGCGACCCCTCGATCGCAGGCCAGAAAAGCAAACTGGACTTTTCCGTGTGCAATTTCCTCTCGAATCTACCACCAGGGAAAAGCGAGGAAATCCAGCCAGCGAAGGGTTTTCCTATGCCGGGAAATCCGCAGAATCCGGATTTTCTTCCCGCGGGGCCCATGTGGTACCCACCGTACCCGATGTCCCAGTCCTACCCCGGAATAGACCCTCTGCACTTTTTCATCGACTTGCGCGTTTCCGGTCGCATTTGGGACCAAAAACTCGGCTCCGAAAAACAGATGCCTTTCAAAAGCAAGCACAGCAGCGCCTTCAGCGTTCCCCAGTCCAAGGACTCTTCCAATCGACCTTTGAACCTCACTCGTAGCGAGGCCGGAACTTCCAAATCTCCAGAGGAAGTCAACACCCGAGGCACGCATTACATACTGAAAAATATTAGCAGGACGTACAGGGAAATACACGATTCAAGGGTGATCATAAAATGCGACGTTTCCGAGGCAGGCGACGAAAAAAATTGTGAAGGTAGGTTTTTCCTTCATTTCTTTTTTTGTTCTTTGGTAGGTTTTTCAATACACCACTCACTCTTTTAAATTCAGAGGAAAAGATTTTTTTAATTCAAGAACAAACAAAGAAGACATTTTTCATGTAATTAAATTTTTTTTTGACAAAATCGAAAAAAAAATAACGTTTCTTACAAAAGTACTCTAAATCGAATTCTCGTGTTACTTCGTTTTGGTAAGCTTTTCGTACCCTCGCCTTCCAGATGACGTTTTATCGAAAAAAGAAGAAAACTCGACAGGTCAAGAAGAAGAGAGGAAAGATATCAGGGCCATTATCGGTCGCGAATTACACGACCAGCCCTCGAGCATCGCCGAGTAATTTCCGAAATAAGTGAAAAACGTTGCAAGTTACAACGTATTAGAGAAGGAAAACTTTTCTGCACTTTTCGTTTCTTTTTTTTCAACTTGTACTCTAAGTTCTTGATGCTTCATCGACTATTATTTTTTTTTTTCGTTGGATGGAAATTTCAAAAGTTTTTAGTGCCATTTTTAATAAGGTTTTTTTTTCATATTGACACTTGAGAGCTTTTCGAGTTTTCATTCTTAAATAATTTTTCTTGAAATTTTTATTCTTTCTGTTTGCAAGACTTGAAAAACAAAGTTGTAACGTCATTGTACATAATTTTGTATATCGAAATAATATAAACGTGTAAAATCTTTTGAAACTTTCTCGTTGTTAGGCTCTTGTAAAAGACGTACGTAATTTGCATAAATTCTGTCGTTGTACATAATGTTCGTAGATCTCTGTACTTGCCAAGTTGAATTATTGGAAAAGTAATAAAAATTATAAAAACCTACGATTTTTTGGAATTTTTTTCGTTTTACACTGTTTTCTTGTGCCTTGAAAGAAAGTTATGCTTTGTTTTATTGCGGTGTCGAGCACGTTGGGTGAAAACTTTTGCGAGCTTTTATGAACTTGGAAAGTAGAGCTTTTTTATGTGACAGTTTGATTGGAAGACGTATTTTTCATTTCTTTTCAACTTTTCGTGCTTTTTATTTGAGAATTTGAATAGTTTTTAACATATCTCAAGTTCGAACTTTTACTCGAAATTGATATCAAATTAATTTTGATTATTCATTATGAAAAATTATTGATCGTGGATTAATAACTTTCAATATTTCTTTGAAAAAATCAAAGTATAAAAATCATGATTCCTGGAGAATTCAAAATGAAAGTTACAAATACATTAAAAAACTCTTCAAACCATATCAATCGCGAATTTTTTCCTTTCTCCTATTTCTGGAACGTTAAAAAAATTTACCATCAGTTTATTTTCCATGTCAAGAACCTTGGGAGACTTTTTTGCAACTTTAAAATTAAGATATTTCAAGACCCGACATTTGCTTCATTACGGGTGGCGTATTTCAATATTTTACCACCGCCACTTGACATTTTCCGTAATCAAGGATATCGCTTTGGAAGGGTCGTTCGCGAGCTAAATATCTCTGGAAAAATATATAATCATAAGGCGAGAATCTTTTTGACGCCCTCACAGGACATTAATTCCGTTCGCTTTATGTCGCGAATTTCATTTCCGCTCTTTCTCGCATTTTTATTTACGCTCAACAACTTTATCTAACGACTTTTCTCGTGATATCAATCGATAACGCTGTACTTTGCAGGCTATTTTCATTGCAACTGGAACTTCTCGTATTTTTTTTTAAGAGAAACAATTTTTGTGTCAGAATCGAAGCTTGAGAATAAGAAGAATAAAAAATTGTCGTTGAAATGAAAAGTATTTTTTAAAGACCTGGAAATTTAGTGTCAGAATGACGGTTTGAGATGATTGAGGAATTGTCTGTTTTTTATAGAGAAATTAAATAATGTGATGTTTTTTACAACTTTCAACGATATGGAAAGATTTAAGAAATAATTTCCGAATTCGATATCAAACATTCAAAATAGCGGAATAATGAGTTATATATCATAAAAAAGAGTGCATTCTTGGATAATATTGCAATATTTTTGAATAAATACTCCTGATCGTTTTTCAGACATTTTACAGGGAAACGTTTTTCTAACAAATCTGATTACTACGCTCGCTTTCAACTCGTGTGAAAACCATCACAATCATTAAAAAATTTTCACACACACGTTGAGGTATAAAAATCTAAGTAATATGCAATATTGACATAGTTCCTGAATCTTTAGATAATTTAAATAATTAATTTAAATTGGCGATGATATATCAAAAACATTTTGAAAAATAAGTTCCGAAATCAGAAACAGAATTTATAAAATAGAAGGAAGTTCCATGAATTTATAAAAAAGGATTGCGATATTTTTTGAGAGTCATTGATAATGTGTGAAGAATTTTTGGAGGAAAAAAGTTTTTTTTAATCTCACTTGCTTTGAACTAGTGCCGCAAATGGCCGCAACCCTCACAGTTTTTGAAAAAAACTTGCACGTCCAAGTTGAGGGGTTAAAATTTATTAATTATTATTGAATATTTCAATGTTTTCCAAATCATTCAAAATTTTAAACAGATACTAGAAATTTGCAATGAAGTATCTAGTATTTTGTGAAATAATTTTATGAACTTTGTTTCAAGATCTTAAAAATGGCACAACATTCAGTAAATTCATAGAAAGAAGCGAATATAAGGGTGATATTGAAATATTTTTAATAGTTTTTGATGATTTTCAGAAATTTTATGAGAAAAAATCTTTTTTAACGAATATGATTACTACGCTCGTCTTCAACTCGTGCCGCAACACTCACATTCGTTGAAAAAAAGTTCAAGTGAAGAAATAAAAAATAGAAACATTATGTTGCAAAGCAGTATTTTCCTAAATTTTTAATGAGCTGGGTAGGTTTTTGAAATTCGTAATAAAATATTCAGGATTTTCTAAAGAATTTTTTCTGAATTTGGTAGCGAAATAACAAAGATAGTGAAAAATAAGTAAAATAATTGAAAACAGTGAATTCTTTAAAAATACTGCAATATTCTTTTATAGTTTTTAATGATTTTTCAGAAATTTTACTTGCAAAAATTTTTTTGACGAATCTGATTACAACGCTGATACAAAAAAACTTCTATACCTAAATTTATGCATTTGAATTTCAATGAAATGCAATGTTCATATGTTTTACAAAATTTTCTATAAGTTGATAAAGATATTCTTGAAATTCATCATGAAATATTTGGGATTTTGAGGGTTAATTTTCAAAAATGGTAGCAGAATTTCAAAGAAAGTAAAAATCTTCGTTAAATTATAAAAGTAGTGTAATTATAGATGATTGTTCAAACATTTCAGTAAAAGTTTTTTTGACGACGCTGTATTACGCTCGCCTTCGACTTGTGCCGAAACCCTCATAGTTAAAAAATCATTAAAAAAAACGTTCACATGGAAGTGAAGGAATATAAATAAAAATCTAAATCTTTGCAATTTTGCGATGTTTTCCATAGCTTTATAAAATCTGGACAGTTTCTTGGATATATTCATATAATATATTGGATGATAATGCAATATTCTTTCATAACTTTTGATAATTTTCAATCAATTTTATGTTGAAATATTCATTTAGTCACTCTAACCAAATCCCAGTAATCATTGCAACTTTTACAACAAAAGAACAATTATTGTGAGATGCTTCAATATAATGGCTGGTTATTGTTTTTGTGTCTGTCGTGGAAAAGACGATTTTGATTGAAGTTTTGCTCAGTTTTATTGTCGGGCCATTACAGATAGCGATCGATCGAGGAAATATTGGGGCTTTAAGGAAGGAGGGCCGACGAGGCATGAGAAGCGTGGTATTTGTATCCGCATCAGTCATCGTCGTCGACGTTGTTTGCGGTGACGCGAAGCTCAAGAATTACTTCTCCCTCGTGGCCATTGTCGAGTTTGACGAGCTTCCGATTCCTTTCAGTCCGTCCCGGCTATTTCTCATACATATACATATAGCTACTCGCGTCTCCTTATCTTCCTCCAATTTTTCAACCCCTGCCTTCAATTTACATTACATCGGTCTTTCTTCAACTTTAAGAACGTTCGAAAACTCTACACTACACTCTAATTCTCTTGCTTAAGATTTTTTTTGCACCCAGAGTCTTGAAAACCCCATGAGCTCGTAAAAAATGTTATATTACATACATCACATTCATAATTATTGTGTGCCAAAACAGCAATAGCAGATCTTTATTTATTTCTCAGAAAGCCATAAGAGAAAATAACGAAATAAAATAATTATTAAACTGCATTTTAAAGTATTTTCTATAGAATTCAATAATGATCGTTAATAATGAATGAAATTCCAAACTCACCTTTTTTATTTTTGTTTCATTTTGCAAGGTGCGCGTGTAATTGACATTTTCCCGTTGTATCGAACAATATTCGATTCAAGTACAGCCCCAGGTCACATCGAAAAATACTCCGTGAAAGACGGGGTGGGATTTTTTTCACGCATGCATATTCAGTTGGAAGCTGTCGCGTATGAGAATAATAAATACCCGCGGCCTAAAGTTATTTAGATTTATGCTTGCGCTTGAGTCGCTTACGATTCCCGGTTGCAAATTTCATGCATTATTCAAAGCAACACGTTCTCTACTCAATTGCAACGATCCTTCGGAAAAAGCTCGTTTAATATTTTTCTCGCGCTTTGATCGCGCCCAACGTGACAAAACGAGAAAATCGCGATTTGGGGTCGGGAAATTCCAATTATTCCGAGTAGTGCTGGGTTTGTGTTTAGCAGTTTTAAAAATGCAGCCACTGTTTTTTCCTAAATTTACTGTGATAAGATTATGATTAGGGTTAAATGTTCCAATCACATTTTTTGGTCTCGAGAAATTGAGAATTTTATCAAAGTATGTACGTGAATTTATGTTTTTGTGCTCCATCAATATTTGAAATAGATAGTTTCAGGAAGTCTTAAATTTGGATTTTGAATGCGATAATAAAAAAAAGTTTAACTTTTTAATTTCAACTGAAAATCACTTAAATTTTATGTACGTCTGACCAAACACTTGCTCATATCCCTGGATAAATTGAGTTTTACAACTTTATGCAATTTTTCGCGAGAAACTTTCGTAATTCGCCGCTAGTTATAGTTTTGTGTCCACTAATTTCCTGATTTCAACATTAAATTCCCGGAATTTCCCGTATGTCTGATCAAACGCTTACTCATATTCCTGAATAAATTCAATTGACCACTTAATACAATTTTTAGCATAAAATTTCAGGATTCGCCATTAGTTATAGTTTTGTACTCGCAGAAGATTATCAAGAAACTTCACAGTTCACTCAATTTTTTTCCGAATGAAAGTACCAGATTTTCAGAAACTCATTTTTGTACGCAAAAAAATCGTTTATCTAGAAACAGTCAAGAACCTTTTGAAAAATGCTAGTGAATGATAAGCAAACTATCAGATGTAATTAATGATCGAATTTTAAAATTTTATTGTTAGTAGAAAGTACCAGAGAACCTTGAATTTTAAAATTGGATTTTGATTATTCCAGAACACGAATTCCAGACTCTATAGATTTTTCATCAAAAATTTTAGAAAAAGTCATTTACTTCTATTTTAAAGATCTGGAATTTCAATTCGAAAGTAAGAAATTTTCTACTTTTTGATAAAAAAAATTACCGGAATTTCATGTACGTCTGACCAAACGCTTACTCGTATCCCTGAATAAATTGGATCTACAACCTTATACAATTTTTCGCGTAAAAATTTCGAGATTTGTCACTAGTTATAGTTTTGTACTCGCAGAAGAGTACTACAAACTTCATAGTTCTCTCAATTTTTTTTCGAGTGAAAGTACCAGATTTTCAGAAACCCATTTTTGTACACAAAAAATCGTTCATCTAGAAACAGGCAAGAATCTTTTGAAAAATGCTAGTGAATGATAAGCAAAGTATCAGATGTAATTAATGATTGAATTTTAAAATTTAATTTTTAGTAGAAAGTATCAAGGAATCTTCAATTTTAAGATTGGATTTTAAAAATTCTAGAACACAAATTCCAGGTTCTATAGATTTTTCAACAGAAATTTTCATCAGAAAAATTCATTTACTTTGTATTTAAAGATCTTGAACTTCAATTTCAAGGTTAGAAATTTTTTACTTTCTGATTTCAACGAAAGATCATTATCGGAATTTTATGCACGCCTGACCAAATGCTTACTCAAATCCCTGAATGAATTGAATTTACAACTTTTTATAGATGCTTAGAAACTGATTTTTGCGAAAAATAAACTAGTCATATAGAAACAGACAAAATTCTTTTAGAAAATTCCAGAAAACGATAAGGAAAATATTGAATTTAATAAACAATTAAACTATTGCATTAAATTTTTTAAGGATTATAAAAATTTCTGATGAGAAATCGAATGAATTATTGCAAGCTAAAAAACTAATGTAAATCAGTGATTTAGCGAGAGACTAATAATCACTTCCAAATTGTAGCTATTCTTATTCTACTTTGACGCGTTTTTTGTTAAGTATACATATATTTTTTTATCTGGTCCAGTTCTACATAGAAAAAGAGTAAGTCCAACAGATCGAAAAGGAACTAAAAAAAAAAGATGATTCGACAGAAAGTTTAAGTAGATTCAATATGAAGTTTGGATTACTTGAAGTGAACAAGTAATTTTTTTCAAGTAATTTTCGCGGGCAAAAATCGGCTTTTTCTCCCCCCACGATAAAAAAACGTTCGCACCATAGAAAAAAATAACTTACACCCTTGTGAGAAATTTATTTTTTCCCTAGATGCGAATTTTACTATTTTTCCTAAATCGTCAAAAAGCATAATTCAGTCACATGATCTTTGAACTTCGAAAGTTGTTTTTATTACAATATGAATTAGTTAAGATTCCTGAAAAGAAAATTGTACAGTATTCACATTTTTTATATGCGAAAAAAATTAAAATATAAAAATTATCCCGTTATGCCTCATGCTCCCCTATAATTAAAAATCAAAATATTAATTGCAAGCTGAATATAATATGCCAATCATCAAATTAGCGAAAAATCACTAAGTATCTCAATTTTATCGTTCATTGTACTTTATTCATGTGTTTGATAAGGTTATATTCATGTTTTATCCAATAGAAGAAAATTGTTAGTTCGACTATAGAAAATTAGTTGTAAAACAAAGTAGTTTCGAAAAAAATGTTAGTAAAGTCTCTAAACTACTAAATTCTAGGATATCGTACTAGTTGAAGACAATTGCACTTATTAATAAATTTTCAGTATCATAAAGACCAAAAGTTAAAATCGTTAACTTTTACTACTCCTATTTTTATTCAACCAACGATATTTTTTCTTCCCCAACAAATATCACAAAAAAAACGTTCTGTACACAATAATAATTTTTTATCATAAACAGTCTCTTTTTCTCATTTGTAAGAGCTGAAGAACCTCGTCAATAATAAATTTGATTTTGTAAGAAAAACATAAAAAACAGCTAAAACCTGTAAAGGGCTCAAGTCAAGTAAATATTATAAGACGCTTATTTCAACAGCAACGTCAGTTTCTCATTTAGGTGCAACAGATTAAGGAACCGTGGAGCACTTGTTACACTTGCAGGAGTTTTAATCAGTAATTTTGCATATAGTACATCGCGTAATCTCCTTACTAGGGATTACTAAGCCGCCTAGCGCCTTCCGTTTCTCTCTTTCGAGAGTGCAATATACGTGTATATTTCGTACGTCCATCAGCGCCTTTTTATATTCGTTCGTTGTAACTTTTGCGATGTAATTTATTCTCCGTCTTTTACTTTCTCTGTTTAAACTTTACCTCACCGCTTTAAATGAAGTCGAGGAAATTTTTGGATATAATTTTCTCTGCCCAATTTTGGACCCTCGATCCTTTGAGAATTTCGAAAATTTGGCAACTGAAAATGGAAACTCGTTAGAAGCAGATCAATTGCATCGTCAAATCCTTCATGTAACGCAAAACCTCGAATTTTCAACTTTTGATCGGAAAACGTTTGAATCGTCGCAATGATTTTATAATACTCTACTTGAAGTTCAGGAAGCCAAGAAAATTAATCACGTGAAGAATCTAATAAGAGAGAAATTTACAAGCGACAAGGGTCGTTATTCATTCGCCGAAAAATTCGGGAATAAATCACGTGCGAATTAACGAGCGGGGAATATGACACCGCGTCTTCATCTTTTCCCGCCGGCAGATACTTTTCCTCACTTTTCGCGTCGTGAAATATGTCCACCCTCCTCTCGCAACTTTTTTTCCCTCAAAGTGCTCTGCTTGACGGCGCTTTTATTGCTGAAGAGACACGGCTTTCGCAATAAACGAAAAACTTGAGATTTCAAGCAACTCCAAAATGAAACTTGGTGAAAAACTCGAGAAATTTGTGGCATATTTTGCAAGTGCAAAACTTTGAAGAATCTTTGAATTTCATTACTTAAATATTTTTTAAAAAGTTATACTCATGGTTTTCGTTAATTTATACTTGAATTTTTGAAATACAGTCATGGTTCTCAAAGTCGAAAAGAATTTATTAAATTTAAATAATTAACAAAAAATGGTAATTCGTTATATTCTTATTATTTTTAGATTTCGGGTCATCACTTTGTGTTCATCATCAGGAATCTACAGAATGACCGAATATAATGAATATTATAATGAATCTAAGAATTTTAATAATAAATGAATTTAGGAATTTTTAAATATTCACTATCCATCTTCTATTGACACAAAATATTTAAGAAAAGTGCCAAAAATATTCTTATATACAAGTAATTTCCCTTAATACGAATGTAGAAAAAAATGAACCAATAATATTTTCGAAAAAAAATAGGACATATTTCTGGAGAAAATTCTTGGTACATTTTTATAACAAGAAACTATTTAGACAATAGATTATTAGAATAATAGAAAAATATAATTACGATAAAAAGAACGTTTTTTCGAGTGAATCACAAACTTTGAAAAATAAGGTGAAAATAATGTAAATTTCTAAAAACAATTTTTCTTGTAAAATACGAAGTTTTTATAAAAACCTTTAGGGTTACAACTTTTACTTTAACATTATCTCGATTTTTTGTCAGGCTATACCAATACGGAAACCTTATAAGGATTTCGAATCCTTAAAAGGTGATCTTAGAAAAACTTCAGTAAGAATTAATTTCCTTTAGGATATTTTTTCTTATAAGGTTTTCATAAAGTCACTTTACAGAATGCTGGAATTCTTAAGAATTTTCAAGTTTTTATCAAGGTGCCTTGAAAGGATACATATAAGGTTTTGAAAAAGTTTTTATAAGGTTCTTAGTTCCTAGAGTTTTTGTTATAGACGTTCAATTTCCCGGCATCATTCTACCAGTCACTTCTGCAATAGTTCTTTTTCAAAATAATTACTATTTTTACGGAAATGTGAAAAGAATTGATTTTTATTACTAATTTTTCTGAATTAGTTCTATTTGATTCCGAGGATAATGATTGAATTACAAATCATTTAAACTTATTTTCACCTAAATTATTATTTTATAACTGTAAATTACATTTAACTGGTGAAATAAATTTCAGGAGCTGTTAAAGAATCCACGTTGATTTGAAAGGATTTGACTCATCGTTATAGTCTTTGTACTAACCAACAAATAGTTGCAACGATTTTACGCAATTTTCAGTATTTTGCAAGTTCAATTGCTGACGATTTTACTGATTTTCAATAACGAAATATATCACAAAATTCAAAAAGTTTCTCAAAAATGTGATATTTCCGAAGAAATTTTCATATTCCTGGAATGCTAGATTCTTCAATAAAAATTTTTGATAGCGAATAAGTGCAATTACCAACTTCACTTGCACTTACCAAACACAGGAACTTATAAAAAAATTCAATAAAAAGTCTGAAATTGCATTCACTGGTTTATTTTCGTCTTTAATACTGCGCAAAACATCGATCCCCGAATCTCCTCTCCACCAGGGATATATCTCACAATGGACGACTCGGTAAAGAATGGATAATATGATACAAATTTTGGTCTACGTTACAAATCATCGGGTAATTAAAATCAAAGTCACTGTAAAATCACGCCTAGTCAGACTCGATAAACCTGCACAAAATAAAAGTCGATTGCTCGCTACCAAAGCGCGAAATAATCGCGCCACAACAACAATAACAATAACAACAACAAGTTTAAAAATTGAAAATTCGACCATTGCGTTTCAGGGGAAACGTCATTTTTTTCGAAAAATGTTTCTACGAGTATTGGGCAGTTCGGCTGCTTAGTGGAGGAAAATTTACTTCGACATGGCCGCAACTTTCGTGCAGATTTCATTGGTGTACTCGCTGCATTTTGCGCTGCCGCCGAGATCGCCCGTCAAATATTTGGCTTCTTTGATGGTTTCATAAGCTGCTTGTTCGATGATTCGAGCATGGTCGTTCAGGCCCATGTGTTTCAGCATCATCACTGCCGAGAGCAAAAGTGCTGTAGGATTTGCTTTGTCTTGGTTGGCGATGTCGGGCGCCGTTCCATGCACCTGTAACGAACGTGAAAATCAGTTTTTTTTCAAGCCTAGCATCTAGTTGGGTCCACAAGAAATAACGAAAAAAAAACAAAACACTTAACGTCATATTTTTTAAATCCAAGATAATTTTGACACAGTTTTGATATTACTGAGATTTTTTACAGTGCATAACGATTTTCTTCCATTTTACAGTTTTTAACTGTTATAAGAATCGATTTGTTTGGAGTTAACAATTTTCAAGACTCAAGTTTCAGTCGAAATTTTGTCAGTCTAAAAATTAGAATTTATTTCAGTAATCCTTGAAGATGCAGGGCCAACTTACAGACTCGAATAGGGCACCATTGAGACCGATGTTTCCACTGGGTGTAAGGCCAAGACCACCAACAAGACCTGCGCACATATCTGACATGATGTCACCGTAAAGATTAGGCATCACTAAGACGTCGTACTGGCCAGGATCTTGAACCATATTCAAGCACACAGTATCCAAGTAACGTTCTTCGAATTTCACGTTGGGATACTTTTGGGCAGCCTCTCGACAACACCTCAGGAAAAGACCGTCCGACATTCTCATGATGTTTGCTTTGTGTACCGCTGTGACCTAGAAAAATAAAAAAAAGTCTCAAAGTTACTGGAATTAAACTCTCAAAATAAACATAGAACAAAAGTAGACTTGAAGTATCTTTGACGAAATTCAATTTTTTAGCGTTAAATAATCTACTTTAGGCATGTAATTTTGAAGATAACATGGCAAGTTTTTCATTCTGTTAATAAGTGTTACATTTGTTGTACTTTCCTTTAATTTTGGTTGAATCCAGAATTACACTGAATAATTCCTTCTGACATCAACTTTAAATTTATCTCAAACATTTTCAACTGTGAGAGGATACCTCAGTTTTTTGTGTAATTTATGATTTAACATTTTTTATCACCTTTTGCCTATTATTATCTTGGGCATATTTGAAGGCGAATTCTGCAACTCTGCTGGAGGCCTCTTCCGTGATGAGTTTGATCGACTGAACGACGCCATCGACAATTTCGTGCTCGATTCCTAAACACAGCAATCATTATAAATTTAACTATTCTGCACTACCTAATCAACTATAGTTGTATTAATGCTCAAAAACTTGCTGTTTTTTTTATTTTGCTTTCTTTATTTTAGTCTAAATGAATTCTCATGAATTTCATTGAATGTAAGAATTTCAGAATATCGAAAACTAATGAGTTAGAAACTTTCTAGAAATCAAAATTTATTCCCAGAATGTGTAATTCTATGCATTGAAAGTCGAACAAATTCTTTCCAGGAAAATATCCAGAAATAAAAAACAAATGTTTATAGTCTGTAATAATTAACTATCAATCCTCACCTGAATATTCTCCTTCTGTGTTTTCACGAATGGTCACTACGTCGACATTGTCATAAAGTGTTTTATATCCTTCCAAGGAACGACATGGTCGAACGTTAGCGTAGAGGTTGAATTCCCTTGAGACAGAAAAAATTGTTCGCCAAAATTCCTAACTATTTAATCAATGAAAAAAACAATAAGTACTACTACGTTAAAAATATGAGGAATATCTCAAAAAAATTTTAATTTTGCAAGTTACATAATGCTTATTTGTATTTCTTGATAGTAATAATCATTTTCCAAAATTTTAATTGTCAAAAATAAAACAAAAAATGTCTTTCCCAGAACTGAATATGCCCTTAAATAAGAATTCCTATTCTATAATTCAAAACTGTAGTTATAGTTATACTAGTTATACTAGTTTTTATACTTTCTGAGGGCAAGATTCAATGATCTGTGTCCTTTGCCTATGGGAGTCATGAGGGGTCCTTTGAGGCCAATTTTGTTTTTGTTTACAGAATCGATGGCTGCCTGAGGAATCCCAAAAATTCCATCTGGGCCTCGAACTGGTGTCACGTCCACGGATTCCCATTCTATTGGCACCTAGAAACACAAAAAAATTAAAAATGTATAGTTTGGACAAATTCAATGGTTGAAAATTTGAACAAATATCCATTATGATCTAGTGATGCAACATAATTCATAATTGGTTGATACAAAGTATGCTTGATATACAATAAACAAATATCATAGTGTACAAACTAATATACTTTACGCTGATAACATTGCCATTATATGTAATAGATAAATATTTTGCATCTATGCGAATAAAAAATTTTTTTAATACAATCCACAATACTAACACAATTTTCCATTTTACCAGATATATTAATTAGAATCTTTAATCTTACTTTATAATAAATGAAGAAATATTTCTGATTGTTTTTTCTACTTAGTGGAATAAGAAAAATGTAAAATTTATTGGAAATTCAGAGAAGAATTCGATAACAAAAACCTGGGGAAATTTATATGATGAATTCATTGCAAATAACGTTACGAAAATAATGACAATCGTGAAAAGTATCAGAATCGTCGATAACTCTTAACGAAAAAGCAAAAAAAGGAATGAAACTCACAGTTAGATAAAAATACATCTCACCTTGGCAGCTTCGAAGATCTTTTGAACAGCAGCGGATATCTCGGGCCCGATCCCATCGCCAGGAATCAATGTGCACTTGTGAGTTGCACTGCTGTATAATCTCACGTTTCCCAATTTCGGTGACAACTTTTCCAATTTTCAAAACAACAAAAAAGCCCCCTCCATTATAACAGATTGCTAAAATTCGCGAGAGAACATTTATACGATTCATGAATTGCAAGGCAAGGAAAAACTATCCTAAAGGAAACAATAACGTTAATCAAACTTTTTTGTCAAGAAATTGCAATAAACTTTGGGAATCGTGAAGATTTTATGGAATTAGGAGATGTTCTAACCTTCGTGGATTTTTGGGGAACGAGGACATGGACGGTGAAGGATTTGCTGATTTTTGGCGTATTGGAATAGTTACCTGACGTATCCAATGAGATGCCATTTTCAGAAAATAATGTTTTGAGTTTCTGAGAATAGGAATTTCAGATTTTTAGTTTGAAAATTTGAGATAATTCGAGATTTCCGGGTTTCCCGATTGGTTCGGGTAACAAGTCGTCTGCTCGATGAGGGGGTGAGGAGAAGAAACTTCTGCGCATGTTGGATTTTGATATTTTGAATTTCTTTCTATTTCCGTAAATCTATGCTCAATTAGTTATGTTTTTTTTTAGTAATTGGAATTTCCTTTATTATTTCATACCAGTTTCATTTTCACGATAATTTTCCGTATTTTTGTCGATATTTTTTGTCAAAAAACTACTGAAATACTGAAATTTTGAATTACCAGAAGTAAGTTTGTGTAACGTCTGCTCAGTTTGTGCTCGACGGAAGTCGTCTGCTGAGGAGTCCAGGAGGGTGCCGGGTGGAAAGCAGTCTGCGCATGTTGTATTTATTCAAAATAAATTGTTTTATATTTCATCTACTGAAAAATTTCTCTATAATAAAATACAAGTTTTACTTTTACGATACTTTTCCGTATTTCTATCGATATTATCGCTCAAAAACTGTGTACTCAAATACTGAAATTTAAATTACCGGAAGTCAATTTATGCAAAATTGTGCACAGTCTGCTCATATGTCGATGGTTTGTGCCTAACGCTTGGGACTTCCGGTGGAACCAAGTGGAACCAGAGTCTACAGATTTCCACCAGTCGGGTACTCACACACACTCACACACTTGCAATCGTTCTTGAGGCCACAAGTACAAGTGATTGCAAGTGTGTAAGTACCCGACGGGTGGAAATCTGTGGACTCTGAGTGGAACACACTGTCTGCCATTTTTGTCGCCGTCGCGTTTTCTGTGGTGAATATTCGTCAGATAAAGCAAAAGTCTAACAAATCGCTTGGAATTAAGGGGAAAATATCAACCAGACGTTGGGCCGAAAACGTTATGAAAAGTGACGAGTGAGTATTTGACTCTGATATACGAATTCCAGCTCATTTACTCGTGGAGCTTTTCGGCATTTTATGCGGTTTCTTCATAAACGCAAACGCTTTATCTAATCATCATTGACGTTCTATGCAAGTTTTTGATTACGATATTTGCTTCGTTTCGTGCACGTTTTTGGAATCTAAAGGAGGTTGATATGAATTCTTATTATTTAATTCTATACAATTAAAAAATTTTCATCAATTGTTTTGACAATTTCAATTTTTTTTTTTTTTTTTTTTTTTTATTTAGTCGATGAACTCTGTTACCAAGTAACTATTTTCCAGGAAGTAGTAATCTTTGATAATTTACTCATTGTTTAGAAATTTATTATTCATGGTTTTTTTGCTGTGGAAAAGCGACGAAATATTTTAGATTATTGGACTAATTTTAAAATTAAATAGTATTTTCAATTTTTCAAAAAATTAAGGAACCCTTTAACACTCATCAAAGTCATCAAAACTGATTTTTCGTTTTAATTGAAAATATTAAAGTGTAAATCAAAGAACTGTATAAATATTACTTTTTCACGCTCGCAGCACAGAAATCCTTTATTCTTGTGTTTACTACTGTCTTGCAAAAAACGAATTCTCTGACACCGCCTTTCGCTGCTATTTCTATGCCGCTCCAAGGTCGAGTGGCATAGAACTCGTTTTTTCGCGACACAACAGTAAACAAAAGACTAAATGATTCATGTGCTGCGAGCATGAAAAGTATCTCTTGTGTCAAGGAGCATCAAAACTCGCGTTTTACTCGTGCGGTTTGCTCACTCGCAAAACTTCGCACTCGTAAAAAAGCTCGTTTCTGCTCCTTGATACGAAATATACTATTTTAATAGAATTTTCTTTCAATTCGACAAACAATTTTACATGAAAAACTACCATCAACACTTAATTCTGTTTGAATATTTTCATTCATAATAATTATAAATAAATATAATGTTTTGATATAAGGTAAGTCGAAAAAAAATTTTATGTTCTCTTTGTAGCCGAGATTTTGCGAAAAATGGTATATTATGGACAGTTTCTGAGACTGCCTTGTTTGACGAAACAAAAAATTATAGCCCGAGGCAAAGCCAAGGGTTGTAATTGTTTTGTCAAAAAAGGCATTTTCAAAACTGTCAATGTGATATTTTATCTGTAAATGACGAGTAAAACGTGAATTTGTAATTCCAGACTAAAAAAATGTATCGTTTTCTTGTAGTTTACAGATAAAAATTTTAACACCTATAAGTCTTAGTTACAACACTTGTGAAAATAACTTTGCCTATGAAAATTACCTCTCATCAAAATTTGACATAGCATAAAATGTTAAACATATAACGCAACATATGATAACCTTCGAATGTGTAACTCTAAATGACAAACAAGTTGTGCAGTAATAAAAGCGAAAGAATGCATGTTAATGATCTCATCTCTTTTTCGAATAATATGGTCCATCTCTCCTCGACAGCTGGGAAAAAGAAGTGCATTTGAAAAATCGAAATAAAATTTTAATTGATTATCTGTGATGCAGTATTAACCTTGTAAAACCTTGCCAAAAGAGCCCACAAATCAATATTTGTATTTGTTTTGGGCTATAAATGAAAAAAGCATGTTAATGAAAGTTGCACATATTATTTAATTTTAAACTTTAAATTCTCACACTCTATACTCTTATTCAAAAGATCAACCGCCCATTTTTTTTATTTGAAACAAGGCCATCTGAATCATCTTACTTCAATGATCTGTCTGTACTATTTCGTTTTATTCCCTCATTTGAATGTTGACAAATATTTCATAAAAATAGAAAATGAATGACCAATCACTTTACTTAATTTTATTAATATTTGTGTTCTCTTTGTATCATCTTATTTTTTTAGAACCAATGTAAGACAATTTTTAGTCTCTTATTCTGATGGCCTCTATGTATTATTCTATTTTATTTTTAATTCTATTGGCACCTTTGTCTAATTTTATTGTAATCAAACATTATTCTATTCTATAACAAAAAATGAGTTAATCATTTTTAACAATGAAAATGGTTTCTTTATATTTGTTCATTTAATTTACATTGTTGAATGATCTACTTGTGCAATTTTATTTTAATTTAGCAGAAATTATGATGTACCTGAAGTTCCAAATGTTCAAAACGAAACGTAAAAGAAAATTTAATGAATTCACAATTTCTCATCATGAGAAGGATTGCGTAAAATTTTTTGTTGGTAAGCATAGAATTTATTGTTAAAACCAAAAAGTTCTTGAAAGCAGCAGGAAATTTTTTTTCTTGACTGCACATCTTTTTTCCTTTTTCATTTAAATTCAAGCATTTAGAACTTCATAAACATAAATTATACAATCTTCATAATTCAATTCCAATGGTCACATATTCTCATTTTTTTTTACTCACTACATAAATATAAGAAATATGGCCATTATAATTATATAATTCTTATAGTTTTGAATTGAATAAATGAATTAAAACTATAAAAATGACCCTCTCTGATAATGGATTCAGAAAACGTCTAAATTTTTTTCGAATCTTCTAAAACCTCGAAAAATTTTTTAGAATATCTGAAAAATATCTATAACAAAAATTATAGATTGACACTAAAAAAAATTCCACACTGTCAAAGAAAACTATTAGAAATTTTCACCGAGAAATATTGTAATTTATTATTATTATCATTATCATTATCGTCATTATTGTTGTTGTTGTTGTTTTTGTTGTTGTTGTTGTTGTTCTTATTATTATTATTATTATTATTATTATTATTATTATTATTATTATTATTATTATTATTATTATAGACAAGAACAATTCGTCTACATTTATGATTGAACAGGATGTGAAAATGTCAAAACAAGAACAGTCGTAGAAAAAAAAGAAATGCTACAAAAATTTTTCAAGCTAAAGCATATTTTTTAAGAGGGTTCATTTTCATTACAGTTCGACAATGCAAAATAATGATGATAGAAGTCGTAGCCGAGATCGCGATCGATCTCGAAGAAGTGATAGACCATCTCGCGTCAGTTCCAACAGTCGCGACAGAAGCAGAGACAGAACAGAACGAAGCAGCAGAAAAATTTCTGAACGCAGAATCTACGTTTCTAATATACCTTACGATTTCCGATGGCAGGATTTGAAGGACCTTTTCAGGACTGAAATTGGAAAGGTCGCTCATGTGGAGCTCTTCACAGATGAACATGACAAACCTCGAGGCTGCGGAATCGTTGAATTTGAAGACTCAGACTCAGTGAAAGTTGCAGTTGAAAAAATGCATAGATTTGACATTAAAGGCAGGAAATTGGTGGTTAAGGAAGATTATGACATTGAACGTGACAAGTACGGAAGATTAGCCGGAAGCAGGAACAGCGACAGAAGTCGCGAAGACCGTTATCGTGACACGCCAAGATCCAATTCTGGTCGCCAAAGTAGTGGCGTTGGAGGTGGCAGTGGAGGCGGAAGTGGAGGTGGAGGTGGCGGAAGCACAGAAAACAAGTTTGGAAACACTTACGGTCTCAGTACACAATTCCTTGAGTCTCTGGGAATCAACGGACCTTTAGTTACTCGAGTTTTCGTGGCCAATGTAAGTATAATGCAAATGAAATAAATTCCAAATCTGTTGATTCCCTTTGTTATATGTCCAGTAATGGTTAATGAATTTCTACACAAATACAAACTTGGATTTTTTTTTTTTTTCCCCTAAAAATTAGAAATTGATTATATTTTGAAGATTCTGTGCAACAAACAAACAACAATAAAATGAATGTTGTTTTTTTTTTTTTTTAGCTCGATTACAAAGTTGACGAGAAAAAACTTTTGGAAGTCTTCAAACTGGCTGGCAAAGTTCTGCATGTTGAATTGGGAAAGGACAAGGATGGTAAATCGAGAGGTTTTGGAGTAGTAGAGTATGATCACCCTGTAGAGTCTGTCCAGGCCATTTCTATGCTCCATAATCAGCAATTGTTTGATCGTCGCATGACTGTTCGTCTTGATCGTGCCAATGAGCCTGACATGCCACCCAAATTACCAGAAGGTTAACATTTTAGTTTGAAAATTAAACTACATTCTTCGATTTGAAATTTGCATTTCTTGTTTTGTGACTTAATTAATTGTGAGAATTTGGAAATACATAAATTTTAGTGTTCGAAAGAATTTTATACAAGGTTTTCCACATAAGTCTAATTTATTTCAAAAGGTCTGAAAGGCATTGGAATGGGTCTCGGAGCTGGTGGAAATAGACTGACTGATGTTGCCAGAAACCTGCCAAATGTCCAACCCAGTCCTCCAGTTGTCAACTCCATTGCGACACCTGTTTTGACCACTGGAGCGTTTGGCGCTGGATTGAATCCCGTTGTTCCTGCACAACTTGGTAAGAAAACAATATAATTTGTTTTATTTTATCTAGTCAGAAATTTAGCATGGGAAATAGAAAATTATTTTTTAAGTTAATTTTTCTTCCTGTCCTGCTCATTTTTATATGTTTCAGCGTCCGCATTGTCAAGCTCGAACGCAGCTGCTCTGCAGACCCTTGCAGCTGGTGGCTTGGGCGCAAACCTCGCCACGAGTTCTTTGTTGAACTCAACTCTCACTAACGAGTTGGCCTCGAATTTGAACAATTTCAGCGGTGTAGGCAGTAGCCTCTCGAACCTGCAAGCTACTCTCGCCAATTCCCAAGGCAATAGCAATTTCCAAGCACGCGCTCTTGGAAAACTTGAGAACGACTTTGCTGGCAACAATGCATTCGGCAATTCGAGCTATGGTGGTGGCGGCGGCATGGGACGCGATTTCGACAGCAGCTTCAACAGGGGTGGCGGCGATAGCGACCGCACCAGTGGAAGTTTTCCATCGGGTCAAAGTAGCGGTAATCGACAAAACTCGAACGGATCTCGCAACATGACGTCTGACACTATTGTTATGGAAAATGTAAGTCGAAGTTTATTTCAAGTGTAAAAAGATATGTTCAATGTAGATGAATATAATTATTATAAGCGATTTAATGTTTTTAAACTTTCATTAGTTTATTTTTTTATGTAGATGATAAATAACATTACTTAAAATTGTTCGAAGATGGAACAGTTGATTAATTTCAAATTTTTTGTGAGCAGCTTCCCCAAAGTACTACTTGGCAAATGTTGAGAGACAAATGTCAGGACATTGGGGACGTCAAGTATGCAGAAATGATGAGCAATGACCGTGGCGTGGTGCGATTTAACAATCCTTGGGACGCTGAACGTGCAGTCTGTATCCTTTGAGACAAAAGCATTTTTCATCATATTTCATCTTTTAACTTTAGTAATTAATGACACATGTTTGTTTCTTTTTCTTTTATATTTCAAATTCCTATGAAAATTGTATTATGATGAGAAAGTGTCAATTGACAACTTAGATGTAGTTTTATTAAGTGACATCGGAATTTTAGAAACTTCTATAATTCATAATTCTACATTCGTTCACCATAGTTTTTATAGCATTAATTTCATCATGCATTTCATTATTCATGATCAATAAATAGACCCTCTGTCAACAAGACCATAGTTTTTAAAAATAAGCTCTAATATTTGGTATTGATGAATTTTATTGTCAAAAGATATTAGAGTAAAAAAATGAATGGTACATTTTTCTTGACCAATAAATAAATTACACCAGCTGTGATGAATCGCTCTCGGTTGGACGGTCGATCTATTGATGTGCGCCTGTATTAAGAACTCGAAATCAAGGTAAAGCCCCATATTAAAAGACTTGTAAGAATTTCTATTCAGTAAGAGAGGCAGCGTCGAAAAAAAATATCAAGGGCTCGAGGAGTGTCTTTGTCTTTCCATGGTCAATCCATCATTTGACTCTTCAGAAAATGAAAATCAACAACAAAACAGAATCACTAAGACAGGGACGACCTCGTCGAACATATTTTATTCCTCCAAGTAAAGAACTAAAGTGGTGGCTCCGCCTTGGATCTCGATGTAACAATAATTGTCAGGTCTTTGCATTATTTCTAGGTTTTTGGTATTCCAGTTAACATGCTCTTTGAAGGGTAAATATAATCAAAGGTACCAAATGCAGAAAATGAAGAGCGCCATGAAATGTATCTCTTTTTTATTGTTGAGGCTGTAGCATTTTTAGGTAACAATTTTTCTGAGCTGCAAGTTCTTTCAATTGAAAGCCTTTAGATAATAATGTTCTTACCTTATGAATTTTCAGAAATTGACTGAAAGAATAAAAATTCTACATTCCAATTAACAGCTCCAACATGAAAATGAAATACATTTTCTAATGTGGTCCTAGTCACATTTTACATTTTTTACCATTTGATTGGTAGTTTTCATTCGTTCGACCAGTTTCTTTGTTTTTTTGCTGGTTGCTAGTTTTTTTAAAAACAATAAATATTCAGCTGAAGATGGAATAACGCTGTGGAGTATGGAGCTTTGAGAGACTAGGAAAGTTTGAGTTTTTGTATCTCTACAGCTTTAGAGAAGCTTAGGTCAGCTGTTCTTTTTTTTACTCGTGAACATTGTATACTGTAATCGACGTCTAGGAAAAGTCCACACTCGGTTTTTGACAAATTCTTTGCACTAGCTTCTGTATACAAATTGCTGGAATTTTTTTGTTTGTTTTTTTTTTTTTATTTTTAACTAAAAAATTTTCGTCGTCCATAGATTTGTTTCGTATAATGAGGACAACGTGGACAAAGGATTTGTGCATTGTATTCAACTCTTGTATAATCCCCCAAGTGATGGTAGCGATTCAATAAATATTCTGACAATTTGAGAAACGTATCAGCTGGTTTTTTCGTTTTTGTGTTTCTTTGTCTTGTTATTTTTTGATTTTTGTTTCTTTGACAGGGTCGTTGCTAAAAGTTGGACAAAAAGGGGGGGGGGGGGCGAATTTGGTTAAAAAATAATGAAGGTTCGTGTGGGAATTCGGTGCCTGAATAGGTCAGGGACTTTGGTTGTGGTTTTTATCAGTTATTGTTACATATTTTATGGGGGCTTTGTATTATTTTTGGCAATCTTGAGTAACTGCAAAACAGTTAACTTTTAAAGTTCAGAGTTGTATATTTTTTAATCGTGTAATTTTTTATTTGAATATCAGGGAATTGGATTGTTAAAATTTGCAGGTCACTGAGTGATGGATACCTGTTACTTTTGAGTGATTGAAATGAGAAATTTTAAATATTGGTGTTACTAACAGATTTTTATTTAAAACGAATTTGCTATGTTTAAAATGTTGAATATTGTAAATTTGAATGTATCAAATATTTTATTTTCATCGTTTTTATATTTCTAAATTTTTTCAATTTTACTTTTTTTACTATCATTTTACACTGCAGTATTTTATTATGATAATGTACAGTATTAGTTATTAAAATTTCAAGTTTTTTATTACTCAATTTTCCAAGATCAGAAATAAAAATTTTCAAACAAGAATTTTCCATTTTCATGATTTTGTAATTTTCCATTTTCAAGTTCCAAGCTCATGTAATTATTATCAATCATTTCCAAATCAGATGTAACAGCAAAATTATGAAAAACGGTACGAATCGAAAATTAAGATCGTCCACTATTTTAAAAATTTATGGAAAAATGTTTCGTATTGTCTATACTTAAATTTTGACAGTTCCACAAAAAATCCATTTTGGTACAAACTGGTAATTCGAAAATTGTTCATTAATAAAAACTACATTAAGCAAATGTTTAAGTTCACAGCAGCTCGTCCTTTTGAATTTTAGGGTGAACATTTTTTTTACCAATTTTATTATTTAAATAATCATTAATTTTACTCAAATTTTGAGCAAGGTTTTAATTCTTGCAACTCCTACCGTCTACGCCCTTCTGGTAAATAATAAAAACGCAACAACCCTGTACGATTTTGTTTTTTATTTTTAAAAGCAAGGTTTTCATCGCAGCTGAGCTGGTTTGGAAGGTCTCGATTGGTGGTCCCAAGTCGCAGGTGAAACATCTTTATTGATCTTTATCATCAAAAATTGTAGGTCACTGCGTTGCCTGTAGGCTTGTTTTTCAATAAATAATTTGTTTTTCCTTCTCTTTCCACGACTCACTGAATCGAAGATTTTTTTGTTCCCCAAAGGAACTGTGAGTCCTGAAATTTGATCCTACGCACCATTTCACGTAGTCAGCAAACTTGATTGTTTTTTCTATTTTGGATCAATGTTTTGTTGGATGTAAAAACGGAATTTGTGGAAACTGGACTCGATTGATATGTGAATTTTCTTTGCAACTTGCGTGTTTTTTGAAATTGAAATCGGAGATTCTGAAAAACTTTTTTTCCGTCAATTCTTTCCAGTGGGAGACAATTTTCCAGAAAATTGGCATTTATCGTTGCAGTTATCAAGATGTGTATGTTTTTGGAAGTAAGTTGTTGACACTGTATATGTACTTGTACTCTGAATTTTTCACCATCACGAGTTGATATTGTTCTCGCACCTGCGATTGAAATTGGAAATAAATTTGCAAATCTGGAAGTTTTTTCTCATTAGCAGGAATGGTGGTGTTGTTGACTTATGAAGAAAGTCTGTTCTCGTCGCGTTCTTTGCTTCATTGATACTGCTGATCGTCATTCTATCGATTTCATGGATCATTTGCTGGAAAATTTTTCAGTATAATGATAACTATCGAATGCAATTTTGAAGTGAAATTAATGGAATATAAAATACAATTACTTCCTAATATTTGGGTTTCTATGCATTAATAAATTTTCCAGATTAGTCATTCATCAACAATAAATTATGTTTCTTTTAATTCTTACAGTAAAATTTTTGTCAGATATCATGAACTTTGATATATTATTATGGAATTCTTAATAAGGGAAAATGATATTGAAATTAATTGCCGCCATGACTATTATTCCAAAGAGTCGTATATCAAAGTTTCAGGAGCGTAAAATATTCTGAAATATTATTAAAAGCTTAAATAGTGAAGAATTTGAGAAAAATTGAAGTTACTTGAATTATCGTAACTTTTCGAAATTTTTATAGTTTTTGAGAAACGCACGAATTTTATTTTTCATTCATTTTGAATATCTTCCATGAAAATTTTCAAGGTCTAGAAGTCTCCAAAATTGTTTTCGAAGCAGTCCGAATTTGTTGAAGCTCAGTAAATCAATTCTCATGTTGAAAACTGGTTTTATTTTGGACTTTAAAGGTTTTATCAATGTTATCTGACGAAACGGAAACAGGATATAATAATCAAGTAAATAATTTCAGTGCATTGAAGTCTCCCAAACTGTGTTCGAAGCAGTCCGAATTCGTTGATGCTTAGAAAATCTTTTCTCATATTGAATACTGGTTTTATTCTGGGATTGAATGGTTTATCCGACGTTATTTGACGAAAGGGGATTGCTCGTTTTCTGATTTGTGAGACACCTTTATGTGTAAAACACGATTAAGCTGCTTTTTCCACAATTTCAATGTCGTCAACCAGGATGGAAACATCAAAATTTGAATTGCCTTGCCTAGGGTTTGCAATACCTTGTATATTTTGAAAATTGTTTAAAGCTTGATGCAGTCAACAGTCAGGTAAGTAAATTCTTCATTCGCGATCGTTCACACCTTATCTTTTATTATTTCAGGATACAGCAAACTCGAAATCACAGTGGAGGTGTGTTTTTGTAATAAATAAAGGCTCTAAGGTAAAAACTTGTTGTCACACTTTTATTTGTACAGTCTTTGATTGTTACAATAAATTTTACAAAATTTTCACGAGATGAGAGGAAAGATGAGGTTTTCTTATGATTAAAGGACGCTAAACAGAAAACGCAGCGCTTAGATCATTTAGATCACTCATATCACAATATAAATTGAGGCTTGCTTCGGAAACCAGATCGAAAACGATCTATCTTTCGGCTACCCTTCGTTACCAAACGAGGACTACGAGTCATTCCAAAAAATTCTGGCCTTTTATATGCAAAGATGAGCAAAAATTTAAATTAGAGATCAACATCCTGATGGCACTAAAAATTTTTGGAAAAAAAAAGTATGTTTATATTCTCAATTTCCTTGCAAGGTTAGCCCAGAAATTCTGAAATCGACCCTTGTGCATGAAAAAGTCACGCGCTGCGTCGCCTTTTTTGGAAGGCATTACAATCGTTGATCTCTTCAAAATTTTCGCACTCGGATAAAATTTCAATGAAAAGAACCTCCGAGTACGATTACCAAGCCCCTTTTTGATTCGATAAATAACAGCTCTAATTAAACCCAAGACTAGTGAACTTAGCAATGTCAGCAAGTTCGGGACCTTTTGCGATCAAAAAAAAAATATTTTTTTCAGCCATAGAGTTCATAACCAGGTAAAGAAAAGTAAGAAAATAAATTATAATTATAAATGTAAACAAAAATTGTTTTTTATATAATTTCACATCCCAGATTCCTTCAATTTTGTACATCCGGGGCTGTTTTTATTTTGTGTTAGATATATATCTTTTGAAAATTTGTTGTATCAAAATTTGGATATCAAGTACTTAATGAAAGATTTAAATTTTAAATAATGATCTTTGGGAGTTCTAGATTTAATATTTTATTTTTCCTTTAGAATTAAAATGTCTGTTAAACTTGAAGATTTGCAGGTATTCGATACTATAAATTTTTTAGTCTTTTTTTGTCCAAGAAAACGTTTTTTTGCTGAACGTTGCATATTTTTTGCATTAAAATTCCCTTATTCCAATAAACGTAAGCCGCTTCATTTCAAATAAAATTTAACGAAATCCAAAATAAATATAATTTACAAGTCTTAAATATCAGACATTGCTTTTGATATTTAATATAACAAAAGAAAATATTATTCCTCTTTTTTCTTCAAAATTTTAGCAATACAAAACAGTGATCGTTTTGAACTTTGACAGTGTATATTAATGATTGGAAATATCTGTTAAATAATTTTTTGGTCATCAAAAATATTTGATATTCCAATTTGTTTCATTAGGATTCAAAAAAATTATACTTGAAAACTATTCGATTCAAGCATATACTCCTTTACATATTAGAAAACTTGATTCTAAGGAAAAAGTTACTAGATTTTGAAAAGGAAATCCAAAAGCTGCACTTTTACCAATATCACTCTTTTTTGACGAGTAACAAAAAATATCTCACGTACTATTTCAATTTGTAAGGTTCCAAAAATTCGAAAGTTCGAAAAAATTCTATTTAAAATTTTATTCACATCTACACTACTAAAGTTTTTAGCGGAATATTCAATTCCATTTGGTACTGAAATCTGAAAAAAAAAATAAATAAATATAAAACTTGCCAACCCCATAACCTGTGAAACCAAATTCGAAATACAAAAATATGAAATCGAGATGTCAAATGTTATTGGTTTTTCTTTTCAAAATAATCTTGGTATTGAAAGTGCAAAGAACTGTGTCCAAAAATTTAGGTTAAATGACTAGCCATTTGAATTGACCTATCGGATCTGAAAAGAAAATTGACAAAAATAACCTTTCATGGCGAAATTCATAACAATCTGTAAGAACCAATACGAATGAACAACAATCTTGTTTTCTTCTGGTTTCCGAAATTTCTTTTTTGCCTTCTTTGTACACTGAAAAGTTACCATAAACTATCAATTTCAAAGAAATGGCATATTAAAAAGCTATTTGCTATCTGTAGTCCATGAAGAGGACAAAAATAAAATTCCAAAAACTGGAAGAAAACATTCATTTTCATTCATTTATATGGCTCTTGGGGATCGTTATGAATTTCTTCGCCACTTGAGTAATAAAGAACGTAATAGAAAATCATGTATAAGAACCTTTCGGTTCTTATGAAATATAAGATCCTCAAAAAACAAACAGCCCCGTCATACATAAATAACTATGAAAAACTTGGTCTAAAAAATTCATCTAGAAAAGTTCGCATCGCGTTGAAAAATAGATGGATCGATAGATCTCGAGTGTTAGTGAATTTGGACGAAGGGGCGCAGGTGTTTGGGGACGCGGTCGAGGTGGCAGGTGCGGCGTACGACTCGGGCAGCGAGGCACATAAGGGTGGTGTACTTGACGGGGTTGACGGAGTCGTAGAGGGTCTTACTCTTAAGGATCTTCTCGAAAGTTTGGCCCTTATCATTGGCAGCGTCGAGGTGGGCACCGGCGTCGAGGAGTGTCGTCGCATAGTCCGTATGCAAGGGATGCCACGTGGCCACGAGGTGCAAGGCGGTGTTTCCGTCGACGTCCCGCGCACTCACGTTCGCCCCGACACGTACCAGACACCCTATGAAAGCCGTCGTCGGAAAGTCGCACGCCGGGTAACGCCCCACTAACACTGCTTCTTCGCTGTGCGTCAGTTGCAATAAATCTCTACCCTGAGAGCAACAAAAAACATTTTATAGAATTACTATGTTACATACACCCAGCGAACCAGACCTGGGATTCCAGATTTATACCAGGACCTGGACACTTGAGCAAAACTAGGTCATGATTTGTTCAAGTGCATAAGTTCAAAATCAAATACCAGAAACTTCTTCAAGATTTGATCAAAACTGTGTCAATTTCAACCCAGATAAATTTAATGACGTTGATCCTGTTTTCAGCGATTTTCTTAAAAATTTTTTGCTTTAGACTTTTTTTCAGTTCAAATGATAGAAGTTGATAGAATTTAATTGTTACCTGTTTTCCCTTAGCGTTAATTTTCACCAATTCGTATAATATTTGGTGGAATTCTTCGTATTCTGTGGTTCCCTTTTCCCCAATTTTTCTGGTTATGAGGCAAGCTAGATTCAGAGTCAAAATCAACATACGGTTCAAAATTGACAAATCTTTCTCGCAAGCTGGCAGTTTGTCCAACATTTGTTTTCCAAGTTTCACTTCTAGAACCTGGAATCAAATATTTTTTTAGTTAGTTTCAAAAGTAATACATTATTTTTTTAATTAAAAATTTCAATGATACATAAATGAGCAACAAAAATTTCGTTACTCCCAAGTAAACAAAATTTGTCGATACATCTGGAAGAAATGTATGCCAGAAATAATTTATTTTATGGTTTCTTCAAATAGCCACGAATTTCTTATTCCAAAACTTGCTGAGTATTTTGAACGGCAATTTTAAAGCAATACCGCATACATTGTTTACTGCAATATGGCAGAAATCCATGTTGAAAATCTGACTAGCAAAAATTTATTCGAAATTGCTGAAATTCTGTTGTGAATTATTTATAGTAATTATTTGTGGCAATATACAATCAAAAACTTTGCAAAACAGTATAAAAATTATAGAGCTGTGTCTTCGAAATGTTATCAATTGATTTTCAAATTTTGTTAAGAAAAAAAGTTACATAATACTCAATAATTTATATTTTTTTTAAATGTGCGATATATTTTGAAAAATTATCGAATACCTCTTGTAAAAAAAAACCTTTAAGGATTCGGAGGGTTACACCCAATTTTGGAGTTTTACTCAAAATACTGAGTGTAATACACTGAGCATTAAATGACAACATTTAATTCTTGAAAATATAATGACTCCATGATATTGTGAACATTGGAAACAGTACATACTGAATGGAAACATTTTTTTAAATTATTATAGCTGTGGAAAGGTATTGTTAAGATCTGAAAAGTTTTATTCAAACTAAATAAAAAAAAATTAACAACTCAATAATAATTATAAGTCGAGACAAGTATAAATTCTAATGGAAAGTTATACAAAATGATCAAAAATTTTCAATTAGAACAATACTTCAATAATAGTTTTTACAGAATTAAAAAGAGCATTTTGAACTTATTATGAATTATCATATCTCTGCATATTTAAAATTCAATACATATATGATTTCTATCAAAGGACATTTCAAAATCATACATTTTATTTGCGACAAAATAATATTATCATTGCACATGAAATTTACTGATTTTTATTCTGTTAGACATTTTTTGAAAGTGTTTTTACAATTTTAACAATATTTTACATTTTTTTCAGTAATAGAGCGTTCAGCAACACTTTTTTTGGAAAAAAATAAGATAAAAATCAATAATGCACGTCATGTGATACCTGTAAAATTCTATTTGAACTGAAGTAAAAATACAAAATTGAAAAAAAAAAAAAAATTATCGTACGATCAACTACTATCAGCATGTATTATATTATATTATATTCAATGTATGATTCTAATCATAAGGCATTCCGAAATTGTACTTTTAATTTATTTGATATAAAAATCATGTTTTTAGAAAATTTGAAACTTTTGTTATTAATACAGCACAATCAGCGATACTTCTTTTGTAAAAAATTTCAGATGACAATCAATAATTGATGTCATCAACACAGCAACAAAATCCAAGAAGAATTTTATAGTGTTTCAAGAAAAAACTTATATTTTTCGCCGCAATACAAATTTTCCCTTTATATTAACCAATTTCAGAACAGTATATTACATTTAAAGTAATAGAAATTTTATAGGTACATTTTTTAAAATTCTCAAAAATCAGCATTCCTTTTTTCTCAAACTTAGTATTTCACCTCATAAAAAAATCTGATACAGAATCCGAAAAAATCAATTCAGAATTTTAAGTTTGAACGAAACTCAAAGAAAAGTTTATTATACAGAATTAAGAGGAAGATTTTGGCATAATTATCAATTATCAGCATATTTTGAATTTAATACATGATTCTAATCAGAAAACATTTCAAAATCGTACATTTGATTTGTTTTATTTGAAGTTTATGTTTTTAGAAAATTTTATTGATTTTCTTTATGTCAGACCTTTGTAGAAATGTATTTTTATCATTTTACCAAAATTTTATATTATTCATACAAATTTTAGATTAATATATTATATTATTAAAAAAATATTATTATATAAACTTTTTTTCAACGCTCCATTATTATTTATAATAACTTATCTTCTATTCGACTATTTTGGAGCCATATTCAATCAATAATCAGATAAAAATGTCTTTCATTCTAGCTTTCGGCACTTTATTCTTGCCCTCTTCAGGAAACTGAATTTACAATAATTAAAACAATAATCAATACAATCCCAAATTAATCAATAACAAATTCATCATAACATCACTCGATCTACTTACATGAGAATATAATTCAGGTCAACAATATCTTATGTATAAAACATTTTGTCATTTTTATAATACTGAATCGATAGGAAAGAAACAATATGTCGTCACAAGAAACTTCATCCGTGGTTAATACACGTCCACAAAATTTACCTTAATTTCCTTTTCTTTTATAGAAAACGAACCGATAAGAACTCATATCACGTCATCAATGCATGCGTCATAGACCGAACTCAAAAATCTCGTATCTTCCTGTCTGTTTAACGTATTTTTAGTCCCCTTTATGAAAAACATTTCTGAAAACATTCTTTTTCTATAATCTATCTCTCTATCTAAAATTTTTACTTTTCGCAATTAAACTCATGATTCATATTTATTCTATGTTCCGTTATAACTGAATTATTTCCTGTAATTTTACGAGTATCTCCCTCGTGTTCTTTAATTCTTGTTCTTAAACATCTTTTAGTTTGTCCTACATACTTAAATTGGCAATCTCTGCAATCAATCCTGTAAACTACATTCTGCTGTCTTTTTTTCCCCAATTTATCTTTTCCCCTTTTAGTAATATCCATATTCAATTTATTACCACTTTTATATATCACTTTCATATTTTCTTTCTTCAATATTCTCTCGATTCTTCTTTGTCATTTTTCTATGTATGGTAAAACCAAAATTCTTTTTCCCTATCATTAATATCCAACAATTCATCATCTTTATCATTCTTCGATTTAACATATTTCAAAAAATTAATTCTAGTATGGATATTTTTCTCTATAAATTCAATGGGATACTTATTCTTATGAAGTAATTCTTGAATTCTATCAAAATTCTTCCGATGAAATCTTTCATCAGATAATCTAATAACTTTATCAACCAATCCATAAATCATCCCTTTTTTCTGTACAATCGGATTCTTTGAATGAAAAATCATAAATCTTTCTGAGGAAGTCGGTTTTATTTTTCTGTTTTGTTCAAACGGATGAAGTTCCTTGTGACGACATATTGTTTTTTTTTTTCCTATTGATTCAATATTATAAAAATGACAAAATGATTTACACATGAGATATTGCTGACCTGAATTATGTTCCGATGTAAGTAGATTGAATGTTATGATGAATTTGGAATTGTATTGATTATTGTTTTAATTATTGTGAATTCAGTTTCCTGAAGAGGGCAAGAATAAAGTGCCGAAAGCTAGAATGAAAGACATTTTTATCTGATTATTGATTAAATATGGCTCCAAAATGATCGAATAGAAGATGAGTTATTATAAATATAATTATATAATGATTGAGTAGTGTTATATCATTCTATAATTATATTTTCGTATTTCATCAAAAAAATGTTAAAAAAATGTCTGAAGTTACCGCTTTTCTGAAAACTCGTGAAAGCTCCTTCCACTCGATGGGAGGTATTCGTCGGCCCCGGCTCGTCTGTATTCCTTCTTCGCCGATCATGAAACTGAAGAGCTCCGTGAAACTGTAAAGCACGCTTTGCGTCATGGCGTTCAAGGGATCTAGCATGTCCTGCTGCATGTCCAGGGCGTAATTCCAGAGCTCGATGCAACGGTCGAACTTGCCGGCGTCGGCGTAAAGGGCGCCGCGGTAGCGTATGTAGTAGCTCGTGTCCGGATGCGCGGGGCCCAATATCCTCTCGCGGATCACCAGAGCCTGCATCCGCATCTCATCCGGGTCCGCTAATAACTCGTCCAAAGCTTCCGTGCTCGAAATCTCTTTCGCGAAATCGTACGCCGCGACCGATGGCGGCGGCACAGGTTTCGGGATTGTCGGAAGATGATCGGAATATCTGCAACATTTCGATTCAACGAGTTGAAAAATTGTATGTTTCTTTTCCCACCCAAAGCACAATTTTAATTTGTATATTTTAATCATGGAATTCGATTTTCGGATAACTTTTGAAATAATGGAAGCAAGAATAATCAAACAAGTTTTTAATGATGAAATTAGTTTAATATTAATTATGAATTAGCTAGGATTGTGCTGACCTGTCTTCCATGGCGCGTTTCCAGAACTCGAGGGCCCCGATCATGTCTTTCTTTTTGTCGACGTACGTTGCACCGAGCAGTTCTAGAGCGTCTATTCTCTCCTTGCGACTTATCAAGTTGGGAATCCCTATCAAGAATTCGACTATTTGTGCGTGGCCTGTCATGTAAAACCACGAAATATCTATTAATATACCAAGCATTTTTTCGTCAAGAGAGAATAAAAATTACTTCTATCATACACGGAGAGAAATGCTTTCGATGACATATTAATGTCACGATTGATGTCGCCACATTTGATATAATATACATTTACATTTGATCGATGAAAAAACGTAATTTATACGTCTTCAAAATTAAGGTGATCCTCTAACAACATGGCATTGATGCAGCATTAATTGATATCATGTACATGATATGGACATGACAAATATAACAATTGTTATGACAAATACAACAATTGTCATGTTAACAACAGTTGACTATCAAACCTTTATGGACGTCACATCCATTTTTATTGATACGCCAGGATTATCACTTTTTCATTGACGCAGTATCCATATTTGTGTATGTGACATCAACGAATTTCCCTCCGTGTATAAATAAATACAAGCGATGCTTTCCATCTTGATTCAACTGGTGTACTTGGGACATGATTTTATTTTCTAACAAACCTGAAGTACAAATGTTCCTTCTTGCTTGAAATAATGAAAGACGTATTTTTTTCTTTTGTGGCCAAAACACAATTTTTTCGGATGATCAGGAGATGCCGTTTTTACGGTAAAAATGAATGATTTCTGTCTAGAAAATAAACTTTTCTTTTTAAATGCATATGTAACTTTGTCAAAATTCAACAGATTTTGACAATTTTTTATAAAAAATGTCTGTTGGAATTCATACTGTTCAACTTTCGTATTAACGACTGTCCAATTGTTATTCTCATCCATTAATAAACAAAAAGTACTAAATTTTCAGAAATTGAGTATCTTAAATTAGTGCATTATATTCGTTCTCACATTTGTTGTATATAAGAACGATTATTAGTATATACATTCATTTGGTGAAATTTCGTTTGAATAAAATTTTTTTTTCCGAGTCCTTAATTTTCAAAAAAAACAAACAAAAACTGTTTTCTTTACATTGATTACAATAGTAATAGTTATTTCTGCGATGTCGAAATTTTTTCCATTTGCACTATTGAAGAATCAACCAAGGTAAAAAAAAAAAAACAATTTTTGTGAAATTATGATTGAATTGGATAATAAACACGTGCAACAAATCGACTTAATTTTTAATTCGTAATTCAACATGAATTATTTTGTATGTTTTATATACTATTCATAACTTTTTGAAAAATGCATATAAATTTCTGAAACTTGACAAAGTTACAGCACATTACGAAAAGTTCAGAATTCAATTTTTTTTCATTCGTGACAATTATTATTATCCTAACTTCACCGGCTTTTAAGTAAGTATTCGTTCATAGATTTCATTACACAGTCAGACGTATAAAAAAAATCATACACTTTTGATAAAATTTTTAAAAGATTCATTTCTGGATTTTGGGTTATGTACTAAAACTCTGTCAAATTTCAGAAATTAGTTTAAATATCTCAAAAAGTTAAGAATTTTCAAAATAAAATACAAAAAAATACATTAAAACTTCAGTCGATTTGTTATGATGGTTTATATTATCCGATATGACTCAAATTTTACAAAAAAAAATATTTTTTATTATTTTTCATTACTACGCAAGATTTTTAAGACCATCAATGGAACTGATTCCAACGTTTCAGAAATAACAGCTAAACTGGTAATTGACGTGGAAAAAAACAATTTTTGTTTATAAAAATCATTACTCCTAAACAACAAATTTTAATTGAAATTTCAAAGAATTTGAGTACCAATAACCTTCTTTATGTACAAAAAATTTGAGAAAAAAACGTACACTTTTTGAGTTACTCAATTTCGAAAAAATTTGATATTTTTTGTTCATAAATTAATAGAAATTTGTTTCAAACAATGGACAATTGGCAATATAATAATCGAACGGAGTGAATTGTACCTGTCATTGTGATTAAAAAACTATTGAAATTCATTTATTTTTGATAAAGTTATGAACATTTGAAAAAAATAGTTCTTATACAATGGACAGAAAATATCAGTCAAAAGAAATTCTTCTGAAAATTCGCAAAATAATTTTTTTCGACCAAAAGAAAAAAACACGTTTCTCATTACTTTGACCAAGATGCAATATTTTTCAGTTTAACTAAAAAAAAAAAATTTTTTCCAAATACACCGGTTACAGAAAAATGAAAAGCATCCAATGCAATTTATCAGGAGCGTACACAGAAAAAATTTTCGGGAGGGGTTTTTCTGAAAAAATATTTTTCCTTCCGGATTTCATAATTTTCAATTTTCGACAATATCATTACAAGAGAGCGATTTTGGAATATTTTTAATATTTCTATAGATCGCTCACTAGAATTTTTAGAATTTGATGATATAGTATTCAAACTCTCAACGATTTTGAGAATTGAAATTGATTTTTCAGACGATCATTTCTTTTTTGAAGATTTTCGATACTTTTATTCTATATTTTTTTAGTGTTTCTACAATTGAAAGTGTGTTTAACTGTATAAATTGTATAAATTGAATTGGATGTATTATTATTGTGTTCTATATGAATTTCTAGAATAATTTCTAAAATAATATATTATAATCATAGTATTGTATTATTAAATATGCCCCAGGACAGAAAGTTTTATAAATTTCTAAGTAAAGTATATCTACATAATTTTTATGTATTAAAAGATTTCTAGTAAACAAGTAAGCTAGTGAACTAGCATACTCGTTAACAAGTAAATTATACTAATTAGTAAACTAGTAAACTTGTCAAATTTGTAATAGTAAACTGGTAAAATAGTAAGCTAGTTAAATAAAAAACTAGTAAGCTTGTAAACTACTAATCTGGTAAGCTAATAAACCAGTAAGCTAGTAAACTAGTAAACTTATTTTTCAAATTTTTCTAGTATAATTTACGAAACCCTCAAGGATTTCTAATTATATTTTTTATATTTCACTTATATTTTCGTAGACTGCTAAAGAGATTTATAAAATTCAATGCTTCAAAATGAGACTTTCGATCTATTCTCAGTAATTTCGAGAAATAATCATAAAATCACATTCAAATTTGATTTATCATGTTTTGTATCGTTTATCTTTTTTCGTATTTTCAAGATATTTAAAAGATATTGTGACTTTCTACAGAATTTTCATAGATTTATAGTATATTTAAAATTTGATGCTCTAGAATCCCAAAATTTATACATCGAAGAGGAATTTGTCGAGATTTTTAATACTTTTCTATGGATTTCATACAGATTTCTAGAATTTCATTATTCAAGTTTTGTAAAAATTTTTATAACTTTCGTAGATTTTTATTTTTCTTGATTATTCACTGCGTTGCAACAATTTTTCTGATTCATATTTTCTACGTTTTGATAATTTTTACTATTTTATTATAAATATACTACTGCCTTTTTCATGCATTTTTTTGTAACTCATATTTTCATAGTTCATCGATGTAACTTTTTTCATTTTCACATGAAATATTGATTTTATCAGAATTTCGGAAGGGGTTTGAACCCCCAAAACCCCCGTATGCCTACGCGCCTGCAATTTATTAATGAGTTGCGTGTCGTTTGAGAAAAAGTTTTTCACGCATCATTTTTTTTTTATATAAATCAAGCATATATATTGTTAGTAAAGCATGTTTTAGAAAAATCGCGTATTCGTGATTATGGGTGATGTTACGCATGAAATAATTGGCGAATGTATGACCTGTTACCGCGCCTCCGAGGAGGGGCGTCATTCCGAATGAGTCAACTTCCATACGCGCCCCAAATGCAACGAGGACTTTAAGGACCTCGAGGGAGCCACTTTCAGCGCAGTCGTGCATCGCCGTATTTCCCCGTACGGACCTGCGATTCGGGTCGGCCTTCAGGGTCAATAGGAATTTGACTATTTTTATGTGGCCCCTGTAGCAGGCGATCATCAAACACGTGTGCCCGTGGCTATTCGCTATGTCCGGGTCTGCAAAAATCGCATTTTTCCATCCTTCACTTTCGAAGTATTTATTTTATTGGTGTTTTAAGCCTTCAAAGTATTTTTCATATCGTAGACGATATTGATATTGTAAAGAAATGATGGAAGAAATAGATGATATCAATACTTAGATATTTTAAATAATTGATGAATTCAATTTTTTATCAAAATTCGTCAAATATTCTTATGATTTTTTGCACTATGAAAAATACCAGAATTCAAAAGTGTCGGCTGAGTCTGGAGAAAACAGTTGGAAATATGTTATCTAACTGGAGTTCCTATTCAAAATCAAGTACTTCTTTCGATTCAACATACTGGACTTTGGCATTGAATAAATTTTTTGATGACTTAAGAGAAACATGAAAAAGTACAGGGTGCGCCATTTCTTATGTCGGTATTGTAACATTGAATAACTTAAACATTTGACAACCGATTTACTTGACTTCACTTGTTTTGGAAACGTCAATTCAGTACAATTTCAACCATGTATCGCTTCACACCAAAAGAACGCGCTGAAATAGTTACTTTGTACATTGAAAATAGTCGTTCAGTTGTGTTAACTCAACGAGCATATCGTCGAAAATATCTTGGCAAACAGGCACCATCTGACAACACTATTCGTCGTTTGGTGTCGAATTTTTGTGACCACGGGACAGTGAAAGATCGCGAACAACCCGTTCATCAACGACCAAGACGTTCAAATGAACTGATTGAAGCTGTCAGAGAGAGCGTTGCCCAAAACCCAAAAGTTTCATATCGTCACCGCGCTCAGCATCTCGGCATCAGTGGAACCACTCTACGGCGCATTTTGAAAGATGATTTGCATTTGTTTCCGTACAAAATGCAATTAACACAAAGAATATTGCCTACAGATCATCCACGTCGCTTGGAATATGGACAAACAATCGCTCGAATAGTTGATACTGAACCTGATTTTTGGAAGCGAATTTTAATGACCGACGAGGCACATTTCAAACTTTCTGGAGGCGTTAATAAGCAAAATTGCCGCATTTGGGGAACGCAGAATCCACACGAGATCCATGAAACGCCATTGCATGAGCAAAAAGTTACTGTTTGGGCCGGCGTTTGCGCCAAAACCATCATTGGTCCTTATTTTTTCAAAGAGAACCAAACGATCGATGGAAACCGATATCGGTGGATGTTGGCTCACTATGTCTGCCCACAAATGCGTGAAAAAGGTCTTGAAGATTACTGGTTTCAACAAGATGGTGCGACCTGCCACACTGCGAATCAAACAATCCAGTTTCTGCAACGAAAATTCCCTGGACGTCTGATGTCAAAAAGAGGCGACATTGAATGGCCACCCAGATCTCCAGATTTGACCCCTCCAGACTTCTTTTTGTGGGGTTATTTGAAAAGTAAAGTGTACGCCAGCAAGCCGCAGACCATTGAAGAGCTTAAGGAAAATATTCGTGCCGAAATCATTGCTATACCACCCGAGATGCTCGAAAAGGTAATGGAAAACGCCGCAAAAAGGGCATATTTTGCTGTGAACAATAAGGGCGGCCACTTGATTGATGTTGTGTTCAAAAACTAGTCTAAATAAATTGTAAAGGACCAAACTAAATAAAAATACCTCATTTACAGAAATCGGTTGTTTTTTTTTCAAGTTATTCAATGTTTACATGCCGACATAAGAAATGGCGCACCCTGTACAAGAAGAATGTAATGTAATGTAAAAAAAAGTAAGAAAAAAAAAAATTAGAAATTAAAGGAAGAGCATTGAATTCTAGAAATCTACGTAGAAATTCATTATAATATTACCATCAATCTATTAATACTAAATATCCTACAAAACTTCGTAGATACTAAAAAAAGTAGGAAAACCGATGAAACCACTCAAAATCCGTAAACTGCGAATCTCAAGGCATCGAATCCTAGAAATCTATACAGGAATCCATAAAATACTTTTAAATGTATGAACACTAGAAAAGTAAAAAAAAACATGGAATACTAGGAATATGTGAAATATAAAAAATCGATAAAACCTTGAATATGGAGTGATTTTTAAAAAACTAGATATCTATAACTAAACGTATGTAAAAATACACAATAATATATCCAAGCCATGTAATAACTTAAAAGTAGAGAAAAACGACGAAAATACTAGAAATCCAAGTAGGTATACTTTTTTTGAAAACCGATGAAATCACTGAAAATTTGTAAATTGCTAATCTCTAAGCATCGGATTTAAAAAACCACTCGAATAATAAAAATCGATGAAACCATGAATATTTATTTCATTAAAGAACTATATGTTTAGCAACACTAAAAAATCATGCAAAACTTCGTAACTACTGAAAAATAAGAAAAACGATAAAAATACTAGGAAATAATGTACCTACTGAAGTCGTAAAATTATTCGATTTCCACGAATAAACAAAGTCGTACATTTTACTTGTAAATTTGATCTACAAAATCATATATAATGCAAAATTAAATTTCATGACTAACAATAAATGTAAATAAAATGACAAAATCATCATCCACTGAAGAATCTTGAATACAAAAACAAGCACTTTTGAACGTGCATGTAATGTTTCTGAATGAAAATTCACATAGCTTTGATTTTCGAATCCATGCATATTCTAACGAGCTGAAAGAATTAAATGCTGATTGCGCAAATATGCACTTGATTATTGACTTTCTGAGTCACTTTCACAAGTTTAAAATAGTAATACTTCATTTTCAGCAAGTTTTTTCGTGTAATTTTTTTTCTTGTTTGAGTAAATATTTTTTCATTTAAAAAAAACTGTAATTGGTTATAAGTATAGTATATAAGTATTCAACATTGAACATTTAACAAATAAAAAAAATTACCTGCAAAATTTCCTATTTTATTTTGTGAAATTAGAGATAACCTTTTGCACAACGATCTCTGAATGGTACAAAATTGTTGTCTTTTTTTTAGAGTTACTTTTATTCGTATCTGCTGTTTGGGCTGTTTGTCAGACATGTTTTGGAGGTTTCAAAATTTTTGATATTGTACATTATTTTTCTTTTCATAGTATTCTATCTCACAAATAAAAAATTCTTCTAAGGTAGTAAAAATATGTAAATCCTGGTAAAATTAAACTAGGGTTCAAAAAGTTATCAAAATCTTTAAAAAGTGCTGAATCCTCAACAAATTTTAGCAAATTCAAAGGTCATCGAAAATTCTCGTAAATTTCATGACTCTCAAGTCTAAAAAAACATCTGGAAAAGGAAGCAAAAATTGAAAACGTTGGTAAAATTTTTTTGTATTTTAGATGGCAGAATCACTAGGATAAATCGAATATTCACAATATTACGTTAAATATATATGTTGATAAAATGAAAAAATGATTACATAATCATGTTTCCAGAATAATCTAATTCCTTATGACACTTTTTGCGGCATTGAGCGACTTTCAGCGCTCTTCGTATGCTGCAAAAGTCGTCACTTTCCATGTTCCTGGTTGACAAAGTCTTTTTCTAGCTAAAAATGCGTATTTATAATGATGAAAAATAACAAAGAGTTAGACTTACCGGCTCCTCGCTGCACCAAATACTTGACAATTTCTAAATGCCCGTCGAAACAAGCGGCTCTAAGAGGGGTTGAGTTTGACTTGGTCATGGAATTGATGTTGGCCCCTTTCCTGACCAAGAGCCTCACAATGAAGAGGTGACCCGCGGCTGCAGCGCACCATAATGGCGGTGCTTCGTCTATTGTTTCCCCATCGAACACAACTGAAAGACGAAATCGTTCTTATTCGAAAAGAAGACCTTTCAACCGAGAAAAAATCTGGATTATTTACAGTTTAATCAACAGATAGCGAGCTGCACTTATCAACAAAGAAAACATTTAAATCATAATAATCACGCGGTAAACAAAAACGCCTCATGCTCTCATCATAAAAAGTTGATGATACAAATAACGTTACTGCCTAAAAATTTTTCAAGATTAGATTTTGTTTATAGACATTGTGAAATTCAATTTAAATTTGTTTTAGGATTTGAAAGCACTTCATGTTTTCCACGGTTTCGATCTGATATTCTAGAAAAAAATCCTAATTTCAGAAATCATTACTTTATATTTTAAAAAGCAATCGTTATGTTAAAAGTTTGAAATTTAGTAACGAATGTTGCTGAATTCCCACGAAACTTGATGTTATATTTATATGTTGTAACTACATACTTATATAGGGGAGAGTCCCCCAAGGTGGACATCCCGGGAAATTTTTTTTGCATTAGGTGATCGCACTATGCGTTTCATGTCAGTACTACAGTTTTGTGTTTTATAAATAGTTGATGAAATAAGGTTTCAGGGTAAAAAATATAATTGTACAAGAAATGTAATGTTGTTTAGATCCCACAATTGTTCAAAAGATTGGTGTCCACCTTGGAGGACTCTCCCTTATATTTATGTAATATTTGTATGTCAGTACTAGAAATCCATGCAGAAGTACTTGTCTCAAAAATCCTTTAAAATGCTAGAAACTTTTGAACTTTGAATTATAGAGCATTGAATTCTAGTAAATTTTATAGAAATCCATAGAATTATGGATGGTAAAAAAAAACTAAAAATAATATAAATTTACAAAATACTTAAAATCTACGTCCTTGTATATAATTTTTTCAAGTGTACGTTAATACACTGAAAATCTAAAACTTTGAATCCTATTGATATTGCATATAATTCTATAAATCAATATATAAATCTGTAGAAAGACTTAAAATTTTTACGTTAGATAAATACTAAAAGTACGAAAAATACTAATAATACAAAAAATCTTTAAAGAACTGAAAATCAAGAGACCCGGTAGGGTCGAGAAGGCTAAGGAAAAAAAAAAAATCTTTTTATATATTTATGCCCAAAATTTATAATTACTGGAAATCAATTAACCTTTGCATCTTTGAGCAACAAATTCTAGAAATCTATACAGAATTTCAGTGAATGCATGAGAAAATTCTAAAAATAGTGTAAATACTCGAAGAATACGAAGAATACTTAAGGGGTTACATACCTTTTTGTGCGGACGAATTGAGGATGGTTTGGAGTATCTTTTAAAGTATGTAGCGATAGTGTTATGACATTAAAGTTACTGTTTTTTAATAGTGTATTGTCCACTTGAAAAAACAAGTATTTGTTTATAAAAAAATATAAACAATTAGCGGAGCTATGGCCCTTTCGCCGAAAAAACTTTTTTTTTGAAGAGGCTTGCGGTGGCCACGATGCAAGTCGAACAAGTCAAATTAAATCAGAAAATTCAAAAAATTTCATTAGTCTAGAAATATATCTAGTTCTTGAACGATCACTTTTTTATAAAAAGTTTTTATTTTGCAGATGGGATTTTTTTTATAAAATTTTCAGAGCTCAAAAAAAACGAAATCTCGGGGAACATGTTCTTGCATACAGAAAAAACGTAAAATCCATTTTTGAAATCGTTCAAGAATTATATACGTTTCTAGACTAATGAAATTTTTTGGATTTTTTAATTAAACTTGACTTGTTCGACTTGCGTCGTGGTCACCGCAAACCTCTTCAAAAAAAAAGTTTTTTTGAGGAAAGGGCCATAACTCCGCAAATTGTTGATATTTTTTTATAGACAAATACTTGTTTTTTCAAGGGGACAATACACTATTAAAAAACAATAACTTTGGTGTCATAACATTATTGCTACATACTTTAAAAGATACTCCAAACCATTCTAGCTTCGTCCGCACAAAAAGGTATATAACCCCTTAAAGTACTAAAAATCTGATAAAATACTGTTTTCTAAAAAACTGCTAAAATACCTAAAATCTCTAAATAGTTCTGTTTTAGAGCATTGAACTCGAGTTATTTGTATTCCAATCCATAAATCTGCTATGAATGTATAAACATATAATACAATCTTACAAAATTTTATAAATATCGAAAAGTACGAAGAACACTAATGCAAAAAATCTTCAAAATACTGAAAATCTATACAAATAAAATTTTTTCGAAAATCAATGAAAATACAATAAATTCATAGAACTAAATCCTAGAACGCCGAATTTTAGAAATAAATATACAAAAACTCATATAAATCTCTATATGATATAAATCTCTGACAATATGAATACTGACAATGACAGATGTTTGATATGATTTATATTCATATTATATCAGATTTGAATATAATGAATTTAAGAAAAAGTTTCAAAAAGTAAAAGCTTGAGCGTCACAAATTAATTTCAAAAATTTTATGAATCTAGAATAAATATGCATGGATACAATCAAGTAAATATGAGCGTAGATATATATTGACCCTTACGAAATTCAAGTTCAACCCCCTTAAACACTTTTGTCGCAACGTCCTCGTGGTTGTACCAACCAAGCTCAACCAATTTCGACTAATTCCAACCCAGTTTAATCAGAATCAAACAAAATTTCTTAAGAAAGATCAGCTCGAAATCAGTAAGATAATATCTTCTGATTTCTGGTAGAATGGATATTTCATCGTGAGAAAATGCAAAAAAAGCCTATAGTTACGACGATTGCACAACGTTTCGTAACATTTGATATACATAAACGTAACCGAGTACTCGCGCGTTACTTCCTGCAAAAAGCTCGCGCACGCGACTTGTATTAAGCACGTACCATCGGCTCTAAGCGATTCACCGAATCCAATCGTTCCGCTGATTAACTAATCCATTAACCAAGGCTAATCCCGTATCGTTCTGGGAAATTGTCTTCTGTTTGACATTTCTTTCAGCTTTCAAAGCAAAATACCATTTCAACAGTTTTTAAATTTATTTAAAGTGTGCAAAAAAAAATTCTACATTTCTCGACTTTACTGCAGAACTTTTTCAATAACAAACGTATGTAATAGTTCATTTTCTGGCATCATTTCCATGAATATGGAATGGATTTTTTAAATTTTGAAGTATGTAATCATAGAATCATGATTACAAATAATAAAGTCATAAAATATTATAAAAAAACTGCAGTATCAAGAAAAAACTATGCCACTCTAAGTTTTAATTAGATATATTAATAAAAAATTACCTAAGATTGAAACATTTTTCATGTTTGTTACATTACTCATAAAGTATATTACGTAACTAGGACTTAATTTTCTATTTACAATCACACGAGTGAGTATAAAATTTCTGTCCTAGTCACGTACGATATTTTATATATCGAAGGCTGGAAAACGAATTTAGAGATTTTTAACTGGACGAGAAATGAGTTTTCTATGCCAGAGGTACATAAAACCATATATGCATTTTATTAGTTAATCAATCAATATGAAATGCAGCCCGGAAAATTTATGGAAGAAACTTGACGTATCCAAATATAGGAATCGGAAATTGGCCACAAAACCGTTTCGAGGTTTATGATTCTGAACCGTAAAAATTTTTCTTTGAACCGGCTAAATAATTAGTAATTATTTATGCCAGAAAGGTGCGATAAATCCGAGGGTATTATCATTAAAGGCATTATTTTACGACAGGCCTACATTCGCTAGTTTGAAACCATGTGGAACTTTCCGTGATAAAATAAAACAGGGTGCTATCAATCAGCGCTGTACGTGTCGATTTTTACTCATCTAAAAAAACATAAAAAAACCATAACACCATGAAAGTCTTACACGAGTTACGACTTTTTTACGTTCTACTGCAAAATTGTTGGCAGAATTTCAGTTTACGAAAAGATACTTTCTTCGAACTATTTTTTAAAATTTAATATTTATGTTTTTTCACCACTATTACAAAAAATTATAATACCGTACATTGGCGAAATAAAAAGATGTAAATTTTATTAAATAATGTGCCTGGACAGTTTTTCAAAAATCGAAATATGATTAAATGTTCTAATCATGATCGAGCGTTAGTGATCAAAACGTTGAAAAAAAAAAACCAAAAAATGACTAGGAAAGCGAAGAAAAATAAGGAATTAATTTACCAATCATTTTAGTTATCAAAAATAACAAGTTGGGACTTCATTTACTTGTAAGTTTAATATTCTTCACTGAAAAACGCCATCACATCGTCAACTTCATCATAGTCATCGGATTCCATCCGGTTCGCGAAACAACAAAAAAAATTGTCCACTAAATTTTTCAGGAACAAGTTTGCATTGATGCATGTGACTGCAAGCATTTCCTCCAAAATCAACGGTCGAAAAAACTTGATTGCATTTTTTTGAAAGGCTGACAGTGAAGTTGAATAAATTACGGCCCAGAAATGTTTCTCGGTAGCGTATAAGCAGTATTTTTTCGAACGATTATCTCGCATTGAAACCGGTTCGCATTTTGCGGTTCGTGAAAAAATCATTGAACAAATGATCGTGCAATATTTACTCTATTAAACACGGACGAAAAATCGCGCCTTCACCTTGGGAGTTATCGTTCGCACAAGCACGAACAAAAATTTCTTGCAGTTCGAAATTTCTTGAACGTGAACAACAAGTATTGAGGTAATTTTCAAATCCGAAAGTATCTCAAAATTATAAAATTTGGTTTTTTCTGGGTAAGGAGACTTCGAGAAACAATTCATAAGGTAAAGTTTGCGATGTTTTGGAGCGAATAGGAATTTTTTTTTAGTAAAATTAGTCGTACAAAGTTTGGCAACATATTTGTATTGTTTATTCACCAGCTCCAGTTTGTTCGATGTCGGCTCCACATTTTTCAATAAGGTACTCGGCCACGTCGTAATGGCCATTGCGACAGGCCATTACCAATGGAGTCGCCCCATGGGTTTTGGCGCTCACTAATTGTCCTACCTCATCTTTTTCACGGTGCTCCAAAAACACCTGTAAACAAAAACATTTTCAAGTTGATTCGTAAACTGTTTTTTCCATAATTTGCATAAAAACCTAAGATATAAATCTCCACAGCTCGTCACTAATTTAATGTACCTCAAGTTCGAAACGTTTAAAATTAAACGAAAAAAAATAATATATGAATTTTTTTATTTTTTATCATGGTGGGAAGTGTGACGAATATTTTTTTGGGGAGCATCAAGCTTGTTGTTACGATCAAAAAATGTTCAAAAGCAGCTAGAAATTTGGTTTCTCCTATATTAACTTATAAATTTTTTTCGTTTAATTTTAAACGTTTGGAACTTAAGGCACATACTGATTTAAAAATTATGTTTAGCTGTTTGTTCCAATTTTTAGTCGAAAGTCGAAGCAAGTTCTAAATTGAATTTAACAGGAAAAGAATGCAATATTAGTTGCATAAAAATTACTCTCTGTGTTCTACAGTTTCTAATTAATTTCCATGAAAATAGAGGACCTGTTGCATGTTTTCCGAACGTGAAGTGACTTCTCCCTCACGACTGAATATATTTAAATTTGAAATTCAAAAGAAAATGTTTCTCCATTTTTCTGGTAAATATATGTAATGTATTTAAATTCAAATCTTCATTTTGATTAAGGGAGCTCTTGCAAAGAACAATAAATTCAAAAATCATTTAAATATTCATATTTTTTCCCCCCAACTGATCAGCACAAACTTTTTTCTAAATTAATCCAAATAACTTATCGATAAATTATGACAAACATTGATAAAATAAATCATTTTTATTGATATCCTGTTTTTAAATCATTGAGAAGCGAATCATACAGATCACTTTTGATCTATTCAACGAATTTCCTCATGAATTTATCAAATTTCTCCCCATATAAATTTTGACTGCAACGTGTAAAAAACCATTCCAAGGGACCAGAATCCAATTTTTCACCACAAAACACTTACACTTGAAAGTATCGAACCCGTGTTGATCACCTCAGCAGCAAAATCATCGAGAAAAAAATTCTCCCTCCAAAAAACGAACAATCCCAGATGATCGATCTGAGATCAAATCCCAATATCGCCCACAATTCATAACATTCGCATAGAAATCCCAGAAAAATACTAAAAATAACACAAAAAACTTTAACTCTCTAACCAAAACCTCCACTTTTCTCACTCTTCAAAACTCCATGACTTTATTCGAAACGTGAACAGAGAAAACTATGTAAATTTTTTCCGTTCTCCTTCCGCCACTTTCAATTGTCTATGAGAAACTCAAATATTACGTGAAATTGTTCACTCAACGAAATTTCTAATTTTGTCGCAATTTCCTGATCAAATTTCCACACGCCTCAAAATCCAAATGCAAAAATTGTCTGGAACAATGCCCACTTTTTTTCTCGAACTCACGACGAAACCCGAAAAAAACATTTGCTGGCTCTAAGCCACGCGTTATTTATTGGTTCTTTTCGATTTCGATAACACAAAACTTGATTGAAAAACGCTCTCGACGGAATCGCGATAAAATAAAGAAACGCCCAAGTCGCCGAGCGGAGGTTCGGCCCAAGAGTGTCGTCGCGGTGAAATTTTATCCTCCACTTCCTTTGGCTCTTCTTTCGTGGGGCCACCTTCTCTCGACGCTTCTGCCGATCGACTAATAAGTTCCGTTAACGAATCATTGACAAGGGCCCAAGAAATACGTGTACAACTTTTGGGCCTTTCTCCTTTTTCCTCTTCCTCGCCCTATCTTTTTCGCACTCGCAACGGTTCCGTATGTTCTTCCTTTTTTCGCCCCCCCACCCCTCATTCTCAATTGTAACCCAACCCGAAAACGACCGATTTTTCTTCACCGGTCCCATTTTTTTCTGGGTCGAGCGGCATCGAAACGTCTTCGAACATGACGAAGGAGATATTGCACGTGCGGTGTTGAGATTATATCGAAGAGAAATCTCTGAAATTTCGCAGTCTTCTTCAGGATTTGAGGATATAATAGTAGTTAGATCGTAAAGAATGTTAGCTATTTCACAATTTCTGAAATTCCAATGTCAGTTATAAGGAATTGTTGAGTTTCAGAATTTCATCGAGTTTTTAGAGCATTTTGTGGGATTTATTCATGCAAAATTTTTAATGTGGGAAAAGGGAGAACTCAAATGTCAAAAGAGTGATTATATTAGATATAAATAAATGTAAATATATGGTTTAAATGTATTAATGGATATTGTTTACTGTAGCATCTTATAAATTTAATTAAAATTATCAATGAATTATTAGAAATGTGATTCATGATTTATTAGAATGGTTTATTAGAAATCAGAGCTCAAGCTTTCACTTTTTGGAATGTATAATTTTTATTTTTAAGGAAATCACCATATCTGAGATCTTTCAGTATTTTTCTTTTCAGTAAATATTTATGCAATTTAAAGTATCATTTCTTTTTTGTAAGAATTTTCATGTATTTACGTAGATTTCAAAAATTAAATGCTCTAGGATTCAAAGTTTTATAGATTTGGAGTAATTTTATAGATTTTTGGGGAGACTTTATTTGCATATATTTTTAGTATTTCATACATTCTCATTGTATAAGTATTTTTCGCATTTTTTAGTGTTGAAAAATTTTTTCAGGATTTTCTTATATTCTTTCATAGATTTCTATTTGGATTTGATGCTTTGGAATTCAATAGGTAATATTTTCAAAAACAGCGTATTTATAGATTTACAGTATTTTATTTATTTTTAGTGCTTTCTATACTTTTTGCATTTATCCAATATTAATATTTTTCGTATTTTCGAGTATTTATTTAATGTCGTATAATTTTTTGTAAATGAATAAATTTCTAGTATTCTGATAGTATTGCTTTACAGATTTTTAAAATTCGATGCTTTAGAATTTAGTTAGATTTTGAATATTTAAATAATTTTTTCAAAAATGGTATTTTCATAGATTTCTAGTATTTTAGATATTTGTGGTACTTTTACAATTTTCGTGTTTTTTCAGTATTTATACGATTAGAAGAGTATTCTGGTATTTTTATAGATACCAATTTGCATTTCTTGGATTTGATGCCCTAGCAGGAAAAGTTATCTTGCTTTTTAGTATTCTTATAGAATAATAATAAAAGAATATCTACATTCAATAACAGTACTAAGTAGGTTCCTAGTATTTTTTAATATTTTTTTTTACTCATCAAATTTCGTAAAATTTTCATATTTTTTCACAGATTTCTAGTATTTCAATAGATTGCTGGTATTGCTATATTCTATTAAATAATTTGATGCTTTTTGAATTCAAAGTATTATGGATCGGAGCATTTTCATAAATTTTTCGGAAAACGGTATATCATAGATTTGAGTTTTCTAGTTGTTAAGTATTTTTCGTATTTTTTCAGTATTGTGAAAATTTGAAAAATTTTGTGGTGTATTCTTGAATGTCTATGAATGTTCTTATTATTTGATGTTCCAGTATTAATAGATTTTGAAGAAAAGTACATCAATATATACTCAAAACGTTTCGCAGGTTTTATTGTATTTTCATTTGTTAATTAGTATATTTATGAATATTAATATAGATTTCTAGAATTGGATACTCTTTCTCCATTTTTATTTTAACCTCTATGCAACTTACCATGTACAACTTAATATACACCTATTTTTTTATATACCTTACCATACTAGTTCTTAGATGTCTGATAATTTTCATACTTTGTTTTAAGGTGTTATATACTATCATGGAATAGATTTTTTTCAAGATTGCATTAACTTTCAAAAATTTATTCAGCAAGACTTCAAGCACCTTACATTTTTCCGATATCTCTTGATCTTGGAAAAAAAAAAAATAATTCAACTACAAAGTCCTGAATGTCGAATCAACATAAGTACACCGTCTTAAATAAGGATTCTGTACTTGAATAAAATTTTTCTTAGCCTCAAAAAAAAATCTGTAAATTGACACACGTACATTAATGGCATTTATTGTAAAACGTTGGAATTTTTTTTCTCATCTTGCGTATAAATCAAAAACTTGTGAATTTTCTATGACTTTCATCGTTCTGAGAAAAACAAAAAATATTCCTTCAGTGATAACAATAACGACAACATTTTAATGTCTCAGCGAAAAAACGCGAAAAATTTCGTTGTTTCACGCTTCAATACGTATAGAAATATTCCCCATAACGACAAGCTTCATTATTATATCCAATGCAATATTGTTCCAGGCCAAAGATTTATGATTTGCGACAAATATTTGAAACGGTGTCACAAACCATTTCTGAGAAGGAAAAAAAGCCGATAAAACGCGAGCAGCGCAAAGAAAATTAAGCGCGTTGCATCATCGACAATTGCAAGTTTCTTGATTGAATTTTCACACACGACGTTATTTGAGATGACTATGTACAGCGAATTATGGTAATGAGCGGGGTAAATAGCGACAACGCGTGGCACAAATATTGTCAACAATATTCTGCCGAGGTTTTTTTCATCACGCTCGGTCTAAAATAAACCGTAGATAGAGACTGAAGGAAATTCATTCATAATCACTCTCTTTTTCAGCAAACATTTAAACTCAAACGTGACGAATAATAATTTATTATTATATAATAATTATTATAATTAGTTTCAATAATCACAGTCCCAAATTCATTATCGTTTTTTATCAGTATCATGGGCAACTTTTTAAATTGAACGGTTTCTAATTTTAGCGACTTTTCATTCAAATACTTGATTTTCGAACAATAGAACTTTCAAATTGTAGACATCAATTAAAAATTTTTTAATCTTCCAAATTTTTTTTACTTAATCAATTAGAAACAAGTAGAATTGAAAATGAAGTTGATAATTTTAAGAACTATTACAATTCTATTTACAATTTTGAAGAGGAAAGTTTTTGGAAAATCTAGTCTGTTGAAAATGATTCCAGAAATATAGATTTCATAATACACAATTTTTAATGAATAGGTTGTCACGTTTCAAATTTAAATTTTATTTTAAGAAAATCAAAATAATACAGTTAGCTCAATTTTATGCTTGCGCTATCACAATTTTGATTAATTTTACCGTAACAACTCCTGGTCTAAAAGCATGTTTATTCTTTCAACCACACCATTATTTTGGAGTGAAAATTTTGATTTGTTAGACTAAATGTATCCAATGCATTTATCCGATTCCAACTTTTCCTTAGAGACGAGAAAATACTGGAAAATGTATTTTCCCCCGACTCTATCCCGAGGAAAAAACCGATTTACGCGACCCTACTTATTTTCGCTGGCTGAAAAATCGTTTGAACTGAAAAGCTTCAAATTCTATGAGGTTTAAAATCTGCAATATTCTATCAATAACTTTGTGCTTCGATTATCGAAATCGTGACCATCGTGAGCTACAAAAAAAGCTTTTAAAACAAAAACGTGGTTCTTATTAAATTTTCACCATCATTAAATTTGAAAATTAAAATTAAATTAAAATTGAAAAATTGTTGACGAAAATTCAGAATTCCACAATCCTTTTTTTAACTTATAGGGGAGCATGGGGCTGGATATTTTAATTTATTTCGCAAAAAAAAAATATCCAGTACTGTGCAATTTCTTTTCAGAAATCTTAAGGAACTCATATTTTAATAAAATCAACATTAAAAGTTCAAAGATCATGTGCGTTTTTCCTCAGAGACGTAAAAATGTCGGAAAATGCATTTTTCCTCGACTTTACTTCGAAGAAAAAGCCGACTTACACGATTCCATATTATTTGTATTAGTTGAAAAATCTTTTGAAATAGAAAGTTTCAAATTTTTCGAATTTAAAGTTTATAATATGTCATTTGACAACTGTATGCTTGAAAAATCATACAATCGAAATAATTTAAATTTAAAAGAAAAGTTTGTCAACTAAAAAACGTATGAGTCTTGGATTTTCCAACTATCTCTTGAAATTTTAGAGCTCTACCTACAAATTTTAGAAAAAAATTAAAAATTTTACACGTGTCAGATTTTCTTTCTTTCTTTTTTTTTTTATTACGTACAATTAATGTCATCAAATTTCAAGTCAATAATCTAAAAAATTCAATATTTCGTTCTGAAATCTTAAAGAATGAATTTTTTTTTGAGATTTGAGTCCATCAACAATGTAGCTAAAAACAAAAATCTGAAAATGCCAAATTTTTAATCTATAAATTGTTACATTCTGCATTAATTGCTTTAAAATTAAAAAATTTTTAATTTTTAATTCTTTATGAAAACTCAGATACTCCTCTTGAAACGAATGTATAGTCTATACCGTTGCTATCAAAACTAATGTTACCGGAAATACTCCTGCTCTAAAAGCACGTTCATTCTTCTAATTACACTGTTAATTTAAAATGAAAATTCGAATTCATTTGACTGACAAATATCTGACCCTTTTTTTTCAATGTCAACTTTTCCTTAGGGAGGGAAAAATGCAGGAAAACGCATTTTTCCTCGACTTCATCTCGAGGAAAAAGCTGACTTACGCGGCTACGATTTTTTATCCGTTGTTTGAAATTCACACATTTTGAAAAGAAATTGTAAATTTCACAAATTTTATAATTTTCCTTTTTCAAATATATGTAGATTTCTTATTCTTGAAAATGCATTGAATTATTCAAAACCCTGAAAATTGAATGTTTCACGAATCTAGTCTGTCAAAAATGAAATCAAATATACAGATACAAAAATTCATAAGTTCGAATCAATGAGCTTTGAATTTCCTAACCAATCATATCCAATTTGTTCATTTCAATTCAAATATTTCAGTTAATACAAATACACAGTTTGGTACGTCTCAATTTCAATTCATTTTACCGAAAATACTCATGCTCTAAAAGCACGTTTTTCTTCCAACTACACCACTATTTTTAAATGCAAATTTCTAATGATTCACCTAAATATCTGAAAGGCATTTTCCCATTGTCAAATTTTCCATAGATACGTAAAAATTCCAAAAAATGCATTTTAACTCGACTTTATCTCTAAGAAAAAACTGCTGTACTGCTGTATTCCAATGTGCGCTCGCTGAAAAAGACGTCTTTTTTTCACGCCGAGAACATTTTTACACTCGATACTTTGACAAGGATAACTTTGTCTTCAGAGGAATCGCCGCCTCAAATAAAATTACCGACCTTGGCGGTTCATTGCCCGGAACATGAATTTCAAAGACGAAGACACGTTTTAACGAATCCCAATCTCACCATGTCTCAACTTTACTTTTCCTGCTTTTTCATCGTCTCATCATTTAGAATTCCAAAAGTCGTTTCACTGTCTTAAAAATGAACGAATAGCCCTTTTTATCTTAATTTACCAGTACACTCGCATTCATGGCTAAAAAGTTTTGAATGGAAAAATGTTACCTTCTGATTAAATTGAGTAAAAATCTCTGAATGAATTTCTGTACAGGAAGCTATAAAGGTAAAAAATATTCAATTGGTCATATTTATGTTTTTTTTTGTAACCTGTCCATCAAATCGTTTCTTCATTGTTAGCAAGCTGCATGTTTTAGCATACCCTATTACGCAAAAGTATAACAATTTTCGCTATGGCAAATTATGCTAGTAGAAATATAGTCGAATTCTCGTTATCTTCTCCATGCTAGAATTGGGGCGAGAAAGATAATAAGACGCTGGAAGCTAACATAATTTCCGTCCTCGACCAAGTTTATGACAAAACTGAGCGGCAATCACGGCGTGCATGACTAAATCTTTCACGTTTGCAACACGACCAAGCATTGTGTCGGTAATCTGGCATTCCGCACCGCAAATTAGCGATTGTCGAACTACAAGTTTCACGTCATTCGATTGAATTTATCGATCGTGTAACGTTATGAATTTCGGGTGAATAAATCTTTCATAAAGATATGTTCTTCCTTCTTCCAAAAGTTCAGTCAAATTCAGTGTACCCGAACTTCCATAAGCCCTATGTCCACCAAACTTTTGAGGAGTGAAGTTAGCAGAAGGAAGCTTTTTTCATATATATAGATATACTTGTACAATATATATAGATATACTTTTACATTATCTGCTGCTCACTTTATGATGGGACGATAGAACAAAGTTGGTGAACAAAATCAGCCAAAGTGCGGGTACACTGGTCAAACTCCAATTCCATTCAGTTCCAAGTTCTTTGAAGTTTCTCTAAGTTCAATCAAGTTCAATTCTCAGATGCAAATAGAATGTAGTCCAGTTTTACTTATACGTAAGAAAATGCTGTCGAGCTTGAAAATGTTCCACTCATTTACCTAGAATACCAACATTTCAGCAGATGAAAAAATTCTTGTAAAGAGCTTTAATGACGTAGATCGTCGATAATTTTATTGTTGTTCCGCGTTGGCGTAAGCCCGCGTAACAATCGTAGATTTAATCAGTGAATAACGGTGATTTACTCTCAGGATTATACTAATCAAGGGATTGAGTAACGTTTGATGACTGTAGATCGATGACAGATGTGTTACGTCAGTTACGTTACGGTTTAGAAAGTATGCTTCAATGGTACAACTATTACGAGTATTTTCGATGACTAGGAAGAAATTGACGATATTCTATGTTTATCATCGGTGATGCTCTAACAGGTTATTTCATAGGTTTTTTAAATTATAATATAACAAATGTAACAAGTAACAAGTTTGTGTAGAACAATTATTGAAATCTCAAAATTCTAGAAGCTATAAAGAAGTTAGAAGATTATATTATAGGTGTGATTAGAAGTTGGAAGATGGTGAAACCACTTGTGACTATCAAGTACGATGCACATTGTACAGTAGAAATTTTATACTGTAAAAATTACTATACTCTGTCAGTTCAAATTACTAGATCAGAGATAGTCAGAAATCTACTAATAAACTAGTAGAATTTCACAAGTTGACTGAAAAAATCGTTGAATTCTACTAAATTTTATATTATATGCATCTAGTTGTGAAAAAAGTTCATATAAAAAACATTGTTGAAAGCTTTTCAAGATTTCAAGGAATAAATATTTTAACAAATGTCTAAATATGTCTATTATTATTGTTTGATTTCTTACTGTATAAAACAATAATGAATTAGTCGCATTTGAATGATATTTAGATAATCAATAATTGCAGTGGTAAATACTTATCTTTTAGTCGAAATGCACAAATAAGATTAGTCAAAACCTAACTTACTGTAGTAGTGGAATTCTACTAACGTTTAAAGATTCACTTTTTTCTTCAGTCAAATATTACTAATTTCATCAGTAAGCTATATCACTAATTCAATTAGTAGATTTTTACTAAAACTTTGGTTGCTCCCTTTTCACTTTTTCAATTAGTGAAATTCTACTACTAATTAGCAGTTTTATACCAATTCAAACTGAGAAAGTATGTATGCAAGTTTTAAATGAATATTTGAAGAATAATAAAAATGTTTAGAATGTGAATTGTATTATACATATAAATCGTGTATTCTATTAGACAAATGCATAACTTTTAGTATCGGTGTATAGTGAGACATCAATTATTTTACCTTTTATTATCTAATTCCAATATGTTTACAGTTCACATAATATGGCGTTTCATGTATTAATTAAGAGAAACTACTGTACTTGTAGGTATATCAGCAAAAATTCATGTAATATTGTGAAATCTACATCATATCCTTATAATATCAAGAATTGAAAATAACAATATGAAATACTAGAAAATACACAAAAATATAGCAAAATGAACTATGCAGGTTTGAATTCTGGCGAAACTATATGGCTTTTTTTTGAAACGTGGATACGTAGGAATTGCAATATGATGTTGCATGAAGCACAACAGAAGTAAGGTATGTAACGCAAGACATCTTCGAGTTTTTAGAACAATATTTATATCAACTACTACAGTATAATAATACAAAAAATGCAATAAATAAATAGAAAAAGTACAATCATTTAGGCTGTTTTCGCAGTAAAATATTTCGTTGTAATAATTACCAGATTTCTTCCTCTACGTACGTAATGCGAGTAAGAACAGAGAAACCTAATTATTTATTAATCTAACTTTACCTTGTTTGGTTATATTTTCAATAAATTTGTTGATACATTTATTCATATACTGAAATTCCCATATTTAGTTTTGTAATTCTTTTAAGTAGCTATTTTCCTAAATGAAAAAAAAAATGTTCCTTGACTAGTATGGAAAATTTTTCACAGCGTATCAGAGAGTTGCAGCGCGAGACGAAGACGAGTGTTGTAATAAGTCATTTGAAAAACAATTTCGCAATAGTTTTAAGAACATCTTATTCAAAAACGTAGTTGAATGCGAGTTTAATGGGATGAGTATGAAAAAAACAAGAATTTTCCCTTTTTTTTACATGTGTTTATAGGAATTTAAACTGTCAAACTTTGCACTGCCAAACATGATATTTAGATATTTTTAATTCTTATTTTAAATTCTCAAATTGGAATTCTTGGAACGTCAAAATTTCTGAAATTTCCATGTTCGAATACGCATATTTTTAAACATCAGGATTCTACTTATAAATTTTTTAACAAAATGAACAGAATCGTATTTTTTTGTTGGAAAATCGAAATACCAGTTAATTATCTGTATCATATCCCAAAACTCAATTTATGAATTCTCTAGCTTTCAAAATTTTAACAATTGTGAAATATGTATAGTATACTCCAGAAAATAAAATGTGGAGGCAATTCACGGTGGGCTTGGACAAGGTTTAACCCAAAGGTTCTTGCCCATCAAAAAATTTTTTATTTATATATTTAATCATTATTTTTGCATATTCTAAGCAAAAAATTAAAATTATCCCTGGAAGGAATGAAGAAAAAACCTAATTTTTGTGAATTTTTTTGAGGTTAATAGCTCAAACTCTCCACAAAACAATGCCACATCAAAATTTTAAGGCTCAAAATCTTTCGTCGTGTACAGTTAACAATTTTCATTGAATTTCACTACGTAAAAAAAAATATCAACGTTATTATATACAGAAAACCGCAAAAAACTATGTTTTTCGGTGTTCTCTGACACGAATCACTACAGTTTTCATACTTTCAAGAATAATTATAACAATAAGTAGAAAGACTATCAAATTTTATGCAATATCATTTTCGATCACTATAATATCACTTGTTAGTAAGACATCAAATAAGCTCTGAAAACATCAAATAATCTAATGAAAAAATGTTGTTGTTTTCTGTAAATAATGACATTGGTATTTTTTTTATGTAGTGTAATCCAATGAAAATTGTTAACTGTACACGACGAAAGATTTTGAGCCTCAAAATTTTGATGTGGCATTGTTTCGTGAAGAGTTTGAGCTATTAACCTCAAAAAAATGTACAAAAATTATGTTTTCTCTTCATTCCTTCCAGGGATTATTTAAATTTTTTGCTTGAAATATTCAAAAATAATGATAAAATAGATAAATAAAAAAATTTTTGACGGGCAGGAACCTTTGGGTTAAACCTTATCCAAGCCCACCGTGAATTATAATTCCTTTTTGGATACATAATAATTTTAAATTTGATAATCCAAAAATATCTGAACTTGTGGGTTGAGTTTTTATTTTTCTCGAATCGTAAATTTTGAGATTCGAAAATGTAAAGCCGCTTTGAATCTTGAATGAAATCTTGAATGAATTTGAAATTATTAATTTGTGTACTAATAGGTTGAAGTTCCCAAAATGTACTACCATAATCTAAATTCAAAAACATATCAATGATGTGAAAAAAAGATGCCCTTCTTCATTTTTGTCTTTCGAAATAATAATAATCCTTTTCAAAAGAAGATATATGTGCCTGAAGTTCCAAACTTTTATAAAATGAATGAAAAATATTTTTTATCTCCCTTCAAGATTAAAGTGAAAAATAGTAACGTTGTATATCATTTCTTTAATATCATTAGTTATTTATTATTCATCAAAGACGATTGAACAATTTTTCTTCGTTTATTTTGAACGTTTGGAAATCCAGAAACGTCGAAATATGAACTTACTCTGGTCAAATTGTCCTCACGGTTTCTCCTCGCCATTTCCCGAAAACAACTCTACACACACTGAAGCCTGAAAAATGCAAGAAATATGCAAAACTCGTGATAAATAACCATAATATTGCATAAAAACGCGCACTCGCGACTCAACGACGCCGAGTATCACCGGCGACTGCGCCAAACTGTAATTTTCCTAGTGGTCGTGCAAAAGGTGCATCCCGATCTGGCATGAAAAGGAAGAGAGAAAGATAGAACAGGCGAGGGAAAAGAGAAAGGTCACCCTTTCCCTGGTGTGCCTAGTTTGCCTAGTTTGCCCGATTGGCCCAGGTTGGCGACGAGAAAGTGCGATATCTGCGATACTTGCCGAGGCGAACATCGGCAACCTGAGAACGAACGTTGCACCTCGCTTTCTAATTGTCTTCCTGATCGCTTACGCAACGACCTAGACGAAGGCGGACAGCGACCACGTTTTACTGAACCGTTAACTAGGCGAACGCTCCACGAAACTAGAGCGACTTTTCATAGCGTGTTCCTCAAGTTTTTGCTTAATTTGAATCAAGGAAAGTACGGAAAAGTATATAATTTACTCTTCCAGATTGAATTAAACGAATTTGACCAACTAAATGAAATTTCACTAATTCACCTATACATATATTTCGAAGAAGCATATACAGTGAAAAATCATTAGAAGAAAATCCAAAAGTTTCGAAATACAGTCCAAAAAATGACAACTTCTATTTTATGATCTTGCTTAATCCGAGAGAATAAAACTACTGATAAACATCACTTAACTCGAAGAAGCGGAAAAAAGACCCGCGGAGAGATAAAGAAGTTACCAGTTCTACGCGATTTTTGCGGAATGGTTAAAAAACAAATGAAATCATGCCACATTGGCCGTGAAGACCCGATTGTGAATTTCTGATTACAGCGATTATTTGCAATTACAACGTCATCGGGGGTAATTGTGCAATCTATGTTTCCAACAACCAAGACAAGTGACGGCTCGGTAGCAAATTTTGAATGCATCGATTTGATTCGATATCATCTCATATTGTAATTTTTCTATTTTTGGTTTTCTTCGTAAAAAGTTTTTGTTTATGCTAGCATACGATTTTTTTCAGCAGAGATATTGTGAATCATGAAAAACTTTGGAAAAATTTCGGAATAAATGAAAAATCATTGAAGTATTTAGTTTGTTCATAGCAAGATCTTGATTTTTCTAGAATTTTGTTTACAATTCTGAAAAATTGATCAAGACTTTAATGATTAGAAAATAGTAAGCTGAATAACACGTAGTATAAAATTTGTAATAGATGATCAGATTTTTGTCATGTTTTAAGATGACTAACTTAAAGTCGAGATTATTCAACATTTTCTGATTTTAAGCAATGTATTCTATTTTAGATAATAATTTGGCAACAATCAAAATTCATTACGAATTTCGAGATTTCTCCAGTTTATGGCTTGTCATTAATTTCCATTTTGATGTAAATCTCAACGAAATTAAAATTGAAACTTTCGAAAATTTCTCAAATCATTGCTTCATAAAAAACTTCGATTCCAGCAAAATGTGTTAAAATTTATAAAAAGCGAAAGACTTTTGCAAAAATTAAAAACAGATTTTAAATTTGAGTAAATATCAAATATGACCTGCATTGATAACAAAATTTTCAAAAAATATTCATGGTATCCAATTAATCTGCTTCGTAAAATTTCATATATTTCAGGAATTTACAAAAATCACCTAAATTGCATCCAAATCATCCAACTCCTTCCAAATCGTACTAAAAATTCCGAAATACATAAACAAAAATCCATCACATGTGAGAACTCTTCAAAAACTTCGAAAGTGCAGTTTCATTGCACATAAACATCGAACTTGACCTACATTGAAAGCAAGATTTTCAAAAAATTCATTTCCTGAATTCAACGATGCATTACGATTCATCAAAAAAACCTCGTTGTTCTAAACGTCCCGGTCCAAAATGAAAGGTTTCAAGAAACTTCTTCATTTCGTCGATTTTACCTACATTTTTTTGGTGTAAGAATAAGAACGATTCTTCAATGAAATAAGGTTTTTTTATGAAACAAGAATAGAAGCATTGTTTTTGCGTTGCCACGGGCGCAATTGAAAAACACGTCACGCGCGAAGAAGGAAGAGAACGTTTTCTTTGGGCGCTTTTGTTGCGCAAAGCGTTATCTTCGGTCATCCTTTCTCGCGCGCGAGATGACTATATGGGCCCTGACTCACACAGCCTGTACCGTTGCTCAAGCTGTACAATATTAAAACATTTCGTGAGTTGAATACGCGTTTCACCTCTTCTACTTTTATTTCTTTTTTTTCTTCTTCTAGTTCAATGTAGGTATGTACATCTGTTTCTTCCATTTTCTTATCCACGTAAACGAGTTAGATGATGTACTTGCCAAGCAAGACATATTGCTTGAAAAATTTCAAAAAGTTTTGAAAATTATAGTGTCTTTCTCATTCTTTCCACTAAGAAACAGATTTTCATGATAGCTAGTTTTAAAGGGGTAGGGGTCGTAAAAGAACCCTTAAAATAACAGGTTTTATTGTTCTAATTTTTTAATTTCTCAGAGCCCTCTTTGTAGTACTTATTTTCAAATTGTCATGTTTAGAAATGTCATCGATTCTGTTGTGATTCAAAAACACAATTTTATAAACAATTTTTAAATTAAAACAAAGATACATGTCGAAGGATTGTTATATTCGACGACAAAAACTCCGCAACCGAGTGGTGTTTTGAAATTCGAATTGACTCCTATATTTCTAATATATACATACTCAATTTTCAAAAATCATTAGGGGATGGTCAAAACTACATAACTTTTTTGCAAATCATGATGAGAAAATTCAAAAGCTAGAGCTTGAAAATACAGTACAACCTCTGGATAGGGCGTCATTCTGTCTTTACTCACACTCATAAGGCGTTAATGGAAATAGAAAAAGAAAACCGTCGCCCTATCCAGAGGTTGTACTGTATAATAAAAACTTAAGAAATTACTGGACTAAGGAATTATAATTTTCAAGCTGATTAGTTATCAATTTTTGATGTGCCGGAAGTTCTAAACATTTAAGAAATTAAGGAAAAGGACAACGAATTTGTATTCGATTTCCATTCAAGGTTAAAGCAATAAATAGTTAGTAACGTTGGATAATATTTGTTAAATTTCAATAGTTAATTATTACTTTAACTATGAAAAGTAATATGAATAATTTTTTATTTTGTTTGTTTTTGAAGGTTTGTAATTTCAGGAACATTATTTCTGAACTTGAAATATTTGGAACTAATAAACTGTATAACATTATTAAATTAATGGGTCGATAACTACAAAGTCTTTAATACATATAATAATTTTATACAGTGTAAATTTTGAGGAAATAAAAAAAATTCACATTATTACTCAGTGGTTCTTTCAGTTTATCAAACAATAAGTCAAATTTTGTCATTTTCTTCATTTGAAGTGCATCATTTTTACCCTTAAAGAATTACAGTTTTTATTTATAGCATTGCTTTATCATGTAATGGTAGATTCTTCAATTTGAAGGATGAAGAAACGTTTGACACTTATTTGAAAAAATTTTGTACTCCGGATATCTAATCTGAAATCTGGACTCAACAACTTCTTAAACTGTTGTACAAAATTTGGAAAATTTTTTGCAACAGAGCTAGCATATTTTTTTTCTTGTTCAGATAATGGAGATTCTCTGACAGGCATGTTCCCCTTTTCCACATTATTGTAGGTTTTTGAATGCCCTAAACGCAAATAAAAAATATTCCTGCTCTTTTGCAAAATAATCGTGAGAGTGTATGTTCCTAAACATGAATTTTTCTTGAAGAAAATTTAGAAATTGCACAATGTCCAAAATTTTGCACCTGATGAAAGTGGCGAATTCAAAAACTATGATTTTGCAAGTTATGTTAATCACAACTGTGGGTGATCATAGAGAAATTCCTAGCTTTACAAAAATCTTCGTAGATGAATAAAGATTCTTACTTTTCCATAATTTTTTATGATTTACAATACTTTAAAAAATTTGTGGTAATTTTACTGTACTGATACCGAAAGTCACTAACCATTACCTTGTGGTGAAATTTTACTATAATTTTACTATACGCAGTTGGAATTTTTCAGTTTATTTATACTAATATTCCATATTTTATTGAAATTTCTCATTCAAGTATGTAAAACATGAAAGAATAGTAAATTTGCACTACCACGGTATAGGAAATTTCCGTATTTTTTTTTACAGTGAAAACTAATTTTTTACACTGTTTAAATAGAAAAAACTGGTCGGTAAAGGCAAGTGAAAAGTTACTGATTTTTCTACTCATGGAATAAGACTGAAAAAAGTATGCACATACTGTACACAGTTATTCTATTTGTGAATAAAACTTACACTTCGAGTAGGAAAAACCGTCTTCTTACGGTAATGATTAAATTTACATCTGTCGCTTTTTAATGTGCGTCAAATTCCAAACGTTTAAAATTAAACAACAACAAAAAAAGATTTCTTTTGTTGCTTTCAAGGATATTTCGGTTGAAACAACGAACTTAATGCTCACTTACAAAATATTTGACTCAATCCTGCCCATGAAAAAAATTAAAAATTCATTTAATTGCTCTTTTCATTTATTTTTTAACGTTTGGAACTTCAGATACATGCTTTTTTAACTTGTGATATACAACACTGTTATAAGATTTTTTTATTTCATGATAGACTACAAAAACGGAAAAAAGCTACTACATCTACAAAATTCATTCTCTTTCTAACAACAACAAAAAAATTTAAAGGATCATTACTTTCCAATAGAAAATTTTTTCGCGATTTCTCTAACATTCTGGAATCCTACCTTTTTTCATTGTAAAAAACAGTAAAATTCAGAAAGCGTACGCAAAACTTCACCTTTTAAATAGGTTGACAAATTTTCCATAAAAGAAGTGGAAATTTTTAACCCATACTCTGCATGGGATTTTTCCCACGATTAGATTTGGAAAATTTTTCATATGCTATAGAAGTTTTCTCACAAATTATGGAAAAATTTCCGTACTCATGGAATAATTCCAATGACCTATAAAAAATTTTCCAGATCTATTTATGGGAAAAATCCCTTATAGAATAGTGGTTCAAAATTTCCAATACTTTAATAGGAAATTTACTAAATTCTTCTCAACAGTGTTGTTAAAATTTTCCTAATTTCTTTGCCAGGGAAACAAAAGTCAAAAACATCCAACATCCCAACTTATGATTAGCAAAACTTGTAACAAGCCAAGTTTCGAGGCAGTTCAAAGTTCGCCGAGATTTTCGATCGCGCCGAAAGTGAATTGGAGCGAGACCCCGACGTACGTATAGATATTTTTGCCTCGTTCTTGGGTTTTTCGCTCACGCTGCAAATGCGTGGGAGAAAAACTAGTCTTACTAGGGCTTAAGCACTTATTGCAGTCTCTGCTTCTGAAACGAAATAGAAGGCGTTTGCCATTTTTAGCTTCAGAAGCGTGTCACATTGCGCTTTTGCCTCGCGCGTGCGAGCACTCGGCCGCACAATACTTTTATTGATTTCACTGTTAACTGAGCGCGATCGTTAAGTAATCGGCCTCTTTTCTCCCGCGAGACAAACTTGTTTTTCGTACGGATATTACAGTGTGATACAAAAAAAAAACTTATTTTGAAAGTAGACCGTAAGAAAAAACAAGGTGTCTACTGTACGGAAAATGCGGGAATTATATTAGGAATTTTTTATTGTAAAAATTTTACTAATCAATAGAAAATGAACAACTCAGTAGTAAAGACTGTATGATTACCATAATGATGTTTCTTAAATTGAATGCTCTTCGATATAAAATTAATCGTAAATTTGTATCTAAAAACCAAATTTACTGCATTTTTGGAAAATTATCATTATTGCTATACAAAGGATTTCAAATTTTACGATATCGAATTGAAAACTTTAGTGCACAAATTGTGAATAGTTAATGAAATTTCAAATTTTCTAGAGAAGAATTCAACAGAAAAAAATTGAAATTGTTACTTAGATTTTTAATAAAAAATACACCTTTTACTGTTATCGGCTACCTAAAGATAAATATTTAAATTCTTAAATCTTATATTACAAATTTCTCAGGACGATTTCTTAAATCATATGCACTGTAAAATCAGAGTCAAAAACAAAGACAAGAAATAAAAGAAAAACCGTAGTTATGGTCATGGATTTAGTAAATGACGAATGAAAATTTCGATATTTCGGATGAGAAATTTTCAGAATTGTAAATCTTTTGCTCATAAAAACCGCATTGACTGCAGTCACATAAATTTGTGTTGAAAAATGAAGAAATTTCTTCTTAACATTTTCATGCAGTGCTTTGAATTTAAATTTTAGATGAAAAATTTTTTTGAATCAATTAATTACAAAGAAAGAATATGTAAAAATTAAAAAATAAATGAATGGAAAAAATTATAGGTGTAGACTCAACTAATACCACATAGAATTTAGATTAAAAAAGATGTGTGATCTCGATATTTTGGATAAGGGATTTTCAAGATTGTAAATTACAAAATCGATTTTACCAGGATTGTAATATCCCACGTCAGAAATGTTTGAAATAATCGCATTATTTCATGCGTTTTGTGACTTCAGCTAGTCAATCATCGATTTAACGCAACAGCATAAAAAAAAAAAATTATAGCAATATTATTGAGTGTTAAAATTTTCCAAAATCGTGTACGGTAAAACTGAAAAATGTACAGGAAATGCACGAGAATTTTCTTCATCCTATTCAATAGACACTTTAAAAAAGATCCTTCTATGAGGATTTTTCAAAGTGAATTTGAATTAAATACATTGCGTTGAAATTTTTCCAAATTAAACAAAGAAATTTCAAAATTCTTAAAGTTCATCAACAAGCAAAAAACATTGAGATGCGAGATGGAAATTTCGGATCCGCCACTTTTTCAATGTCTTGGAAGTTAGCTATACAACCTTCTAATTTCGAAAAAGTGAATAGTTAGTTGTTTGTCCCTTTTTTGCTGTTAATTTTTTATCGATTAATTTTTTTATTTGCTAACACATTTACGATTAAATAAATGTATGTTAATTTATAAGTATAAAAATTTAAAAACTTCAGAATCTTAGTCCTCCAAGTTGTAAATTCGAATGATTAAAATTACGTGAAAATAATCATACGTGTAATTTTCCACTATCAAAAAAGAAGAATATATTTCACAATTCAAAGCTGAAAACCGAAAAAAATGTAAATACTTTCTAACGATCATCCTCGAAAAATTCGAGAAATTTTCATCTCGAGATAAATTTGTGTGGTGACCACACATATTTATCTTGAATTCCGTATTTCTGTTTTTTTTTTTTTCTTCAATTTTCAGTCAGTCACTTCTTGGCAATTTTTTCTAAACTGCGCGATGATTCACGAGAGATCTTCAAATTAGATCAACAGGTGTGAACAATGTATCAATTCCGCGTTATCAGCCCACAGAATAAAACGTGCAAGGTCGGAAGTTATTTTCTGCCCCACGAAACCACCAACATCTTCGCATTCCACAAACTCGTCAAGTTTTTCACACTCGACTTCTTCTTTGCTCTGGGATAAATTTTGAACGACAGGAAAGTTTATCTTTTGACCAAACATTTTTTAAAGATTCAAAGATGCGAGCTTTTTCAATTGTTTCATTGGGAAAGCTGCATTTACGTTAATTTTTCAACAGGTGTACGAATAATTTATTAAAATTTGTATGATCCAAACATTGCTCATAAAATAAAAAAATTATAATAAATTGTTTGCTGGTCTGAATAAATTTTAATGACTCTGAAATCATGGTAGAAATTAGATTTTTTTCAACTTCATGACTTTGAACAATTAAGTGTCAAAAATAGAATAAAAAACTTGAAAAATAATCAACGAATTCATCTAGAATATTCAAATAGTCCGGGAAACTTGTATACGTTGCACTATCTGACTCACTATGACTGTTTGCATTGATAAAAACTATTTGCATGGGTCGTTGCTCCTAGAGCTTGGTTCAATTAACATCTCGCGCATCACGCTTTTTTTGACTTATATACTTTAATTTTTCAAGACAACAGATTTGGTAACATGGACTTGATGGAATCATAAATAAATATTCAATGATTTCGAATATCTGTAAATCATGTGATTGTCACATGAACAAGATATTTTTTGTTTTGAAAATCATTCAGGAGCTTGAAATTATTTTTTTTTCATCATCCTTGAATAAGTAAATTTATCAATGTTCACGGCACAAATTGGGTAAAAAAAGAAATTCATCTATATTTTTAAGAATAATAAAAAATTCACAGCCATGAAAATTTCGTTCGATACTCAATTTTTCATGCATTATAAGAATACAACTTTTGGAATGTTTGATGATAACATCAAGTTTGACAGTATTAATCAAAATAAAAAGTTTTTTTTTTTTTATTCAGAGTGCAACTATAAACATGTCCCTTGAGCTGGCACGACAATTGTAGCACACGCAACTAAAAGAAGTGTACTAAATTAGTACTAATTTAGTGCTAATTACATCCGCAAAAAAAAAATTTATTGCCAGATTTTTTCACCAGACATGAGTGTGTGTGCCAGCTTAAGAATTAAGCTAGCACACATCGGTAAAATCACTAATTTCATACCTTACCGTCTTCGAATAATTTATTGCTAATTTAGTACGCAAAAAAAAAGGAAATGCCAAATTTTTTCGCCAAATATGAGTGAGTGTGCTAGCTTAAAAATTAAGTTAGCACACAGCAACTCCAAATCACAAAAAGTATTACTTTTCGCTCAGAAATAATTTAGTCCTAATTTATTACACCAAAAAAACGAACGTCACATCGAATTTTCCTAAAATTATCGTTACCCACCCTGCGTGTGCTAAGTTTATTATTAAGCCAGCACACGCTGCGCGATTTTCAAAATCAAACTAGTGTACTAAATTAGTACTAATTTAGCGCTAATATATTACACACAAAAAAAAATTAATTGCCAAAGTTTTTCGCCAGATATGCGTGTGAGTGCTGGCTTAATGATTAAGCTGGCACACGTCAACTCGAAAACAAAAAAGCCAGGACTGTTTGTTCACGAATAATGTATTGCTTATTAAATACGCCAAAAAAAATGTATTGCCAAATTTTTTCGCCAGATATGAGCGTGTGTGCTAGCTTAAGGATTAATGATCCAGTAACTTTATCCAATTTTATGCCAAATCAAAAAAAAAATTGGCAACAGCGCAGTTCCTTTTGCGTTCGCTTTAGGGGTCCAAAGGAAGCTTAAATTCGAAAATTAGTCACCCCCACCACTTGGGAAATTCCGCCATGAATTAAAGGGGTAAGTTTTTATTCTGCATGTAACTCTCTTTCTAGTCATTTTTCGTAAAAAATGTAAGAGTACATAGTTGTTCAGATAAAAATTCTCTACAGAAATGGTCCTCTGACATTTTTTAGTAATCGCATAATTGGCGTTGTTAGTAACAAATTAATCTTCAAAAATGGTCGGTACACTTTTTTCACTTGTTTTCATGTATTTTTATAGTAAAATTATGCTAAAAAAAATCATTATAATTTGTAATTTGTTGCAGAATTGCATAGTTAAAATTGTTATAAACAATTAAAAGCGAAAAAAAAAGGTTATCCATCACCTAATTCGAAGATTTTAAAGAAGTTAGTCATTATACTTGAGATAAATTTTATGACAGCTTTCAAACAAATAAATGTTTCCTTACGTTACCGCATTCATTTATTATACGTTACTTTTTTCCACACCACCTTTGAGGTAAAGTTCATTAGGCGCGTTTTTTTTAACGTGGATCCCCAGGAGGCCTATACCACGAATTTTTTTGTGTTTCTTATTCTGCTTTTCGCCAGTTTTCTGTCATGTTCGGTTTTTTTTATTGTTTTTTGCGTTTGAACTCAGGTGTTTGTTATCTTTTGTGTCGTTTGCTGGATGACCCGGGATACTTTGTTGTTTTTTTGTTGTCTTCGTCGTGAGAAATTTCTCGTTGATAGCTGCTGAAGCTGCATGATTCGTCAGCATCCTCAAGTTCACTGTCTTCATTTTCGGCGGAGGTTTGATCAGGACGATTCTCGCAGTTGTTTTCGCAATAAGATATTTAAAAAGTCTACAGGGAAATTTTGTTTTGAGTAACTTGAAATTTCAATCGGAATCGACCCCTCAGAGCAAAAATAAAAAATTTTCAGAATTCTTTTATCTCCATTTTTTTTCTTCTTTCAAGCTTTTGGCTCACACGTTTTGGCCCTCCTCAAAAAATTAACCTTTACAAAATATTTGAAAAAATTAATTACACAATAATCGATCCATCTAACTACTATAATGTTTGTTTTTTCGAATAGTTAGTTAAGGTTTATTTCCTGAGGAGGGCTGAAATGCAAGAGCCAAAAGCTTGAAAAATGAAAAAAGCATGTAAAAATTTGTCGGATTTTGAAAGGAAAATTTGTTATTTCTGCTCAGAAGGATCAATGGAAGTTTAAAATTTAGAGAAAATTTTGAATTCGGAGCGTTCGAAGGCTTATCTTGGAATACTTTGAGTATTTATAACTTTTTTCAATTCAAGAAACGCGTGAAAGTAATAATATAAATTTTAGTTTCCAAACCATTTGAGAACCAGGAAACCAGTGATAATATGAAAAAATTTTTGTTGCAATAAATCATTTATATATAACAAAATTGTTGTTGAAATGATCTTAAGTATAATGAGTTACTTATTTAAAATCTCCGAATTAGGTGATGGATAAAATTTTTTTTCGCTTTAAATTGTTTATAACAATTTTAAACTATGCAATTCTGCAACAAATTACAAATTATAATGATTTTTTTTAGCATAATTTTACTATAAAAATACATGAAAACAAGTGAAAAAAGTGTACCGACCATTTTTGAAGATTAATTTGTTACTAACAACGCCAATTATGCGATTACTAAAAAATGTCAGAGGACCATTTCTGTAGAGAATTTTTATCTGAACAACTATGTACTCTTACATTTTTTACGAAAAATGACTAGAAAGAGAGTTACATGCAGAATAAAAACTTACCCCTTTAATTCATGGCGGAATTTCCCAAGTGGTGGGGGTGACTAATTTTCGAATTTAAGCTTCCTTTGGACCCCTAAAGCGAACGCAAAAAGAATTGTGCTGTTGCCAATTTTTTTTTGTTTATTCTTATAGTTACTGGATCATAAGTTAGCACACGCCAACTCGAAAACACATAAAGTATTACTTTTTGCTCAGGAATAGTTCAACGCCAATTTATTACACCAAAAAAATATACTTTACATCAAATTTTTCCAAAAGTATCGTTACCCACTTTGCGTGTGCTAATTTAATGATCAAGCCAGCACATTCTGTGCGATTTCCAAAATCAAACTAGTGTTCTTAATTAGTACTAATTTAATGCTTACTTATCACACACACGAAATATTTCATTTCCACATTTCTTTAGCAACAACGATTTGCTAGTTTCACAGTCAAGTTAGCACACGTCCATTCGAAAACACAAAAGCTATGACGACGGATTTTCCCAAAATTATCGTTACCTTCTCTGCGTGTGTCAAGTGAAATTTCCAAATCGGGGCAAAGCCTGCAATTTTCAAATTCAAAGAAAACTACGAAGTTTGTGTCGATTTATTCCTTATTAACTACGTTAACCAAAAATTCATAGCCAAATTTCTTTGTGAGAAATAGCGGTTGAGAAACACAGTTGAGAAACACATTCGAGAAACAACTGTGGGATTTTCGGAATTAAACAAGTGTTCTATGTTTGTGTTAATTAAGTGATGATTACGTACGTTAACTCAAAATTTATCGCGAAATTCCTTCGCAAGATACAGTGTCATGTGGGAGCTTAACCTTAAACAAGCACACACAACTGCCCAAACTACATTGCATGCGGATCATCGCCAAAGAAAGAGGCACACGCGAATGTAAGCAAGGTACGTACTTATTTCGACCATATTAATTGCTCGTTTTTCGGCAAGACGGAAAATTCTTTGCCTTTTTTTTTAATGAGGGCGTCTGCTTGCCTAATGTTCAGGTCAGCACACTACAATCGAGATGTTCTTAACATGCATGTTTTGATTCCTAGTATTTCTTCAAAATCTTCAAAAATAAGCGCATTTCAACATTATTAGCCCTAAATTGCTTGCTACCAAAAAGTTTAAATAATAAAGTCAAAGTCGGACAGTAGTGAATCGGTTCTCTATCATTGAGAACTATATGTGGCGTGGACTGAAGAAAGGATACTAACAGCACCAAAAATCGAATTCAAGATAGTCAGTGATTCTGAATATAGAAATCTTACTCTATCAAACGAGTCTACTCTTAAAAATATATGATTTTTTTATTAAATAAAAAATTGAGGTACAAAATTGGACGGTCGATGCTACGCTTAGGGACTTTCTCTTTTCAATCTCGTTTTTCTCGAAAAGCGGTGAGGTGCTGTTAGTACCCTTTCTTCAGTCCACGCCACATACGAGGGGAGACCCAAAAGTAACGGGAATTAGGTGGTGGGGGACCGCGGAGGGGGGGATCGGGTTCTCCACTGGTTCTCTTCCAAGCTGCTACTCTCCCAAGTCAGTGTGCAAAGTTCATTTGCTGTGAGTGCATTCGTTCGTCCGTAAGAATTTTTCTAGTGAAACGACTTTTTCCGTTTCGGCGAAAACGTGAAATGGCTGAGTGCGGAGAGCAACGCGCGGCTGTAAAATTTTGTTTTTTGTTAGGAAAAACACCCGCGGAAACCCTTGTGATGCTGAAAACAGCTTATGGGGATAATGCTTTGAGTAAAACGCGTGTGTACGACTGGTTTTCGCGTTTCAAGAATGGAGAGATGTCAATAGAAGACCAACCTCGTTCTGGGCGCCCCTCGACTTCAAGAACGGACGAAAACATTGAAAAAATCAACACTCTTGTTCATTAAGACCGTCGCCGAACCATCGATCAACTTTGTGATATGTCTGGATTGTCATGGAGTTCAATTCAGAGGATTTTAACTGAAGATTTGAGCATGAGGAGGATTGCAGCCAAATTTGTTCCTCGCCTTCTCTCCGACGATCAAAAGGAGCGTCGACTTCAGGCCTGTCTTGAGCTGCAAAATCAGTTGGATGAAGACCCAGATTTTTTTCTCAAGGTTATAACTGGTGATGAATCATGGTGCTATGGCTACGACCCCGAAACAAAGCAGCAATCAAGCCAATGGAAGACACCTCTCTCGCCCCGTCCAAAAAAGGCACGCCAAGTGAAGTCCAACATCAAGACATTGCTCATTTGTTTCTTCGATTGCAGAGGTATTGTGCACGCAGAATTTGTTCCTCCAGGCCAAACGGTCAACCAACACTTCTACTTGGAGGTTTTGAAAAGGTTGAGGGAGAACATCCGGAAGAAAAGAGCGGATCTTTGGCGCACAGGAGATTGGTTCTTCCACCACGACAATGCACCTGTCCACACAGCGCTGTCCGTGAAGAAATTTTTGACCAAAAACGGCATGACACCGATTGTTCACCCCCCCTATTCACCGGACCTTGCCCCCTGTGACTTTTTTTTGTTCCCTAGACTCAAAAGGGACATGAAAGGAAAACGTTTTGGGACTGTAGAAGAGGTGAAACAAAAATCGCTGGAAGGTTTAAAAAACATTGAAAAAAATGAATTTCAGAACTGTTTTGAACACTGGAAAAAAAGATTGAACAAGTGTATTACAGTCAATGGGGGTTACTTTGCAGGTGATAAAAATTGTGTGTGAAAAAATTTGTCAATAAAAAAGTTGTAACACAATTCCCGTTACTTTTGGGTCCCCCCTCGTATATTTAATGCTTATTAATCGCATAAAAAGAGTATATGTGACAACGAATTTCCCGAAAAAATCGTTATTCTTTTCGCGTGTGCTAATTCAAAATATATATTTCAGCACATACTGGGCGATTTTCAAAATCAAACAAGTGTTCTGAATTCGTGTTAATGAAGAGCTAATTTTGTACGGAAACTAAAAACCAGCCGTATGCAACTAGCTATCTTGACCATAGGAACGATTATTCACGCTAAATCCGAGCCAGCCCGGTGGCGCGACGTATGCAAGGTGCCGGTAGAAGTGTCAGGGTACAAAGTTTGGAAACGTTTTTGCTCGCACACTACAAAAACGTTTCCAAACTACGTACCCTCAGATGTGTAGGCCCCGAAACAAAGCAGTTGTGTGTGAGTTAGTTAGGCACACGTGGCTATATCGTGAACGTTGGAACTACGAGAGTTGCATAGAGCTGCTGAAAACTATGAGATATTAAATTAAGTATCAAATCATGAATTTTAGCCAATGAATAAAAAGAAACTCATCCTGTCCACATAGAATATGAAGATTATTGGAAAACACATGTTTAATAAAACAACAATGCAAAATGATGTGTACTTTATTATCACATAAAATTCGGTAAACATATGAAATAATTTGACTTCCTCATAGGTCAACAGCAAGGGTATGACAGGACACTGAAAAAGTTAACCCAAATATGTTCCCGCTGAACTAAACCACCAGAGGCACTGGCCTCTGCCCGAGGCATATTGCCCGAGATACAAGTATCGGACCTCTTGTTTTTTTACGATTCTGATTGGTCGCTTCTAACTAATCAGAAACCGAAAGAGGCAGGTTTTAGGAATTATCATAATCAATTCACGTCGGAGATGGTTATATTTTATCAAATTCAAATACAGAAGACAACATTTATCAATACTGAAATAATATAAAACAAAAATTTAAGGGGGTCGTCTACTTTTTAGGCCTCATTTTTACCCGAACTTTTCCAATGGATTAAAAGAAAACTACTCAAGATTTTTCAATGCGGTTTTTTTCTAGTTGCAGGTTTATTCTTGAAAAATTATACATATATATTCATATTCGATTATTCCCACCCCCTTGGCTAAAACACGTGGTTGTCCGGGCTTCCGTCGAAATCGTATAGACAGATGGTGTGACCGACTTTGCGAGTTTAGAGTGTCTGAAAATTGAACAACCAAACATTTTTTTATTTATTATTACTTCGATCAAAAGTTGACACAAGCTTTTTGCGATATTTTGTTTAGTTAAGTAATTAAATAAATAAATAGTGGTGAAAATCCATGACAAAAACGGTACTTTTTATTAAAAGGTCCACTATTTTGAAAAAAAAAAAAAAATAATTCAAAAAGCTTGTGTCAACTTTTGATCGAAGTAATAACAAATAAAAAAATGTTTGGTTGTTCAATTTTCAGACACTCTAAACTCGCAAAGTCGGTCACACCATCTGTCTATACGATTTCGACGGAAGCCCGGACAACCACGTGTTTTAGCCAAGGGGGTGGGAATAATCGAATATGAATATATATGTATAATTTTTCAAGAATAAACCTACAACTAGAAAAAAACCGCATTGAAAAATCTTGAGTAGTTTTCTTCTAATCCATTGGAAAAGTTCGGGTAAAAATGAGGCCTAAAAAGTAGACGACCCCTTTAAGGTGACATGCCGAATCGCACATGACAAAAAAGGGCTATATTCTTATAAAAAATTAAAAAAAAAATCGTTCGGTAATACTAATTGAAAAATATTTACGTCACTTTAAGGGAGGGTTTTTACTTTGTTGGGTCAAAAAATTTGATTATTTTTTTTTTTTGTTTTATCGTATAGATAAATGTATTAAGAGTATGTTCATGGAATTTAGAGTCAAAATCTTTCGAATCACAAAAGTAATACACCGTTTCAAAGCTTCAGCCAAAGACGCGCTGCAGCGGCGAAAACCAGATTCGGCGATAGTCACCGTTTTGCATTTTCCGATAAAATCACAATAATTTTGTTTATTACATTTTGTATAGTGACCTTTAAAGAATAGCTGTGTAAAGTTTTAATATGTACGTTATGTTTAACTACCTCAACTACATCAGCAAAGTCATGCTTTATTTTTCAGTCCTTTGACCCTTACTGGATTGAAAACTTGAAACGCGTTTATCTCAAAACCACATTTTTCGAACTTACGGAAGTGATTCAAGACGTTGTAATAAACCAATCGTCACCAAATCTGGCACAAATGTGCATCAGGGTTGTGTGCAGAAAGTGAACTACGATCATCAAAATATAATAACAATTACTTGTTTTGCACAACAATTTGTGTAGAAAAATTTGAAAAAAATCAAGTTATTTTTTTTATTAATGCATAATTGATTCATTTTTTATGATTTTTTTATAATCCTAGTTCATTTCATGCAGAAATCGTTACGAATTGAGAATATGCCGGGTTTTTGTCTTTTAAATCATCCGTTTTGGCTAAATTACTTCTGCTAGCGAGACATCTCCTCGAGGACATATCGCCATTGATCGACGTCCCCCCTCCCCCCTTTTTCATTTAGCCAGTGAAAAAAAATGTTAATTTGCAGAATAAATGTTTTTTGATAACCATGCCTAATATAAAAATGTTATCTTTAATAGAGTACTTATAACGGATCCCTAAAAAAATTACCGATTTTCGGGTCAACAAAGTAGAACCCTCTCTTAACGTCACTTTAGAGTATACAGTACTGGGTTGAACATTTTTCAGCTCCGTCGCAATCGTGCTCCAAATCAAAGCGTTTCTCGAAACTACCGCATTTCTATCGGAATTTAAAATTTCACTATTGTGACTTAAACAGATCGCGAGAACAGATTCAGATTCGATTTTTCCTGGGCGACCAACACTCCCCGACTTATTATTACGCTCCATAACTTCAAACTGATTAAAATGAATCGACACGATGAACTGTTCCATTCAACAACTATGGCTTGTCTGTGCCACGTGCCAGGGCTGTGTTTGAATCTTACTTCATCGACAGCTATTTGAATCCTTATTAGCACATTAGCAACCAATGAGCGCGGCGCGCGACCGCAGCGACGCCACTTTCCTTGGACCACTTTAACCCATAAGCATGGGCCTGAGTTTCGTTTTCGTGACATACATGTGACCAGTGAGATTATATGGAACCGTCATTCGGGCGAATTCGGTGACACATATGTCTCACCGGTGACATATATGTCACGAAAACGAAACTAAGGCCCCAATGGGGTGCAACTCCATGTTAAAAGTTTGAACCACTAAAGTATATGGCCGCTAGACGTGCAGCGATCTTGCTAGGCGATTATTCGTGAGCGAAAAGTAATACTTCTTGTAATTTGGAGTGGGTGTGTGCTAACTTAATTTTCAAGCTAGCACACTCAATTATATCTGATGAATAAATTTAGGAATAAATTTTTCTTTTGTGTTATGTATTAGCACTAATTTAGTACTAATTTAGTACACTAGTTTGATTTTGGGAATCGCAGAGAGTGTGCTAGCCTCATAACAAACTTAGCACACGCAGGGTGGGTAAGGATAATTTTGGAAAAATTTGATGTGAAGTTGGTTTCTTTGGTGCAATAAATTAGCACTAAATTATTTCAAACCGTTTTGCCATTTGGAAGTTGGTGTATGCTAACTTAATTTTTAAGCTAGCACACTTACTCATATCTGGCCAAAAAATCTGGCAGTAAATTTTTTTTTGCGGATTTAATTAGCACTAAATTTGTACTAATTTAGTACACTTCTTCAAGTTGCGTGTGCTACAATTGTTGTGCCAGCTTAAGGTACATACTATAAACTACTATACAGGAAGATTTGATTCAGCAACAGGTATAGTTTATGCGATCAAATTCTAAGACTCAAAAAATTGAGACATAAAAGAACGTGAATTTGAAAAGTTTCGTATGAATGAATCAGTATAAAATCCGAAATTCACAAAAAATCACGTTTATTTCAATAAATCTATTATCATCCTAATTTTGAATTTACTAAGAAAATTTGCAGCCCCCCCCCCCCCCACACAAAAAATAAAATTCTCTGTTACAACACGTATAATGCATAGTACATGACCTGAAACAAAGTAATACGCAAATGTGGCAAATTTGGCCTACATAAATTATGGCTGAAAACAATTTCCTTTTGTGCAAATTCTTTCGTCACGATAGGAAAATGCTTTTTCATGCGAGAGTCTTTGTTTGGCGCGGCTCGAACAAAGAAGTCGAATTATGACATGTCAATTGGGGCCACATTTGAATTTCATCGATCCGATTCATTCACTTGCGGCTGTTGTAATTGTCGATTTATTTTTAATGATACGCGCGAACGGAGTCAAAGCCTCGATAACGTATTCATTGATCGTTTACTCAATTTCGTTTCTCTACATTTGCGACCGGTGCAGGCCGATATTGAGCGATCCAAAAAATTTGTACACCCTTCATTTCGAAAGTGGGTCGTTTCGCCCTGGTAATTTTCAATGTGAAGATAAACTTGAAAATTAAATTTGGATTTCCCATGATTTTTGTAAAAGAATTTAAAGAATATTCTGAGCTGTGATTTTTTTTTTCGAAAATTCAGACTGCGAAGTAGCCAAGAAATAAATTCATCTTATACTTGAAATTCGAATTGATGTGCCTGAAGTTCCAAACCTTTAAAATTAAACGAAAAAAATGTACAAGTTAATATAAGGAAAAAAAATTCTCCAGCTGATTTTGAACACTTTTTGATCGCAACAACAAACACGATGCTCCCAAAAAAAAAAAAAATTGTCTCACTTCCTATCATGATAAGGAATCAAAAAGTTGACATATTTTTTATTTTCGTATAATTTTAAACGTTTGGAACTTCAGGTACATATATGCGTTATAATAAATTAATGAACTTGATCGAGATGTAAAAACTAAATAGTTTAGAAGTTCCTTATGAGGTAAAAAATAATTTTTCTTTTCTCAATGTTATTTACGAATTCGTGCAATACTGTTGGAAAATAATTTTTTCACCAAATGCTTAATCTGAATTGTCGACGGTTGGTTGCTTTCAGCATCCTTGCCAAAAAGAGCGACCTCAAATTTTTAGGTCACGTTTAGTGATGTTCGATAAAAATTCCAATATAAATCAAGAAAATAATTTCGTGTTAATCAATGAATAATCATGTTATAAAAAAACATTGTTAAATCATATTAAACAATCTCAAAATAAAAAGGTAATCTTATTTTACGTCATAAAATTACTCTATTGAATGTAAAAAACTGTTATTACGCGATTAGAAAGAAAAATCTCTCTTCCGACGATTTTTAATTTTTCATGGTAAATGCGGAAATGAATGCGATACGAAAATATAACTTTTCATTAATTTATACAAAAAAATTTTATATTGCCCATTTATCAAATAAAATTTTTTCATTGACACAAGGATTATTTTTATTAGCACAAAACACATGATTCTTGTTCCGAAATAATTAGTCATTAGGCTTACAGAAACTGGACCAATCCCAAGGGAAAAATTTTATCGGACAAACGAAACATTTTTTTCAGTAAAAGACGCTACAATTTTTATAATCTACATTCATCAAAATTATCTTCATGAAATTTCCTTTAATGGGAGGGGGATCGTAATTAATATAAAATAGGACATAATATAATTTTTTATATATTACACATCTTATCTATAACCTATTCTACATCTTATATAATCTGTTGTGTGACCTAGAAAGAGAAAAAGGGCCTTACTCATCTGGACCTTAATTTGAATTTGTTAAATTCAATAGATTGTCTGTTGTATTCTAGAGATTGCCTTTTTAAAATTTTCACAATGTAATCTATGAGAAAATAATAAATTAAATTTGTAGAATACAACGAAAAATCTCTTGTAGACAGAAAATCTGTTGAGATTTAACAGATTCCTTTTCCTCTTTCCAGGTCACATGATCTAGTATTCTTCTGAGCATTCAATCACAATATATTCATATATTTGAATATAATTATAACATTTTTAAATTTTCACATAAAAATTACATTCATTAATATTGAATTGTAAATTAAAATTGTAATTAAACAATAATTTTTTATTATCAAATAAAATATCAAGTATAAAAAGAATGAAGTTGTCAAAATAAAAACAATAGTTTACTTTGATTTATAAAATTACTTTTATGAACATAAAAAAATATTGTTATTTAATTTCTGGAAATTTACCAGACAATATTTTGTGAATCCAAAAATGAATGTAAGGATGATGCAATCTTCTAATCTTAATACACCATGATTTTCGTTTTAAAATTCTCTACATCTCAGGAAAAAAAACCGATTTTATAGTGTATACTTTTATCAATTTTTGACGTGAGAGTTCGATATAATTAGAAAATTAGATTTTCGTTAGATTTGTTTTTAAACGTTTACTATACATACTTTTCAAAGTGGCGAGTCAAAAAACGTAAGAGAAAGTTCAATACTATCGCAATAATTTCCTTTCTAGAAAAAGTCTACAATGATATGTAATTCTGAATAAAAAAATTCATAATTTTGTTTGATTGATAAAAATAACAGATTGATTTTTAGCAGTAGGTTAAGAATCGAAAAATCGATATTCCGTGAAATTTCTAAGGTTGACCCCTTTTTTTATTTTGGATTTCAATTTTTTACAATGAATTTATTCATTTTCTATGATTGTCTATTTTATTATATTAATTATTTATACAATTATATTATTTATATATTATAAAACTATTTACATCAATTTCGTATATTATATTCTTGTTACATTTTTTTAATGTTTCTAGAAAAATGAGAATATTATGAAACGAATTACAATTTATTTTTCAAAAATCTATTGAATCCGGAAATTCTTCTCCGCGGCTAACGTTGAATGAAATGTCATATTATTTTTTGAACTTGAAAAAAATATAAAAAATTGAACAAGCTGACTGCTTTTTTTCTTAGGGTCAAAAAGTACATATTAACAAATGCTAATGATTTTGCTCACTCAAAAAAGTATTCATCAAGAGCTCATCCTAACAAACACAGATCTCTAAAATTTGATGTTTTGTTCAAGCAAAATATCAAACAAAAAAATCTACATTGCTCATTTTAGAAGAAGAAATTTGTAATTCTATTTCTATTTGAGTGATAGAATAACAGATCGTTTATCCAAAATTGGTAAAAAAAAATCGATATTCCGTGGAATTTCTAAGGTTTACCCCGCTTTTTTATTGCATATTTTAATTTTTCATAATTCTTTTTTTTTTTCATAATTCGGCAAGATTTCAGTTCCTGTGGAGGCTACAGGAACTGAAATCTTGCCGGCTACATGAATCATTATTTTATATATTATTATTTATTCATAAAATAATACAATTATTTACATCATTTTTATATTTCTTCTTACATTTTTCTAGGTTTCCAGAAAAATGGAAAAATTATAAAAGATACTATATTTGCTGATAATTATATTTTGTAATATTTAATTATATAATTACAAAATTTTTATTTTCTATACTTTTTCCCTTTACATTTTTATATTTGTTTTTTATTATGTGTCTCTCAAAATCTCATACATGACACTTATATTCCATTTATTTATAATATTATAATTTCGTTGACTGCTGTTGACGGTTGACAGCTGGTATTGTATTATTATACATGGTAAACAGATTCCTCAGAGAGCAAAACAACATTTTCAACAATTCTAAATACTATTCAACCATTGAAATTAATTGACACTATTAACTGATCAACCAATGCCAAGTCGAATGTCGAATATTTATTCCCAAAAACATGACTTTGACAGGTGCATTGACAAGTTGTTCCCAGCTGGAAATTCCTGCCTGGAATATGAACCCAATAACAAAGAATCGCAGGATCAAAAAACTCACTTTCAGTCTTATGAGTTTCCCGTCTCTGGCAGCGTTGTACACGGCGCTTTGAAAATTCATGTTTTCATGCTCCCAGCAGTCGGCGAAATTGGCAGTGTATTCTCAAAACCGGGCCCGGGAAAGGAGATTTTCATACATACAAAGAACGCGGCTTATATCACATTGGAAGAAACACGTGTTTTTTTTTCCCCCTCACGAAAAAACAACACACGTACACAATCCAAACAACGATTCGATCGCAACTGAACAGTGCTGAACAGTTCACTCCACGCGCGTCTTCTCTCTGTTTATATCGCAAATTGGAATTTGCACGAATTCGCACGAATTTGCGCATTGCGTCACTGAGTCTGTGCTGCTGCTGTGCTGTAAGTCTGTGCATATTTGCAAATTGTTGCAAATCTGTGCTAATCAGCACATATGCGCATGTGTATCAGTGGTAACCCCCACTTGCGTGTTAAATTTCGATCTATTGTAAACAACCTTCTAAACATGTTTTTTAAACAGGAAAATAATGCTTTGTAGACATGTTGGGAAGATGGTTTACAATGCGATCAAATACGATTTTGAATAATAATTGTAGCTGTTGACAAGGACGCGATCTTCAACTTGAATGTACCGACCGTAAATAAGTTTTACCGACAGTCAGTAAATATTTTCAACTGACTATCGGTAGTGTAGAACTCTGGAAGAACTCTTATGCGCGCAGAATTTTGAGTCATTTTAAAAACATGCAATGTCTCGAAAACGAAGAAGTGGACGCCATAACGAACAATAACGAATAAATATACTTCCGTGATCGCGAATTACGGAAATTTCTATTCGGGAGGGTTTTTTTGGGGGCGCGAAGTTTTTGTAGCTGCGAAAGAGAAAAAAAACGAAGGGGTAATCGCACGACTTGCGTTCATTGGTAAAATTCAACATTGGCGGCGGGCGGTTCCCACGTCTCAGGTCGGGCGTGTGAGCAACAAGTGTCAGTTCCGTAGAAAGTGGAGAGGATAAATAGAGTGAAAAAGCACTTTGTAGTTGTTTCGAAGGGCGTGTTTTATATGGTATAAGGAAAATTTGTGAAAAATGGGCTGCGCGGTGAGCAGCCATGGCGAGAAAGAGGCCGCGGAAAGGTCGAAGAAAATTGACAAGTGCCTGAGAATGGATGGGGAACGCGCTGCCAGTGAGGTCAAGCTCCTTTTGCTCGGTGAGCTACACTTTTTTATCCCTTTTTCGGGATATTTGATAAGGAACGGTTTTTGTTCTTCACCAGCGAAAACAGATATTCCAGAGCTATAAATTGAGTTTTTTCAAGTTTGGAATAAAAATAAACAAATTTTTGATTTGTTTTTTACCTTTTTTGGGAGTTTTTTCGATAATAGTTAGTTTTATTGGTTTCTGGGAATTTGGAAAATGAGAATTGAAGAAATTTATGAAATTATTGGAGTAAATTGGATAAATCATGCTTTTTTAGTTTAGGATTAGAATAAATTAATTGGTGATTTGACAGCTTTGCTTGTTTTCCACCTTTTTCTGAATTCTTTTTCGCAAAAAGTTTCTTTTATGTATCGGTTTTTCAAACTAAATCGAAAATGAGAATTCTCAGAGAAATTTGAAGTAAATTGCATGGATTGAGTTTTTTTTAGTCTGGAACTAAAATGAACAAATTGTTAATTTAACAGTTTTGCTCATTCCTGATATTTCTGGGATTTTTCTACATGAACAATTTCTTTTATTTGTTTTCAAGGAATTTTTTTTAATAAGATTAAAAATTGGAATTCTCATAAAAATTTGCGAAATAATCAGTTATATTACAAATAATTGTGAAGAGTAACAACTGTTCGAAATTGCCAAAAAAGTTTTTGTCTTATAATATTGCTCATTTTTTTAAATTCGTTTATGAAAAAAAATTTTGTGCAACTTATTTTATATTCTACTACTTTCCAATCATGTTTTTTGAAATGATTTTACAATAAAAAAAATTCTTTGAAATTGTTTCAATTTTATTAACAAAAAATCACATTTTCTCTGGCTATTTTTGATGTAAAATGCTACTTCGCATTATTTTCACAATGAAACACATTTTCTTATGTAGGATGATGGATTAAAATGTGAAGAATTGTCATATATTTTCAGTTTTTTTTTTATATGCACAACGCACAATACTATAGTTTATTTTATTAAAATTTATCAACTATACATCTCTAAATATTATTATTACTAAATTTTTCAGATAAAAATATAATATTGAAAAAAATGGGCTCAGCAGATTTTTTAATTCGACCAATTTTTGCATTTTCTGCAGTTTTCTCAATTATATTGTCAAATAAATTTTTCTCCTTCGAATTTTTGGTTCTAAAAACAAAATTTGCTAGGAAAAAACTGTAAGATTGAAATGATTGATATTTTATTTTCAACATTTAGTGTCAAAAATGGAGTATTTAATAATACTATATATATTACTTATATAACATACATAAAATTTGTTATTTATGCAATAGACATATGTATATAACAAATATCAATGTGCCCTCATTTATCAGTTATGTCTGTTTTTCCTATTTTTCAGGACTCTCTAAATCATTATTAGTTTTTTGATCTATTTCTTTGAAATTTCTGAAGTGAGGATAAGCATACAATTCTGAACGAGATTTATAAAATTATTGTAATTCAAATTTAGAATATTCCACACTAACTTTCATTTAAGTTGTATTTTGGAATCGAAAAATTTTTTAAGTTTTTCTTTAGGTAACCACAATAGATGAAATTTGAAAAAATAATGTTTTCTGTTTTTTTTTTTTTTCTTACTTAAATAGTAGAAATTTATAATATTTTTTGTATGTATCAATATTTATACAATTTATTGATTGATTTTTTGGTTACTAATGAAATTTTGGAATCAAGAGGATACGTACATTTTTTCTTATTAACTATTGTTGTTTACATTACTAAATAAAGTTTTTCGATTCCTCACGATTTCGAATTTTTTACTTTGAAGACCTACTCCCTGGGAAAAAAATTAAAATAAGTGTTATTTGTTTAAAGAATGTTAATTTGATTTTAATTGATATTCATCCATAAGTAATATATATTTTTTATATTTATGGTATTTATAATTGTATTTATTTGGATGATAGATGTATTCATACATAAAACATTTATTTATCAATGTGAAACTTTGTACATGAGTAAAATATATTATTCCATTCAATTTTTCTACACATCTGTTATATTAATTAGTTTAATTTTCAAAAAATTCCTAATATTTATCAACTGTCAACTCTTTAACCAATTGTGTTATATCACATTTCAAAACATAATCAAAACTGAATTACACTATAAATATTAAATTTTTCATTAGCAACCGTTTTATTCACTTCTATCATTAGTGTCAAAAAATGAATTATACTGACATTTAAAGCGAAAATTTTGCCTTTGTTGTATCTACATTTTACAAATGAAAATGAGTCATTCCATTCATAAAACTCTTTATCTGAACTTCTGGAGATGGATATTGAAAAAGTTATACACCCATCGATGAAGTCACTTTTCCTGCTGAATCATGTTAGACTATATCTTTAATTTTTGTGGACAATGACATCATCAATTATCGAATTGGTATATCTTGGCAAATATTTGTCAAAAACTGCTAAAAATATTCAAGTTAATACTCTTCTACATTTTCATTTGAAAAATAAAATGATAACGATGTTTTTCTGCAAACGTCTATTACGTGCAATTTTCGAATTCATAATTCGTTCCTTTTCTGGTCTATTTTTAACAAGTTGCTTCAATTTTAAAAATTTTATGTATCAATTGATACTGTATGAAGTTTTCATGAACGAAACGCAGATTCTTCGATTTTTAGTGAAACGGAGTTATTTGCGAAAATTTTTTCGACGGTTTGCGTTTTCTATTTTACGTAACAAAGTACATGTTTTTTTAATGCAGGATTTCGAGTTTGTTAACAGCAAAAATTTCACGTCGATTGACGGAAAAAGCACGTTCCAGTTGCTCTTATTAGATCATCCTGCTTTTTCTCATTATTTCCAGCTATGTAGGATGAATCAGAGATTGAAGCTTATCTTATGTAACGTGCCAACTTCAAAGGAAAAATTTTTTTATTTTTCTTTGACTGTATTGACGTTTGGTTTTGAAAAGTTAACTGTACTGTATGTTTAAGGGTATAGAGCATTGTTAACAAAAATTTTATTGGAATGTTCCACTCAATTAAGACAATGTAAAAAATGTGTACACATACAAAGAAGTCTCAATGTAGTGTTATTTTCAGCATTTTGAAATTATGTATTTTAATTGAGTAATGAATTGTTGATTGATGATAAAATTACTTTTTATATTTTTCAATTTCTTATTCAAAATTCCTCAGTTCTACAGGACGTCTCAAAAAAACGTTGCTACTTGAGCAACTTCAATGCACAACCTGAGAAAAATGAGGTTCATATAACAGATCATAAATTAATAATATAAATCATAATAATCCAACATTCCCTCTTATAATTTAATCTTAATTGTATATTATGAACTCAAAAACTTGAGATGTTTTTATTTTAAAAAAAAAACGGTTAATTGTTAAGAACTGAATTAAAAAAATTTTTTTTTCATTCTTACAAAAATGACATGTAGAACTTGCGACATTTTGAGATATCGGATATCTGTGATTTCAAATTTCAATTTTCAACATTTCAAAACGAAATTTCTGAGTAGTTCATTTATAACTTCAAACTTCTTTCTATTAATTTTGCAAATACTTTAACATACAGAAAATTCAAACTATTTTAAATGCAATTTTTTCAGCATTGTTTTTATGGTTCCCTGCATATTATTTTCTATATCTTTTATAAATATTCAATATATCCAAACAAAATAAGGTATGACAAAAATTTTTTAACTATTTTTAATATTCATGTTCTCCTATTTCTGAAACAGAGCTTATTAAATTATCATTCAATTAATAAATGAAATTATTGTACCAAAAATCTAAAATTACTAAATCGTAAAATCAACGAGAAATCATTGAAATGTAGATAATTAATGAGTAACTATATTATCTTAGAAATTTGTTTCCGATTCAATTATATCAAAATAATTATGGGAACAAACATATTTCAATGAGTTAGAAAACTTTGTTTGATAAGTTTTATTTTCGAATATTTTTGTTCAGAGTTATTTTTTCAATTTGAAGATTGAAGTGAATTAAACGTACTCTTATAAACGAAAAATGCCTTTTTATGAATATTTTAAAACAAAGTAATGGTTTCGTTTTAATAAAAAATAATGAAACTAATTAAATAATTTACCATGAAATTCAAGGAGCGGGAGAATCGGGGAAATCAACGATCGTGAAACAGATGAAAATAATACACGAGACTGGATACACGGACGAAGAATGCGAACAATACAAACCTGTGGTTTACTCCAACACAATACAAAGTCTCATGACAATAATTAGAGCAATGGGCCAGCTCAGAATTGACTTTGGGGATCCAAACAAAGCGGTAATTAAACAAATAATTGCAACAGTCAAAATTAGAAACCATGAAATACAAGAAGAAAGTTATGAAGCTACTAAAAACGAAATTAAAATTTCAGACTTGATTTTACATTTAAAAACCAACGATATTTAAGTACAGAATGCCATTGATTTTAAAATATGAAATTAAATCCAAAAACGTTGGAAGAATAATAAATTGGAATGTAAAAGATAAAAAAAAAACAACTGAAAGTATTCTAATCAAAAGTACTTGCATTTTTCAGGATATTGCGAGGCAATTTTTTACCTTGGCATCAGCGACGGAGGAAGGGGAATTGACGGGGGAGCTAGTGATACTGATGAAAAAACTTTGGCTGGACCCAGGTGTGCAATTTTGCTTCAGGCGTAATCGGGAATACCAATTGAACGACTCGGCGGCTTATTATCTCAATGCCCTGGATCGCATTTCCCAGTATAATTACACTCCCACGCAACAAGACGTTCTCAGGACACGAGTCAAGACAACGGGCATAGTGGAAACTCATTTCTCTTTCAAAGGATTGGATTTCAAGTATGTGTCAGTTTGAGAAAAATGGGCGGGGGGGGGGGGTGAAAGGGGAATCTTTGATTCCGTCGATTTGTTGATATTCTCTATATACCTGTACTTTTCCAGAATGTTCGACGTCGGTGGTCAGCGTTCCGAGCGCAAGAAGTGGATCCACTGCTTCGAAGGTGTCACTGCCATTATTTTCTGCGTCGCCCTCAGTGGCTACGACCTCGTACTCGCCGAAGACGAAGAAATGAATCGCATGATCGAGTCCATGAAACTCTTCGACTCGATATGCAACAGCAAGTGGTTCGTCGACACATCCATCATTCTGTTCCTCAACAAAAAAGATCTCTTCGAGGACAAAATAACTCGGAGCCCTTTGTCCATCTGTTTCCCGGAATACAAGGGTCCCAACACTTACGAGGATTGCTCTGCGTACATTCGTATGAAATTTGAGAATTTGAACAAGAGGAAAGATAAGAAACAAATTTACACTCACTTCACTTGCGCCACCGACACGAACAATATTCAATTTGTATTCGACGCCGTCACCGATGTCATTATTAAGAACAATCTCAGCAGTTGTGGTTTGTTGAGTTGAGCGCATTTGCGAAAAATGAAACAATTGTACGCCTTGTATATAACGCTCGTCTATTATGTTTAGCTAAAATTGCAATTCGTCCCTTTTCGTACTTTTGTATTTATGGAATTAAAAATATGCATTTTGGAGGAGTCATGAATTTTTTAGGGAAGAGCGAGTTCCCTACGCTTTTTTTCAACTGTGATAATTGTTTTGTTTTAATTATCGCAGGTTCAACAATTTTGATTGTTACGTGAAAATTTTTCAAGCCCGGTGATTTTCAAGTATGCCTTTTTCTAGAACAATGTCTACAGTTGGGACAAGTGTAGCACGTTCCCCTATCTAGGCATTTTATATTTTGTACGAATTTATAGGAATCTTTTCCGAAGGTATACTTAATATTTACACTCGAGATCACGCCTTATATTTTTAAGAAGAAAAAAAAACTCATTGTGTATAATGTTGTAACTGACAATAAATTACTTTTATCGAGAACACTTTTCTCTTTATTTAATCGCAGGGTTCAATCAACGAAACGTTTTTACAAGTCAAAATGTTTATTTCATTATAAACCAAAGCTTACAACAACGTTCAATGCACCTGAGAGCCTGGATAACAGTCAGTTATCAGCTTTCCTTTCATTCCTGACCCTTAATCTAAGGTTATCACATTGAAGGCTTCCTGCATACAAAATATACTGAAATTCCTTTTTGTCACCTTAATTCCTGTGATACTTGAAAAAAAAATCCAAGATTTTCGGTCAACATATCTCTTCAGGGTTAGGCCCTTGAACTCTCAGGCGCGAAACATGCGAGGATAAAACCGTGATGAAATAATTTTCGCGATATGATAAAATTTTTATTCCATACATAGTGTAAAATCAAAATTAAAATGTTTCGCCTTAACAGAGAAAAAGTAATGGATCACAATAAAAATGAACCGGGAAGAATTCAACTAAAAACCGGTTAATACGTGGTTCTCGCTCAAAAACCAAGACTCGAGGGAAATAATACATGTTTTCATATAGTAAAATATAAATCTCGTTCCCGTGCACAAAGTTTACACTGCGATATAATCATATACTGGTCAATGCGCAAGTTGGTATCGCTTTGAAACAGCCACTTTAGCAACCAATTTTTTTTGTCCTCGTATTGCACAAGACCAGTCGAGGGAAGATTTTCCATTTCATTGCCCAACAATAAATAATCGTAACTCGCCGAACCCTCTCCAATAAATAAACATTACGTTAATTTACCATAAATGCAATAAAATACTTTTCAATGCGTCAGTTTGAACTAAAGCTTACAATTAAACGAAAAACCTTCACGTCGGGATGTAAGAAAGCTTCTTATTTTCTTATTAAAAGGCTGACTGACGCAGCTGAAACTTTATCGCTCTGCAAAAATGGCTATTTCGCGAAGCTCGAAAATCCTCGTGGCGATAAAGAGCGAAGGAAAAGGTCCTCGCTCGGGAGACTTTACTCAGTTTAAAAAAGCCGCTGGAATGTGCTGATTTTAAGATCGGAAATGATCCGAACGAGGCTGGACGTCGAGCAACGTTTCCTGGGAAACGTTGTAGAGTCCAAAAGAACGCCGCATTTACATCGGCGCACGCACCGACCGCGCTCGGTCCTGGAACACAAAAAAATTGTATCTCCCACCAATTGTCCCGCACATTTTCAGCATCATTTATCTCAACTCCCAGTCGTGTATTCGCGAATAAAACAACCACCGTGGTCCTGGTTTTACCATTATTTCAAGTTGCGAGTCGAATTTATTCAGTTATTAGATCAGAAAAGTTCAGAAGGTTATAGGTAATGGAAATGGTCTGTTACACATTGTAACCCGGGACAAAAAATCAGAGTATCCTTTAGTCTCAAGAGTATTTTGAGTCTCCAAATTGATCATTAAGAGTATTCCGTTTAGCAAAATGGAATACTCGAGATACTCTTGAGAGTCAAACGATACTCTTGTTGTTGCTTTCAAGAAATAGAGAATTCAAACCGGAGATCAAAGGTGACTTTAGGAGACTTTTGGAGATTCGTAAAAAGAATTAGTTTACTCTTGGAGACTCACAGTCACCTTTTTTTAAAATTTTATATACTCTCGGAGACTCCTTCGATACTCTTGGTGACTGAAACGATACTCTGATTTTTTTATCCCGGGAAAAAGTCAACTTTATTTTGAGATGCAAGAAAATCAAGGCACGACTTGAAATTCAAATATTATCTTAAATTAAGTCCATGTTCAAATTTATTTTCCAGCAAGCAAGTTTTAAAGTAAGAGAATTTGTATTGAGTCAACAATAATTACCTTCAATTATGATAAATGTTCTTAATATAAGACTTTTACCCTTGAAAGTAATTGTGGACATAGACTAAATTTAAGGTGATATTTTAATTTCAAGTCGTGCCTTGATTTTGTCGCATCTTAAAATAAGATTCAATTTTTGATTGCAGTAATTTAGCAGAAGAACTACTGGAAAACTGTTTTTTTTTTTTTTTTTTTTTTCAGGGCACTCAGAAAAGTGTGAAAAAAGGGAAGGAGCTCATGTCAGTCAGAGAATTTCTAAATAATATCAAATTCTTCGATTTCAAAGAATTTAAAGGCATAGATGAATTTTCATCATTACCAACCTCTGCATCAAATTTATTGAAAATGGCCATTTTTTTTTCAAAGGGAAAATATCGTGAGAATTTTAGACTGTTTCCAAAATATGAAATAAAATTATCAAAAAGCAAATTTAACAAAAGTTTTATTTTAATCATGTATACACGTCGACCTTCAAATAGATAAAACACAGATTTTTCCTCGAGTTGTAAAAAATTTTGATACATTATTAAGATTGAAAAAAATTGTATCTTCACGTTCATTCATACTTAAAAATTCGATGGAAATAAAAAATCTGCCAAGAGATAGAAGGACTGCAAATTTTGCAGCTTCAGCAAAGTGAACATTTAAATGATCCATACAATCTGCAGTAAACAAAATTCTTTTTTCGAAAATATAGGAATAGTTCAAAATTTTAGGATAGGTAGGACATGAAAAGTTACACTCTTAATAGGGATGCAAAATGTTCAAATTTTCGTTTTTTCAAGGTTCATTGATATTTTCGATTATGATTTCGATCTCTATTAATTTTAAGCATTTTATTCCAAGAGTTTTTTCTCTGTACAATTTTTGAGCTTCTAAACGTTTTTACCTTTTTTAAACTCGAAAAATATTCAAAAATGCTAGTCATTTTTAAAACCTTATTTTTATATCACATTCATCAACTCTTCGGTTATCTGTTGATATGTCCATAGTTTTAAAAAATCGAAAAATTCTGAAAATAATTTTTATTATACATGAAATTCTCAATACTCCAAAATTGTCGATAACCTTGTTGTTCTGTAAATTTAAGAAAAATAGAATCAACATAGCAAACGAATTATTTGCATAAAAAAAAGGAGCAAAGTACATAATATTAAAGATGAGCTTCATTTAAATTATACAAGAAACGAAATATATAACAATCAATAAAAACTGTTACATCAACATTTTCTACTTTTTGTAACTTCCATAAAATCGTTGTACATCAACATTTGTACAATCAACTGTTGTACATCAACATTTTCTACTTTTTGTAACTTCCATAAAATCGTATTAAAATGGCTCGAAAAACAAACATAAAAGTGAATAGTAATATATTTGGAAAAAAACTCGATTAAATCATTCACTTAACTCGAAAACAGAATATCCATCGATTTCAAATTCCACAACTTTATGTACTAAAATCTCAAAATTTAATTTTGATATCATGAAAAAAAAAATTTCTCAATGGAGCTCATGTCCTCCAATGGCACCACTATTTTATTCGCGAATCCCATTAATTCTTATTCACGTGTTCACCCTCTTTTTTCATCTACACAACATGCTTTTAAAACATTTTCTCATTTCTATATCGTCGGTCGGCGCAAAATTTATCATTAGTCGACAACAAATTTCATTAGAATGACTGACATACAAGACACTACTAAACACATGTAAAAATAAAATGCCACTAAGCCTTGCACAATGACCAGCAAATGAAAATATCGAGTGAGCTACGTACAAACAACAAAAAAATGATTGTAAAAACGACGACGGGAAACTAAGCTCATTGGTGTTAAAATTGTTAAAGACAAACAACTTGCGAGATTTTCAGTTACGCACCTTACGAATCCGGTCCGAATTTTCCGTCAATTTTCCGCTTTCCTCGAGGTGTACTTTGCATAATTACGTGCAAGGGGCAATAACGTGCGTGCGTGAATCTTACTCTTTGCTATACGTTAAATAACTTTTTTTTTCTGATATAGATCCCCTAATTCTGAGATCCACTTTGCATCTAACGCTATTATATAAATTATAATATCCGAATCGTCCTGTTCTAAATAAATGTTTCCTTTGAAATTCGAGCATCTAAGGGATAGGATGATTCTTGAAAAGGAGAAAAAATGGGTAACACCTCGTTTTCACTGAATTTTAATCAAACTAACAATTCTTCTATAAATGTATTGAGTTTTAACAGCTAAAGTACTTCAAGATTATCTACAAAAATTGTGTAAAACACTTGCAACGACATGACTCAATGGTGTATCATATTTGAGCGTAACTTTCATGGAAGATCCATATTTTGTTCCTTACTTTCGATCATTATATTGTCACCAAAGTTGATAATCGTATCGAAATTCAAATTAGAGATCGTTTTATTATCCTACTTTGTTTTTTTCGAATATGCAAAAAAAACGAATAGAATAAAACTCTAATCGAGGTGCTATTTGATGATTAAATTAAATTGATGATTTTATGATACAGTCAAAACTCGTTTATCTTGAACTGACTTGAGATAAATGAGTTGTTTACAATTCACTGGGCTTACAATAATCGAGTTTCAACAGTAAAAAACAACCTAGTTGGCCATAAAATTTGTAATTACTGGATTAAAGTTATTCGAAAAGCTCTATTAAAAATAAAATAGAATCTTTTATACATAAGCCAGTTAGAAAATAAATATTTTCAATTTGTACTCAGTAGATTCTGTAAAATTTTCCACTAAAAAATTACTCTCAGAAAATGCAACAATAGCATGATAAAAATTTGAAAAAAAAAGAAAAAAATAAATAAATAAAAACAGTTTTCTTCCTTCGAGTTTCTTAAAATTTTCTTAAGCAGTTCAAAACTACCATTAATGGTTTTTAAAAATTCATATCTTCAAGAAACTCTTTTGCACAAATCTGATTTTCAAATCTTCACGTTTGCTAATAAATAGCTCCTCGATTTAACTTGTACTACATTTTTATGACAGAAATGCAAGCCACGGTTGGTCAAAACGGAAATGCGAGATTCTACGAAAACGCGAGATAAGGGTTTGATAGAAAATATGCAAGAACCTTCAAAAAGAACGAATTTTTTCATGCCAAGTCTTAAAGTTGAAAAAATCATACGTGCCTAAATTTTATTCAAAATTGCTCCCATATTTCATGACTCTACTTAAAATCAGGGATAAAAAAATTACCCAATAATATACAAATTATTATCAGAAAAATAAAAATTAAACAAGCCAAATGCCATGGATCAACAGGGTTTCCAGCCCCAAATTCGTTAAAAATTCTTCAGTCGATCCTTGAAAATATTTGTTCTTGCATTGTTTTCACTCGGGTAAACCCTTGATCGAGCCCGCGATTGATTGACAACGACGTCGAATGAGGGAAATGAATAATGTACAAACCCGCGCGAGGCATAAAAACGTGAACATAGAGAGGCGCAGCGCGACGATAGCGCACTGTAACGTCCCGTAGCGCCGTGTGTAATACGAAAATAAACGGCCTAACAAATGGCTCCTACGTGCTCGAGTAAATCCCGAAAGCGTGAAAAATCTTGTTTTTTAAACCAGCTTTATTAGGGCTGTTGGTGGTTTGTCCCTCTTGCAGCGTTCCTTGCAACAGCGGCGATGAGCCCTGTGTTGCGCACATCCACGCGTATCGTCAAATCAGGGCCGGACAACGAAAAAAGAACAAAAAAGAAAGAAGAAAAAGAATAGTAGTCGGGGTGTCTTACAAATCCTCGAATATTTTTTATACATAAATTTCAAGAAAGATATGTATTTTATTTGCAAAAAGACGAGAAAAACTTTTTTCGAACATACCATCATTTATACACTCCATAAATCGAAATGAATGCGTTATTTACAAAAAAAAAAAAAAATAAAAAAATATTGTTCATATATTTCAATAATAATTCTGCAGCTTCCCGCCATAACCGAGAAAGTCACTTGTGCTGTAAGACTCAGTTTACATGGGATTCTGATGAAATTTTAAAAGTTATGGCACAAGTGACTTTCTCGGTTATGGCGGGAAGCCACGGAATTCGTGTAACAATAATTTGATTTGAATTTTGGAAATATATACAGGGTGTCCCAAAGTCAGTGGATCATCCGTGAATCATCAATTTCTCATTAAATAATTCTGAGACACTTTTTGCTTCAAAATTTTTCGAAATTCGCAAAATTTAAAGATTTATCAACAATTCAGTTTCGTCTACTCACCATTCAGCAATGCGGGGCTTTTGATTGAAGCCCCTTCTCCCTTCCCCCTTCTATTTCTAAGCTCACTTTAATAGAAAAGTGGGGGTAATTGATGTGTGTTATGGACTGTAGATTAATGGCATCTCTTATCTTGAAAGAAAATAATAATGGCTAAAATTTTCTTTTTTCCAACTGTCATTTTTACGATGCAGTCTCTTCTAATTTTTTTTTAATAGAGATATGAGAAGCCAATAACTTACATTCCATTATAAAGCACTGGACGCTAGTGATGGGCGATACTTACTCGATACTTTGAGTATCGAGTACTTGGTACTCGATATTTCGATGCTTGATACCGATACTTTGAAAGTCGATACTATCGAGTACCGATACTTTTACTATTGGTATCGACGCATCGATACTAAAATTTTGAAGGTAACTAGGGCAGATAGCAGCCTTTGGTTACCGAGTAACTTTTGTATGGTAACTCAACCTTTCCGTTGTTTCACCTTGTTTCAAGCAATGTTAACAACGTCGTTTGTTTCTGCCGTCATATGAAAATAAAAAGAAGGTTCTTTATCTCTTTGCATCATAAAAGCATTCTTATTATAAAATTCATTAACATAATAATCGATGATTCACACATTTTGTGCAAGCTATTTCATCGGAAAGTATTTAGTTGAGTATCTTCAGTTTTTTTAAGGTAGTACACCCAGTCTCAATGATTCGATTTTTTATTTGCCTAATTTCCCCAGATTTCCCATGTTAAATCTAGGTAATCAGGCAAATAAAGAAACAAATCATTGAGACTGGAAGTACTCGACAACAAATGTAGATAGGAACGTTTTGGTTGCGGTTATAATATAAGATTGATTCGCTTTTTTTAATAAATATTCTTTCCGGATTCAAGTAGTTATAGTATCATTAAAATATGAATAATTAGTTTCGGTTCATACAATAATAAAATTTTGAGTGAAAGCTGCTAATTAGGTAATAATATAACCAATTTTTCCAAAAAGGCAAAAACTTCTCAAAATTCAAAATACTTTTTCAATAATTCAATAATTTTTCAAAATACTTCTCTAAGCATAAGTTGCTACGAGTTATACTATACTTAAGAGGGTCTTCTGTAGTAATGGCTCTTTTTTAGGCGTTTTTTAAAATTTTGCTATATAGAAAGTATTCAATATTTTTTGATACGGTTTTTTTTTCAAAGTTGTATTGTACTTTTAGCTTACAAATGAGGTATTAGGTTTGTAAAAAGTAAAAATATTCATTAGTTGCTGTACAACAATTGCTTATAAACAATGACAAAAATAAAAAAACATGTATAAATGCAACGACCACAAAAAATATATGCATATTATTAGTAATTTTTATGTGTTCCGAATAGCGTTGCCGTGCAGTCACTGCTCAAAAATCACAGCTGACTGTAGTTATTACGTAAGTAGGGGATACCTCCCCCCCCCACATCTTTCTAAAAAATTGTTCAAACAATGGTTTGTAAGCAATTATCATGAAACAATCCTTCAATTTTTAATTAATTCATTGTTTGTAATTTGTTATAAATAATTCGTTATGGATAAATAATAATTTGATTAAATTATTTGACACATTTTGCAAAACGATCACATTTATTTATCCATATAAACACAATTAATAATTTTTCTATTGTAAAAAAATTTATGATTGAAGAAAATTTTTGTCAACAAATTTCACTTAGTTCATCGGTTAGTTTGTGACCAAATGTTTATCACTAACAGTTTGCCCTCAAATTGGCAGCAGATAAACAAAAATATTAATACGAAAAACATTTCCGAAAAACTTTAGTCATTTTGAAGTTACGCATTTGCTATAACAGTTTGTACCCAAATTTGCAGCAGTTGCATTACAATTATTGCTTGTTAATAACGGCAAGACACTGGCCATTTTTATTGCAAACATTTCACAAAGATTGAGGAATGAAAATGGATATTAATATTCTCAGCTGCATAATAGGGGCAAACTAGCTGCATGATATTGACGCCATGACATTGTGCTGATTTGGATGTGCACGCTTAGCTTACTGGGCACAGAAGACCACTTAAAATATGTTCAGTTCCCTGTTGTAATCAATAACCGATACTTTTATTCGATACTTTAGTATCGATACTTTTAAGTATCGGTATCGTATAGGATCGGTATCGGTAACTTGAAAGTATCGAGTACTCGGATTTCGATACTTTTTTCGAGTATCGCCCATCACTACTGGACGCCAAAGCTCATCCTCCAGTTTATATACCCATTTCCCCCACTCCCAGGAGGGATTTGAGGGTGGGGCAATTGGTATATAAACCTGAAAGATGAGCTTGGGTGTCCAGTACTTTTCACACCTCAGTAATCCCAGTATTCCCATTAAAGTAAGCTAAGAAATAGGAGGAGTCTCTTCTATGATAAGCCCCGCCACTTCAAAAGTACGTAAACGAAATTGAATTATTAATAACTGTTCGAGTGTTGCGAATATTCAAAAATTGTAAAGGAAAAAGGGTCTTAGAATTTTATGACCCATCGATGGTTTTCTGATGATCCGCTGACTTTGGGACACCCTGTATAATTAAATCTTATGATTCAATATATGATCAAATACACATTTATGTAATATATAAATTAATATAATAACACTAGATATTATTATATAATATATATTAAAATACATTATCAATAAATATGTAAATAAAATTTTTCAAACATATATATATATATAAAATATCAGTAAAATATATAATTTATTATCCTTATCATAGAGAATGTATAATTTAATTCAAATAGATCATAATTATTGACATTCCAAACGCATAGGTGAAAATTTTTAAACTTTGAATCCTTAAAAAAGTTGTTGATCTGAAATAGCTAAAAAATCTGACTTTTATAATTTAGATTCTGACGTTCCAATTAAAAGTGAACAATTTTTTCATCATTTTATTGAAATATTTATTTCAAATTCTACCTAAAATACTTGTAAAAATAATTGATTTTAGAAAATCACGTTATTACTTGGTATCTTATAATATATCACGTATATCACACGTTATCTGAGTTCGTTGAAATTTATCCTAAAAATACATACACGTTTTTGTCCAACGGTACCAAAGATAATGAGATTAGGGAGAAAAATGTAAATATTATGATGATCTATTTTTAGATATGTTACATTTTCATACTCAAATGCGGTAGTTTTACTCCAACAAGATTGATATTTGAAGCAAATATTGAATCGATCAATGTGTATATAAAATATCAATATTTTTTTTATGAATTTCAATTTCGCATACTCGCTATTTTAATTTTAATATTGCAATTAGGGCATTTAAGCCTGTTGTCATACATAAATAAATAACCAAATCTGTTTCTTAATTTATTTGTTTTGTATTTGAATGCCTAAACTCGATTTACTGTCCAATATCATGAACCTGCAAAATCCCTACGAATACAAAAAGCGACTCATCCAAAGATTGTTAAAATGCTTAAAGTAACAAGTTGTAAATTTCTACAAATTTCAAACTGATTTTCTAATGTGCTAATCTTGAATTTGTCTATAAATTTTTAAAAATCCATACAAATTCCAAGTTTAGTATTCGCAGAACTTTCAAAAAAACAATTTTTAATTCTTTGACTTCTTAAAATGATCAACATTTTTAAAATTACAATTATATGCATGTTTCCAAACCTTCTAATTTCCCAAATCTTAACGAAGTTTAGTTCTTAAAAAGTACTTGATTGAAAATTCCAGATTATTGCTCGAAATTTACAATACCGTTCAGTCTCAAAAATCTAAAATTGAAAAATGTGAATATTTACGAAAGTTTAGAATGTAGGTTTGAAAATTTTCATAATGACCCAAGTCTGAATTTTAGATTCCCAGTTGTCTTGCATTTTTAAAATTCTTGAAATTTTGAATTCAAGAAAAATGTATTACTTCCTCAAAATATCAAATTAAAAAAATGCGGGTTCGAAATTTTCCATTGAAATCTTCATAACTAGATATCTGAAAGTCTGAATTCCAAAAATTCCTCAAATCACAAAATCACACTTTCGAAAGTCAAATTTGTCAATTCCCCTGATACTGAAGTTTCAAAGATTTGAACGATAATGAATTAAAAGTAAAAAAATCAAGATTCTGAATTCTGAAATTTCGTTTCTACTAAATTTTCGAAATTTCCCAGATTTCGACTGGGAACTTTTTTTAAATCTAAAGAAAAGATTTTTAAAACCTATAATTTATGTTTCAAGTTCAATTCTTGATTTTTTTTTCAACTCGATTTCTCTAGAATTTTTCGATTCAAAAATACCAAAGTAAACATGTTTCATTCATAAATTTATATCTTGAAGTATAATTTAAATAACAAAAATCCCAAAAACTTTCAACTACTAATATTGTTCGCTCAGTCAAACAAAATGTAAAACCTTAATTTTGAATTAATTCCTTCTTGATACAAAATTTTCAGATTAAAAATTTCAAAACAAATACAATCTATCATACGACTTTGAAATGAAAATATTGTTTTCTCCTAGTGTCAAATAAAAAACATATCATGAACAATAATTTGCGAATATTCCAGAATCGTTAGACACCCTGGTAGACGACATCTAATGGTGTGGCTACTTTTGCATGCGGTGCAACTAAATATTTAGATAACAATTATGTGTGGTGTTATTACTGTGAATTTTACATTATTTTTAAACTCACCTCGTCGTGCTGTTGCTCGTTCTCGCTGTTTGCCAGGCTCGATTTCGAACCCCGCCGAATCGAAACTTTCTCGTCATGAGCTTGTCGCACTAGGTCCATCGCCTTCGCAGAAAATATTTTCGTTTCACATTCAAAATAGGAACGTTGCTTGTACGCGTTTCTTAGCCTAGACGTATTTTTTTTTGGTTTTGTTTTTTTTTTGTTTTTCCGGAAAAACGTAGTTTTTTTTTGCGATCGTAATTAGAGTTATTTCTTAACTGTTGTTTTGTTCTATAACGCGCTTTTTCAAAACTGCGAAAGAAAATGGTGACATGTTAGTGGGTTTTTTTTTTCGGTCTCTCGAGGTTAGTTTCGGTTCCACATACTCACTTGCTGAACGTGCTGCTTGTAATGTAAAAAAGAGGAGTGTTAGATGAACAAGTTTTTTGGAATGAACAATATGCACAACGAATTTAATGCATATTAAGGGGAGGAGGGGGGGGGGGGTAATTTCTATGACTATGTTTTCATAAATTGTAGATTTTTTGATGCATGAGAGTTTTCAACTTGGCTGATACTAAAAATATTTTTACCTCAGACCCAATTTACGTACGGTTATTTGAAAATTGGACATTTTTGGAAGTTGGTCTACTTTTGCCATTTTTGTTGAATTTCAACATTATGAGAAACGTATCTAGAAGAAAATGATTTACAGGGCGAAAAAATGAAATGAATTTTTCGAAATATCTAACATTTTTCCAGATCTTTAGATATTTTAGAACTTCAATATTGTAAAATATTGAATTTTCATAATATTTTGAATAAAATTTTCAGGCTTTGTATAACAATTCGTCTCTGAATGTAGGTGGCTTAATGAAAATAAACGGTTTTTCTAAAAATGATGGAAATCGTTACAAAAATTGAAAAAATATAAAAAGACACTTCACAACTCTTCGTAAAAGATGGAATGAATAAATAATATTTATTGATATAAAAAAAGAGAAAAAAATTGTCAACTATCGAAAATTACTTTTAACCATCAAAAGTTTTTAGGAATTAAAAAATCATAAAACATCCACAAAATACTATTGTTCATTGGTTATCGAAAAATAATTATAGAAAATTTTAAAACATCTTTAGGATTACTGGACGTTTTCAAATAATAAAAACAAACTTTGAAAATATTCAAACTTAACAAGGTTTTCTCTAACATTGCTGCAGTAAAAAAAAGTTTTGGAAGTTTAACGATTTTTAAAAGTTATCAAAATAGAAAAAAAATTTGTCGATTTTTAAAAACTATTTTTAACTTCCGATAATTCGCAGAAATTTGAAAATCACAAAATATAGACAAAATTATTTGAGAAATAAAAAAACAACTTTAGAAAATTTTTTAAAATCGTTAGAACTACTAGATCTTAAAAAAAAAGAAACAAACAAATTCAAGATAATATATGCTTGGAATTTCTTAAAGCTTGTGATATTTTTGCAGTGAAAAAAATTCCTTCAAAAGTCTCATGATTTTTCCATTCTATTTTCAAATTTTGTTAAATAATTTATTCTTAATTTGAGGAAATTTGGTAAAAAATTACGAATACTGTGAAATGATGATTTCTTTAGATGTAAAAAATAATAATAGCAGACAAAATTGACAAAAAAAAAAGTTCATTCCCGAAAATTACTTGCAACTGTCAAAAGTTCCAGGGAATGAAAAAATTATAAAGCATACGCAAAATACTGTGAAAAATAGAAAAAAAAATTTTCCGAAACTATAAGAAGTCGGTTCAGCTATTAGATATTTCAAAAAAAAAATAACAGAACTCATAAAAACCTGATTTCCAAAATTTTCTCACATTTTTTTAGTAAAAACCTGTGAAATGCTGAGAATTATTTTCGAAGTTAGATTTTCCCAAAATGTTTTAATTTTTACAAAAAAAAATTTATCAACAAGTTCAAAAACCTTAGAAAAAATGTACAAAGCGTCCTGAGAAACAATGATAGTTTTGCAAAATTTGAACCAACACAAATAAAAATCATTGATGGGTATACAAATTTTTTATGAATGAAACCGAAAAATTATTTACATCTATCATATTTATACAGAATATCCTATGGTAAAATTTAAACCAAACTTTTGCAGAACTTTCATTATGAAGAACAGTATTGTCAAAAATTATAAGAACAATCATTGACAGCGTTCAAAATTATTAAAAATTACATGAGTATTCTGAGAAAAAAAGTTATAAATAATTTTTTCCAATTTATGACTAGCAATTTTTTCTTAAAAAAGAAAAAAGTGAAATGTTGAAAAAAATAAGCTCATAAAGTCTGCATAAAAAATGCACTGCATGGAAATTCAGTTTCCATATTTAAAATTTTTGTCTTTCATTTTTCGCAAATTTTAAAAACCGTTTCCTCCTTCATAATTCTAAAAAATGTTTCTCGACGCCATTTCAGGACCGATAAACGTACCGAGGAAATGAGATAATGTTCTTAAATGTTCATAAATCGCGTTAATTTCTCCTAGTGTTAAAAAATTCAGTATTTACCTCTTTTTTCGATCGCAAAGCGCAGTCCTCAAGAGTGTCCGCGGCTTCGTATTTTCCTTGTCTCCTATACAGAGCGCCAAGATTTTTTAGTGTCGTCGTGACCGTTGGCGAATCGACTTTGGCAGCTTTGTGCCAGCCCCCATATTCCCCATAAGGCGCATTTTCTTTGTTGCGGTTTTTATTTTCTTCTCGTTCTTCCGCTACCTTTAAACATAAATGGACTTAATTCATCTACAATCAACTTCACAAAGAGTTACAAATAGAGAAATTCAAAATTATTGCTCATTTATCATTCGTTAAATAAAATTGCTTTTCAAATAAACCTAAGTAATCTATGATTTTTCCTCCCAAATTTTCCCTAATTTGAACAAAAAAACATTGGACCAAAGAAAAAAAACATCATAAAGACAATAATTGGGACAAAAAACACGATTAAACTCTGATGACATGATCATTGAATAAGAATTTTATAAATTGATGATTATAACACAACGAGCAAAAAATAATATCTAACCTGCCAGATTGGTTTATTATCACCATCAATGGCTCCAAATTCCCTCTCGTGAGCCCTCGTTAGAACTTGTTTGTATAGAACTTCCGCGTGCTTGTACTTTCCCTGCTTCAAATAACACGATGCCAAATTGTTCTTCGTCTTGGCAACGTTCGGATCGTCAGGGCCCAGTTTTTCCTCGTAAATTTCCAGTGCCCTCTGATAATAGCGTTCCACTTCTTCGTACTTTCCTTGATTCTGACACAGCAATGCGAGATTGTTCAATTGTTTGGCGACGTCGGGATGATCACGACCGAGGACCTTCTCGCGAATTTCCAGGGCCCTTTTACAGAGTGGCTCTGCGTCCCTGTATTTACCGCGTTTCCCATACAAAACGGCGAGGTTGTTCAAGGTTGCAGCGACGGCAGGATGGTTTTCACCGAGGGTTTTTTCACGGATGGCCAGTGCATCGTTCAGAAGATTCGCCGCTTCCTGCAATCAGAATCGTGTATTGTCTTTCAATTGAATAATAAAAAATCAATAATCCTATTTCTCGTGATTTTGGCTTATTTCTAACTTCCTTCATTTTTCTGTGCCTTGTTTTCGTGTTTCTTCCTAAATTTCTAATAAGGAACAAGACAAAAAAATTCCATCATACCCGTCTGATGAAAAAATTAAATAAAACAAACACTTTTTCTTTGTCTTTATTACTCGAAAACTGCAGGAGATACAGAGAGTCAAAAAAAGCTGAAACATCACAGATTGTTTTATTATTTCTATCATCTATTATTATAGAAAAGAAAATACACGTATCAATATGTTGAATAGAATTTCGGACAAATGTTGGTTTACGTTCTCTATTATTTTCCCTTCCGCCTATTTTCTTATCCATCTCGTCATTTTAGAATTTTCTGTATTAGAGAATTTATGCATTTTTTGTTTGAGAGATTAATTATAATTTGTATTACACTCGACTCATACCTAGATCCAAATTTATAAACAAAAGAAAAACATAGTTCATTTCTATCGATTAATCAATCATGATTTCTTCATTTTTTTATTTTTGTTCGTTTTGTAATGTGCAATATGCAATACGATCACGATTTTTGGAGGCAAACAGGACTGACCAATAAAAACGAGTAATAAAAAATGTCAATTTTTAACATTGCTATTATTTCTAGCTTTCAATCCAAAATTCTAACAAATAATAAACAATGCATAATGTATAATATCTAATAATCAATAATGAATTATGCTTATCAGGAACCCAAAAAAAATTACCATAAATAATGAATAATGAATGCATAACAATAAAATACAACTTTTTCTAAATACGCTGCCATTTCAGAACTCACCATAACTTCGATAAAAGTTTGTTGTTATATTAACTTCCATTATATCAATAAGTTTCTGTTTTACAAATAATGAAATTCTCGTCGATAAATTTCATATATCCATTTACGTCAATTAAAAAATTTTTACATCTTACTTTTTCCTCCTTTTTATACTAATCTTGTGAAATGCATTTGGAACATAATGTAAAACACAAATTACTAGAAAACAAACGTTTATTTCGAGTTAATCACGTTCCTTACACTTCAAACTAATTTGTCTATCTTAATGTTTATATATCAGGCTGTTAGATTTATTTTTATCGTTTTTTTATAGAAACTATTTCTATGATTGTTCTTTAGAAATAATTATTTCCTTTGTTGAGAATTTTCACATTGTTCCAATCCAAATCAGAATTAATATTTTTAGTCACTACTGTATGTTTATTCTTGATATGTCTGATATTACCTATATTAATGAACTGAACTACTGTTAAAAGAAAATTTCGAATCAAACGTTTTATAATTTTAATAGAACAAGTCTTAATTAAGTCTCAAAACTTGCAACACAAGCAATATCAACAAATCTAAAATAAAATAGGAGATCGAACTTCAATGTTTGCATTTTTGAAACCCTTCTGATAGATGAAATAAATCTTATAATAAGAGTACTGTGTATTTGTTAAAAAACTTGTCAATTACAAAAAAAACTTGGAAAAATAGAAAAGTTTTATTTCCATAATGGTAACACTTATAAAATGGCAATTTATTGTTAAGAAAATTTGATTCTTTCATCATACATTATTCATTAATTGAATCATTTTGTGAATTCCTAATCAGGATCACGATTTATGGTCGAAAGTTGAAAATGAAAATTTCATTCAAAATTGGCACCTTTTGTTACTCATTTTTATGAGCTAGTTCTATTCATCTCTAAGGATCATCATTATATTACATATTGTGATTACTATGAATGTATCTGATTTTCCATCATTTCATCTAAAGTTTCTATCAACTACTCTATAAATCTAAATCTGTTGGATTCAACAGATTGTCTATTGTATTCTACAGATTCCCCGTTAAAATTTGTATACTGAAATCTGTGAAAAATTAAAAGATCAAATTTACAGACAATTTGTTGTAACAACAATCTGTTAAATTTGACAGATACATATGCCTAAATTACAAATTTTTAAGCAAAAATTTTTAACACATTCAGATTTAAAGAGTATACCTTGAATTTGTTTTGGTCACGATAAACAAGGGCAAGTATATTCAGCATCGTCGCGACGTCAGGATGATCGTGGCCTGAAGTTTTTTCGAGGTCCTCCAGGGCTTGCTTGCAAAGTGGAACGGCAACTTCGTACCTTCCTTGGCTGGCGTATTGGATGACGAGGTTGTGCAAAGTTCTCAATCGCGCTGGGATTTCGTAGCCTGCGTTTACTTGTTGTGCGAATTGCGAGGGTGGGGTCGGCGATATTGCTAAAAAATGGAAGTCAATAAATATTTAAAAACTTTCGATGTATCTCCAAAACCGAAAAGTATCCCATATCAAAACAAAGTCACAGAAAATAATTTTTTTTCTTTTGTCGCTTTGAAAAACAATTTATAAACTATTCATTTCAAGCTCGTACGATTGTCATTCGATGAAGTTTTGAAGGACATTTTTTCTTGTTTGAATGTACAAAACAATATTTTGGAAGATAAAAATTAACATTTTTCTATAAAATATTAAAAAATTATAAGAAATTGGAATGTAAGTATTTTATTTCCGTATAAAAAAATAAATGGGTTCAAACACCTACACTTACTGTTTCGCTCGTCAGCCTCATCATCAGGGAAAAGGTCGACGACCGGGTCATCCTTTGGCCTGTCTTTGGCGTTTTCGTCGTCTGGCTGAGGATCTGGATCGTATTGTCTCATGCTAGCCATAAAGTCTAAATGTTTCTTTTCTTCCTCTAATTGTGCAACCTGTCGAACATGAAAAACATAACGAATTGGTGCTCATTTCACTGCATTATTCTTAAGGGAAAAAAATATAAATACCGTTTGTTCTCTTGCTTGAAGTTTTTGCTGGGTACCAGCGAGCTCGTCTCGGAGCCACGCATTTTCCTGACAAAGCCTTCTAACTTGTGTTCTAAGTTTTTGCTTTTCGGCTTCGATCATCTGAAGGTGACTGGCGAGGGCCATCATCACCTGAGCTTCCCCTAGACCTGAAAACAATATTTTCTGTCATGGGACAAATTTCATCACTTTATATAAACTATGCATTGAATGGTTAAATGAATTTTAGCTGATTGATTATAATTGCAAATAGAATCAGATTAACCAATAAAGTTGACAAACATTTTAGGTTTTTCCTTCTGAAAATCATGTGCTCTAATGAAACCCTTTAAAAATATCGAACAATCGAGTCAACTGCTGCATTGAAAAATCGAAGCAATGTTTATATTTTATGTGTATTACCTAATTCTATCATTTCAATGTTTTTCGAGAGTATGCTCGCTTTGTCCCGTGCGGCCGGCGCTTCTTGGGATTGTAAGCCCTGAAGGATACTACCGTGTTCCACACGGAGGGCTTCCAAACCTTGCGCGACCGTCCGCGCCCCAGCTACTATCTCTTCCTGCGTCATGGCCGTCATTCTGCCGATGTTTTCTATTTTTTTTCTGAAATATCAAGAAAGAAACAACTTTACCATTTCTGCTTGCCATCCCAACAAAAAAAAATCTGAATTTAATTTTTCATTTTGTAAATAAGTTTAGGAAAAATGTTGCTGATCTTCAAAAACACATGTGTTCGATAAACAAAATCTTAAATTTTTTCAGGACTGTTTATTTTAAACTCTTCCATTCTTCATTTTTTTATTTGCAATATACAGCGTACTATAAGTAAAATCTAAAGAAATTTTTTCTGTATATATATCCGAGTGTTTGTTTCATAATCTGCAATTTTTCGAAAATTCGTTATTTCTTTGTTTTCGTTTTTTTTTTTTTTTTTGATAGATTAGTATTTTTAGAAGTAATTTTATTCTTTTCTAAGAAACTGATGTTTTTATTCCACAATTATATTCTTTAGATAATTAATGTCAAAATTTTCCGAGACTTTTTATTCAAAATTCTTTGATAAACTTTGAATTTTTTCAATTGTCCGAGTTTTTTTTAGAAATGTTCGATTATTTTTTTTTTTTTTTTTTTTTTTTCATGTGCAGCATGCAGTGTAAATATTGATACAATCCAATTAATTTTTTTTTATATTTATAAATGCGCTTTTTTGTAACAATTTAGAATTTGTTATTTCCTAGGAAATCGACGTTTTCGACAAGCAATTTGTAGAGATTTTCGATGTGTATTCAATAATTAAATTCTTCACATAATTTATAAACAAAATTTTGCCGAAACTGTTTAAAATTATTCAAATAACTTCTTGAATCTTCAGATTTCTTTAAAATGTTGGCAAGTATATTCGGAACCCATTATACTCAATATAAAAGCTGCGAAAAAAATAACAGAACATAAAACAGATTGTACTTTAAAAAATGATATCGTACGCATATTTTTTTATAATTCTCTCCTTCTTAACAATAACAAAAATCAATTCATGTATCTCTTTGATAATCATCTGAAAGGTAGAAAATTACTTTTTTACTTTAATGATTGCTTCCTGTCATCAAGTACACTAAAACAAAAATTTTTTCTGTCGTGATACATGCAATTTCTAACATCTCGCAAAAAACAAAGGATACATAATTTCATCACACTTAATTGACGCTACGGCGTAATTATACTACCACGTTTGTCAAACGAACATTCTTACTAGAAAAGAAAAATCAGAAAATGGTTCAGCTTCCATTGTGGGAAATTTAATTCATAAAAAAATCATCTCACATTAAAAATACATATTCCAACTTCAAAAATAATACTGTCTTAAAAAATTTGACCAACGATACAGGCGTCAAAACTAACATTTTTGGAAGGGGCTTACCTCAAAGCCGGAAATTCTAGGATTAAATTTTAAAATCATTAGTTCCAAGAATTTGATTGTTCAATGTGATGACCTTCGAATCCGTCAAGTTTTATATAAAATAAAACTAAACTTAAACCAATATAATTTCAAGAAGAAAGTACATGACAGGTACTAACTCATTTCCAATCCAACATTCCTGAATCTCTCCAAAAACTCGTATTCGATCTCCAAAAAAAATTTTAAACAAATCATGTTCATCTCTTCAATCTAATGGAAAACGAATGCTTATTCTTACAAAAAAAAAAAAAAAAAATCAGCAAATGCCCGGGCCTCTATTCCTTTCCTTCTGACACGACTAATGGACAAAATAACGCTCATTAATTAATTAAATATGTCCCAGCGAGTGTCCCACAAGCCAACTCAATCAACCCATTCATGGGTATTTAATCCTTTCCAAATAAAAACGTCACATCTCGCACGCAAGTGTATTCGTTCAAAACGCAAAAAGCTCGGAACCGTCAATTCCGTCACTGTCACGGTCAAGTCGCAAAAAACGCTATCTTCCCAATTTATTGATAAAACCACCCAAGTTTTCGACGCGGAAGATGAATTAAAGAATCCCAGAGAAAAAACTTACCCCATGACCAGATTCGTGTTGAAAGCACCGAAAATCAATGGCTCAATAAGCTCGCGCTTGCGCGTTTAATTTTGCGTTGCATTTCGCGAGTAATGAAAAGCACGTGAAACGTGATTGCGGTTTATGACAAACAAAAAATTTTTAATCATTACATATATTATATTATTTTATTCATAAAATTTAAAAATAAATGCCAGTTTTTGCTACTACTTCAATTTTAAATAATGACCTCTTAGAAAAAAAGAAAAATCATAAAACGAATCTTCATTTTTCACCCGGGAAATGAAAAAATACCAGAATTTTCACCACTCATTTTCGAATTCCGCGAGGGCGCGCGAGTCGCGCTATTTTAAACGATAAAAAAATCGACGTCGCGCGTGCCGCGAATTGTCCGAATAATTTCCAAATTTACCAACAGCCGACGTTAATGAAAAAACACAACATTGCGCGAGTTTATTGTTTGTTGTTTTCGGCGAGAACGAGGTTCGCCGCCCGAGCCGAAGCTGAGGTCTAAAAATTGTCAGAGCCTTACAAAAACGTACTTTTTTCAAATCTAACCAAATTATATTCAAATTGTCCACTTCAGGTGTAAAATCGAGTTTACGACTTGTTTGCTTTTCAAAATCGAAATTTCAGGACTCACATTCTATATGCATTCAGCGTTTTTGACATATCCGTTCTACCCATCGGTGCGATTAAGGTTCTCACGTGAAAAATTCACGATTGTAAAATACCATTGTCGTTTTTTATTGTATTTCGATGGACGTTTCGCGAGGCGTTAGAAAAATATATGTATTATTTACAGTGAGAAAAAAACTAGGCGCTAATATTGAAGGCGATAGTGGTAACCTCGCGCGGTTACGCGGTTTGGCGATGTCACATTTTACTGTCGCGTTGGACAGAATCGGTTTGGCTTCCTACCCCCTCGTTTGGAAAAGGGTGCAAGTCGCGTCTGCGCCGAGTGCGACTTTTGCGAGAGAGACCATTCATTCGCATTGCTTTTATTGAGTGTTTTCCTTTGGACGGGAATTAAAACCATAAGATGCTTTCATAAAACTTTGTGAAAAAACGAAAGAAAAAATATAAATTCGTATTGAAAAAAAAATAAAAGAAAATAAAAGAAATTTAACAAGAATATAAAGAAAACAATTTTGTTAATGAAATACTTTCGTGATAGAGTACCTGCATGGAAAAACCAAGAAAATGAGAGAAGCTTGTTAGAAATAGTTTAAAACTGAAGGAAAAATTTTTTGTTTGTTTGTTTTTTTTTAAACAAAACGAGTGTCAAAGAAAATACAGTAAACTCTCGATTAAGGACCCTCCCAGGAACTTTAAAACAGAATTTTTCATGGACAGTTTATTTATCGAAAATTACCTCTACATTTATTTAAATTCATTATTGAATATTTATTCTAGCATCACAACTTATTAAAAATTGATTTGTGGCGCTTAAGCTTTGAAGTTTTGAATCATATAACTTTTCTCATATACCGACTTTTAATACTTATCTTGTCAATATTAATGCCATATTAATCTCGTATTTGTATGGATTTCTCTATATAGATTTAAAGAATCGAACGCTTTAGGATTCGAAGTTGTATAGATTTTCAAAATTGTAATATATTTTTAAGAAAATCATACGTACATAAATGTATAATTTATATTTGAAGAGCTGAACATCAAAAGCGCTAAGCGATATTTTGCATAAGGCTCAATTTTCCATGTTGTTACATAGGAAAATAGGCCTTATGCGGAATGTTACTTAGCAGCTTTTGATGGTCAGCTCTTCATTTGTAGTATTTTTAGGATTTTTCATTATTCATAAAACATGACAAGATTTTATTTTATTTTGATAAATTTATAGCAGTTGTGTGGATTGCTTTACAGTTTTCTAAAATTCGATGCTCTAATATCAAAGTTTTATTGATTTTCAATATGTTTATAGATTTTTCAGAAAAAGTATCCTCATAGATGCGTCTTGTACTTTTAGTACTTCTCGTATTATTATACGATAATAAGGATAGTGTTATTATTATATATTTCTATATAAATTTCTGAAATTTGATGCTCTAGGAATCAGTATTCATAAGATTAATAAAATTTTCATTGATTTTTAGTATTTTCATTCACTGTTAACAATTTTCTTAAATTTCATACACTTTTTATTCAAAATGTATTAAAATGTACCTGAAATTTCATAAACTTGATATTTAGAACATAAGTATGACACACATACTTTAAATCTGTATAAATTCGAGACACTTATTTAAGTAAAATACATTTTTCACACAAGTTGGTTACTACACTTGTGCTCGGTAGGTGGCTACACCAAATTTTTTCTCAAATGCGAATTATTGTGGAAATCCTTCAAATATGAGTGAAAACCATATTAATATTAAGGTTGATTAAGGTGAAGGACCTGATGGATGGAATATTACATGCAAACAATGCGAAGAAATAATTTATCTTTGAAAGTGTTTTATTCAACTAAAATTTAAAAATACTAATGAATACTAATAACTGAAATAAATGAAGAGGAAATTTAATATACTTAAGAATGTTTTCTGTAAATCTTTTCTCAACACCAAAATTTTTTGTATTAGAATTTAAAGAGAAAAAAATTTGGTGTCAACATGGTTTGTTGGGATATAACGCAAATTATACATTACTTGTATTAAATTTGACTCCAACATTTTTGTATGATTTTAATACATCAGTGCATTAATACAAATCTGACTTAAATTCATCTGGAATATAATAGAAGTATATATTAATGTCATGTATATATTCAAACATACCTGATGTATAAAATTTAAGACACCTGTATATTAAAGTAATGTAAGTGTGTATATATTTTGTATATTTTTAATGCATTATCAATACAGGTTATGTGAAATTTGCGTTACACGCGTTATATTAAATTTAAGACAAAAATTTCTAACAGTGTACATTTCTAGTACATATTTTAATAGATTTTAATATAATGTCTCGAATTTAATCATCTAAATTGAAGGTTTTGTAGATTATGATAATGATATTTCAATTTACCTGTACATGAAGAAATTGTTTGATTTTTATTGCAAATATAATCTGATGCATTGATAACTGAAGATTTGACTCCATTTTTTGTATTTCTTTTTTATAGTATAAACAATCATTATTCATAGTGTCATTAAAATTTATTTTTATTCCCTACATGAATAAAACGTAATGAAATATAATTGAGAACTGAAAACTTCAGAAAAAAAAATTTCCCATAACTTAATTCAATTTATCAAAATTATATGACTGAATTTAAACTTCAATCTGACTATGTTGAAATCAAACATCATGACAGAGTTTTTTTTTCAAATAAAACAATTTTAAATGAACAATCCAATTTTATCCGAATTTTAGTGAATAAAAATGCTTCATATTTGATAACTCGAAAATCTTACAAAAAAATGCTGAAAATCCCTAAAACTAGGTTAAGTACTCAGAATATTTCAACTTGAAAAAAGTACTGTTTTTCTACATAGAACGGAAGCTTTTAAAAATTAGCGATAATTAGTTAACTCAGGCAAAGAGAAAAAAAAATTGATAAAATTGAGGCGCGATGGGTTTATAAAAGTAGGTACGTTTGGAATTTCTCAGGCCTTTCACGCACAAACCGTGAAACCATAGAAAGTATATGGAAACAATTTCCAATCTCTCGAGTACTCAGACCTCAGACCTGATGATTCACGCGGTGTAATCGTCACACGATATGTACACGAGGAAGGGGTAAGGTCGAGGCGAATGCTCGCATTCGACTTGTTCCTGATTGCGTTTTAATTCTACCAGTTAAGATACACACATTGTAAATTTTCGTAAAATCCATTCACCATATATTATTATTACTGTATATTGTTACTAGTAGCTACATTTTTGGATTCTAGCTGATTTTTGAGCCTTCTGTGCAAAATTTTATATCTTTGACGCTTTTCGTCCATCCATAAATTGACTTGAATTTAACTTCCAGTTTTTTATGACACATTACTTATTTATGAATCATGTTTAAAATAGCTACTAACTAAAATTTGGTAGAGTATATACCAACCAAATATTAGTGTATGACAACAAATATTCAATTTTCATAAGCTCAACTTTTTTCTATGTCACCAAAACTTTGGTCAGACTGCTGTATTCAACTAAATCTTTGGGTGCTGGAATTAAAACTTTCTTCTCTGTCTAGTAACTAATTTGCTTCTGTAGATGCTTATTCAAGGATTCCAAGGAACTTATAATTTATTCATAAAAATATAAGAAACGTTTGAGAAATTGAAAAAAAAAAAATTATCAATCTCCCAGAGTTAATTGGTATTAAGATTCATTCAACGTTCAGTGAAATGCCAATAATAACCAAGATAAAATTCCAAAAAAAAAAACTATTTATTTCAAAGAGTGAAAATTTATGTCAAAAAAGATTTGAGAATATTTTAAATAAAATATTTAAAAAAAATTGATACCATACAACGCATTGACATACTTTTGAAATAACATATACTTAATAAAAAAATTACTGAATGCAGAAAATTTCTTTTGCGTTTTCTAGGCCTATTGCTTATTATTTGACAGGAAGTAGGCCAATGAACTCGCAACACGGAATTCAAATCGCGTTACAGAAACGTGTTTAATGAAATCAGATCTAAGTCTCGCGTGGTTGCTATATTAAGTAATGCAGGAGGTGCCAAGTACTTTTTAATCCTTGAAGGAAACAACGCAAGCAGACAAGAATACATGATATTCTCTCCTAAACCTGTAATTCACATATAAATATTTATTCCCAAGAAATTTGGAAAAAGTCATACCGCGTGACAATATGTAGGTTCAAAGAAATCGAATAGATTTGATAGCTACAGTCAAAACTCGTTTATTTTGAGTTGAGAGAAGAAAAAAGAAGTTGGATTGTACTTCTTAATTTTATTCAGATTTCTCTATAAAAAATTAATTCTATTTCACTCTAATAGGAGTGAAAAATCACTCCGAATTTGACTTGATTCAAAGTAAAAATTTACTTCACAGAATTACGAAAGAATGAGACTTGTACTAATAATAGTTACTATGATCTACATTATATAAAATATACAAAAAAATAATTTCACAGTTCAGATAATTATGAACCTGAAAATTTATCATGTGTAACTCGACATAATTTGTAATTATTGAACTCAAAAAATGATAATCCTTAAAAATCACAAATCACGCATTTTTAAAACAATGCAAAACACGAACAAAAGAATAATCCTTCGTTCGCACTTTTATAATTGATCAAACAAAACAAGCTTTACTTTTATTGATTTCCGTCATGAAAAATTTCTAAACTTAGATCAATGACAATGCCTTTAGCGTCTTTTTTACCATCAAAGGTGTTGTGCAATTTCCAACGAACTGTAAATGACTGACGAACAAAATTACGAATCGTAAAACGAGCCAATTGACATAAAACTTTTGGTTCAATAAAGTATTTGTCATATTCTTCAACATCTTTATTCATTACTCATATCATATTCATAGTTCGTCATTTTGCATGAGTCATTTGTTTAAACTGTATCATATTTTTTATATTTGTTAAAATCTTTATTATCATCACGTTATTCATTATATTCGCTGCTTTCTCTTATCGATTGAATATTTCCGGTTTTTCGAAACGCGGACATTAGAGTCTTTTACTATTTAGGTTGTTTATTTTTTAGTGGATAAAAGTGTTCAAATTCAAGAAAGAGAAAAAAAAGCTAATGTGGTTAATCCGATTTCATTTTTCATGGAATTTTGATTTCACGAAGGAGATGCGAATTATGCAAATCTTTTGGTACTACATTAGCAGTTCTATTCGTAGCTTTTTATTGTATTCGTTTCTTTGCGAAAGCTGAAACGGTCTGTATTTAAATAACATGAGTCATAATTTTGAAAGTTGACTAAGCGTACGAGAATGAGAAGAATAACGGCAATAATATCGTAGAAGTTAATGATATTACTATATTTATATTAAATTTTAAGGGATTCTGTACTTTTTGTGATTTGATTCTGTATACAATAAAAAAAGCTAATAATTTATTATTTATCAATGAAATTTGTAATTGAAAGTAATTCTGTACTTCTAAATTCCAACCTTTGCAGCTAGTTTTTAGAAATACATTTTTAGAATTACATTTTGTATTTTGTTCAAATCTTGAACTTTCGAACTGCATTAAAATTTTGATTGTTTAATTTTTTATTTTTAGAAAAGTAAAAAGTTGAAGTTTCACAATTTATGGTGATTTAATAATTTTTTACAAAAATGTAAGGTAATTTGTGCCTAAATTTCAGAAAAAAAGCGAAAAATACTCTACTAGCATTAAATTTTTTAGCTTTTTTGAATCTGATTTTTTGTGGTTTGATTCTGAATTTTAAAAAATGTAAAAGACAGTTGATATATATGCACTAAAATATAAAAATATTGACGGTTTTGAACGTATACAAAAAAAATTTTTTGTATACTCGATTTTGAATCACGTATTTTAACAATTTAACAAAAATTTCAAAATTACGAACCTAATTTGAAAATTGCCATAATTCTGTACTTTTAGGCCAAAACTTCTAGTGATTTGATTCTTAATTAAAAAAATGGAAACAACAATATTATATATTGTATATATTAAAAATTATTATAATTGTATATTATAAAATAATAAGAAAATTTTCTATGATTTTGCACTCATAAATTTAAAGTCTTATTAATTTTATTCAAATAAAAAAAATAAGACATAATTAACACAGTTTTGAATTCATTGTAATCTTGAACTTTCAACCTAAAATTTTTAGTATATCATTCTTAATTTTGGACAAAGGGGAAAAATTGAATTACAATAATAAAATTTTACGATTTGTGGTAATTTGATAATTTTTAACCGGAAATTTGTATAGAATAAATTTTGCTTTGCAGAATTGCAAGAGTAAAAAAAATACAAAAATACTCTACTAGATTCAAAATTATTAGTATTTTCAAACAGTTTTTTGGTCATTTGCACATGAATTTTAACTAATTTTGAAGACAGTGTAAATCCATGCAAAAAAAATCAAAAACTTAGCGATTGAGATTTTGTACAACAAAAAATTTTAAAATAATCAACCACCATTGAAATTTATTATAATTTTGTTGTTTTAGGTCCAAGCTTCTAGTAATTTGATTTTTAATTTAAAAAATGGGAATAAAAATTAAGGAACTGTCTACTGACACCCACGTGCACCTACGTGTACATACGTGTACTTAACGTGCACGTAACGTACGTGCACCAAACATGTAGTTTACATGTATTTAACGTGCACTTAAAGGTTACATATTTCTCATGACAATATATTCCGCATCTCCCGGTCTTAGGTAGCCTTTAAGTGCACATTAAGTATACGTTCAGTGCACACTAAGTACACGTAGGTGCACGTTAAGTACTTTGTAGTTACACATAGGTGCATGTAGGTGTCAATAGACAGTTTATTACTCTATAATGTGATATTTGTTTTATTTTGTTTAATACACTTTGGTGTCGTGCACATAATATGTCACGCTTTTTTCTGTTCATGTCTTTGTCTTACTTATATTGAATCATATTCTTGTCCTTGTTTAATCGCGTGACGTATTATGTGCACGACCCCTTACATTATTCTCATGTTACAAAAATAAAAACATTCAAATGTCTGTAGATGCTGCATTAATTTTGACTAGAATATTAAGAAAAAAATTATCATTGTTTATCAGAAATATTATACATGATATAATTTGTACCCTGACAACTAAAGAATGACGTTATAGTGACGTGCTAGCATTGGACTAGTGTCAAACTTTTTAAAACCATGAAAATAATTTTCTGCAAAAAGAATTGTGAGGGAAACTGATTATATCATTATTTCTCAATTTCATTTTATTTTTTGAGTGAAATTGGCTAATTTGAAGGTCCTTATGCGAAATAATATTGACCTCGAAGTTAACCTCTCTCTGTCATCTGTTGACGTTTACTTTATACTCTGAGAATAGCCTGAATTTAAATAATTTTACATTTTCGGCTATGTTAAATAGTAAATCTATTCTTCTACGTTCGTTAAAATGCTGCAAAAGCTCATTTTACCTGTTGCATAATGCTGTAACTTTGTTTAAATGTGTTTGTCACCAATATTAGATATCCGATTCGTATTGGACTATAAACTCTGAATTGATAATTTGTCAAGCGTTTTTTGCAATGCGACAGGTGTAAAAAAGTATGGTGTACAGATTCAATAAGCTTTCTTTAATTTTATATACATATTGAAGTAATTTGTTTTTATTGTTTTAAAAACATATGATACTAGTGAGACGCTAGGGTCTCTATCGGCCTGCCATATGTGTTCGCGGATGTTTTGAACGTACATTGAGTTTTTCACCAATTTTTCGTCGAAAAATAAAAAGGGAATTGATGTAATTTGTCACTTGGGATCACTCTAACCAAATCACGCAAAAGATATTGAAATATATGATTATAAAAAAATAATAGTATTCACTTGCTTTTTTGTTCATGACACTCCGTGAACGTGTAAGTGTCCGTGCACACGGTCTGAGATAGAAGAAAAAAACAAGTGAATTTTATTATATTAAAATTTTTCAACATTTTCTGCACGATTCGGTTACAGAGCGACCCTCATTGACCAATTAAATCATTTTGGTTTTTATTTTTCGACGAAAAATTGATGAAAAACTCAATGGACGCTTGGAATGTTCGTCAACGTCCATGGCAGACTGATAGGAATGACACTATAGCTTCAAATTTGTGTCTCATTTTATTTTTCAGGGTATTATATAAATTTTTACTATGATAATATAAATACTTTCAATCCGTAATAAATGTTTCAGTATTTTTATATTATTTTATACTATATTATGTCAATTAATTATTATTATATTACTTCAAAAAATGTATATTCATTAATTTCATATCAATTCGATAATTATGTTATTTTGAAAAATCAATATATTCATGTTTTTATTTTTTCTGGAAATGTCAAACTCAACAAATCCCGGAATATGAAAACCCTATACACAATAATGATCCCCATGTCAGTCTTTATAAATGAAAATCCATTTTTGTAATTATACATTCTCTCCACCAATTTCTTCAAGTTACCATGTAAAAAATTACGTCGATTCCCAATCCCAACAATGACCCAAAAATTCAGTAACTGTCATACTTTCATATTTGGAAACACTTTCTACAACTCGGATTCATTTACAAAATGCCTAAACCTTCTTCAATCTGTTGTCAACCAATTAAATAAGCTTACAATGAACCTTTCAAAGTATCGCTCATCACTTCCGAGAAAAACATGCAAAATTTCGCGAATAACGCGAAAAGACTCCAAGAAAAACACCAACTCCAAATTCATCAAATTTTCTCCAACCCTCAAATAAATTAGGAAAAATCTTACGCTTGAGTACGGTCCATGCAGGAAAAATTGCAGTATTTTCAGTTGTTCATTCCACTCGCGATTCACTGATCTCGTAAAAAAAATCCGGAGTGCAGCGACTCGCGAAAGTTTGGTTAGGTCCGTAATAGGGCCAATGGCCTCCGCAAATTTTCCTTTTCCCGACGACGTTTCTGCGGATTTTCGGTGCACGAAACTTTTTTCAATTAACAACACGATTGACAACGCGTCAGCTTTGTTATTTTCCAAAATACAGTACACGTAAATACGAAACTGTCGCGCGAGTTGACAAGTGTCGACAAGAGCAAAATGGCGATTTCTAGATTTTCGAGCCGAACGCGTCCGAACCAGTCCGAACGAATGTCTGCATTTCCATTTCCGATCTTTTCCGAAGCTCACTCGGGTGTACTCGGACATTTCCGCCACTTCACGAAGTGCACTTCGGGTGTTTTCGACGATTCCTGAGACAATTTGAATACAAGGAGCGAGGAGGGGAAAACATTTTCAAACCATTTTATTTTCATATTTATAATTCTAAATAGAATAAGGTTCGCAAATTCATCTATAATTTTTACTTATTTATTATAAACAGACTGAAACATAATATTTTGAAGTTTAGATCGCGTTGAAACACATTTTTGTCCCCCGCTCAAAAGTGCTCCCCTGTCACTCCTGTGTGTTGCGTATTAGTGTGCATTGTTATTAATAAATAATCTTCTGAGCTCGATGATCCATAATAAAAATATTGATCCTTAACAAATATGAGATTAATTTAAATAATTTTTTTTTCTTTGATTGATTTATCATACGTTTATACAATCTTCATTATTAATAACGATATCATTGATATTCAGATATACACAAAAACTTTTTTTATTGCACTATCTTGACACAAACATCGAACAATCAGCCATGCATAATGCAATGGCACCATATTTGAATTATCATTTAATTCTCTAAACGATGACTGAAACCTTTTTGCATAAGATTGTGCGATGATTCGCAAAAATGTGTAATAGACGATTGCACTTTCTCTCAATAACTGCACAATCATAGCGCAATCTATTTGAACACACCGTTTGTGGAACCATTTATCAAAGATACGACCGCAACATCGTGCAATCAGATGCAGCTATAATTGTCAATTTATTGATCAAAGATTGCAAAATCGACATTTTTGTTCAAAATGATTAAAGCTATATGCATGAATCATTCATGCATCATATTGACTGCATCTGATCGTTCAATTTGTTACAAGAATCCAATTTCTTAAAAGGTGCACCTTGTCGAAACCTTATAAATAACTGGGATTTCTTCTAAGAATGTATTCGATAAAATCTTGAGGGAAAAAATCTTGTAAAATTTTGTCGATCAATTCTTCATAAGAAATTTCCTTTACTATGAGGTCACCTTATAAGAAAATAAATTCTTATTAAGTTTTTATAAGGCACTCCGAATAAGAAATTACATTCTGATCAGAAATTCCATATTCTTGTAAGGTTTTCATATAAGGAACGAAATTATCAGGGTATTATAATTTCGTCAAAAGTGTCAATACATCGTTAAGCTAATCCCACACCTATGTACCATGTAAATACGTTTGCTAGAAATATCTACAATGATCTAGCTAGAATCTAAGCATATGAATCATCCGCGTACTTTCGTTATAAAAAACTTACTCTCGATCGGTAAGCCAGTAATAAACAGGCATTGCTCATTGCAAAGTATTTACTCCTCGATTGTCCTCGATCGTATCACGCTCGGATCGCTGGACCTGAAATCGGTCGTTTGGATCCATGTTATTTTTCCTCGATTTCATATCTTCAATTTTTATCGCGTTGATTCTCCGCGCTCTTTAGCCAAATTTAGCTCGTTAACCGGTTGACCCTCGCGATATACGCATTGCTATTCCGGGTGTAAGTGGATTAAGCAGCGCTTGATTTTTTCGTATCTTTCGAGTCGTCGTGTGTACTGAAGGCTCATTTACACGCAAAGTTTTAATTTTCAGTGCCGATTCTCGTCGCGAAATGTGCGGTTCGTCGTTTTTCCCGAGATAGTATGTTCAAGCCGCGGCTCGGACAAAAGAGCAATGCCAATGAACGAGATAGAGATCGTGAAATCTAGATAGACCCTGGCAGAAAAGATATACTTCGAAGGTAAAATTCGTGGGAATTTTCATTGGTGAATCTTTATTTTTTATAATACAAAATCAGTTGATGATTTGTGGGTGATTGATAAAGTTTGGGAAGTGTTTGCTTTTTTTTATTCGATCAATGTTTAATGTAGATGAAGATTTGATTTACAGTTCTTTCGATCTTCATATCAATGGAGTATAGAATGAAATGGAGTAGTCTGGATCGAATATACCATGTAACTTGGAATCAAAAAATGAAGCTGACCACTAGAAAAATCATAAGTTATACTACATATTTCTAGAATACTTTTTGTTTCAGATAGATTATTGAAAGTGACTTGATTTTTTCCATTATCAATGGTGTTTCATAATGATCTTGAACCATTGGAATCATTGAACCTTTGAAAATCTCATTAAATAAATATGGATCACCATTAGCAATGGGACAGATTATATCGTTTTAATGGTATTTACTGGATTATTTTTGACGGTGCTGCAAAGAAAATGAATTAAGCTGAAAAATCAATATGGGTTTGATGATTTTTCTCTTGAGTTTTTTTTCTTTATTCCAAATTGCATGTCTCGAGACATAATGGAATGATCAGTTTCACTATCTATGCAGTAAATTTCACTGTATGGTCAGTCAAGCTAATAATATATTGATTTAATATTATTTACTGATGGTATGTTTAGATTGAGTTTTCTCTGTTTAAATCAGTGAATTTCACTTGCATAAAAGGGGCCACTGTTTCCAATGAAATTTCACTAATTCTAAGTGTTATTTGGGATACTTGATTCTGCCATTTAAATTAGTGCAATGAAACTGCTTTTTTCAGTCAGTGCATAATTCCCTTTTTTTGTATGTAAATTTTCACTGTTTCAATAAAAGTTACATAAAGTCATTGAATTTTATAGTCGATTCCCATTGATTTCCAAATAGCAGATTCACAATTCTGCCTTCAGTGAATGTCATTGAAAATCAGTGAAATTCAAATGATAGAATATTTGAATCATTTAATTACAAAAGTCTTGTTTATTTACTGATCAATTCTTTTATCAGTGAAAAGTCATTGAAAAAGTATATAATATAAGTAGAGTTTCTCTGCCACGTATTTAAAAAGTTGAAAGATAAACAAATTTGCATACATTGTTCGATCTATTGCTGTATAATGGCTGATTGTGAAACGAGTTGAAAACATAGCAAAATATACATAAAATTTGAATTTACAACGACTTTTTGAAAATCATCGGGAAGTGTCTTCATATATCAAATGCCGAAGCAGAAAAATTAATAGACTTATTTTTTTACCTACGGATTTTCTTTCGGTTTTTCAATTAGACTTACTAAAAATTTGAAGTTCCGTTGAAAAATTGTTGCAAGTTCCTAACTATTTTGTTTTGTATGAATCGTTTTTAGAGCTTCCTATCGGGTGTTTTTATTAAACTTTTGATGTTTCGATCATTTTTTTGAGCAAATTTTGTAATACGGCATTTCATTAAAGACGGAAAAATTTATTTGAATAACTGAAATTTCAAAGTTTCAGACATCATTAATTCATTGAAACTTCGAATAAAACATTTTTTTTTAAATACGATCCAGCTTATGTCATTTTGCTTATTATTGATGATGCAAGATTCTGCAATCGCATTTTATTCTGGATTTAAACATTTAATGTTTTAAGGCAATGACTTTCGAAAATTTCGAAAATTTTCATCTTTTAAATGTTTATTCATTAAGGTCTGTAATAATATTTCCTAGTTTTAAATTTGAACTCATCTGGGTTTAAGAGTAAGGTTTTCTATTTTTTCAATAAAAAAATATAATTTTTTTGAATTAAACTTTGTTTTGTGAAAGTAATAATACTGCGATATAACGCTCTCACAACTTACACTTAATTTACACTAGAATATTAGTACCTGCGCTATAAAATTTGTTAAATTTTGATATGAAACTTCAAAGGCGAATTTTCCAGCTATTTTCATAATTAACGAAAATATTGAAGATGCACAAAGTTGAAATAATTTCCTGCTTTTTAACTTATCCAAAATTTTCGATGACTTTTAAAAAAACTCGAGGATTTTCTAGTTTTCGAAGTTAGCCAAAATTTTTGATTAATCAAATAAAAAATTAAAAATTTTTGAAAATAATAGTGCATGTATTTTTGTAAGCAATTCTTATAAAATATTACATAGTTCTGACTATTAAAATTTAAGACTATTGCATTGTACTTTTTTTATCCGATGATATTTTTGTGTTCATTGAATAACAACTTTAATGTTAATTGAAGTTGAAAAAAAAATTAGACACTTTGTACCACTACTGTAACCTCATTTTGAAAATTAATTATACTTGAAAAAATTCATGGTGACCTTGACCTCTAATAAAAATAACTTGGTAAATTCAACAAATTTGTAAAATACATAGAAATCAATAATAATCTTAAAATATTGACTCATGCGGTTCATTAGAAACAGAAAAATTGTTCAAGACCGTGACTCTTAAAAATAAACGATAATTGTCTTTTTAATGTGTATCTTCGTTGGCTCGTGCAAGTCTACAATCGAACACATTTGCATTCAAATGTTTCTCGAATAAAAGATAACAATGGAATTGTCTTTTTCGCATAATTTTCGCAAAAACGTTTACGTCTATTATACTTCGAAAAAATACGATAAAATATGACTCTCCTATCGAATACAAAAACTAGTAAATTTCAAAACATCTGCTATTTTTGTTTATCCAGGTATTCACCGTGGGGAAAAAAATTTTTGTTTAACTCCAGGTTAGTAAACGCACAAAATCCTGAATAATTCGCTTTGTTGGGTAGATAGATAATAATCGTTATCAGCACTTGATGCGTTGATTAAGCTTTTTATCACACGAAAAATGCAATTTTCTTATTTTACTAAGACAGTAATTTTTCATATATTTTTCGAATGGATATCAAGATAATATTTTTCCACGTTCTATACAGCATGTGACGCAAAAAACTGAATTTATTTTGCTTATTTCGAAAATTCCTAATTTTTCCTTATCTTCAATCATTTTTCGCATTTTCGAGTATATCTATAAAATGACGATTTTCCATAACTTATTTTACAGTAGTGTCAATATCAAATACTTTAATCGATTAACTTTCGATTAATTGAAATTATTTTAAAGGATTTTTCTGGGTTTAGAAGACTTTCTAATAACTTTTAAGAAATTATAGAGCAAAAAGTTTTTTTTACTATTTTTTGATCTTTATAGAGTTATTCCGCGCGCCCGCTGGGCGCGCCACTGCATAACGATGGTTGGTTAAATTTTATAATAAATATCGTAATACACTGGATATATATATTATACATTTTAGTAATGGCTTCGCTAATATATCAAAAAAGGTTTACGATATTTTTGCATTTGTTTCGGCTCGCCTTTTTATTTCGGAAAATAATATAATATCTGCACTGCAAAAAATGGTGTATTGCCACGAGACACTTTTTGACGCCGTTTTTAAGGCGTTCAAAAATGTCTTAGACACACATCTTTTTAACACATAAAAGTAAGACACTTAATGACTGAAGACATGGATTTCGCGTCTTCGTGTTTTCTACGGAGACATGTCTCATATATGTTTTTTTTGCAGTGTGTCACAGATTTATGCGTACAATTCTTTGTGTACATAATGTTTCGTGACTTTGTGATTCGCTTTGCTCCCGAGATATATTTTTAGCTAGAACCGTTTATGATAAAAAAATACTAGTATTGTAAATTAATACGGTTTAAATATAACTGCCAAAATGAACTTAAGTTCATTGGATTCAATTCAAATTTGAATCAATCAAATCAAAGTTCGTTAACAACGAATATTGGCTTATAGAAAATCATACCTATTATTGTTTATTCAACTTAATTGTAAAGTAAGAGAAAAAATTGATGCAATATCGCAATTTTTAGTTTAAAATTTTTTCAATTTTTTATGAAATCACGAGTGGATAGAAAATTTTATTGAGAAATGAAGTTGAGAATTTCGCTATGTAAAGATGAAACCTTTACTGCAAAACAAAAAGAAAAAATTAAACGATTGGACCATTTTGGCCGTGTTACTGAATTATAAACAAAATAACATGTGCTAATCGAAAAAATTAACTTTTTGCCAATATTTAAAAAATTTTCAACGATGAATCAACTGAAATTCAAGCAAAAAAACGTATTCTGTTATTTTCAATGAAGATACAATAAGAAAATTTCCTCGCAAAAAAAAAGACCCAACCCGAATCACTTGGAAGAAGTGAGGTGAAATGACTCTTGAAAAATTCCAAATATCTTTCGTTCTTACAATGGATATATAGAACTGTAATTTGCTAAATATAATTTTTCATAGTCAGCGTTTGGAAAGAGTGTGTTAGGCTGCTCGCGGATTGAGCGTAAGAATCCCCTTTTCACTCCGCTGCGCGCCCACACACTCATTCCAAACGCCGACCAAGGAAAGTACAGTTCGTATCACGGGGCTAGAGCCTTTTCACGCGCGACGAAAACATTCTTGAAACTCGTGAAATTACCTCGTTCCGAGAATGTTGCCTTCGCGCATGAAAAGACGCTGCTAGGCCCTTTGATACGAAATATATTATTTCATACTCTATTGCAATTGTTTTCGATGTGTTTTAAACATTGATTTCTATTACTCAACAAAAATTTTGATCATAAAAAATTGTATTACAGTTATTTTAGATTACTTCAGAAATTTGCACAATTACATACCCTTACAACACAATCATCGAAATCAGGACATGAGGCCAATGATGGGAACGAAACAGACACATCAAATGGTCATTTTGTGCCCAAACCGCCTCATGTCTTGATGTAGAGCACTGTGCTTCGAGGTCATTTAATTATGCTAAAATCCAATGTATTTTTATATGTTCAAAACTCGAGTAATATGAATTTCATCCTTCATTATGACTATTTCACATCAGAATGATATATTAATGTATTAATGCTTCACATTTTTTTATTTTTTAAATAAACATTCATCTCAATAGAAAAAAAAACATTTAATTTCAATAAAAAAAAAAAAAAAACTTTTCTTGCAATCGTAATTTTTATGAAATAATATAATAAAAATTTCGATATTATATCAGTTTCTTTGTCATAATTTTTTTTTTTTTTTTTTTTACAAGTGGTTTAATGCCCAACATCCAATATCAATATCTATAAGCAAAAATTCGTTTTTTGGAAACTACGATTTTTTGGAGTCAAAATGCCCTTTCAGCGATCATATCTATGCTTTTTTTCCTTTAAAATTTTCTAAGCTTCTTATATCATTCTCAACAAAAAATCAATAATTTTTGTATCAAAAGCTTTCACTCCCCGTGGTTCTTTTTATTCCTTTTTTTATGAAAATTTTTGTTCGTTGCTAATGTATAATCTTGAAAGTTTTTAAGAATGTGTGATTATATTTTGAACTATACAAAAAGTATGCTCCCGCATCTTGAATACTATTGGCAGCATATTTACAGCAGCGTGAGATTGGTGAATAATTATTCATCTCAATTATCAACACGACATTATTGTTCAAAAATGTAATTCGATTGATACAGTGACATTGAACTCATAGCTTTTAATATTTGTTGATACGAACCAGTACATAATTATAATAAACAACATGTTTCTGTAAAAAAAACTTATGAAAATCTCACGCAATATAACTTCCTATTCGAAATTTTTTTAATTTTTTCCATGAATGTCAAAAAGGAATTTCTATAATTTACTAAGCCCTGGAATATTTTTTCCTTTGAAAGTAAATCTTAACTAATGACCCTAAATTAAAACTTTTGTAATTAAACCAATTTCAGTCGAATAATAGAATTTTAAGAAAATAAAGCCTAAGTATAACTGCAACAATGTCACATTGACTTTGAAAATTCGAACTACCAACTAATTCTGTTTACAGAGATTAACAGTGACAGTTGTTTATTAAACAAAAAAAAATTTTTTTAGATTCAGAAACAAAATTTATGCGATGTCGAAATTTGCAAAATAAAGAATTTTTCCTTATTTTACAGAAATAATACAAAATAACCTTTTCTTTATGTTTGACATTTGGCAATGCTGGCACGTGTCTTTTGTTTTATCATGTTTTAAAAACAACAGAACACGTTTCCTGCCCGACGCGCGCGGGATTCTTGTTTGAAAAAGTCAGCTTTAAAAAGCTGGTCGTGTATTTTTTAAGAATAAAAAAAAACCAGCTTCAAGCTGGTCATGTGTTTTTCAAGAATGGGCATTTCGCGACATTTCGAAACATCAGCTGGCATGTGTCTATTCGTTTATAAATTTTTCGTGACACTTCCCTGCATTAAATGTCAATGCAGACACGTGTCTTTTGTTTTGAAAAACACAGGGCACGTCTTCTGCTTGATATGCGCGCGCATTTCTGATCTGAATAGACAGCTTCAGACCGTGGCGTGTATTTTTTAAGAATGCACTAATTTTCAATAATTAATTATATTTAGTTTCATGTTTTATTTCATAGCCCTAGAAAAAGATACTTTTAATGAATATCTGATAAATTTTTCAGAATCTTATCAAAAATTTTCATATGTTTCCTAGGTTATTTTTATTCGTACTATTATTTAAAAAATATGAAAGTAATCTGAAGTTACATAGCTCTCTGAATGCTCAATATGTATTTTCATTTTCAATTAATTTTGTATACTTTTTTAATTGAAAATCGAAAATCTTCCACTATCGTATCATTAAATTAATCTTATAATATTTTTGATTATGCAGTAAAGGAAAAAAATGTTTTTAATTCATAAAGTTGATCTCAAAATTTTTCTGAAATCATAAAACTCTTGAAAATCACAAAATCGTCGTTTCGTCATCAAATGTATACCTTTTTACACATTTTCAAATATGATTTGCATAATACATGCAATCTTTACTTTGATTTGCGATAAGAAGTTATACAAGATACCTCCGCAAGAAATATTTACCTACTTCAGTTTTTTTTAATCTACTCTAAATTTTAAAAGCGTATTTCCTGAAAAAAAAAAACTCTACAAAACTAGCGCTAAATATTTTGAGAATGTTTTAGAAAATATTTTTAAAACATGACATAAAAACACTGATTGTGAGTGAGATTCAATATCTGTCTTATTAAAAACGTTTTTTTTAAACATGTAAGAAAATTATCATCTGTATAGTTTTCTAATTTTTTTCCTCTTTTTGAAATTATACTATAAAAACTTTAAAATAAACGAAACTCAAAAAAAAAATTTTCATATCGACATCTGATTTTTTCAGATGCGATTTTTTCTAACATCAATATGCATAATCGTGAAATTGATCGTTGTTTCCATGGAAATGGAACAAAACTCAAGCACGAATTTTTCGCTCGCAAACTCTACGATTCCGGAATCCCCAATTCAGGACCAGTGTTTTTATCAAAAAGTATCGGAATGTCCAAACGTAGAATCTGGCGAATGTCTTTGCAAACGAATGTCTTATGGAAATAGTCGCGAAACGAATGCTGTACTTTGTTGCAATTTGGACCATATTACTTTGGAGCACGGATTGGCTTGTGCAAGTGCGAATATATTCAATCATCAAACAAAAAGTTAACTTTATTTTTAGAAGTGGCCAGGGTTACTAACAAATTTTTCGTTGATTATGTATGTAAATTTCTCTAAATGATTTAGAAAATTTTCGTTAATGATTATTCTCATTAGAATTCTTCTATTAAAATTGATGACATTGTTTTTCCTGTTTCTGTATTAGATTTTCCTGTAAATATATCATACGTGCACATAAGAAATTCAACATTAGACACGTTCAACGCAAGCGAAGTTCGATGGCGAATGCTGAAATCTTTGGCCATAACCGATGGAAAAATAAATCGTGTCAGAGGAAAATTTTTAATGATGAGCCCAACGGTTTGTTTGAATCTTTCGAACAACGGACTTTTGGAAGTTGACAACAATTCACTTACTAGGCTGGTGCAACTTACTACTTTGGATCTTTCTTACAACAATCTTACCCATTTGCCAACTTTGAATACCATGAATGGTCGCGATTTTTGGCTCGACATTTCTGGTAATAAAATATTTCATTGCCAAACTGTGGAGTTGTTATGAATAGGTCACTAAAATTTTGAAATATCTAATTATTTCCTTCAAATTATATAGCAACAATGTCAACTAACTTTTCCTCGGAGAAATATTTCACATTGCTAAAATTCCTCTCGTAAAATTAAATTTAAAATTTTTTTCTCAGGAACAAACGCTCTTTGGTGCCACGACATTTACCAGTATATTAACAAAACCGGCGATAAACAAATTAATTTTAGCAGAGAAAACGAAACTGTTTGCTCAGCAAGCAAAACCTGGCATTGGTTCAACTCAACGGAACAAGTTCCATTACAACAAGTCCGTTATTTGAGTTTGGTAAGTTTCTCGCCAATCTCATTGCTATATGAGAGAAAATTTTTTAAACGTTTCGAGTCTTTTTTTGCAATGTGACATCCATGAGAATTCAAAAGTGTCAGCCAAGTCTGAAGATGACAGTTACAGAAATTTATTTAAAAAAAACTCAGAATCGTTTTTTTTTTATTCAAATGTTATTCAACTACAGAGTTTGTATTAAAAGATCAATTCATTAGATTTAAATAGTTAAATTAAAACATGCTGAAAAGATTAAAGTTGTAATAATATTTCAGAAATTATATGTCATTTTTTAACAAAAGTTATATATTTTTAAAAGTAAAAGTTAATTTTTAAGATATTATGATGCTAGAATAAATGTTTGAATTTTCCCCTCTCCTTTCAAACGAAGAATTCATTAAAAAAACAAACAAAAACTTTTCTAGGTAATGTAAATAGATAGAGCAGAAAAATTTTTAATGAAAAAAACCACTGTTTCTATATATTTCAGTTGCAACTTCAGTGCCCAAACGGAGAAAATTGGCGTTGCCTATGCAATTTTTCTAGATTCGATATAAAAACAGGAGAACAACCAACTTTGTCAGTTACTGTTGATTGCAGCAATAGGCAATTAATGGAATTGCCAGAAAAATTGCCTCCTAATACAATTGCTTTAAACGTCTCTTACAACAATGTAAAAATTTATTATTCAGCAAAAATTCACTTGGAACAACTGCCTATTTGATTATTTATTTTTCTTACAAACTATTTAGATCACTGTGCTAGACGACATAAGCATAAATCCATCTTACGAAGATATTCGTGAATTTTATGCCGATCACAATAATATTCCTTCAATCAATAAATTGGAGGGCTCAAAATTTTTGGACAAATACGCAATACTCAGCCTGCGTTTCAACAAAATCAAATCAGTAATTATATTCATCATAAATTAATTGCAATAATAAAAGTTTCTTTTTATTTGACGGTTCCTATAAATTTCCTTTTTACAGTTACCAACTTACATTTTGGCACCGAATTCACAAGATAAAAATTTCGCTAATAGGATAGTGAAACTTGGAGGAAATGAGTTGCAGTGCGATTGTAACACTGCAAAGTTTGTTAAGGTAATTTCAGCGATTTCGTACTCTTGGAGAAATTTCATTATTTAATTTTCTGGTTTAGGAAATTTCGCAATTTAAAACAAATCATTTGAACTCTAATTTTTTGAATTCCAGGTGTGGTTGCAAACGAGAATTTGGGATCCAGATGAAGTACTGTGCGAAAACGTGAAAGAAAAAGTAATCGATTTGGAACCGACGAAAATGTGCGTGAACTCGGGCGATTGGACCGATTACATTTACTACATAATTGCCTTGGAAATTTTGTCGCTCATATGCATCACTGCCAAAGTTTCCTATGACTACTGGGTCTTTAAAAGCGCAGGATATTTGCCTTGGCCCGCAAACAAAATGCCCAAATTGCCATGTGATTGGCTGTGCGAAACTTAGCTCAACTTGGGAATATTTTAAACAATTATTCAAAAATTCATGGGAATTTTCCTCTCTAAACGATTCAAAATTTGAAATGCTCAACAAAACTTTTAGAATGAATTTTGAAACGCATCAATCAACATTGATGAAAAACTGATATTGCTCGTTATTTATAAATGAAATCATTTATTCATTTAAGATTTCTCCCATCCATGACGCACGGAAAAATCATTACAAGTCGATTTTTTTATACACATGCTATTTTGTAAGATGTTTCTAAACGCTCAATTTTGTCTTGCCTTAGTGACAAAAAAGTTTACAAAATTGTTTTTTTTTTTTTCGTTTGTATAATAAAATGTTTTCTATTAAACAATCGCAAATGTATAATTGTTACATTTTTACCTTAAAACTTTTCCTTTCATTCCGATTTTTTCTTCGGCTTCGAGATCCCACTTTTGTTACTCTTAATTTTCTTATTAGGCTTTTTCTTTCTATTTTCCTCAGTTTTCTTGTTTGATTTTCTGAATTTTCGAGGAGCCGGTCCGATGCTTTCTCTCTTTGGAGCAGAATTTTTCAGCTGTTTCGCTTTTCGTTTGTCATGTTTTTTCATAGCCAACATGTAATCTGGCACGTTTTTGCAGCCTGATTTTTTCATCAATGCAGCAATGCTTAAACGAAAATATACAATAGTCAATGTTCAAAATTTTAGGGATTACCTAATTATTTTTCTGAAATTCTAGATAAATATTGTTTTTTCTTTCACCTTCTCAAATTTACAGTATCTTCTTTTGTGAAAAACGTGACTGCTCTTCCTGGCTGCCCAGCACGACCAGTTCGGCCTATAAAGAAATGAGTATTATTTCTGAAATTACAATGTATAAAACGCATTTCTACCTGAGATTTATAAAAAAAATCTGGTATTATTAAATATTCTTTAACTTAAGTCAGATACTTTCTCTGAAATTGAAAAAAATACCTAGGCATACACAAATGAAGTCCAGGATTGAATGAAAAAGATAAATATATCAAAAGAAATATCAATATATTTAATTATTACCAATCCTGTGAATGTAAGAGATGGCAGAAGTTGGGAAATCGTAATTAATCACAAGGCTGACGTTTTTGAAATCAATTCCACGACTCATGAGTTCAGTACAAACGAGTACCCAAATTTTTCCCTCCCTGAAGTCTCTCACTACATTGTCTCTCTGTAAAAACAACAATGTGTAAAATTTAACAAGAAATTTACTTTCTGAACTTCATTTTGTGAAATATAAAAAGTACCTGAGTTTGGGTTTTGTCAGCATGAATGACGTCAATATGTATACCATCGTACATTAACTCATTGAACAATTCTTCAGCTCGTTCTTTGCTTTGCACAAAAATCAAAACTGGTGGAGTCACACCCTGCAAAAAAGAAATACATTATAAGCAAAATTTTTAAAAACCTTGAACTCAAATTTTCTTTACCTGTTGAATCATTTCTCTGAGAGCAAACATTTTCCCCCTTTCATTGCCAACGAATTTCAGGGACTGCTTCACATTCTCTGGTACCGAATTTCTGAAAAAACCATATTGAGTTATTAAAAAATCAAAAAAATTTTTCATAAAAATTTTTCCTAATAATTGGGTGTTAATTGAAGTTTCTGGAAATCACTAGTTTTTACAATATTAAATTACAAGTTTACAAACTTTTGGCCAATAGTGACAGTGATGAGCCTTTTCATATTTTTTTGGCACCATTTTGTGGCAGCATAAGTAGCTGTCGCGCTGAACATTGCACACTTCAAATCAGGATTTGTGCAAGCTTTCACAATTGTTTGCAGTTGATCACGAAAACTTCTCAAGGTATCTTCAAAAAGTTTGTCAGCTTCGTCGACGACGAACCATTCGACACTGAAAACAATAAAATGAAAATTAGAAATTTCACATGTGATGAAATTGAGTTTCTTCGTTATTCAAGTTACTTTTGAAGAGTGATGTGTGGTGGGTCTTGTGTCAGTAGAAATTCCAATCGCTTCGGAGTTGTAATGAGAATATCTGAAAAAAAAAAAAAAAAAAAAAAACTTATTTGTTATTTACAGTATTCTTGGATTCCAACAAATTTTTTGATCTCTTTTCAAACAAATGTAGGAATTTTTGAAGCAAATTTTTAAAATATTTAAGTTTTCGAATTGACATTACCGAAATATAATATTATTTAGGATATAATTAAGCTGAAAATTTTCTTAGACTTGAAATAGTAATTGATGCTATTATTTTCAAATGAATGAAGTAGAAAAATTTGAAAACATTTTCTTTTACCATAACTTTGGGAGCTTTTAGGTCCATATTTTTCGAGGGCTTTATTGGTATTGTTGATGATGTGAATCCTAAAATCTCGACCCTCGCTGAGTTTCAAGCACTCTCTATAAGTTTGCTTTGCCAATTCCCTCGTTGGACTCAATACAACAGCACGAAATCCCTTTTTTTGGGGACCTTGCAACTGATGAATAATTGGCAACAAAAATGCAGCTGTTTTTCCAGAACCAGTGGGAGCGTGAGCCAAAATCTGTCTTTTCTAAAACATTACAAAAACTCTGCAAGACACCAAGCTCCAAAAATGATATTTCTATTTACTTACTTGAAGCATTGTTGGGATGGCTTGCATTTGAATAGGAGTTGGCTCATTGTAACCGCAATTTTTTAGATTTTGGAGCAAATCTTCTGGAACTTGATAAATCGTTGCAAGTTCTTTGAAATTTTTAATGTACAGTGGGATTCCAGTCCCAAAAACTGAAATTTTGTGTTGGTTTCTGAATTCATTGACCTACAAAGTTGCACTTTTAAGAAACATTTTTTTAACAATGATCCTGATGATTGTCGACAATGTGATACCTTTGATTTTTCAATCCAGAGTTTTTTGTCCTTTGTTAACTCTTTTTTCTGCTTTTTCGGTAGGTTTTTTGATACAGACATTCCTGACATAAATTCAAAATGATCTTCATTTTCTGTTTGGTCTTTTTGTTCTTCACGCAATTTTCTTTTCATAGCGGTTTTGGAAACTTTTTCTTCTTGTTGGGTAGATTCTGTTTTGATGTCATTTTGAATTTTTTCTTCTTTCGGTTTTATTAACTAGAAAAATTCATTGTAAATTTTGTGTTGGTTTTTGTGTTAGTTGGTAAATTCATTGTAAAATAAAAAACTTAATTTTTTATTTTAGTATATAAATTGGAAAAAAATAAACCAAATCCTTGAAATCTTACTTTGGTTACAATTGAGATACAATCATCAACGATTAACAACATTTTGATTCCTTAAACAGTAAAAACTACATTCAATCAAGTATATTTTTAATTAGAAACGGTTGCAATTAATATAAATGTAAGCATATTGATCTGAAGAAAATTAGTTGGCTGATTCAAATTTGGTGAAAATAATCTTACTACTGAGAACTAAAAGTTCCATACATGTAAAATAATAAATTTTATGTTGTTTTGAAAAATGTGTTGAATATTCTAGTTATCTTTTTTACACAGTAAAGAATAAAATTTGAATGAATTAAAAGTATTGAAATATACATATATATAAATAATGAACAAAAAGAGAATTGCTATTATAATTCCATGGCTTCCCGGCATAACCGACAAAGTCACACATGCCATAAGGCTCATTTTACATGATATTCTGATAAAATTTTAAACGAGGTGGCATGTGTGACTTTTTCGGTTATGCATGTGAGCCACAGAACTATTAATATAAAATAATTGGCAAAGTTGATGAAAAAGTTACTTAAAAATTTTGAAACAGAAAGTGAATTTTTATTTTTCCCGAACATCATTCAGAAAATTACCAGTAAAATTTTAGATATTGTTGAAAATAGAAAAAAACGGTTTTTTTTAGTAGCGAAAAAAAATAATATGTGAAAAATACATGAAAATAAATATTATATTTTTTATAATTTAAATTATATAAATATTATTAAATAAGGTGACAATAACAACCACAATATATCTTGAATTAGAAGTTACAACACTCACATTAAAGAACAACCAAACTGTGGTTATTCGAAAAAATTATAATAATGATAAAAATTATTTTTTTTGTTGTTCAAATGAAATATTACTCGAATTTATGTTACTTGTAAAATAATATCAATAAAAAGTTCAACTAATGATGTAAGCAATAAATAGCAATTTTTCTATAATTTACAGAAAAAAATATAAAACATCTGGAAAACTAAAAATGGGGTAAAAACAATCGAAATTATAATATTTCCAGTTTCTTATTGATAGACTAGAAAAATGAAAACTTTAGAATATATTATATATTGTATTGATAATGATATATTATATAGAATATTATTATTATTATATTTTACCGATTATTACATAACAGTTGTTTTTTTACGTGGAAATCTACCCGATAAATATTTTAGTTGAGGTTATAAACATTGGAAGAACTTACCTTGAATTTTTCAGCATCTGCTTTGAACCGCTTAAAATTGAATTTTGCCCCATTGGACAACTGCTCGAAAAAGTTTTGAGTACTCATTTTTAAAAGGAAAAAATTAATTGTTCATCTGTTTGATAAAAAAGAGTTTTTAAAAGTTGATATGTAGTACTGTGCCCCACTTGATCAACAATATGTACCAGTAGCTCAAGTAGCATACACAATACCAAACAGTATAAGCATCAACAAGCATGGAAACATAACCTCAATTCATAAAGTGAGTCCAGCTGACTGCCAGCTGATTATAATTCGGGCGGATTCGGTGATATATTTAGATATAGTTCGTTTGAGCCGAGTCCGCCCGAACGAACGGTGACATATGTATACCCAAGCACATTTGATTGGACAAGTATGCTAGCAAATGCGATTTCAAAATATCTTTTTTGCCTTTTACACATTAAAAACGAGCGTATTTAAACACGTTTCGACATACACAAATGAAGTATTTCAAGCCAACATGCAGGCTGTCGGCAGGGAAAAGGGGGATCCTTTTAACCCGGCGGACTGAATGCCCCCCCCCCTGCCCCTGCCGACTGTTATCTTCTCCAGCCTCCGTGTTGACCTTCAATACTTCATTTGCCATGTCGAAACAGTTTTAATAGCTCATTTTCAATGTTTTCGAGGCAAAAAGTATCGTCTGTACCTCGGAGCAATAACAGCCGATTAGGTCTCGTGTGATTATACTATTTTATCGTGTGAATATATTATTTTATCATAGCGATCCAAAAAGCCTACTTTTTTATCGGCTTTTTCTCCCGCTACGATAAAAAAAATCGTTTGCGCCACGGAAAAAACTAAATTTCTCACGAGGGTGTAAGTTATTTTTTCCCTAGATGCAAAATATACTATTTGACAGCTTTCCAAATTTTTTCTGAATTCCATCTCAAAAACTTTAACAAAAGGTAACGAAATGAGAAATAAAATAATCATCATTACAAAATCATAATTATTTCAGTCAGTTTAATTTTGATAAAAAAGTACAAAAAACACCATATGGAAATAATGAACAATTAATTTCTATTTTATATATGGAACGCAGAAAAAAAAAACGAATCAGAACCACCCATATTTGTCTTCTTCTTCTTCTCCCTCTGAGTCATCGGAACCAACGTAATCAGTATGGTCGAAAAAGTCTTGGTCATAGCGATAATTGTCTCCGCCATAAGAAAATTCTTCCTTCATATCTTTCCTTTCATTCTCCTCATAAAAAAAGGTGGCTCGAAGAATGCTCACATAGTTCATGTAATTAAAATCTGTGCAAATTTTCATCACCATCTCTATTGGCAACTTGATTAAGAAAACACGATTCAATTCAAGCATTGCATCATCTTTGACATTGATTTGCCTGATTTTTCTAATCTTGTTTTCCAAAAGAGCTAAACATCCATATCGAGAGAACTGATCCAGGATCTTGGGCAGTATTGGAACTCCTTGCAACGCCTTGCTGATTTTCTCTGTTTCCTTGTTCAGAATACCCGAAAGACTGATGTCACCAACAATAATGGTCTGCCTCATTTTCAGAATCTCTCCAATGATCTTTTGCTTCGTCTTATTATTCGACTCCTTCAACATTTCTTCAAGTTCAGCGCTTTTCATTTTCAGAGCTTGCTCACGAAACATTTTCATCCTCAGGAATTTTGAGAACATTCTGGAGATGGCGCATTTAGGCTCTACCTTCGTACGGAAATCCTTGAAATAAAGTGGAAACGTTAAAGGTTGTTAACAAACATCGACGACGACGAAATCACGGAAAAATTACGTGCAGTACACACCATTAAGTAAACGTAAAAAGGTGTTCTGTAAGAGTTTTTGGTTAAATTTACCTAACATCATATACATGAAATGAAAGTGTTTTTATAGGAATTCAATTTTTATATCATGTGTTAGAAATCCTTTCTTAAAATGATGAACTGAATTTTGTGACATTTGTTATTTGAGGACCCATGAGTAGTGATAAATTAATAAATGAAAACAAGTCTCAGTTCACGTCATGATGCTTAGTTTTTTTCCAATTTTGTGAGTCAATATCGAAAAATGACATGTTATTGTTTGTGTGTGCATAATGAAATTTTGAGGCTAATATAGATTCCGCGGTTAACATTTGATGAAATGTCATCCTAACAAATTTTTCGTGCTTGAAGAAAATACGGTATGAAGTGCTTTGAAAAAATAATGATGAATAATCATTGTTGTTTTTTTTTTTGGAAAAACCAAACTTGCATGTTTGTTTACTTTTTGAATTTTTCAAAGTGATGTTTAGCAATACGTCTTATTTTTTCAGTTTGTTGCATAAAAAATTGTTTTTTCAATTCCATTATTATCTAATTTGACATAAAATATACAAAAACTGTCGTTTTCTTAAGTTAATAATTTTCAAAATTAAATGTTTAAAATTTGTAATCCAAAACTTGAATTTGAAGGATATAAAATAAACTTGAATTTTGGAATTTCTATATTGACATACAAAATCGATTAAATATAGCATCAATTGTTTTCGAATAAAAATCAATTTTTATAACTAAACATAATTGCACAAAATAATAATAGTCATGATTAATTTCAATTATTCATATTTTATATATTTTTTTAAATTGATAATTATTCTCTTTATTATGAAAATTAAATTATTAGAAATTAAATAATTGGAAATAAAATTAGATATTAGAATTATTTGTTTAAATTATTAGGTACAATAAAGTTGTGATTTATTATTTTATTTATTTATTTTCAATGACATAATCTGTAATTTGTTCACTTCAGTTCTCAAATAAAATTTAATTAAGTACAGTACTATACATCGAATCATTAATACCCAGTAAACATTTTGGTCCCAGAAACACATCATTATTGACGCCCAGAAAAGGGTAGCGCTGTGACCGCAGTTGCAGGCAATTCTGGGGCCACAGCGTGGGGCCGTGGAAACGTGGGTCCAGAATTGATCGTTCGTGGGATGCTGGACTGGCAGATGAGTCATCAGCGCCTCAGCCTCAGAATTGCCTAATTCTGGGGCAAAAACTTGGCCCACGCCGTGGGGCCTATGTGGACCCCACGTTATGTTTACTGGGTAATATAGTATAACATCATTTGAATTATATGAATTCCGAATCATTTTCCTCCATAGAATCAAATATTTTAATAATTTCAAAGATCAATTCAATATTCTAACTATAATTAGAAATTATTTCATAATTTTTTTATCAAATTCGAGTACGATGACGTATACATATAGGTAAGTGAAAAATAGATATATGCATATTTCATTAATTTGAAAAAGTTCTACTTTTAGGATATCCTTTCAAAGATGAATTTTGTCTATTAAGTTTCCAAATGTATGTAAATATTTTTTGAAGGAAATTACTCTCAATAAATTAGCAGAGCCATATTGTTGAAGATAATAAAAACTTTATTTCACTTTTTGCTGTATCAAAATTTGAGAATTCAAAATTTTTCAAAAATTGTTCAAAGTGTAGAATAAAATAGTGTTTAAAATTGACCACTAAAAAATACATAACAAGTGAACAAACCAAAATTTAAATAATTAAAACGAGAAAAAAAGTTTTGAAATCACGAAGTAACAAAAATGTAGCAATTTATTCTCAAAATAGCCATTTTTGTTCATGATCCAAAAGTATCATTATACAGACACAATAACAAAAAGACGTATCTATATAATAAAATATCAAAAAGATAGAAAGGAGGTTTCTTTTTCTTCATTTATCTCATTCATATTTCAGGTTCAGGTAAGGTGAAAAATTGTTAACGAATTTTTTCAAGGGCATCTTATTTGTTGCTACACTGTAAAAGTATGGTAAATTTTCCATGAAAGTATATTGAAGTTTTTAACGTGTACCTTGAATGGAATTTTTCCCAATGATCGCTCTTGAAATTTTCTATACGTGATAGAAATTATTTCTCAAATCTTGGTAAAATTATAATAATTTGTTGTTTGTTCTATGTGTATTGAAATAATGTAAAATCATTCTTTTACCATGATAAAATACTTGCCATATTAATTCCCAAGAAAACAGCTTTGAAAGATCTTATTAAATTTAAATTTTGCGGAAATAAATTATTGATTGATAATAAAATATTTATTTGGCTAACATTTATTTGTGAAATCAATTTCAGACTCTGTAATGCAATTTTTCCATATTTTAAATGCAATCATCAGATTTGATTGTATGGTTCGATCGCTAATAAATTTAATGGTGCTTCCAAACAAATCGACGACCTCTCGAGCAAAACTCAAGTGCGCTCTACGCAGATGATATAAAATCAAATATTCTAATTGTCAGCAGCAACATTTTCTCACTAACCAAACCAGATTGGTCCGTTCGAAACAGTCAGCAGTCAGTCATTTTGAAAGTTTAGGTACTTTTTTTGATTCTGTCCAAATGATGATTCTTGTATCGCGCTAATTTGATCTAGTATGGATAAGTATACCTTGAAGTCATTTCTGTCTTTGTCCACCTGCTTCATGTATGGCTGCTCTGAAGTCCAATGAAAGGTGGAAGGTAATGAGTATTCGCCGATCGCGTATACCTTGGACCTCTCCTCTTCTACTTCGTAGACATTTACACTTTTTTCACGTTTGGAGTAGAGAGCGTCGTACTCGCTTACAATATCAGCTGCATCTCTGCCCTGCTTGTCCTTGATCGTCAAGTCTGCGTCACGCAACAGTAAGGCAACTGCAACTGTGTAAACACCAGCTCCCAGAGCCACGTGGAGGGGAGTGCGGCCCAACCAATCTTGGGCATTGATGTCAGCACCGCCATAGTCCAGCAAGGTTGTCGCTGTTTTTACGTAACTACGAGTAGCAAAGTGAAGTGGTGTACTTTTCGAAAACGTTTGTGCGTTGATATCAGCTCCTAGGATTATCAGACTGCGGACTGTATCTATGTGACCGCGACATGCCGCAAAGTGAAGGCAAGATTCTTGTTTCACCGTCGTTTGATTGATATCCAAGCCCTGTTTCATAAGATATTCTACTACTTTTTTTTTTCCGCAATAAGCTGCATAGTGGTGATAGTACAAGCTGCCTCTAAATGGCATTTTTTCATACATGTTTGCTCCTGCAAAACGATCATTATGTTACAAACGCAAACATGACCAGAAAAAATTGTCAGTGTGAGTTTAATAAGAAAATATCGTTTCCTGGGTATCTTTAATGCAGATTTTCAGTGATTTTAGTTTTTTTATTCATACTGTATTTATATAATTGAAATTACTTTATGTTATGTATATAAATCATTGTATAAATGTTTCGAATGTATTGCTCTCAATTTCAAAGTTTTGTGTATAATTGAAAAATTGAGATATTTATAGGTTTTAGGTATTGTTAGTATTATTTTTTTTGTATTTTTTAGTATTGATGAAATTTCTAAGTATTTCCCAGTATTTTTAATTATTACTAATTTTTGTGAATCACTATATGTATAGTTAATTTTTAGAAATCGATGCTCTAAAATTCAAATCAATATAAAAATTTAGTATTTCAAAGATTTCTGAGAAAAATCTACATAGATTTTAAGTATTTTATAAATTTCTTGTATTTTCGTATTTTTGTATATTTAAAAAATTTTGTAGTGTTTTCTAGTATGTTTAAAAATTTTTAGTGCTTCGATGTGATTTTTAGTGCATTCACATTTTCAGAGTTTTATGTTCTAGAATTAGAAGTTTTATTGATCTTAAGTATCAAATTAGAATTTTTAAAAACATAACTCCCATAGATTTCTACCACTTTTATTATTTTTTGAATGTTTATATGATTTGAAAGATTTTCTGGTATTTTTTTTATTTTTATGTAGATTTCTAGAAGTTCCTTATTTTGAGTTAGTGAAATCAGGAATTCTGACTTTCATTCAACTTATAAACTTACATTAAATTATTTTTTGCAAAACATGCAAAAAAGTTGTACTTCGAGGACCTGTATGGCCGCATCGAACACAACCATTTCCGCCCGACAAACGCTTCACTCCCTGAATACACGCACTGAAGCAAAAACACACGCAGTGACGCATTGCTCCAGCACGTGTCTCCGGGGACTGAAGCATCTGCCGATCAGAAATGGGCGTATTCGACGCGGCCGTACAAGTCCTCCAAGTACAATTTTTTCGCGTGTTTTGCAAAAAGTATCGTTTGCACCTCGCACCGCGGACGTGGCTTTTAGGACGAGGACCAATTTATCAGCCTCGGCTGCGCCTCGGCAGATAAATTGGTCCTCGTCCTAAAAGCCACGTCTCAGGTCCTCGGTACAAAATATACTATTTCGTAAATTATATTTTTAATGTTTTCTAGGTCTTAGCTAAGTAGCTTTTGTACAATATTCACTCGTTTTTAATATATATTATTATAATTTTTGTATAATTACTCATTATAATCATATTCAATTTTGAAGTGAAATGATCAATAATTTTATCTAAATTTGAAGAGACGATTCAATTTTTCAAACACCCCCCCCCCCCCTTGCCGCCACACTGAACCCAAAAAAAGAAAAAAGAATATTTTGCACCAACGGCAAAAAAACTCTTGTAAGGAGAAGATTTACTTTGCTAAAAGTAGGGATGATTCTTTTGTTCATTCACCATAGCAATTTAACATGTTGCACTTTTAACTTGTTGATCGCCATCATCAAGCAACTACAGTTCTCTGCTCCTACACTGGTCGGATCAGCTCCTTTTTCCAAGAAGCTCTTCATATGACGCCCATTCCCCTTCTCAATGGACAGTTGAAGCAAGGCCCCTGGCAAGGCAGTTCTCCTCGTTTGGATTGATAATAGTGTTACCGTTAAGACCCAACTTCGCCAAATGTTCGAATTTTTCCTCTACCCTGTCATCCGTGCACAACAAATGTGCCACAAGATCCATATTCTTGGCGTCGTACAAGTCAAATTCAAAGCCCGCGTCGATCAGGTCAAAAAGCAAGACATCATCATCCTCGTACTTTTTTTAGTCAGGATTTTGTGCGCGCTTGAGGTACATACTCGTGGCCTCAATGAATGCCCTTCTATTGCCCACGGAAGTTTTAGACAGCGATGGTTTACTTTTTAACAAATTGATCAGCGAATAATTCTCGTTTCTAACAGCATAATACAGTGCGCTATTATGCAGATTGTCCTCAAGATTTGGATCCGCTCCTTCCTCAAGTAACTTTTTACAGAAACTCGTGCATGTCCAAGATTTGATTTTGGCAGCTTGGATAAGAGCCGTTTCCCCGATTGAGTTCCGGACGTCTATGTGGATGTCATGGTTAAGCAAGGTGTTAAGCATCATTTCGGACTTTACGGCGATGGCGCAATGAATAGGATGACCAAAATTCGTCCCAAGATTGATGTCAGCCTCATGTTCCAGTAGAAGGTCAATGATGTTTTGTGCTTTTTCTTCGACAACCAGTGAGTTTATGCTGGACTGGATAACAATCATCAAGGGGGTTTGCTCATTGTGGGATAAAGCATTTGGACAAGCGTAATTAACTAGTAGCCAATCAACTATGTAGACATTTTTGCTTCTGCATGCCACGTGTAGCGCTGTTTCTCCGCAGATGTTTACTTCGTCAATCTGAAATTTTTTTATGTATTTCAGTTGGTGGTGAGAGTCTCGAGGAGATTTTGAAGGACTGAAAATTCAATTTTTGTAGGTACACTGCTCGATCTCAAATCAGACCATCCCAAATCGGACGAAATTTCTTTCAGAAAACGGACGATAAATCGAAATCTGATTGGCTCTCAGCTAAAGAGGTTATCTTTACAATAAGCATGGCATTCATACTGCGCAAGCGCTGCTCACTTTCAGAGCGGAGCCCCCACTCCGATCACGTCCGATTTGGGATTTATTCAGGATTTTTTTCGTCCGATTTGAGATCGAGCAGTGTACTTTCCAGGAGCTACAATTCAATGACATTATGTTTTCGAATCTTGAAAATTGCAATATTATAAATTTTAGACTTCTCAATTCTTAAGTAAAATGTAACGGAATCGTTAATTTTAAGATAGGTTATTTCAGAATACTGAAATCCAGACAAAAGAATTCGATCATCCAAAATTCCATAAATGAGAGAATTCTGGAATTTCAAACTCTATAATATTATAGAGCTATACTTTCATCATGGCTAGAATTATGACTTTGATCATTTATGATTATAAAATTTTGTATTAGAAGTATCAAATTTTAGAAATTTATATTGTATAATTTATAAATTGAAGGATTTTGATTTTTTCAGGAAAGAATTTGAAAGCCTTAAAATGTATTCTTATGATTTTCAATCCTTAAAAACATGACTTATAAATTTTACTATGTAATAATCAAGAACTTCGGATTCTATTTTATAAATCTATAGAATCTTGAATGATTAAATTAAAAAGCCTAAAAGTCAAAATCATTATATTCTTGTACGAATTATTTCATCAGTTTAATTTTGAGTAAGAAAATATGAAATTCTGAAATTCGAAATTCCAGACTCGTTATTCATAAACTAGAACACAACAGAATTAGAATATATTTTAGAATAGAGTATCATAAATCTAACTTGAAGACTTTTAAGAGTATAGAGGTCTATCTCTATAGACAAAAAAAGGTAAAGGAACGAAAGATTATTCATTTTTTATCAGAAATTTAATTTTGTTGAGAAACTTTTAGATGCCAGTTTAAAAGTTGCATCCAAAATCGGTTTGTCTATTATGATTATTATTTTTTACTGCATTTTTAGAAAGCTATGGGATCATTAATTTGAAAATCAGTTTGGTCATCACTGACCAAATCACCGATTTTTCTCAAACTTTTTAAATAGTCACGTAAACTAGTTTGAAACATACGTATATTTTATTTTGGGCTTAAAATTGGCTTTTGTCGAGAAATTCAGATTTTAAATTAGGTTGTCGAATTCAGAGTAACCTCACTTTTGTCAAAAACTATTTTTTAAATCCTTATTTCTCATCAGGAAATCTATGGATTTCAATAATTTTTGTATGAGAACGTTCGAAATTGTACGAAATTTATGAATAATGCATTGAAAATATTTATTGTAACGTTGTTGAATTGTTACTAGCGTAAATAAAAAAAAGTGTAAAAAAATTTTGAGTGAATAGTTTTCATATTGCATCATTTTTTTTCTCCAGTTTTTTTTCATTGATTGATAAAGGTATAAACTACCCGGAAAACCAAGCCTGGAGACCAGATCGGCCCAAGAATCTGGGCACCAGAAACTTGGTCCAGAATAGGTCCAGAGAGAGCCTTGATAAACTCAATCAAGATCTCCGCTCAAGATTTGATCCAGTCATGGTCCAGATCGCACCCATGATTTTGGGCCAGATCTGCACTTTAATGCGGAAGTAGAAATACCCTAGTTTTGTACCAGGTTCTGGAAATAATTACAACCCAGATTTGATCCAGATTGGCCCAATTGTCCAATTTTTACATTATGAACTGTATGTTAATTATTCTAAGAATTCCGAAGTTGATAGTGGAAATACGCATTCAGAAATATACATTCGAATGAACTAATGTTTCAATTTCAAAATTCAAATTCATTATTTTTCAACATAATGCTCTGCCAGCACGGAGCATGCGCAGCAGTGTGCAGTTTAGCACTTAAGCTGAGTCATTGCTAGCGATCGTTCTCGTGTGTCCACGTGTGTTCTCGTGAATCTCGTGGGTTCTAGTGGGTCATCTAGATGGTTATAGATTGTCATAGATCTTTCACCAAGAAAGTCGTGCAATTACAGGTAAGTGATAAATATTCAATAAATTAAATAAAAAATATTGTCGCTGTTTTTTTCAGTATGAAATCGTTTTGCGTTTTGATTTCAATAAGTTCAATTACTCTGGTCAGGTTACGACACTTTATTACAAGCGTGGTAATTGTTTACTTCCAAGTTCAAAGTCCGGAGGTAAAAATCGTCTTAAAACATTTTTTTTCTTTTCAAAAAAGGGTGTAAAAGTGCGGCGCGTTGCGTAATTGTATTGTTTAAAATGTATTGTACATTGGTTTTTTGTAAAATTGGGAATATACTCGCTTCAGTTCGCACATAACCTAAAAAGTCGAGCCGAAGCGAGTATCAATAATTTTATTTATGAAAAAAAAAAAACATCTTTGACATTTATTATTAAAATTAAATAAACCCAAATTCTGTTAACAGTTAATATATCACTTAACAGACTTTTAGTTACTTTAATTTTATTCATGTGTAAATGTATTACTGTATAATTAATTTTAGAATCCATTTCAGAATGATGACAATAAATTTTTGCATTAAAACAATAATTGCAATAGAGAAAAATTTTTTTTATTTAAATACAACCATGGATTAAAATTTTAAGCCTCAAAAAACTCTCAGGCAAACATGGAAAATCTGAAATTCAACGTCAATCAACTGTGGATAGAATTTTTGTTTATTTAATTTTATTATTTAATTCTGAAGTCTTAGTAAACTTAAAAATTTTCAAAATGATATTTAGAATTCGTATTTCAGTAACAAGTACAATAGAGAATAACTTGTTTTATTTATAACCCGCATAAATTAAAATCTAAATTGTTAGGAAATTATCTGGTGTAAATCGACAGTTCAACATCCAACATGAATTAAATGTAAAAACAATCGTACTTTACTTAATTATATTCTTCATAAAACCTTTCAACTCCATCAAACCGTTCAACTTCAATTTAAGAACATAAAAAATGAAAATCTGAAATAAAAAAAAATTTTTTTCGAGTTTTAAAAAAATATAAAAAATTTAAATTTCGAATAAAAAATAATTTTTTTCCGAGTTTTGAAAAAATATACAAAATGAAAGTTTCAAATGAAAAAAAATTTTTGTTTCGAATTTTGAAGAAATATAAAAAATGGAAGTTTCGAATTAAAAAAAATTTCTTTTCCGAGTTTTGAAATAGTATGAAATATAAAAATTTCATACCAACATTTTACGAAAAATTTTTTTATGAGTTTTGAAAACATAAAACATGAAAATCTCAAAAAAAAATTTTTCGAAACAGAATTTTTTTTACTTCTGAAAAAATATAAAAAATGAAGGTTTCAAATGAAACAAAAATTTTTTTTCGAGTTTTGACAAAATATAAAAAATTAAAATTTCAACAAAAAATTTTTAGAAAAAAATTTTCTTCGAGTTTTGAGAAAATATAAAAGAAGAAAATTTCCCAAAAAAAGTTTTCGAAAAAAAAAATTTTCGAGTCTTGCAAAAATATAAAAATTTAAAATTAAAAAAAAATGTTTTGAAAAAAATTTTCTTCAAGTTTCGAAAAAATATAAAGAATAAAAATTTCAAAAAAGAAATTTTCGAAAAAATTGTTTTTCGAGTTTTGAAACAATATAAAAATCAAAAAAAAAAAAATTATTACCTCCATCAAACCGTTCAACTACATCAAATCGTTTAACTACATCGAATGTTTTAAAATTTTTGGATGGTAAATATAAGCTGAATGAATTGAATAAAAATTGTCTATAAGTGGAATTGTGACATTGGTTTTCTTATTACCCTCCCGTTAATTCTCTTAGCATTCAATTAATATTTTTCATATTACGTTATGCCGAACGAATTATGAAAATAAGGTTCTAAGAATATACATTTCCTTATACTCATACGAACATTTTTTCATTAGTACCTAGATTTGTCCTAGACCTGATCCAGGTCCTGGTACAACAGATTTATAAGTAGACAAGTTTTTGGACCGCGCCTGGACCAAATCTTGAGGTTTTAACTGGACCAGATTCTGGGCCCAACCTGGATCCTATATGCGGAAGTAGAAGTACCCCAGATTTGACCAATGTTACTCAATAATCTGGGTCGCATCTGGGGCCAGTCTTGTACAATTTTGTTTTCCGGGTACATTCTGTAAAAACCGTTACATGCCAAAACGTTTCGTTCGTAAGTGAGAATTTTTTTTAGATTTTCCAGCCTGTCATTAACAAGTGATTATGAAATTACAATATATTTTCACTTTTCATGATCTTAAGCCACTGTAATATGTTTCATTTACTGATGATATATTCTTAACGAAAATAATAAACGAAAAATTCCTAGTTGTTCAACGGCTCGGAATACAACTTGAAATCAAGCTTTCGCGCGGATCACTAGATTGCTAAAATACTTATAAGCACACATAGTTTCATAAGAATTCTTTCGTTTTCATTTATCTGGAACATTTTATTAAGTTTTTATGTTTATGTAGAATTTTGAAGGTAGGTCTATTATCAATCGGAAAATATTCAACTGTGGAATTATGCGAAAATGTCATCAATTTTTTCGTCCAATATTTTAAATTTACAAAAAAATTTCCTTACATTTTGAAGCAAAATAAATATGTACATATAAAAACGATATTTCATGTTTGAGAAACGTTCATTTTATTCCAAACTAAATAAATTATTTAACATGTTCAACGTGCTCACATTTCAATGTTTTTTCGGTAAACAAAGATGCTTTTCGTCTGTATACAATTTTTTTTAAACATGGATACGTCGAATTACTTTATAAAAGAATAAAATATGTATTAGCAATTCCAGAAAAAACGATTATTCGGAGCCAATGTAATAATTTTGGGTTTTATTAACAAAACACCATTTCAGCAACTACTTCAAGCTTTTGGCTATTTATTTTAGCCCTCATCAGGAAAGAGAATCCGGTATCAGTAAATTTGTAATATTGCAACAACAAGTATAATATAAATCGGAAGATCCATCGTCGTGATAAATACACTCCACATTGATAATAATGAACAATTTTAGACACTTCCTCGTTGACTTGCTACGCGTTTTTTCTGGAATGGTTGATAAAGGAAATGGGAGCGTTATCGAATATGCAAAATGAATGATTTAAAATTTTGAGATCTTATTTAGAAAATTTCTTGAAATTTAGTATTTTTTAACGTGTAAAATCATATAATATCTGATGTATAACCATTATCAGTTTCTCGAATATCTTCGCGTTTAAAATGCATTTTATGAAATTCCCATACATAAGCTTAACTTATTAATTATCATCTATAAACAATATGCAAAGAAATTTTACAATCAAACCAGGTGCACGGAAGTAAATATAAATATAAGTTATTCTCAAGAGACACGCACGAAAAATTAATGTCATGTTATATCCCGAGTTATGAAAAATAAAGTTAGAAAATTTTAATTAAAAATATGTATATTATCGAATAGGACATATTACAGTGTCTTAAGATCAAGAAAAGTGAAAATATATTGTAATTTCATAATCACTTGTTAATGACAGGCTGGAAAATCGGAAAAAATTCTCACTTACGAACGAAACGTTTTGGCATGAAACGGTTTTTACAGAATATAGTTCATACTTTCACCAATCAATAAAAAAAAAACGGGAGAAAAAAAAGATGCAATATGAAAACTATTCACTCAAAATTTTTTTACGCTAATAACAATTCAACAACGTTACAAGAAATATTTTCAATACATTATTCATAAATTTCGTACAATTTCGAACGTTCTCATACAAAAATTATTGAAATCCATAGATTTCCTGATGAGAAATAAGGATTTAAAAAATAGTTTTTGACAAAAGTGAGGTTACTCTGAATTCGACAGACTAGTTTAAAATCTGAATTTCTCGACAAAAGCCAATTTTAACCCCAAAATAAAATATATGCATGTTTCAAACTAGTTTACGGGACTATTTAAAAAATTTGAGAGAAATCGGTGATTTGGTCAGTGACGACCAACTGATTTTCAAAATAATGACTTTATGATGGCAAAGAGAATTCGAAATTCTACAATTTCTGGAATAAAAACAGAACGCAGTATTTCTGAATAATAAAAAAATTTATTCATTTCGTGATATACATGAATATATACCAAAAATATAAAGGGAGTCCTACCATGTAACACTTTCAGAAAGTGCAATTTTTACAAATTTAAACATCTAAAAATAATATACAAAAAGGATTTCGCTGAATTTCATAGGGAAATAACGAGTTTTGAGGCATGTTTTGTCACGCTCTCCACTGGGTTCCCGTGGCTTGCCATATAATTGTTTATAATAATGTTGTATCACATTATATCGAAAAAATGAGTACAGATTCTGAAAGAGGATAAAATTTCACTTCAGAAAAATTTCGGTTTTATTTTTTACAAACTTTTCGCATCATGCATGTTCTTCAAGACCAAAAAGTGTTTTTAAAAAACGTCCTTTTCGGCGCAAACAGTTTAAACGCGTTTTTCTCAGTACCATGTTTCCCAAACTGGTGCTCATGATTTCTAAGGAAAAGTGAATGGATTTTCATAATTTTTTTTTTCAAATGTGTGAAAATGTTGTCGCTATCGTACGGTACAAGTTGAGCGCCCAATTGTTATAGACAAGTTATTGTTTTTACCTGCAAAAAAACCAAAAAATATGATTTTTTTGTTGGATGATCCATTATTTTACAAGTGAAAATATAATTATGTGAATAGTTACCGTAGGTTAAGTGCATGTCTACAGATTGTAAAAGAAATTTCCCTTCATGTTTCAGACGAACAGTTTTTGCCAAATCGTGGGAACCATCAATTCATCTTTTTTTTTAGAAAGCCTTACTTCGTGAGGGTGCTGTGGCCACAGTGTGACACTTTTTATAGGAATTATTACTTTATTTTATACTTCGAGGGTCAATTAAACATTGAAAAAAAAAACTGCACAGAAAAATATTGGATACTTTTCCTTCAGTAACACTCAAAAAACGGCGTTTACATGGTAGGACCCCTTAATGCATCAAAAAATGTGATATTGTCAATTTCACTGAAACGTACCCTGAATATCTAAATCTCATATTTTTCTAATTTTTAGATTCCTATTACTTATTAATAGGTGTACATACGTTCTATACATAAAATTACTCAGTATCCTTCTCTTTTAGAAAGTTTTCGGTTTGTTGGTAAAAATTGATTTCCTTTATTTTTTGAACATTACTATATTAAATGGTAAAAACTGTTGTACGTCAAATAGGGGGACGTCAACAATGAGGCTGGGAGGAAATAATAAGTTGTTTTCTATCCTTTCAATGACTCAAAATGAGTCATGTATTCAGAAAAATGCAAAGAAAACACAATATTTACAAGGAATCTAACAACTAATAATAATTTAACGGTGATTATTTCACGGTTGACTCTGGGTGCTGCCCGCTCCTTGCCGTACGAAACTCTCCCTCGTCGGTTTCTAGGGCGGTGGTACTTCGCCGAGTACCGGGGCCAGGTGGCCGCTGAAGGAAATCAAGTCAGGAGGAAACCCGGAGCCGAGAGAGGCTACACGGGGTGAGGAATTTCCGAAGAAACTTGGAGCCGAGAGAGGCTGCACGAGAAAGGAGCTAGGTAGGTTAGGAGGAGTTCCAGAGCTGAGAGAGGCTCGATAGATTCTGCTGCTTCTGTCGCACGCTATGCTTGAAGTCTCTTCTCGGCCATGATCCGCGCGCCACTCAGGAAACTTTGATAATTTTCCCCACTCGCCGCTCTTATCTCTAGATTATGCGGCGGGGAAATTTTGAGTGTTCTAGAACATTTTCGAAAACGCTCGAATCTCCCATTCCGAAAAACTTATTTTTGTTGACTGTTTTCTCGGTTTTACGACCAACGTACAACAAAACAAAAAGACGTAACGAATTTCTGTGACAGTTACCATGATCTTTATAGATTAAAAATTTTTGCAACTCCTGCATGCAACAGTCGGAAAACGTGAATATGTTCTGCCTTGACAGTTCTCGCTTCGGTCGGAAGAAAATTTTAAACCTGAACGCCGTGGCAACTGTCATAGAAAGTTTTTACTTTGTTTTTGTTGTTTCTGTGTAATTTTAACAACTTGAAATTAAACAACAAATAATGTAGAGTCACAAACAAAAGCATCAAGTAAATAAACTCTAATCAAGTTGAAGGTTTTAAATTAAGTTATATGAAGTGTCAAGTAACAAATAAAATATCAGGGATTTTAGGTTCTACAATTTTTAATTTTATGACATTGTAATAAACCCCCTCCCGCTTAAGTAGACCTATATCATCCACCTATTTGAATAATGATTCTTCAGATCTTGCAAATAACATTAAAATCAACTTAAACAGGTCAAAAAATGAACGATTTTTTTTTGAATGATTTTTCTCGATTTTCATGAAGTCATGAATGATATATTATATCATTGTATTTTCAAGGTCTTATATTTAATCATATGTGAAAAAATTTCATGTGTGTATACAATTCGTTTATGGTTGTTCATACTCTTGCAACAGTTTATAACTATTGATATTTTTCATCTATTCTGATGAAAATTTCAGGATTAATAGATAAATGTTTGTTGTTGACTATAAAATGGTTCGATTTCCAAAAAATATAAATAAACAACACTTTTACACCAATTTCTTAAACAAATATATTTTTTTGGTTATTTACATGCAATTTTTCATACGAATTGTTCTTCTTTGTGAAAAACATTTTTGTCCACAGTTGCCAGTTTCGAGTAATTAATTTTTTGTTACTGAGTTTAGACATGTCTTGCGGTTTGAAGTTTTTAGTCTTCGAATGTATTTAGGTTGTAAATGAAACACAAACGCATAAAATTCAAGGTAGGATATGCTTTATTGCTTTCAGCTATTTCCTCACGCTGCAAAAAATTACAATTTTGTTTTACCTGCTTTCCGAATTCATGTACCCAGATCGTTTATTCTTTAGATTTCTCGCATAGACTACTGCTAGTTGCATTTCAAGCCGTATGTGACCAGCTGATCAACGTTCAAGGAGCGACAAAACATTATATATTATTTAAAACTGGCAATCGTGCACAAAAATGTTTTTTTCACATATCAGTTAGTAAGGAAAAAAGCAATAAATTTCATTTAAAAATCGCAGAAAAATCATGTATAGATAACTAAAAAAACTCGTCTATTTAGAAAACTGTTGTAAAACTATTTTTCATTTATATTTTTTGGTCAGTTCAAGTTGTCAATAAATTCTTTGAATTCCAAAAAAATTGATAAAACAAGCTCAGGTTGCAAAATCCTTGGGCAGTTTGATTCAAGAGGCCTTAAAGAACCATCATAGTTTACTCTTATCAAAATGAATTTCGAAAACACAAATTTTGTTATACAGTGTAATTAATAACTTGAAAATTCCATCATCATAGGTAAAAAACTTCAATAGTTATGAATCTTTCTATGAAAATGTTTGAAAATTTTGCAAGTGTAAAAACAACAATACACAAATTGAATGAATGCAAAAAAATTTTTTCTCTTGATATTATTGTATACAAAAGCTTAAAAATACAATGATTTATTACATCATTCCTGACTTCATGAAAATCGAGGGGTCCGCCCCAGGAACTTTTGCTCACTTATAAACACTATGATGCAATTTTCCTCACACAATACTCGCCGTTGAGAGCTTCTTGCAGCAGATCATTTATTTCCGGCGATTCCTCATCATTCTCGGCATGAACGAAAGAAGCCAGGACGTGAAAAATTGTTTTGAGACGGTGTTGTTCTGGCAAACGGCGAGCACAACCGGCTTTCAAAAGTTGCGTAGCACATTTCAATTTCGAGGTTTGGCACGTGTAAATAAACGGAATGAACCCTTCGCGCCATGATTCATTGTCTTTGAATGTGAAACCTTCTTTTTGAGTGAATCGCACCATTTCGCTTGTATCGTCTGTATTTCCTTTGTCAATTGCTTTCCGCAGAGAGTCATCTTTTGAAAACGTCATCATTTTCGCGGTTATACGGGGAAATTATAGAAAAAACAAAACACGTGTTCGTTTCAAAAAGATTGGTAAACAAAAGGAAACGCTTAACATTAAATAACTGTATTTCACCGTGATTCACTTTGTAATTTTTTATAATCGGTATAAACCGTATAAACGTATTACGTATGCGTAAACATGCGTAAATACAAAACAATCGAAAACAATAAACGCAATAAACTGCAATAAACCGGTAACATACCGTGTGTCCCAGTGTGTCCCGCGGTCAGGGGTGGGACATGGTGGGACACTTTTGGGGGCCTATTCTTCAAAAACTATCTTGTACGAAATCGTGAAGTTTGGGGTTTTTAAGCTCATTTTGTTGGTACGTGCCAACAAAACAGGCCTAAGACCCCCAAATTTCCCTAGTTCTCGCACCAGAAAGTTTTCAAGAATAGGCCTCTTGGTTAAAGTAATGTGTAATTCATTTTTTTCTTCATTGTGTGATCGTAATAATTAATAGCTGTATCAATTATTTTAATTTCATAAACGTAATTACAAATATATAACATTTAAAAAAACGCTTTTTTGAATTCACAACATTTTCCCGCGTCTCAGCATCAGCTGTGCCTAGTTGTGTCTGGTTGTGTCTTTTTTGTTCTCTGTCACCCTCTGTTTTTCTTAGCTTCCTTTTTTCATATGGCCGCGTGAATAACGATTCAATATGAAGGTAAAATCGATAAAAAACTAAGTAATCTGTGAAAATCGCGAAAGATTTTTATTTAAATTTAAAATTTCAATATTCCGCGAATCGTTTTATCATAATATTAATTTCAGTTTCGTCGTAAAAATTGTTCCCGATTGAATCAAAATTTTGCATCTAGAGTCCGTAAATTTAGTGTTTTTTTTCTCAATTCGCAATATAAAAATTAACTGCATCAAACTGTTGAGTTAGAATGCTACTTAGAAAATGCGTAGTTTGTCGAAAACATTTTCAAAGATTTAGAAATAATTTTCTACATTGGGAAGTGCAGTTTTTGACGTAACCTCAATGTTCATGAGTGTTGATATCGTGTTTGTCGGTGTTGTAGCTGAACATCGCATACCCGGCAACGGGCTGTCAGAAACTCTTCCAAATCGATGATGAGCACAAGCTCAGGCCCTTCTATGAAAAACGGATGGGCAATGAGCTTGATGCCGATTTTCTGGGTGCTGAATGGAAAGGTTACCGACTTCGCATTACTGGAGGAAACAACAAAGAAGGTTTCCCTATGAAACAGGGTGTCCTCACCAATAGTAAGTCAAAGACAGCATTTATTTTTTCATCAATTATTATATATTTCTAAAGAATACCCTTAGTGATTGGAATGTCAATCTATTTTTATCAATAACTGCTGTCAGTTTTGCTGAATAGTAGTGTGCCAATATAAAGAACAGTTTTTTAAATATTTAATATAACAGTATATAAAAATTATACAGATAATATCGTAAATAAGAAAACTGTACAATTATTGTTTCAACCGTCATATTGCTTATTCTCCAAACACTATTTATTACCATCAAAATATTTTATCTATATTCATGGCTAAAATACTTGATTATTGTATCTAGAGTAAAAAAATTGATTTTCAGTGAAATCAAATCTGAGTTTATGTAAATCATGATCATTAGAAGCCTCGAATTTGGTTTTATACTAGTGTGCTTCCGTGATATTATGTTTAAAAAATGTTTCTAATGTGTGTTGAAGTATTCCAAAGGATGTAACCTTTTTCCCATCTCACAAAAATAATACATATCGCATCTATGGAAAGAATCAATTTCTCACGAGGGTGTGAGTTATATCCTGAGCCGAAGGCGAGGGATATATTCACTTCAGGGATAAATTAATTTTTTTCCATGGTGCGAACGATTGTTTTTATCATAGCGGGAGAAAAAGCTGGTTTTTGCTAGTGAAGTGAGCAGAAAAGTAGGCTAATCAGACAGCTGTGATAAAAAATATATTTTATTGCAGTCTTTCTTATTAATGCCTTCATTTAAACCACATTCGAAAACAATAAATGCGCTAGCACATCTATTGTTTTAACTTTTGGTTTAAATCACTTTTAATTTTGAGTTTCATGAAAAGTGGTAAAGGTCTTTTCAATTTGAAATTGATTTAGGAATATTGAGTTTCTTTTTGACGCGAGGAGTTTAAAAACACCCTGTATTTACTTTGAATAGGTTACTTATATGGAACCGAAGAATTGATATTATTTTATCAATATTTCTATTATAACTGTAATGTTTAATCTCAAAACTTTATTTATGGCTCTCAATTACATCTTTCAAAGAAGCTGTGATTGCTTGTTTTGATTATTGCATCAAATAATTTCCTTTATTACCAATTCCCAATTGATGTTTATGACAATTGTTGTAATCCTATTGAATAAATTTAATTTTGGTTGTGAACGTTCAAAATATAGCTCAAAATGTGTTACTGATGATGATTTATTTTTAATCTCATAAATAGCTGAAAATTGATGGAGTTTATTGATATAAAAACATTAAGTGATGCTCTTAGTATTCAAAACTTATTTTCACTGAACATGTTTAAATTTACTGTCTGTAGAATTAGTTCTGAATAATTCAAATAATTCTGGGAAAAAATCTAATTATGGCTCTATATTACTTGTATTAAATAGAATTTTTCTGTAAAGAAATTAAAAATATGTGTTAAATTATCTGGGTCAAAAAGACTGAAGGTTTCAACTAAAACTTGTTCATAATTTATAGAATTTATAAACTTGATAAGAAAAATTTTTAATGACTCATGTAATTAGTTGTTTGGAAATATATTGACATAAATTGGTAGAAAGCAGCTGACTATTAGGCTTCAATTGCATATTAGGAGAGTGAAATAAAAGTCATACAAGTTAGAGGTATCTAGTTTTTACTATTGAATAAAAATATAAAAAATATTTATTAATGGTATCTATCATTGATGTAATTTGTATTCTTTGAATAGTCAAGCTTTTATTTTAAAAATCTTGGATTCAACAATTCAATCACAATGTCAAATTGTCCATATATTAAATATCTATCACATGTCAATTTATGTGATGTGCCAGGAGAAAGGGACACATGGCTCCAAAAATCAAAAACTGGTTTTTTTGTATCTTTTGATGGTTTTTGAGTTGCTCTATCCAACACAAAAATTAGAAAAATTCTATGAAAATTGTTTCTCATTAAGAAAAGGGGGGCAGATTTTTGGAAATCACCTTTCACTACAGAATTGATTGACTTTTATCGCTCTCTCTGTAAAATTCTCGTTTGGAGCCCTGTATCCCTTTTCTCCTGGCACATCATATATTTATATGGAAATTATTTCTTCAAAGCAATATATTTTTAATACTTATTTCATGTTTTTCACTAGAACTGTTTTTCTCTCCTTGTACTATAATGTAGATCTATTGAATAATTTGTCATGTTTCTAGGCACTCCATAGATTTTTACTAATCTTGATAATAAATTCCATACTCTTATGATCTAAACATTTTTTGTTTCAAGTACTTTGATATAAATCTAGTAAAACAAAATTTTAAAAAAATTGAAAATTGATGTGATCTTGACTAAAAAATTCTCTTTTTTATTCATAAATAAGCTCTGGTGCGACTTCTGCTCTCCAAAGGACAATCTTGCTACAGACCTCGCCGAGATGGCGAGAGGAAGCGAAAATCCGTGAGAGGTTGCATTGTTGACGCTAATCTCTCTGTCTTGGCTCTGATCATCGTTCGCAAAGGAGAACAGGTATTTACGCAATTCTCAACTCCAAAAAAAAAAATTCTGATCCCATTTTCATTTTTAGTTTCTGAGGCTTATGCACTGAAACAGTAGCTGGAAATGGGATATAAAAAATTGTTTTTAATTTGAGAAGTCGAATTTGTTCTCTTTTTCTCAGTGTACGAACAAAACATTTTTTGGGTATCCAGAAATTTTTTTCTTGAAAAAAGTTTTCAAATTTTTCTAAACTTAATGGTTTGTTTCTTTACAGGAAATTCCTGGGCTCACCGACAACAATATCCCTCGTAGGTTGGGACCTAAAAGGGCTAGCAAAATTAGGAAACTCTTCAATTTATCTAAAGATGATGATGTACGACGGTTTGTTGTCAAGCGCCCTATCCAAAAGGAAGGCAAAAAAGAACGTTTTAAGGCGCCAAAAATCCAGCGTCTGATCACGCCTGTTACTCTTCAGGTAGATTTTCATTATGTGATTATATTACCTTAGTTTTTCGCTTTTGAAATATGTACATTTGTAGAATACGATTTCAGGAATGCCAGATCAGAAATTTGAATTGAGATGTTATGTTATAATATATGAAATATTTTCAATTTACAGAGGAAGAGACACAGGATTGCCTTGAAGAAGAAACGTCGAATGGCAGTTAAGGAACAGAAAGCTGAGTACAGCAAATTGTTGGCTATGAGACAAAAAGAGGCCAAAGTTAAACACGCGGAGGAAATCAAGAGGCGACGCAGCGCGTCCATAAGAGAGTCCAGATCCTCTTCTACAAAATGAATTACCATTTGCGATTGTATTACGTTATTAATAAAATAATGTAAAAAGTAATTTATAGTATTACAATTGTCCTCTGCAATCAGTCATACAAAACTTTAATTATGATATTAGAAATACATCATATGAATTATTAAGTATAAAAAAAGGATTTGAACATAACCAAATCAGTTATCCTACATTTAAACCAAATAGTCTGATTTCACTTTTATTAGGATTTTATTTTAATTCCTGGAGTCACAATACCCAAGTAGAATTCGCAATTGTATAGAGGAATGGTGTGACGGTAATAAGGATAAAAATTTGCAAGTTTTGTCGAAATCTATTTACCCATTCATTTCATCCATAAGTCATAAAGTGCATGTATTATTTAAATATTATATGTAAAAATGTGCGATATTGAACTTCAAATGGTTTCTAAATCAGGTGGAATATGAATTTTGTGTTGAGCAGCAAACTTCAGCAGAGCTTGGTATTTGTTTTGGCATGAAGCAATCTCTGCTTTCATTTTCAAATTGTTCTCCTCCATCATTTCCAGATCTCTGTATTCATGTGACTTCTCAGATTCCAAGCCATCTTTTTGTTCAATGCGCTTTATCCGACAACTCGCTGCATAGCCTCTATTTTTCAGCGTTCGTCGACGTTGTTTCATGCGCCCTATTTCATCTCGAGATAATCCTCGGAGTTTTAAGTGTCGGTTTAGATCACGAACTGAAATTGTCACCAGCTCATCGTCGCTTATATCAAGGCAAGGCCCTGGTGATAAAGCATGATCCTAAAAAAATGTATATATTTTTTAATTTCATATTCAACAAGCATGGCACATAATAAAACAATGATGATTTATAATGGAATATAATTAGCACAATTCAACAGTTTAAAACTTTTGATAAAGTATAGTATAGTATAATAAAATAAGTATTTCTGTAAGAAAATGATTATCCTACCAACTTTTAATTTAAAAATTAGGTAAACTTATTTTTCTGTTTCAAGAAAATTCATTCTACGAAGGAATGATTAAAGGTTAAAATGTCAACAGACATATGTTGTAAAAATTTTCAAATTTATATTTGAGTTGACACAGGCTGTTTTCTCCGCCTACTCCTTCCACTCATATGTTTTCCGTTCTATGTGTCTTTCTCCCATTTCAGCAGCCTCTGTGTCCCCTTAGGGTAGTTCTTGCACTTGAAAGAAATAGAATTAAGTCACAGAGTCTTGCGTGGCCAACTTCATTCAGCTCCATAATTCGAGTTCGTAGATTTGGCAACATCGCAACTGTTTTTTTTATATCTCGCTCAACGTATCTAAAAATGTTTGCATGCGCAGCCGCAGCTGTAGCTCATGCATGTAGTGTTTTTTGTGAATTAATTTCAAATTTTTGAATGATATAAATATGTTGGAAATATTATCGTTGCGTCTTTTTAAATGCGACGTTGCCAAGCGTACCTATGGTCTGTGCAAAAGTGACAGTTGTAGATGTTTTTTGTAAATTTCGCAAAAAATAGTTCAATAACCCTTGTTGAACTTTTGCAAGGTTTAATCTTCATGATAAAAGTAATTTTTTCAGAATTAATATAGAAAAGTTTTTGAAATATAAGCGAAAATGCACAATTTCCCATATACGAGCATGTTAATTCCAAAAAATTAGTGCGGTAAGCAATTATGAAATTTTTACCATTGATTTAGATACAATATCAAGATCAAATTCTCAAATTTTTAGGAAAATCTATAGGAAATTCCCCAAGTGCAAGTACTACCTTAAGGAATGAGTTTTTCCCACCTACTGATCATACAGTCGGGACACCTCATGACTTTTTGAAAAAAACAAAATTTAAAAGACTAGGTTCTTTTCAGCTGCACGAGCAGGTAGTAATGTTTAATTTCGAATATTTCCCTTTCCACCACACGTTTCCAAGGTCGAACTCGGAAACTGAGTATCGATTTATGATGTTGACTATCTCTTTTTCATTGTGAATTGTAAAATTTACATATAACTTGCAAGATCATTGCGAGGAACTAATCGGGAACATAGCTCAAACGCGTGTCCAGTTGTAAGCAGAGGGAGAAGGGTCTTTCCCCTAATACGAAACTTGACGATGATTTACGTTAACTTTGAGATCGAATTTTTATATGATAAAAAATCTGATGAATTCGAGAGTAGGCTCATTCGATGGGGAAAGTGTTCTACATTCTGAATCACTGGATATCTCATTTTCGATTTTCGGTACTGTAAGGTACATTTCATTGTTCCACGCCACAAATAATAATAATGAATATGTACAGAATAGTTATTCATATACAATTGTACGATTAAACGAACTTACCCTAAGTGAAGTTCGATCGTAATTATACGATCTGTCTCGTCCGAAGAGATCAACGATTACTTGTAGTAGCGCCAGCTGCTCGATCCAATCACAACAATTCACAAATAAAAATTCAAAAAGAAAAAGGAATGCGCGCCTGTGTTCCTAAAGCCCTCTATGTCCTTGTCTATTCCGTCCGCCATCTTCATTACTTTACGAAATCATATTCAAACTGTTTCAAGGGGTAGGATGAGGGTAGGTTTGATCTCTTCGGACGAGACAGATCGTATAATTACGATCGAACTTCACTTAGGGTAAGTTCGTTTAATCGTACAATTATACTCTCTGTCTCGTCCTCAAGATCAACGATTACTTGTAGCTGTTTACAAACTCTGAAACAGTTTGACACTGTTCCATGAATAAGAAAACAATGGTTTAAATCAAGACCATTTATTTATCAAAACCATCGTAGCAAATACAAAAAACGATGACAAAAAAGAACCCTGTAAAGGTTACAATCTGTAAATGCAATCCGCAAAAGAATCTATATTCCTCAAAGGGCGATTATAAAACTGGGCGAATACTTTTGACCTCTCTGACCATCCGGCCGCTTTGCGCATGGTGTCCCAAGACACACCGTTACGCCCTGCTGCTGAGGTACTAGCATGTCTAGTGCTATGTCCTGAAAATATATTTATATCTATCCCGCTGGCCTCTAAGGTCTGTTTTAACCAGCGACCAAGTGTTTGTGTAGTGGCTGCCTTATTTGGTTTCCTGAATGTCAGGAATAGGAATTCTCCCTCACGAATCCCCCTCGTCCTCTCCAAATAAGCCTCCAAGGTGGCCAGTGCACAAACACTTGGCCCCCCCTCGAATCGAGGTATTCTCAGTACGGGCTGAGTTTTGATTCTGTCTGAAATCCTTATAGAGGCCTCGTTCTGGGAACGTATAATATTCTTAACCCTAATTAAAGATAGAGTCTGGACCCTCTGAGCTGTGATTAATGCTAACATGGTTATAAGCTTCTTCGATAAAAGTTCCAGACACAGGGACTCATTTGGAAATAAGGAACCTAAATAATTCAAAACAATTGCTGGGTCCCAAGTAGTGTCGTATCTGGGTGCCTGGGGTTTCTGATTAGCGGCCCCCTTACAGAAACGCTTGATCAACGGATCTGAACCCACTTGTTCTGTCGACACTAAAGAAATAGCCGACCTATAAGTATTAAGGGTGCTATAAGTGTTACATCTCTCGAAAACACCCGATAAAAATTCCATCACTTAAGACACGGACGCATCAAATGGTGAAATTTTTCTCTCGTCGCAAAACGACCACCATTGAGTTAGCGGCCCATTATACTGTTTCCAAGAGCTGTCTGATAGGGAGGCCAAAATCTGTGTTAATGCCCCTGGCGATGCTCCCTTGTGGACGAACGCCTTGGCGACAATCTCCCTACCACTAGGGAAATCGAGCGCCACTCCTGATGATGTGGTCTGAAAGGGGAGGATAAAAGTAAAAATCCGACCAATCAATAGTAAAGGCATCAACAAATTCGGAATCGGTGTCTGGAAACCGCGAAACAAAACGAGGGCATTTATTGTTTATCCCCGTGGCGAACAGGTCAATTTTAAATTCGCCAAATTCTCGTTCAATTCTCTGAAAAAATTCATCTTTCAGGCTCCATTCCGTCTCTTCTGAAAGTACCCTAGACTCCATATCAGCGACTACATTGTTGCAGGATTCTATGTAAGTAGCTGAAATCCAAATATCTCTTGCCTCGCACCACTGCCAAATTTCCCTGCTCAGATCTGATAGTTTCGGGTATTGAATACTCCCCATTTTATTTATATAGCTAATCGCAGTAGTATTATCAATTTTGAGTAATATATCACATGACCTCTGGTTCGGAGCAAAACATTTCAACCCGTAGAATGCTGCCTTCAATTCAAGAAAATTGATATGCTCCCGCTTTTGCTCCTTGGTCCACCAACCATGTGATTTGACACCATTGGCTGCAATTCCCCAACCTGAAAGTGAAGCATCTGAGTAGATAATAAACCTTTATCGCCCACGCCTGACAGGGTTGAGTGCTGAAAGAATATTCCTTTTCCACCACGTCTAATTTTCCTTGGCCCTCTCCGATAGGACAATTTTCCGGCTAAATTCATCATTGAATCTCTGAAGAGCTAAAAATTTTTCTCTTTCCAACCTTTTAGTATACAATGGCCCATATCTGACTGCCGGGCAAGCAGAAACAAGATATCCAATGAACTGAGCCAATTCTCTAATCTGGATCAATGGTTTCTTCTCCAGCTCCTTTACACGATCAAGAATTCTCTGACCCTTCTCTACAGGTAAGGTTATGGTAAAATCAGCTGAGTCAATGATAAACCCCAAAAATTTACAAATTCTGGACGGCACTAGTTGACACTTTTTCTTGTTACAAGTGAAGCCCAGGGATTGAAGCAGGCTCCTCGTCTCCGTAACGTTGTCTCTGCATTCTAAGAAAGAGGTTCCAATCAATAAAAAATCATCCAAATAGTTGACCGAAATCCACCCCTTTTCTCGCAATAGCTGATAGGTTTCATTATTCTGGTGAAAATGAAAGGAGCCGTCGAAAAAGACCAAATGGTAGGCAATTAAATTCGTATAATTTACCATTAAAATAAAAACGCAAATATTTCCTAAATTCCTGGTCAATTGGTATAGAAAAATATGCATCTTCCAAATCCACAGTCGCTAAAAAACAATTTTCAGACACCACTCGAATTACAGTTTTCCAATCCTCCAACTTGAAATGGGGAGGGTCCAGAAAAGTATTCAATCGCTTAAGGTTCAAAATGAAACGCCTGCCACCACTAGGTTTGTCAACCAAAAAGAATGTCGAAATAAACTGACCCTCCACCGGATCACTCTCTGAAATAGCTCCCTTTTCGATAAGTTTATCTATCTCGAGGGAGCAAAGCTGAAAATCAATATCAGACAACTTCGGCTCACGGGGGCATTCTGTCTGGTAGACTCCACATATAAATGGCAATTCGTAACCCGAAATTATACTTATTATGAAAGGGTCGGAAGTCATTTTCTTCCAATTTTCGACAAAGACTAATAGTCGCCCAGCAGGTTTAGTTACCACTAATTCCGGCGATAGTTGCCGCGATGGTGCTGCTGAGTCGAATGACGGTGGGTTGCGTTCCGAGGCTTCTTCTCCCCTTGACGATAAGGAAATCTCGGCGTGATTTTCTTCGCCTGGGGCCTGAAGTTTTTTGACCCTTGGCTCGTCGTGGGTGGAGATCTGCGGCTGTTAGAGTTGGAGTTAGGTTTGGGTTTGACAAAGTCTTTCCCTGATTTTTCTAAAGTCTGGACATTCTTGAATTTCTCCGACAAATTCTCCCCAAACAGGAAAGAATCGATAAGCGACGACTTCGCCACATCCTTCGCCAAACCTTGCAGGTTCCCTTGAATGAAAAATCTTCTTGAGATAGAAATCTCATTATGGACGCCCGCCAAAATTCTTCCAGCATCTCCCAATGCTCGATTTATCTTTTTTCCATCTTCGGATTGGTCCTGGGTGAAAGATAAGGAAAAAGCTGCACCCATTGCTGACAGGGCGACACCGGTACCATTTTGGAAGGAGGCGAGGTACCCATCTCTCGAAACTGTTGTCGGCGAGGAATTCAATTTGATTTCCTGGTTGAGCTGAGAAGGGCGTAAGCCCAAACAATTACCCGGGGTTGGGTACCTTTTGACGATTTCAGCTTTCGTGTCCTTCGATAAACCTGATATCAAAATGGATGTCCAATTTTCAGCAATTTTTGGAAATGAATCTTTTCCTGGAAGTTCTTTCTTCTTGTCCTCCCCAATGAACTCGGAGAAATCAGGGCCTTCCTCCGGAGGTTTTGGAGCTTCTGTGGGTTTGGGGTTGACCTGCACCGTTTTCTCTGAAAAAATTCCGAATATTTTTTCAATCTTCTCTCTTTTCCTCTTTTTTTTTTTTTTTTTTTATGACTGCTGCAGTCGAAAAGAAAAAAGGCAAAGTTGAGGTTAGGTCGAAGGCCTCAAATAAAAATCTTCACGGTTTAAAGCTGTGCCCCATATTGCCGTGAAATGATTTTTGATCAATTTTTCATGTCAACCCACTCTATTGATGGGTATATTTAACAATTGTCGTGGCCCAAGGTCCACGCCCTTAGAATGACCTTGAAAGTGTCAGTTGACAGTTGTCACGACTCAAAGTTCGTGCTCTCAAAATGTCACATTCGTGTACCGAATAAACTTTCACATGAAAAATTTGACAGTTGTTACGCCTCAAAGTTCACACTCTTGAACTGTTATAAAAAAAAAGGCAAGTCGATCTGTTGTGTCTCTGAGTACACGCTCTTTTAGATCGTTTTTCGCTCTTACCAGCGCATATTTCCTGCGAAGGACTTCGGGACCTGGAGCTGTCATTGGAGTGGCGATTGTCAGGAGATCGCGAACTTTGACGACTGTCGCGGCGAATTGGACTACGAGAGCGACCTTCACTCGAAGCGTGGTGACGCCTCGGGCTGCAAGAGTGGTGACATCGATGAGAGCGGTGACGGTGATGAGAGCGATGACGTCGTGAACGGGACGACCGAGAGCGGCTGCGGGAGCGGCTTCGAGATGATTCGGAATCACTTGGTCGCAAGGAACTCGATCGTGTTCTCGAGCGGCCATTTTGTTCATTCAACTTTTTCACTTTGCACATCAAGGGCGACAAAACTTGTAAAAGTTGCGTACTCGGAGGTATATCCTTTCCGCCTTCCCGCACTTTCGACTTTTCTGATTCCATTGGAATCGAAATTCGATATGAATTCTTCAAACTACGCGAATCTTTATTACCAAATTTACGAAAAAACAAGCGCGCGATGCGTGTTGGATCGCACAACAAAACGTAATGAAGATGGCGGACGGAATAGACAAGGACATAGAGGGCTTTAGGAACACAGGCGCGCATTCCTTTTTCTTGTTGAATTTTTATTTGTGAATTGTTGTGATTGGATCGAGCAGCTGGCGCTACTACAAGTAATCGTTGATCTTGAGGACGAGACAGAGAGTATAATTAAGTATTGTACACACTTATTATAATTAAGTATATGTGACATGTCAGAAGGAAAGAGGCCTATTGCTCCAAATGAGATTTCACAGAGCGAGCGATAGAAGTTAAGTCTATTCTGTAGTGAAAGGCGACTCCAGAAAGTTTGCCTTTTTTTTTGAATGGTAATAATGTACATAAAATTTTTCTAATTTTTGTGTTGGATAGAGAAACCAAAAAACTATCAACAGATACAAAAAACCAGTTGTCGATTTTTTGCCCTTTTCTCCTGGCACATCACATATTTCAACTAAATATAAATAAGTACAATCATTCACAAGCATAAATTATACCATATAGAATTAATAAAATAATAAATATAAATAAATAGTTATTTGTATTCAATACTACAGTTGAAGAATGTAAATTACAACTGAGAAAAAGGTATCTTTTTCCAAATAAGATATACAGAACTGTGGCATTTTAAAATATGAAAAAAATAGAACGTAGCACTATTACACTCGTAATTATAAATTTCAACTCACATAATATGTGATCAACTGTAATGTTTATACAGTCGCCTCCAAATATATTGCCATTCCCCTTCATTCGCTTGCGCTTGAACTCTGCCCCCGCCCTTAGTGTGTTTATTCAGAGCCTGAGAAATGTTTCGCAGGACATTTATGTTGCTGGCGGTGTGCCATTGCTACCTAATGCGAACAGTGCTGAACGGTTCGGCAATATAAATAAAGGACGAAGAGAATCCTAAAAAGCATTGGTTTGGCCGGAAAATGGGGGAACGCGAGTTCCGAGATACTTTCCCATTTCCAGTCCCGACCGCGGCAATATATTTAATGGCGACTGTAATATAAACATTACGGTTGATTACATAAATACATGCAAATTACATTGTTAAATAAAAATGATGACATTGAATTATTAGTATTTATATTTAAATTAAAATTCAATAAATTCTGACTTCAAACGAAAAAGCAAAATTTTTTAAAAGATGTTTGAAACTGTAATGTATTTAAAGATTTTTCAAAAGACGAATATCGGGATATTTCGTATTAAGGAGCAGAAATGAGCATTTTCACACGTAAATGCTCTGTGATACTAAGTGTATTTTTCATGCTCGCATGTCGAAAAACATTTTTCTGGTTTTGACTTGCTGCAATTTGAGAAAATAGGTTTGAAGATGTGACGCTATCGCTATCTCAAGCGACCGAAAAAAAAAATTAATGTACTACTTGAGATAGAAAAAGGTTGCAAGAATTTTCTATCACTCTGTTATTCACGAATATGAAAAAAGTCTCTTTTTACATTTCCTGCAAGCCCCAAGGTCACGTAACTGAGAAATTTTTTTCGCTACACAGCAAGTGAACACCAGAGAAAGGACTTTCGACATGCGAGTATGAAAAACACCATTACAGGTTGAAAAAAAATAATACGGAAAATTTAAAAATCACATCTAGTTGCCTGCAATTGGAAAACAAAAATTTGTCACTTGTTTTTTAAATTGTAAGTTACCAAACTAATATTAACAAATTCAAATGCAAAAATTATTAATCTGTGGTATTAAAAATAATTATAGATTCAAGTCAAAACGTTACTTCATATATGTATACAATTGAGCAAATTAGTAATAATTGCCGGGAATTAGATGTCCAGTTCCCAAGTCTAAACCTGAATGTTTAATTAATTAGAGGTTGCTTGACATTAAAAAATACATGTAAAAAAATTGACAACAGATAACCAACAATATTCTAGCAGAAAAATCAATGGTTTTGAAAAAGTGTGATGACATATATAATATGTAATCGATGGAAAAAGGCTGCTCGAAAAATAACTTGAAAAACTCTTATTTCGAAAGTTACAGCAGAAACATTTTGCTGTCGTAAACGTGGGAATTCTTACCATTTTCAGGGAACGTTTTTCATCCATACTCCGATGAGGCGAGAGAAAAATACTGACAAATGTTTTTAACAGTTTTCGATTCACCACTGTTCACCACAATTAACCAATTAACAAAGCAAACAAATCAAAACAAAGCGAGGACTGGCCTCAACCAGTGCTCAACCAGTGTCCACCCACTGGCAGGGGGGTAAAACTCTCATAAGCCCAATGGTCTCCGTAATTCAGAGCTGATTCGATCGCAGTGCCGCGAGTTTTGTCCCCGGGAACTACTTCACGCGGCGGGAATTTTGAAATCCGCCAATCTGATGACGATTTCTCAAACAACTGACTCTCCCCGCTTGGCCCCAGACCCCGCTGTGGCCACGCTCGCCCTACACCTCCCGTCAGGTTACGCTAGTTTACGGGGCTATTTTTTTTGAGAGTTTTACCCCCCTGCTGGCCTCAACTGGAGGACGCTTCAGTGCGCTTCAGACGCTTGATAATCAACTCCACAATCAGGGGGGGGAGGTCAATGAGGTAAATATCGGCTGAGATCAGCTGAAGACGTTGAAAGTTGAAAACTTTCTCGTATAAAGTCGTAAAATTTGGGGTTTTTACGCATGTTTTGTTGGTACGTACCAACAAATATTATAAGCCTACACTCCAAATTTCCCTAGCTCTCGTACGAGAAGTTTTCAAGAATAGGCCCCCTGATGTAAACGCACCTTTGTGTTTCGCAATGTTCTGACAATTGACGGCAGTTGACGGCAGAAAAAAACCAAAAACCTCTTCTGTTGGTAAATAAACTGAAATAAACAGTCGAAATCGTTTCAGAATTGCTCAAGATAATGAGTTTCGACAAATGGAATTTATTTACAGTTTGTAATTAACATTTACAGTTTGTTTTTTTGGACCATGGAATTGTAAATACCGAAAAAAATGGTTATTTTTGGTTGCTGATAAAAATATATAACTCCGGCGCTCTAGGTTATACTTCACCTGTTCTGTGATAACGATTCCCAAACATTTTTGTACAAATATAATAGTGGAAAGTGTAAAAATGAGAGAATTTCAGGCTATGAGATTTTTACTTTTGGTCGTTTTTGCAACGATTGTGTCAGCTCAAAGTGATACCTTCGATGAAGAGTTGATGCTGAAACCACTACCAAGTGGTCACGTTTACGCTTATTTTCAATTCACCACTCACTGGGAGACCGAGAACGATGTCGAGTCATGTAATTTCAACAATTTTTATAATCTGTGTTTTATCCCTTAATTATGTTTTTTCTCAGAAATGAATAATTTACAGGATATAATTATGGGAATAATATTAAAGATGAATCATGATTATTAAAAATGTTCTTGATTTTTGAAGGCTTAGACATTTTTAAAAAACTTTTATAATATTCAACACGCAATAATTTATATTTTCCTTAATTTTTTACAGCCTAAACATTTTTTGAAAAACTCTTTCAAATCTCAAAACCTGACAAATTATTTTACCTGATGAAAATTTGTCTTGATTCTTTGAAGCTTAGAAAATTTTTGAAAAACTTTTTCATTTTTCAAAACCCAATAATCAATTTTACTTGATGAATACTTTCTCGTTATTTGAAATATGAGACATTTATTGAAAAATTCTTTAAAATTTTAATATTGAATAATTTATTTTACTTGATGTGAATTTTAAACCTCAGACATTTTTTGAAAAACTTTAAAATTTCAACTCTTAATAATTTATAGTAATTAATTTACACTAGAGACTCATATAACTTAACGGCACATTTTTTTTCACGATTTGGACTCGTCTTTCTTTCCTCTCCTCCTGATTTCGCTCTCCCACCATCACACTTGGGCGTGGCGAGCAGCGGCGAGGCCGGTAAGCGCTTGTCGGATCAGGAAAAAGAAGAAAGTGCGGAAACGACGCTTTCATATTTTATTTTATGTAGCGTGACATGTGCCGAAACCAGCTGAGAAAACTCGACCGCTTATGCTCTCTCTCTTTTTCTCTCTCTTTCTGTTCTCTCCTCTCAACCAATCAGCGAAGATCATGTGAATCAACCGAGAGAAGAGTAGGAGCCCCTTCAAGATTAACTAAAATGAGTTTCGCGTTGTTTCAAATGATTCGCGGGCGTTAAATTATACAAGTCTCTAGTGTATATTTTACCTGATTATTGAGAGCTTACGCATTTTTTATGAAGTTTTTTAACTTTTAAAACCCAATAATTTAATTTACATGATGAAAATTTTTTTTATTTTTGAAAGATTGGAGATATTGGAAAACACTTTCAATTTTTAAGACCCCATAATTTATAGTCATTAATTTATATTTTTCTTGATTTTTGGAAGCCTAGACATTTTTAAAGAAACCCTTCTAACTTTCAAAACTCAATAATTTATTTCACTTCATGATAATTTTACCTGTTCTTTGAATTCACAGTCATTTTTTGGAGTACACTTTTGACTTTCGAAACCCAATAATTTGTTCTAGTTAATTTATATTTTCTTGGATTTTTTAAAGCTTACACATTTCTCAAAAACCTCTTTCAACTTTCAGTGTCTAATAATTTATTTTACTAAATGAAAATTTCTCCTTATTACTAAGAGCCTGGACATTTCTGAAAAACTGTTTCAAATTACAAAATCTAATAATTTATTTCACAGTATAAAAACTTTTCGGGAGTTTTAAAAGCCTAGACATTTTTTTTTTTAATCTAACTTTTGAAACCTAATAATATATCTAATTAATTTATCTTATCCTTGAAGTTTAAAAGCCAAGGCATTTTTTCAAAAACTTTTCAAACTTTCCAAACCCAATAATTTATTTAACTTACTGCAAATTTTACTTGTGTCTTGAAAGCTTGGAAATTTTTTCATCTACTCCTTGATCAAAATTCGAACTTTTAAAACAATAATTTATGTTAATAAATTATAATGTCCAAAATTTTAAGTAGTTTTTTAAATGCAGTATACGGATTTTTTTATATAATTATTTTGATTTTCATATAGTATTTTTGTAATAAAACTTTGAAATAAAATTTTGATTTTTATATGCGATTCTAAGATGTTTTGAGAAACGTATTTCACATGCTTATGACATTCAGAATATTTATAAATTTATTCAAGTTTCATAATAAATTTTGTAATAAAATGTAAATATAATATTCCATATCCTGTTTTTAGTATTTTTATATTATTATTTTTATACTATTCTCATATTATTATGTTCTATGAATATTTATACTATTGCTATTTTTGTTATGATACATTATTTTTTTGATAAAATTTTTTAATAAGTTTTTATCCAAATATAGATACATGCTGAGAAAATGAATAATAATATGGATTTATACCTAAATTCGTTGATAGCATCTAATTATTTTTAAGTTATCTAAATATAGGTTGCATGATTTAATAAACAACCTTGATTATTTTTTTTTCTCAGTGCAGCATGTTCATTTGTTTCCACGAGGTCTGGGAGAAATAATTGGTCGTCACAGTGTTGACGAGCTGCATGTAACACTAACCCAGGGTTTATGGAAATATAAGTCTTGGGGATATCCTTTTCATGATGCTGGCCCAGGTGCTGAAATCACTGCTTGGTTCAACAAAAAAGTCGACAAGTGATTAATTTTCCGATATTCACATAAAATATTTTCTTTCATTTTTTCATAACATCTCAAGTTGTGGTAAATATAGGGAGGATGATGGCCACAATTTAAAATTTCTGATTAAATTTTTCAAAATTGTTGCTGCATGGTATGAAAGTATTCAAATCGTTGATAGACGTTCTTTTACCTTTCCATTTAAAGCTTCTTAGCTCAAATATGTTAATCAATTTTTTTAATGGAGGTTGTTTGGTATTTTTGCAAAGAAACCTCAATAAAATCTGTCATATTTTTTTATGAGAAATTATACTTAGCCTGAAGTAAACACTATCAGTTCGAATTTATCAGTAAAAATCTCCATTGTGCTAAAAATTAAAAGATATGTGTATGTATATATATTTGATATATTTTCCAGCGTCAATAAAGAATGGAAAGGATTGACGAATGCACTTGCTGGTTTGTTGTGCACTTCGCTAAACTTTATGGATTCAACCAACAGCCTTTCGCCTGAATTCACTTTTCAACCAACAGGGGCTGTCAGAAGTGCACCAAATTCAACACACCTTCGTTACTCTTCACTTCCTCGAGAAACTGTGTGCACAGAAAATTTAACTCCTTTCAAAAAATTGCTTCCTTGCGATTCTAAGGTTGGTAAATCTAACTTTCTGATATATTTCAATTTTCGGAGAGATCCTAAGAAAATTATAAAAATAGTTATTTCTTAGGTCAAGAGAGGACAATCCTAAAAATACTGTCAGGAACAAAGCTCGCTATTTCAATTCATCGATTCACATTTTGGCAGAAATTTTTCCAACATTTTTTTTCAACTGCAACAATCCAGTTTTTATTTTTCCATCCATAAAGCTTGGAATTTTTTTCCTACTTTTCCAGAAAGGTTTGGCTACACTTTTAATAGCAGCTTCGATACACAATACCAACTACCATTCTCTGGGAATCCATTTCCGGACAGTTTGCAGAAATCAGGAATGCACCAAAGTGTCGCTTGAGCTGCGTCAAACAGTCTCTTTGGTTTATGATTCCATGTTGACTGAGATGCAAGTAAGAAAACTTCCAACTTTTTGAATTTATTTAAAAAAAAAAGCATAACATCCTTTGTTGTGCAACTTTTTAGTAATTTTACTAAAGGGATTTTCATTTATGTTTCTTTTTCCTTTTTGGAAAAAATATCTAGCATTATATATTACAAAGTACATTGGAACCTTCGTCTCAATTTGGACCTTGAAAGTAAGAAATGTAAAACATTACTTTTGATACAATTAAAGCAGTTCCTAAAGTTGTGTACATCACATTCCTTCTAATGGTGTAAAAATAATAGAAAGCGTGATTGATACATTAATAATCCGATGAAGAATTTTATCTTATAGTTTACATTTTTGTTTCGTTCCAGGACTGGTCTTTTCCAAAGTTTTTTGGAACTGGATTATCCGGTGCTTGCCCGTTGGCTACCATAAGCAGTGTCTATGTAGATGTCAGCAGCAACAACACAGTGCATTCTTACGAATTGAGACCAGAACCAACTGTGACAACTATGAGTTTTCGAGGGGGCCAAGAAAATAAAATAGCTGTGTATGACGTGCGAACTCACTTGAATACCACCAAAATGTTCAATGTGGCTTGTCTCTACAAGAAGAAAACAATGGCCAGCGTTAATTATCCCTCAATCCTGTACGCCAACAGGTTCATCGTTGGTAAGTACTGAAAGAAAATTCATGAAATTATACTCCTCTGGTCTACGTGTCATAATTTTTTTAGAGTTTATTGAAATATTTTTGAAAAATAATGTAAAAACTCAACTTTTTCCCAGGTTACGGTCAAGAACGTGGAAGTTTGGTAACAAAATTGCACAATAATCATTGGAAACCGATAGATATTGTGCTTTTGGAGAACGTACCATGGTTTTTGTCATTATACTTGCACACTATGAAAATTACCAATCAGGGAGGAGAAATTCAGCCCAGTGAGTAGAGGAATGTTTTTCAGATTTTTTAAAGGGCCTTAGTATAACTAAATGAATATGATAATTCTGAATCCAAACCTACATTGTCTGGATTTCATGTAAAATTAACATGTACTTCTTACACTGCTAAAAATTTCATATGGAAGTTGAGTTTTGAGTTCAACTTTTGTTCAATGATTCTTTTCGTAGTCGTCAAACGATACATTCCTGGAAGAGATCGAGAGAGGCCACATTATCTTGAACTTGTTCTCCAATTACCTGCCCATTCCATGACAAAAATTTCTATCGAGATCGAATACTCGTTCCTCAAATGGCAAGAGTATCCTCCCGATGCGAATCATGGTTTTTACGTGGGGCCTGCTGTTATTACTGCATTTTTGCCTATTGCCAGGAATTACACAGCTCTGCCAATTGACGGCAGCACAATCACTTCAGTGTGAGTAGAAATAATAGTAATTTATTTTGTCATTCATTTCGGCGAATCCTGACAAAAGTCAAGGGTAATATTTTAAGAATTCGTCAAGAATTACTATCCAAAAAAGCGAAGTATTCATTTATCAAAAATATTTCAAGTTTTTTTGATTAAGAGCACTCATCGAACTTCTATTCAGAAACTTGAAATATTTAATTATTTACCATTGAAGAAAGCTCAAAAGCTTTGGAAAAATTTGTTATTGAAACTCAATGGAACTTAAAAGGAATTGTGAAAATTTTATAGTTGAAAGATGTTTGTATGTTTGCGATTTCTAAGTGATGAAAATTTATCATCACAAATGAAATAATAGATCAAGTCTGGAAATGAAGAACATACTATTCGTTTTCCAGATTCAATGCATCGAGAGAAGGTTACCTTGTGGAACTGCGAACTGAATCACTCATCATTAATCTACCAACCCCTGATTTCAGCATGCCATACAACGTGCTTTGTCTCACGTGCACTGGTATTGCAATTGTTTTCACTCCAATACATAACATGACATCGAAAAGGTTAGTCATTAAAACAGAATCCAAAGGCTTATTTGCCAATATTTTAAATTTCTTGAAGAAAAAGTTGAAGCTCAAAAAAAAAGAAGAATAAATTGTTTTTACAGAAAACATTGTTCTTTGTCATTCACCTGTTGCGAAATTTTTTTCATAAAATGAAATATTTAGTTATAAAAAAATTAATTTTAAAACTTTTTCGTAACTCCCTGGATTTGAAATTTCTGGCACGCTGGAATATTTAATATAAGTATAAAATCAAAGTAAAAAATTACTCATAAATATTTATAAATTGGTAGAAAAATTGAATTTTCATTACTTTAGTGTTAAGTGTAGAAACAAAAAAAAAATTCTTAGGATATATAAATGGGACAAGTCATATTGTAAAATATATCTATTATAGCGATGATTTCATTTAACAATTTTTTCAGTGTCCACTGTAAAAATGTTTGAGTAACTTTATATTATAACTATATTTTTTCACCACACGGCACATTTTACCCGACGGTTCATTTTTGAGTTGGGCGGACATTTGTAGGCTTGTGAAAATTCTTCGAAATTTGAAAGCGCCCCAATAACTCGATAACGTCCTGGGGCGTGTAAGGCAGATTTTAATCTTTGCTGAATAGCTTGCTTTCTTAAGGAACCGCACCAAATTTGAGCAAAGTTCAGGAAAAATAGTTGAACTCCCGTTGCGTTGATTCCGGGTAAAGTTTCGTCTGCATGTGGGTTGTTTTTAAGCCATCTTTGGTACGCCTGTTTTTGCCAAAAAATAAAATTTTTCTTCGAAAACAAATATTTCATAAATATATCAATGTATTTATATTTTTGCTTAAATGTTTTTATGATTTTTCACTTTTTTTCTTGAATTAAATTTTATATTTTCATTCTTTGCGAGCGAAAATTTTTATCATAACGTTCTTAAGGATATTTTTTTAGAGTATTTCATACATATTTCAGTGTTGCAGATTATTTTTAAGGAAGGGAAAAGGCTTTATGTTTCAAATAATTTTTTTACAGATATTTTTCTAGTGAAACTCACGTTAAATGCTTGTTTGATACCGCCATTATCTGCGATATTTTCCCCTTGAGTATTTATTCCGTCTATTTTCATGTCCACTTCTGACACTTTATAATTATTGTACTGATCTGGAAAAGAAAAATTTTTCACATTGACATTTTTTTGAGAAGAAAATAATGCATGAATTCATTTTGGGAGCCTATTATGTATCATTTTTATACATGATTCGTCTGGTTATGTATTAAAATGATTGCAAGGCAAAGTTTCGGAAGAATTTTAACCAAATGTTTAGCCTGAAATTTTTTATTTTTAATACTTCGTAACTTTTGCGTTGGTACGAAGTACATAATTTTTTCGCATTGAAAAAATTGCGATAAGCAAATGATAAATCACAATATTATAGCGCCATTATCTATTAATTTTTTTCAATTTATTTTTTCAGATTTAATCCTTGTAATTGTAGATCAGATCTGAAGACGCGATTTGGGAATTTTTTGAGTTCTATTTTTGGGATTTGAGAAAAAAAAGTAACTTAACAGAAACATTCTGAGCCCAAAATTCTCAAAATTTTGCTATTATTATTAGAATCTTTAGTATGTAAATGCTGAACTTGAAAGTTTTAAAAATGAATCCTCAAGTTTTATGATGAACTATTTTAAACACTAATTTTAAAGTTTTTCATATCAAAACACTTAACTTTGATAGATTCAAATTTTTAGGATGTATGATTCTTGAAAGTTCGCAAATGCTTTGATTGGGATCGGTATATATTTTTTTATTACAAAACTAAGGAATCTCAACATTCGAATTTGTTGATAATCATTCTATTGTTTGAATGTCGTATACTTTCAGTTTTTTGAATTTGTTTGCAGCAGTCAAACCTTAACATTAATAATATTAATTTCTAAATTTTACAAATCTGAAGTAAAGTTTGCATTTTTATATTTTCGAAAAATGTTGCATCGATAAAGTCAACTTGAATATAAAATTCAAATTTATGATTTTCCAAATCCTCTTTACTTTTCTACATTTTCGAACTTCAGAATTGATTTTATGAGTTTTCGAAAATAATTAAATTTGACTATTATGAGTTGAAAACCTTATTTACTAATTTTCTTAGGTCCTCAATTCCGAAAATTAATCTATTAGTTGTTTGTTCTCAAAGAACGGATTATAGGAGAAATTAAAAATTGAATATTTTCAAGCTAACGATTCAGGGTTTCTATTGTTAAGAATTTCGAATGATTTCGAATGATAATATTTGAAACCATTTTTTCATTGTATTAACTTCTACCTTATTCAGCGTTTGAATAATTTTTTGTCAAATTTAAACACTGTTGAAAATAATCGTAACTTTTACAGTGTAGGTTTACAAGTATTTTCAATAATTGTCCAAGAAATGTAAAAAAAATTAAAAAAGTTTTTTACTTTTCGAGTTTTAAACGTCAGAAAATTTTGGAAAAAATATAAATCCATATTATTCAAAATTGTTTCTCATTTTGTATGCATAGATTTTGTAAGATATTTGAATAGTTGTTTTGTAGCATATAAATTTACCAATGAGACACTGAGATCTTTTTTGAAAATTTTCTATGGCTTCATCTTTCCACCAGCGGTGCAAGTTGCCACGCTTATCGAAAAGTCGGCCTTTGTCGTCAAATCCGTGAGTTATTTCGTGCCCAATGACCATGCCAATTCCTCCATAATTAAGAGCTTTTGGATAGTGCTTGTGATAAAAAGGAGGTTGTAAAATCCCAGCTGGGAACACTGAAAAATATCCAAAATTGAAAAGAAAAATATTTGTTAACAAATGTTTCAGCTTGAATTTTATTAGTCTGAGCACTTTCATGCTTAAAAGTTCTCTTACTCGAAAATAAAAAATTTCAGCTACTCAAAAAAAAAAAAAAATGTTTCCCCATATTCTATTTAATGTATAACTTGGGGGAATTTTTATAAAAAGAGTTAATGGTCAATACATAACTTTAAAATTATATATTTCTAATATTATACATATCGTCAGTTTCGGAATCAAAAATAAATTCAAATTATATTTATTTATAGTTTTAATTTCATTTATTTCTAATATATGTTATTTTATTTTGTATTGATATAAAATTATTATAGTTCGTTTAAATCGAATATATTCGAGCAGATCTATTTGGACGAAAACGTTTTTTTTCTGGCAAATAAAATACATTGGAACAATTTTTCGGGTAAATCTAAATACATATTTCATTTATTAAGCTTTTTTGTCAAGTAAATGTAATGCTTATTATGTTTGTTTTCAAACTCACTGATTCGATTATTGTTACGAATGTAATAAGCATTAACCACAGCCGGAGCCATTTTCATTAAAGTTTTGTTTACTGGTGATCCAAGTCGACTTTGCTCAATCTGCGTCAAATGACGCAAAATATTCAGCGTGTTTTCAAAATACTTATCCGGGTAAATGGCAACCTGAAATGCCATCGAATTCAGGAACATTCATAATAAACAAAAAATTATTTCACAATTTTTCGATTCATCTTTATGCATTAATATTACTATAAGTCCTGAAATTTGAAGCCTCTAAGAAATTCTTTTTGTTTTCAATTTCTTACATTTGTGTAACGTTCATTAAATAACTGCTGTTTCAAAATCCAATTCGGATATCCGATTTGCAACGACATCGCGTCGATTTTTTCGCTCGCCAATTTTTTCGTTTCTTCATCAATCCAGGTTGTTTTTCTTAACAATTCTTTAAAGGATTGTTGAATTTCCTTAGTCATTTTAGTCGTCTGAATAAAGGAAAGAATCATTTTTTTACTAAGTTACCAAGTGGGATATAAAGCGATTACAGTACTCGTCTTCGCCTTGTTCTATTTTCGAAACGTGGAACAGTAGAATTCCAAATTGAACATTTAATTTTGAACACCAGAAATAGTACATTTCTTGATAGTTTGGATCATAATTTTCAAAACCTTAGAATTGAGAGAATAATTTTGACATTTACCATCTATATGCTTGAAAACGATTTCAGACTTCCATGATTCGAATTTCAATATTTTTATATTGATAATATTGAAGTACAATGAAGTGATTTGAAAAATTCAAAAACAATCATTTATAAAAGTAGAGAATTAAATATTGAATGCTAAGACTTTAGAGTATTCGAGTTGAGAAATATTGACATACTCAAAAACTTGAACTAACTTTTACATCGATTTTTTTTTCGAACTGACCTCGAAAAAACATTTATTAAGTACGCCTGTGATGCATGAAAAAAAAAACATCATTATTGACTTACATCATTTTTGCAAACTTCGTCAAAGTATTTTTGGACAAATAATAACCCGACCGCCATTCCCATATTCGTGTTTACTTGCGACACGCAAGTTTTCCAGCGAAAAGGGGATTTTTCTCTCCCGAAAAGAATATTGTAAAATTTTTGTTTTGCATCTTGAAAACGTTCGTCTAAATTGTTGACTCGGTGTCTGACAAAGCGCCACATAAGGTAAACCGAAACGGTCCTAAAATTATAAATTTTTAATAATTGCAGAAACTAATTGAAAAATCTCTCAAATATTTATCATTAAAAAACTTTTTAAAGGAAAACGAATGTTATTATCCGGAATGACTTTCCCGGAATCATTATTAAATTGTTAAATTAAAAAATTTTGAAAAAAACATTTCCAAGTTTTTCAATGTTTCATTGCAAATTTTTTGCAGCCTTCACTCATGCGTGCATAAAAAAAGGTGGCAGAAATTATAAAATTAAATAAGGAGAATTATTTTATTTTTTTCTCCAATTTCAATGATCCCCTATATTGATATTTTTTAATTAAACGGTAATAAAACAATTTTTATAATTCGATTCCAATAGTTTCTTTATATTGTTTTATATGTCTTTGTGGAATATTTTATTCTTTACTCCAATTCTGATGGCCTCCATAATAATTCGTTTAATCCCCAAATTCTAATGTTCCCTACATATTCTTTTATTCAAACGTGAGTAATACAATTATTTTTTACATTTATAACAGTTTCTTTTTATTATTTTATTTTATTCCAACAGAAATACAACAATCTTCATTATTCTATTTAAATGGTCTCTTCCTATTATTTTTTTTTCTCAAATTTAATTAATCTATTTTCATTATATTTTTTAAATTAAAAGGAAAGAAGGCAATATATCTTGTACAATCCCTATAGTTTCTATTGTTTTCCGGAAAACATTTATTCTAGAGAATCGTTCTGGATAATAGCATTTCGAAAATTCGATTTGGGGAAAAAAAATTTCCGGGCTTTACCTCGGTGGTGTTTTCGACAGTAAAGAAACTAAATCTTGCGCATATTGCAAAGCGAAGATAATAATTGGTTCCGAAATATTGGCAGGTCGAGACAGAACAATCGTTAAATAACGTATCCAATTAATTTCCGGAACGAGAATTTGAAGCTCTTCTAATGTCATTCTGTGATAAAATTCCGAAACATTGCGTCTCGCGTTTGGTGGTAACGTGATCTAGAAAAAAATACGCAATTATTGAATAAAATGAAAACTATAAGCTCGACCTAATTAGATATCCTATTTATGAGAGCTTTTCAAAAAAAAAAAGTTTATTTGGTTTTTACTCTATAAAACTTCGATTTATTCAGTAGTGTCAGAATTAAAGGTATTTTTTCATAAAAGGGGTTCACATCCAAGAACAAACTTTTCGTACAAACGTTCGAATTTCTTTCAATATTTTTCATTTCCTCATGACTTTGATAGAAACTAATTAAATCTTTCGAGTTTCTTCGATTCTTGTACTAATGCCACTGGATTTATTTTTCAAAAAATCTTACATTGGCTAGTTTCGTTTCGAAGGCTATCATTTTTTTGGCATCGGCGCTTGCCTTTTCTAAAGGGGCCCCCAAAAGAGTCGCAATTTTGATGAAATAATTCATGTAGGCCTCTACGTAAACCTCGTATGACTTTTGGAGATAGTAGTCTCGAGTTGGAAGACCCAAGGAAGTTTGATCGAACTGAAAAAAATTACGTGTTTAATTTTCCTGGTTTTTGAAGTGCTCGAATGATATTGAAAGATCTAAATGCGATTTCTTCAAAAATATGATGTATGTTCGAGAAGAACATGGTTTTTCTTGTAGTTAGATGAAAACAAATATTTGTTTATTTGATACCTGAACGACCCACTCATCACTGTTTTGCAAATCTGGCCCAACGTACTCATTTATTAATACATCGTTGTTGTAAAGTCGAAGTTTAGCGGTTAATTCCAACCAATCAAACTTTTTGGGGTCCCAGTCAGGTTCGAGGACTGGCCACCCACCTAAATTTTTCAGTAACTCCAAAAGCGGTTTTTCCCTTCGTGATTCCAAGATCTCTAGGATATTATTCTAGAAAATTACTTGCTCTGCGAGATAAATTTACCTTAAGCAGAATCACGCTATTTTGTATCCTTTATTTTTAATACTTTTATAAAAAGTTACACATGAACACAAATTTATTACACATTTTTATAATTATTTTATCTTATCAATGGTAAAGGAGGCATTGAAAACTTATCAACTTATTCAGCTTGAAATATTTCATTTCTTGAATTCCAACTTATAGTGTCGTTAGATGTTATGAACAAAATTATATTGTGGTCTTTGAAATGATTTTCACCGAGAACTTTTTCATTTTTGAGAATTGTGTGGCAATTTTCCTACCAGGGTACGTCCAATAAAAGAAATTTCTTTTTAAATGCTTCGGTTCAGATTCCCAAAGTCTCTAACATAAAAATTTTAAACCCAAAATTTCGAGAATTTCACAAAAACATACATTCATAGATTTAAATTGCGATATTTTTCAATATCTAAAATTCGATGGTATATGACGATCCACTGACAGGCAGTTTTGGGGGTTTAAGCCCCTCGTGAAATTAAGATACAATTAATTATCATTTCATGTGAGAAAGGTAGAATAATAAAATAAAAATACGCAATTATCAAAAAAGGCATTAAAAATAGCAGTAAATAATAAAATGAGTAAAAATTATCAAAAATGTATTCACCGAAATCTAGAGGAGATAAATGGTTTCATGGAAGTTCTCAAAGTTCAACAATATTCAGAATAGAATAATTAATCTCACCATGCAACTCACAAATTACAATAATCCTGGCTTCAGGAGAAATTGTTCTCAAACAAAATTCAAATTACAAATGTTTGTCTAGGACAAAGAAAAAAAAATTGAAAAATTGTTTCTACCCAGTGAATTATAAATTGTATGGAAAATTATCAATAGTAATTGTGACAAATAATAATTATAAAGAACATTATGATAAAAGCAAATAAGAATTCACGAGAATGCTAAGAATCTGAAAAACGTAAAACCCTCTGGAGCATCGAATTTTGAAAGTTTACCTAGAAATCCATAAAAATACAAGGAAATCTTTCGAATCGTCAAACTCTGAAGTAACGCTTGAAGGAAGAGAATTATATCTGAAAAATCTAAACAAATACCTGAAATTTATTGAACTCAAAATTCTAGAGGATCAAATTCTAAATAAAAAAAGGTGTATATAGCAATATATAGTCATACTAGATACTTATGAAAATACTAGAAAATGCGAAAAAATGTTATAAATGCTGAAAAAAAATTGCAAGGAATCTATAAAACATGAAAAACCTATATACCTAGATGTAATTTTCCCAGAAATTTATAAAATTACTGAAAATCGATCGAAATTTTAATCCTAGATCATCGAGTTTTAGAAATCTTTGTAGTCATCTACGAAAATACAAAGAATCCATGAAAATATTAAAAAAAATTTTCAAGTTTTGCAAATACTAAAACAATGTGAGAAACATTAACAATTTTTCAAAACTTAAAAACTACGTATTAATAAAACTTTGAATACTAGAACATGTATTGCTAGGAGTCTTGATCTAAATCCATAAATATACAAGACAATTATTCAAATCGTTTAAATATCTACTAAAAAAATACGAAAACAAAAATTACAACTATTAAAAATCTTTATAAAAGATACTGTTTTCTGAAAAATCAGTTGCAATACTCAAAGTCGTTGAAGTTTTCAATACTGCAGCATTAAATTCTAGAAATTTATATAGAGCGATCCATGGAAATAATAGAAATCTATAAAAATGCAAAGAAACAAACCGCAAAAACTCTGGAAATTTCTTAGATAAGTCTTTGTAGATGTGATTTTCTCAAAAATCCATAAAAATATTAAAAATTTGTACAACTTTGATTTTTACTGCATTGAATTCGAGAAAACTATTTAAAAAATTAGTACATAAAAAAATCTTAAACCTCAGTGACTTAAAATCACACAAATTGAATTCGTAGATGAAAATCCTCCAAAAATTATGTAACTCATGATATAAATAATATAAATAAATAATATTATACATCATCCAAAAGTTGTTTAACGTCAAAATCCCTCAATTCGAAACATTGAAAAATCGTTATCTTCTTAACGAATTGTCAAAGATTGACAATTAGAACTCCAGAAGGTAATAAAAATCATCGAAAAACCCGTTCCGACAATTTTTTTTTGCCTGCGTTCCTGTCTATGGGTATAAAAGTTTTACTTCCAAATAATCATGATTTCTCGCTTTTTCAACCATGCACAATTTACGATTGCTAATTCAAAGTTACATTGATGAAGATACTTTTGGAGCACTGTTAAAAAACTTCCAGAAAAGTATTGGAAGTTTGGTACCCATATTCTGTACGGGGTTTTTCCTATAAATCGATCTGGCAAATTTTCCATACGCTCTAGGAATTCTTCCATAAATTGTAGAGAAACTTCCATATTTATGGGAGAATTCCCATAGTATATGGGAAATTTCCCAGATCTATTTATGGGGAAAATCCCATATAGAATATGGATTAGAAACTTTCAATGCTTTTATGGAAAAATTGCCAAATTTTTCCATATACAATTATGGAAAAATTGCGATTATTTTTTACAGTGAGCGTAACAAAAAGGACGAGTTTCTGCTTGAGCTGGAGTAGAAGCTTTCAATGGGGTCATACCTGTTGGTTCATGCAACTCTGAAAAAATTGCTTTGCTTTTACAACGGCATTGTCTTTTTCGCTTTCATTGTAAGGCTGTTTCAAAAGTTTCCAAAGTGCCATATCCAAGGATTCCCGCAAAAGTTCGAAAGTGTCGTAACCGACTTTGTCCTCTGGAATCGGATTGTATCGAGCCCAATTTCCACAACTATATTGGTAAAAGTCGTCGCAAGGATCGGCATCTTTGTCTATGTACTTTATCATCGCTTCGGCTGCAATGTGAATATTTTCACGTAATTTTTTCTGTTTTGGTTTTTCTTTTGAGGTGTCTATCGATTATAATACAATTTACTGATTGATCATTTGAATTTTAGAATCACATTTTTCCCAATTTTTTCGATAGGTTTCTGTAACGAGGTTTTAAAAAGTTTCGTTCAAACCTTGGGCTTTTCTAACGTCTTCCCGACTTTTCCCACTTTCTCCCATGGCACGAAACTCGTCGACCTCGAACTCGCTTTCTTCTTCGTCTCCTTCGTCCGCGTACACTTTTTCGATATCTTTACTACACGAGGTAACATTTATTGTTTCAGCAAACGAAAAACAAGTTTTATGAAAAACATGAGAAGTAAGTGTGGTGTACTGACTCAGTATTATCGGAGTCTTCGTTTGGAAGGTTCGAGTATTCTGGGGTATCTGGGTAATTTTCTTCGTTGGTTCTGGTTTCGAAACGCAATTTTTCGTGTTGTGAAAAAGGACATTTATTTGGCTTGAGTTTGTACAGAGAATAAAAAGCTTTGGTTATGTAGGTGGATCGATTTTTTCTATTGATCTGCAGTTATACTACCAAAGAAATTTACTTGCAATTCTCGAGGAGCAACGCTGCCATCGTTTTGTCCGTCCATAAAAATACCGCTTTCCTCCTAAAATTGACAAGTTTTTTGGAGGACGTGTGTTGGATTTTTTTTCGTTGGTGAATTTAGGATGATTTTTGATGAGTGTCTTATACGAAGAAATCAAAATTCGGCAGAAAATATTGAATGAAAAGTTTTTTTCGAACTTATGACTATCGAACGTTATTTTCATTTTAAGGTTTCGTGTTATTATGTTTATCCATTAAAAAAGGGCAGTCGGAGTTTGTATATGCTTGAATACGTGAATTTTTACCAAATTCGAATGTCGTTTGGGGCGCACGAATTGTTCGAAAGGCACAAAATAGGTTTCTGCGTCAGCAACAGGTAAACTGGTCTTTTCACTTTTTGAAGAAGATCCATTGTTGACACGAGTCATGACGATGAAGACAATGACAGGCAAAATGATGACAGGAATCAGCAGCATGTACCTAATTCTCGTTCGCCAAATGTCGTTACCGCCCATGCACCACCTATTTTTCAAATCTTTCAATTTTTCGAGTTTTCATTCCGTCACAAAATATCTAATTTTTTCAAGTTTTGTAGCTTTGTCTATACATTTTTCTTGTACAGTTGTCCAGTCATAAAATTATTATCAATTTTGCCACTTCTCGAAAAATTGTCTAACTATTTAATTCGACTATCCAACAAAACAGTAATTTTTTGAAATATAATATAACATTGGATCAGACGAATTTTAAAAAACAAAATTAAGTGTTAAGACTTCAAGTTTAGGGACATAAGATAATACAAAAATATTTAGTTTTGAATTCTTCAAACTTGAGTATTGAAAAAGGTAGAAATTTTATTTTGGGATCTGAAAATTTCATTAGCAACATTCATATAATAGTTTTTCTAAAATCGGAAAATTGAAAATGCGGAAATATTAATTCTGCAATTAGAAACTGAAAAATTTCATATATGTGAAAATTCGAAAAATTGTTCACCGAATTCTCAGATTCAAATTCAAATGAGCGAAAAAAAATAAGAATTTAAAAATATGATCTCTAAAGTTCGGAAATTCATTATTTGGTTCAGGAATTTGAATTAAAATTGAAAAATGCTGTAACCATTTCACGAAAACCCCAAAAAGAGTGTTCAGAAACAATGAAATACAAAATTACTTCCAGTAATTTCAAAATGAAAATTTTTAGAGCTGCAATTTCAAAATCCATAAGTTCAGCTAAAGATGTCAACGAATTATGAAAATCTCGAGTGTCAAAATAAAAAATGCAAAAATCTTGTTAAACATTTGAATGTGTGAACGCAAAAATATCAAATTTTGAATTATGAGAATCTTGATTTCATAATTCGTAACTTTAAAGCTATTCATGTATGTGAACTTTAAAAAAATATTTCACTAAATCCTTTAATTATAATTTTAATAAGTAAAGAATTCAGGTACGTACTAAAATCTTTTACACACACATATTCACCATTTTCGATTTCTCAAACCCTGTATCGAGAAAAATCAGGTATTTCAAAGTACGATCTCAAAACCTTAAAAATTTATGAAATTTCCATTCAATTTTCATTTCTATTTTTTATCGAATTTCCAGAAATTCAACTTTTGAATTTTAGAAAATGACATCTTACGTACTTGAGGTTTCTGGAGTCCTTATTAAACATTTGAATATATGTATAAGTGCAAAAATATCGAATTTTAAAATGTGGGAATCTTGATTTCACAATTCATAACTGTAAAATGTGAATTTTCGAAAAAATCTTCATTGAATGCTCAAATTACAATTTTGATAAGTAGAGAATTTATTTACAACAACTTAACATACACAAAAATTGATGATTTTCAATCCCTTAAGCCCCAAATTAAGAAAAATTAGGTATTTTATAATACGATCTCAAAAGCTTGGAAATTCATCAAATTTCCATCCAATTATCATTTTCATTTTTCATCAGATATCCAAAAATCAAACTTTTGACTTCTCGAAAATTTGATCTTTCTGGAGTTCTTGTTAAACATTTGAATATATGAATGCAAAAATTTCAAATGTGAGAATCTTGATTTCACGATTCGAAATTGTAAAACTGTTCATAAATGTGAACTTTTGAAAAATTATTCACCAAATTCTTTACTTCCCATTTAAATAAGTAAAGAATACAGATACGAAAATCTTTTATACACAAAAATGTACAATTCTCAATTTCTTAACCCCCAAATCAAGAAAAATAAAATTCGGCATTTAAAAATACGATACCAAAAGCTTGGAAATTCATCATTCGTTTCAACAATTGAATTCATAACTGCATACGCCTAAACCATTTCATGAAAATTCCAAAAGAAATACATTCAGAAACAACACAGAAAAAAATGTTTAGTTTCAGCAACCAAATCATGTAATAAAATATGAACCAACCAAAGTTTTGGATGTTTTGAACCCAGGACTTCAGTTGCTCCATATTTTACCAAAAGAATGGTTTCTGAAACCAAACATTTCTCTCCGTAAATGAAATTCGAAACAACTTCCAATAATTTCAAAATCCATGAATTCAGCTGAAGAAATCAACGAATTTTGAATTCCTCGAGTGCTTAAATCATCTTGAATGCAAAAATTCCAAACACCCAACTTTTGAATCCTCGAAAATGACAGTTACGCACTTGAGCCTTCCGGAGTCCTTGTTAACCGCAAGTCTGCAAGAAGCGCAAAGAACGCCTTCAAGGCAATCATGACCGCTGCCGGAGTTGCTGCTCATTCTCCCTACGTGTAAATGAAAGAGGAAACGAACAAATTTTTTAATCCCCGAAAAACTTATGCGCTTGAGAAAATCCCGTCACTGCAATTTTCAACGGTCGCGCGGAACGCGATATCGCATCATTAGAGGCACTCGGACGGAGGGAAACTGCATTACGCAACGACACTGAAAAGGCATTGAAAGCGTGCCCTCCAATTACTCCTTTTTGTGTCACGAGTCGCTCCAGTTTCCAACGTTTTCGCTGATTTGAACTTCCGGATGGTGTTCGCGAAAATCCTTACGATAAAAACATTACAAATAAAAGAATACGTCACGAGCTTCGGGATAAACTAATGATAAACTTGCGCAGGGCTCGGCTTCGACTCGTGCCGCAAACGTTGCACTTGTCGAAAATGGTTTTTTTGTATGGTGATTGATTTAGTATTTGCCCTAGGGGTGGAAAATTTGACTTTCTGGCTTGGGATTAATGGGGTTTTGTGGGTGGAAATATTGCGTTGGGAAGGAAAAAGGGGGCACGAATGTCAATCTGTTGAGGCGGAGCGGAGGGAACGGAATCAGTTCATTGCGAGATAAAGAAGCTCAATGTGATTGTCATTGATAGACAGACGCGATTTATAGGGCGGCGAAAAAAAATATGATAGGAAGTTTGTGATATATTTATTTAAATACAGGGAATTTTATTTTTATTTTAATTTCGGACTCTAATATTTGAAAATTGAAGCTTGTCGATGTATCATTCCTATTTAAATTGATTTTTACTAATTTTATTTTCTTTGTTGTAAACCCATTATTGGGATTGTACTTGTTCAATTTCAAACTGATATTAAAAATCTACAAATGAAAAATTTAGGTTTCCATTCTAGAGATTTAGAAAAATTCTAACCGTGAAATTCGCAAGTTTCTAAACCAACATTTTTAATTTATCTCGCAAATTTTTTGAATTTGATAAAAAATTGTGATTTTCGACCTTGGGATCCATTGCCTGTTTAACTATTAATATTATTAGTTTGGTTATCAAAAATCTTCATGTGCGTATATCGACTTTTGAAATTCGCAAATATAATTCTTGAATTTTCCAATCTTCTTGTTTTTGGAAAGTTATTTGAAAAATTTTGCACAATCAAGATTTGAAATTGAAGATTATCATAATCTGTGAGTGTGAATCATCCATGTCGTGATTAAATGCAATTTAAAATAATACAAATAGTATTATGCACAACTGGGGGCCACAAATAATACATCAATTTAAGTTTGAAAATTTTGGAATTCCATACTTACAGATTTAAAAATTGAGTACATGCATTCCTGTTCTGCAAAATTTGAATAATAAAATTACAGCTAAACAATACTTTCATTTTGAATTCATTTAACACTCAAGAATTTAGTCTAAACATTTGAAATTTGAGGAATTCAAGCATCAGGATAAAAAAAAAACTAAAGTAATAAAAATTCTCATAAACAAATCTCAAAATTTGATACATCGAAAAGGAAAATTGAAAAACTAATATTTTCACACATTAATTTCATGATAATTTAAACTACAATATTGATATGTTAAGATTTTATACAAAAAAATTCTAGACTATATCCATCTTTTTCAAAAAACTTTCAGTTATGGAAACTTCAATATTTCCAAAATTCTAAGATTGAAAAACTGAAATTAAAATCAAGAAGTTAAGGGATTGTATGTATTTAAGAATTTTCGCGAAGGTATCTTCTCGAAACGAAATATTTTAAAGAATTAAAATTATGTTAAATGTAAGTAATAAATGATACGAAAAATTGACACTTAAATATGTTGAACATTATCATCTAATTGATAAATTTGTCTACTTCAAAGTCTCAAAACTCTTCTTCTTCTCATAACTCATAATCTCAATTTGATTTGGAATATTTAAGAGGTTGAACTGGAATCATCATCATCAATGTGAAATAACAAGTCAAAATTTGAATTGGAGTTGGTTTTTATTGCAAGTAAGAAAATAAAACTCGCGTCAAAATTGGATTAAAAATCAGAATGGTACTGAAGAGTACAAAAATATCAAAGAGAGATTTTTCTGAAGACACCGAGTACATGACGCACGTGCTGGAGCAACACCTACGCGCTGATGGAAATTAGACTCTTTTAACGAGATTCTTGATGCGTCAATCGACCCCAATAATGATCATTGTGATAGTTCGAAAATGTCACAAACAGGACACCTGTTTACATTTCCTAATTCTATTACGCTAAATGTAGCACTGTGATCGGTTTTTGGTGTTAGATCAAGTTTTCGAAATATTTTAAATTCAACGTTTCAGCTCATAGGACTTCAAAAATCAGACTTTTTCGTTTAAATTTTACAACATATATATCCTCATTCTGAAAATATTTCAAATCCCAAGTATTTTGCCCAAAAAAGACTAGTTCTTGCAAATCATTTATTTTTTATCAGTATTAACGATTTCATATTTATGATACTAGCTAATAATTTTTTTATGAAATCGATGCATTATATGTTGAGAACAAAAAAAATTGTATTTTTACCTAATAGAATTCGTTAAAATAGAGGTATATGTATTTCAGGAGAAGAATGTTGAATTTGGAGCCCTTTCAGAAAGATAATTATAAAAATAAGAAAAAAGTTAAACAATTTTCAGTTTTACCATAGGTTAAGAATTTTCATGGACGAATTTCTTATTTATTCAGGAAGTATGATTTCCAGGTAGTTTATGAAATAAGTAAAACTAGTAAAAGAATTAGTTAAAAAAGGTAAAGAAAGATTGAAGAATATGGATCAAGGTATAGCTTATATAGTAGATTTTAGGGATTGTAATTTAAATAGAAAAGAATCAATAAACATTAGGTTAATATTTGTTGTTCGGTTTGAAATCATTCTGTCTCAGCACAGAATTCAAAATAACCATAATTCTATGATTTTAAGAGGAATAATGTCAAAATTTCGGTCAAAAAGAATAATTACAGAAAATTATTGGTTTCAGTAATAACTCTTAAAAAAAATTAATTGTAATACTGTAAAAAAACAGGAATATATTTAATTTTGTTGACTATGTGATCAATGTGTTGAAAAATTTGTATAATTTTAGTTTACAAGACTGAATTTATAAATCTATTCAACAAGTAAAATTGATGAAATTATTAGGTATGATTATGACTAAAATATATATATTTTTATAAAATCGATATATTTTTTGTATATAATTGCAATGTATTATTTATATCTAGTTCCTGATGAGAGCTGTATGACACCCAAAAGCTCCAAGTTTATATTGGTGGATTTTATCATACCACCCATGAAATTATTATAATTTGCCATAAATTATCAGCATTATTAAATATTAAGAAATGAAAAGAGATTTCCTAGTATACAATATGTAAAATTATGATCGTGATACTCTAAAAAACACTACATATTTTTTTAATATTCTGAATTTTAAATTTGAAACATGTCAGTAGTAGAATAGTGTAATCTAATGTTTAGCTCTGTTTTTACAAAAAAATTTAATGAAAAATTATCGCGAATTTTGAATTTGTAGATATTGAAAATTCAATTTTTTTAATAAAATATAATTTTGAATATACCATTTCAAGCTTGCAATGTCAAAAACAAAAAAAATTGCAAGTGATTTCAAATTTCTGTTGATGCACATTTTTGGTAACGATTTTATGCTCAAAATTGACCATGATAATTGCATCACGTATAGAAGAGTTAATTTGAAAACTATCCAAAACTTAACGAAAGACAAGAAAATAACTGATTGAACCATAGAATTCATAAAGAAAAAAATTTATAATTCGAACAGTGTTGAATCTCATCAAATATTGAACAGAAGATAACAAAAACCTAACAAAACATCCAAAAATCAGAAATTTTGAATTCAAAATATCTCTGAAACTTGGTCTATGTTCAAAAAAAAAAAAAAAAAATGTTTTTAATTGAATCTATCACACCAAAATGGAGTGTTTCCAAATCCTTCCACCGTCATACGTGAACGCTTTTTTTTCATTTCCACGTGCACACAAAAAGGATTAATTTTCAGTATGCACCAAATATAAAGTCATATGAGCTTCTGGTAAAAGTAACTCCTTTCATGGTCACCATGTAACAAAAATTCATGTATATTTCCATATTCAACTAAATATTTCAGAGGTGTAAAAATTTTTCTCACATCATTCCCTTATGAGAAACATTTTTAAAGAATAATAATTCTTAATCCCCCTCCCCCCCCCCGCATAAAAAAAATAATAATAAAATCCTGCATAGAGCCCAGATCGCAATCGATCGAAATATTTTTAATAACGTTATCATTCTCATTAGATGAAAAAAAAATACACCCCGGACTCACTTCTCGATTTACACTCGACATCCTCGCAACATTTCGAAAAAGTCCAACTCGCGCAATCGTACTTTTGCGGCATGTAATTAAGGCAATCGGCATCGTCGCTCGCGAGATTCAGCATTTCTCACTGCAGCTCGATTTGCAGCTTTCCGAGTCCGAGGTTCACGAAAAGCTGTGACTTGTGATCTGCAAAAAAAAGTCCGATTCTTAATTTTTCCCTTCGTACATTTCTCGAACCGAGCGAGTGAGGCAAAGGAATAACAAAACGAACGGCAAAGCAAAATTCGAAGTCGAAGGAACAAAGCGCATTTACATATGCAGCGATTTTCTTTTGTTAAAAAAGTAAATAAATAAATAAAATAATTTGGGTGTGTTCGAAAAAACGTCATTTTTCGATTCTACTACCAATTTTCAATAAATTCAATGCTAAGTTTTGGAAATTCATGAAAGAGTAAAATTCGTAAAATAAGAATAGCGAGAAGGTAAGTTTTGGTAAGAACAAACAGTATATGAAAAATTAAGTACTCAATTAATTATATTTAAATTTTTTTAATTCATTAGTTTTTGAAAATTGATGGTATTGAAAACCGACAGCGCGTTTCTTGGTTCCACTAATTATTTGTATCTTGGAACCCAAAAAGAAAACAAAAAGAGATAAAAAAGACCACGTTGGTACTTTTGTACAGTGATATATTATTTCGATTCTTACAAAAAGTTTATAAGACATGGGAGCGTGCTCTCGGTTTGACTAAAACTCCTTTGAAGACAGTCGATTTTTAAATGAATTATTATCCTCGTATTAAGATTCATTCCTGCGTATAAATGTCCCTTCGTAATAATCGTTAGTACATCAACATCGGTTACCTTAAAATTACGCGTTAATTCTAGTAAAATTGCGACGCTCCGAAACGAAAGTGGTGGCTTTTTCTTGACTCCCTTCGACGTCATTTTCGTCGATTTCGCGAGGCGCATTATCAAAATTCCACTAAGAAATATATATTCATATATAACATTAATAAAGTCTTTTTCACTCGTGGAGGTGATGGTGTTTTGGCCTGTCGCCGCCGTGGTAAAATTGAGCTGAAAAGTCCCGCTGTACTTTCGCCGGATTTCATTTGTGCAAGAAGCGGTACTGCAAAATGTCCTCTTCGTCTGGAAAACAGAAAAACAAATCACGTTTTTACTTTTACAAACATGTAAAATGATTGATATTGATAATAATAAAATAACGCCAAATAAACTTGAAAAATTCTTTCCATGTCTTGAATACAGATTGAACATTTTTAAGTTAAGTTTTAGAATTTTCCGTATTTTCAAATTCGTGATAATTTTTGGGTTTGAATCTTTTTCTCCAAAAATTCAAAACTCGAGTAGTGTCAATAAAAATATTGTTATCAATGGAATTTAAATAATTTTTGATCAAATATTTTATTACTTGAAAAAGTATTATACAATAAGTTAGGTATATTAATAATAATTATGATCCTTTTTTGGGAAAAGTATGCATTCTACAAAAAAGTTAAAAATTTAGCTTGAGTTATAATAAAACTGATCGTCAGAAAAAAAAGTAAGATAATGTAGAAACTTTTTGGGCTGGCCTCTTTTTTTCTACATTAAAAAAAAAAATATCTCAGCTATGTTGTAAAAAATTTTCCAAATTTCATAAGACCGTGTAACTTCAAAATTGCAACTTAAAAGATGACGAAAACTTTCTTAGAAACATGATGAATTATTAATATCGAAGGCTAAAATTCTAGTACATTACATTACCTGAAAATTCGAAAGTGAAATAATCACAAAATATAATTTTTTGTTGTACAAACGTAGTAAAAATAGAACTCTCAATAATTTTTAAAGCTTGTAGCTACGAATCCGAAAAATTAGTAAATCAAACTGTCTAATTTTTGGAATCAATTCTGAACTTTTAAGATTTTCATCGCTAAATTGTAGTAAATCTATATTCAAACTGAAAAAATATTTTTTACAGCAGTAATGTCAAATTCAGAAAACCTGAAGAATTAAACACAGTTTCTTGGTGATTTTGAACCTTATAAAAAATTTTATAAGGTTGACTTAATAAAAATCTTATAAGAAACGGAATTCTTATGACATTTAAGATTCCCATAAAAATTTCACCATTTCTTATAATAATCAATATCACCTTATAAGAATCAAAATAAAAAATTTTTATAGTTTGATGTGAATGTTAAAAATAGAAAAAATTCATGATTTAAAATTTTAAAATAACGAAATCCTAATTTTCAGCTTGAAATACGTAAGTATACAATAAATTATCAAATATTATATATGCTACATGCAAAATCCTGAAATTCTAAAGTTGCAAAACCTGGAATTTCGATATCGAAAAAAATACAACGAATAATAAGGAATATGCATTAATACTACTAAAAGTGCAAAGTTAAAAATTAAAAACATCAATGATAAAAAAACAGGTTTTTGGACCCCCTCCCTCACAAAGAAAATTTTTCTACGTGCATCCCACGTCAGTATAAAAATTTGAAAGATTTGAATTTCGATTTAATAATTAGTAATATCAAATATCAGTATCAAAATACGGAATAATCAGAAATACAGCTTGTTAGAAAATTCATAACCATAAATTTACATTGAAAGTTAAAAAATTTGGAATAATTTTTCAACTTCAAAGATTCATATTCTATCATTTTGAAAATAATCTGTTTCATTTTAAAATATCTAGTATCTAAAATCAAAAATTTTGTAATGTTCAATACAGTTCTATATTTTTTATTAAAATACCTTACAACTACTTTGAAAATCAAGGATCATGTAAATATAAATGCTAAAAAAACAAAAAACGATGAACAATTTGAGCTACTCAAATTCAACTTCAAAAAACATTGTTCGTCCACATTAACTTTCGTTCATGAAAAAATTGAGAACTGTTCAATGAACGCTGCCACGAATATCGTAGTGCAAGTAAAAATACAATGAGCACACGATGCAAAATACAACAAAATTTTTTTTAAAAAACTTACAAGCGTCTTCCCTGCTGGTGTCCAGGTCGCTAGTTTGAGTCTGACATTCCTCCTGCGTTCGGCGCCCTTCGATAGCCATATTAGGTGCGGCAAGGCACAAAAATTCGTTTCGTTACAATTTTGCGTGCTTAATTCCAACAAGAATAAAAAAAAAAGAAAGGAAAAAATTTGGTGCAACTTTGCCCCCGGCGAGGACAGTAAATAAAAATTTCAACGCTCGCGGAACCCAAAATTTCAGTCTCTTTAAAAAAAAACCAAATGAATCGCGAGAATTTTGCAAAATCGAAACTTTGCGTTCCTCGAACGTTTTTCCACAAGCTCGTTTTTCGTGGCATAAAATATGAATATATTTTACAGACTGATATTATGGTGACAATAATAAGAATCATAATAAAGATTAATGGCGTTAATAATGATAATAATGATGTTAATAATGCATAATTCAATTAAGGTAATAAAAATGACAGTAACGATGTTGAAAACGACAACGATGAATTACGACGACGACGAGTATAAAATTCGTTAACTCTACTTTTTTTTTTCATTCGCTATTTACAAAATTTTTGGGTATAATTTGCCAATTATTCACGTTTAAATCTATGCTCATTTTTCTTCAACGATCGCAACATTATAAACGATTGGAATAAAAATAATATAGCTGAGGAGATTGGTGTTTTTTCTCACGATACATCATCAACCTCCTTCAAAGACAAACTTAATTCCAGGTAACTTGGCGTTCAAAAAAGAATTAAAAATAAAAACAGTTATACAAAAATCTAAAGCGGACAGTGTTTTTTGCTCTCGTGAAAAAAGGGGTCAACGTGTATGAAAAATACATTCAACTTTTCATGCAGTGCCTATTCTCAATACACACAAAGAAATGACAAAAGTTTGGGGGAAGTATTTTTGACTGAATGAGGCTTTTTTTTTTAGCAAAAAATCGAAAATCCTCAATTTCGTAGTTGGAAAATTAATTGATTATCGGGCTGTTTCGAGTTTTACAGGTAATTTTCTGATTCAAAAAATATCTCTTCACCCCCGAAACCTCATTTCCTCAAAAGTACGCGATCTTGAATCTTTTACTAAAAAAAAAAAAAAATTCAATAAAATTCGTATACGGTGAGGTCGAACACGTTACAGTCTTTTCTCACTTTTTGTTGAGCTCGTTAGTATTGCTTACGTCTTTTTCTCTCTCAAAAAAAAGATACATAAAAATGGCACGTTAATAATGACGATAACTTTCTCCGATCAATAAAATAATATAATATTTACATTTTGCAATCGACACAGAAAAATTACCCGTTAAACAAGTTTCTGCGTCGGTTTCTACGTACGTATGCATACATGTGTGCGTTTACATAGGTATGTATAATAATTTATGTACGTTGTCATTGCGTCACGAACGGTCTACTGTAATCGAAATTTCATCGAATAATGGAAAAAAAAAGAAAAAAAAACCATGATTTTGCTCCTCGAACCGTTCGCTTGGTTCTCGCCATTCTATAAATTTATTCCGTGGCTTTTTAAAGAAATAGCTGCCCCATTGTCGTAGACAGTCCTAAAACGCAATCAATGGAAGAAAATTAATGATCTTACAAACTGTGGATCTAAACACTAGGCGAGTAAGTGTAAACATGCACGCTCCTTTGCGTCACTCGTCAACTACCACAAAAATTGTGTTATTTACACATTACGCATGCTTATTGTGCTTCAGTGCTTCGTACACATCGCGTATAAAAAAGGTAAAAAAATAATGCAAGAGTTGGCTCAAATTTGTGCTCCATCATGTTGGTGCTTAGAAATGGGCGATATTTTTATAACAATTTTTCATGTTCGAAATATTTCTTTATAATTAATCACTAATAATTACTTAAATATAATATCAAATTTCTCAAATATTCATTCATACAGAGCCGTATTTGTGATCGATAAACAAAATTTTGAATCCAATTAGATCAGATTGAGAATCAAATATGTGCTATTAATAAATGCATTAGGTACGAAAAAATTTACAATTTAAATTAGAAAAATACCAAACGCTCGTTGAAGATTCTAATGAATCATGATATCTTGCCATTTCGTATTTTTTAAGAATTGCAGTTAAAAAATTCAAGAGCTACGATATAGTAATTTTAAACTTATATTTTAAAACCTTTAAAGTTTTTTTTACTAGGAAATTTACAATACATATTAATCTTAACAATATTAAAATTAAAAAAATTTTTTACTCTGAACTTTTGAAAAAAAAAATCGTTTTTAGTGGACAGCGAATTTTTTCCTCAAGCACCAAAATTAGTCGATGCGGCTCTGTTAGTCCATCTCGCCTATTTCTAATAAGGGTTGTTGATATTTTGAAAATATCTACACAAACATTTATTAATATTTAAAGCATCATCACCCAGTTTATATTATCACAGCAGAAAATAAGGCAAGCCTACCATTTTTTTCACCTTTGAATTTCAAACTTATTTTGGTATCCCAGAATTTCTGAAATTTTCATTCTTGTACATTATTTTCTTTTCTTCACTATTTTGTACTAACGAAAAAGAAACCTTATCTTTGAGAATTGGGTTGTATTGTAACGTCAATTTTTTTTTTATAACTCATTTCGATGTATTCTATGAAAAATGAATATTTTCGTATTTTTTATTTTCGCTTCATCATGAAAATCGACATAAGTGCAACATTTTGAAAAGCACATTTACATGCTCAGCGTGTCAATGAGTCTTAAATCTCGCGATAACTTTCGAAAGAGTCAGTCTGAAAGAAACTAAAAAACACAAATAATTTTTCATTTTTCTAGAATATGCAATAAAAGAAATTCATTTATTAATACACAGGTTACAACCCAATTATTTATAATATAAAGCTTATCTTCCTCTAAATTGCTCCCATGAAAAAGATTATGCATTTCTTAATCGTTCCACGAAAAACCACTTTTTCCAACTTCTTAAAACAATTTTCCTAAACGAAATTCTAGAAATATCAAATTCATTAAAGAACGAATTCATCATAGCAACAAATATCAACACTCTAAAAATTGAATCTTATTTTAAGATGCAACAAAATCGAGGCACGACTTGAAATTTAAATATTATCTTAAATTAAGAAGATTTATCATACTTTGAGGAAATCATTCTTCACTGAGAGAAGAGCGCAACACTGATTATCTTGGTCCGCAATAATGGTTATTGCAGACAGGAATTTTGACGAATAACTGGCTCTCCGAAATAATCAGTGTTGTGCCCGCCACACGGATTATTTTATTCCGCAATAATACATATATAACACTGACAGTCGCGCCCCGAAACACTCCTTATTGCGCGCCGCAATACTCATTGTGGTGGTCCGCAATATTCAGTATGATTGGCCCTATTTTTCAAATTTCACGCTCCGCGACGTTCAAAACAGTGTTTTGACGAGCGGAAATCATTGGCGCGTCCAGCAATAATCATGAATACGTGTGAATTGAAATTAGTGATCTTTTTATTTGTTCAAATATTTGACAGGACTGTGATAAGATTTTTAAGGCTAACCTAAAAAAAATTCTACTAAAAATCACTTCTTTTCAATCGACTTAACGAAAATCTTATAAATATGTTTAACTTTATAAAATTCTGTCTAAATTTTATACGAATATGAACTCAGCTAGTTACATAAGATTTATGTTATATTTTTTTGTTATAATTTTATTCTAATAATTTTTCATAAGAATAAATTTTTAGACGGTTTTAATGTGGTCAGTCTTAAAAGAATTCTCAGTTTTTATAAAATTTTTTGCATGTAGGTCATATAAAAACAGTTCAAAAGGGTTTTTACAATTGGTTAATAAAAACGGGTTTGAATTTGTTTTATAAGTTTGATGCTACAAGGGAATCGATGTTTTTTATTTATTTATAATACAATTTTTTTCTATTTTCTACTCTTTGTACATTAATCACGATGTTAAATGACCTTAATAAACCCCTTTGAAACTGTTTTTATAAAAACTACATATAAAAAATGTTACAAGAATTTAGAATTCATCCATGACTGAACTCATTCAAACATTTTAAAAATTTATTTTAATGAGAAATCATTAAAATGTAATGTTCACATGATAAGAATATTATTGATTATATATTTACAAAAAAATATAACATAAATTGCTAAAGAAATGTATAAAATGCAATTTTTTACCGATTTAACAGAAAACATTAATACTTGTAACAAGGATTTGAACATTGTTTTGTGAAAGTGAATGATGGTTGTGGATCATGTACCCCATCGTGTATTCTTATATTGTAAGTTTAAAATTTCGTATGTACATTTGCTGTAAGCAAAGTTTGCCAAAAGTATCTGACAATTTGAATGAGTTCGAATCATTATGGAATTTTAGTTTCATTTTCAAGAAAAAAAGCAGTATAAAGTTTTTGTAAATATTTATGAGGTAAGTTCATGTACGTATGAAATTTAGACAGAATTTCATTAAGGTAAACATATTTATAAGATTTTCGTTAAGTCGATTGAAAAGAACTGATTTTTAGTAGAATTTTTTTTAGGTTAGCCTTAAAAATCTTATCACAGTCCTGTCAAATATTTGAACAAATAAAAAGATCACTAATTTCAATTCACACGTATTCATGATTATTGCTGGACGCGCCAATGATTTCCGCTCGTCAAAACACTGTTTTGAACGTCGCGGAGCGTGAAATTTGAAAAATAGGGCCAATCATACTGAATATTGCGGACCACCACAATGAGTATTGCGGCGCGCAATAAGGAGTGTTTCGGGGCGCGACTGTCAGTGTTATATATGTATTATTGCGGAATAAAATAATCCGTGTGGCGGGCACAACACTGATTATTTCGGAGAGCCAGTTATTCGTCAAAATTCCTGTCTGCAATAACCATTATTGCGGACCAAGATAATCAATGTTGCGCTCTTCTCTCAGTGTTGATTCAAGAAATATCTTGATTGAAGACTTACTAGCCTAAAAACAAATGTGAATTTCAAGTCGTGCCTTCATTTTTTTGCATCTTTAAATAAGATTGACCCGTAAGAGTGAAGCTATTCATTCAATTTCATAAGACAAGAATTTCTTTTTAAAAGAATTCAAAACATATATCAAAAATATAAAAACACCAACAACCCCATTTCTAGTCTATTATTTTCGCACGCGGTGCATGCAAAACATCTCGACAGTGAAAAAAAGGCGCGTCCTATGCTCGAGCGTGTGAAAGTGTTGTTGCTGTTGTAAATATATATATTTTTCTTTTTTATCATTATCCTTAAGCTTGCGTCCTATTTACAACACCCACTACATGACATCGACAAAGAATTCACAAGGGTTGCCCATCGCAATGCGAAATGACTGTCTACTACCAGAAAGATCTTGCTGGTTGGGTTGGCTGGTGGACCCGGTGCCGGTTTGGACCGATTGCTCGGAACCGCTGGAACGACTGCGACTCCCGTTAGACCGTTTGCCATTGGAGCCGTTGCCGTTTCCGGCGAGGGGTTGCGGCAGCTTGTTGCTCGGCATCGCCGGCACCGTCGGCATGTGCAATTCCGACTCGGACGCCGAGGAGCACGACTTGACGTCGTGGATCGGCTCCTTGCAAATGCGCTCGCTGCCCGCGCTGCTTCCGCCTATGGTAAGATCAACAAAGACGAACAAACTAATAAACTTCAAGCCCCTCATCAAAACCATTATTTGGCTATATACTCTATAAATATGAAAAAATGAAACTTCACTGTCTAGCAGTGAAAAGTCTTCCATCTTGGAAATAGTGAATATGCACTGTGATACAGTGATATTGTATATTTCACTGGTGAATTAGTGAAATTCCACTAAATCACCAGTACAATTGATAGTGGAAGATATTGCACTGTTTTCAAGTTTAGAGACTAGTATCCGACTTGCAGCGGAATAAAAGGTACAGTCTTTCTCATTAATGCCTTCACGTCAGTCGCATCCGAAAACATGGGTTCGCGTTCAAAAATGCGAAGGCATTAATGAGAAACACTGTACATACATGTTAGAGATGGGCGATATATATCGATATATCGGAGTATAGATATTTACTTCCGATATGTTTCCAATATTATATCGATATGACCCCATCCGATATATCGGTATATCGATATTGCTTGACAGATATTTATGTGTATGTATGTAAAATATTATATATTTTACATGCAACTGTAATATTTAGATGCATATTTAACAAGAAGCTATATTGATAAACAGTTTTTTTATTGCTGTTTTTTTATCACATATAATAAAAATTTTCGAAAACCATACTATACCTTATCTTACTATACATCTCTTTATCTTACACTTACGTGTGAGACAAAGAAAGTCTCATTTGTCGATCGATGTCGATCATTTACGGAGTTGTGTTTTTGTGTATCCATTATAATTGACATATACATATGTATGTTTTGAGTGTATACCTTAGAACTTCAGATTCCATCGCCAACAATCAAAACACAATGCTATCGCCAAATATTTTACTGCCCTGGTAAATTTGACAAGTGACTATTTATAAAATGACGTACAAATTGTCGGTAAAATATCGATGATCCTAACAGGGTGGTCGGAAAATGGTTGGATTTTGCGTGGATTTTTCCATTTCCCGTGGGCGACAAAAAAGGATTGTTATTTTATACTAAGTGAAAGATGTTTTTTTGTTCGTGTAAAAATTACACTATTTTTCTGCAAAGAACCTAAAAACAGCGGCCGAAAGCTCAAATGTCAAAAGAAATTCAGTGGAAAAAGATGGAATAGAGGAATGATTTCAACTTCAATTATTTCAAACTTAAATTTTCAATAATTCAAAAATTAAAATTAAAAATTGCGAACACTTTTGTTCTATGATCTTGAAAGATTCATGTTCATAATTTGAAATGCCTCAATATATTTTTCTCTATTGTATGTGATTTTGCTAATACAGCTAATAATAAAAAACACGAAATCCTTTCGATATACTCCATATATCGATATTTTTATTTCGATATATCGATATTAGATATCGCAAGATCCGATATATCGAAAAGGTCAATATCGATATTGTCCCTTTAGATTCCCATCTCTAATACATGTATGAAATTGATGGAAAATTGCATCAATTTTTTTACCGCTAATATTTTTAGTTTATTAAAAAATATTAGACGCATGTTTTTTCTCATTGTCATATCTCAAAAATTAACTAAAATACGTCGCTTCAAAATTTTTAATAATGACGTAATTTACATGGTCAGTATTTCTAGACATGTGAAACTGAAAATCCACGTATCAGTTTTTTTTTTTTCGAAAATAATCGATACACGTGTAGCCAAATTTGATTTTATTTTTCATGCAATTTCCTAATGTAAAAGAATTATGAATGAACGATTTTCCACAATTTAGGGTATATATGAATTAATTTCGAAAAGAATCTTTCCCGAAATTCAAAATGACATCTAAAAGTTGGTTGTGAGGAGATCAGTGTCGTTCATGCAAATTTTTCAAATGCGGAGAGTTTTTCCCGGAGAAATCTATGAAGCAATCGAATAAAATACTTGAAGTCTTTGGAAATACTATAGGTACGATTTTTTAAAACTACAAAATTTCAGACAAACCTAGAAATACTAATGAAAAACTAAAAATATTAAGTCTATCAAATACCGAAATCCTACGCAGAAATAATTTTTCTTAATATTTATCAAAATACTACAAAAAACTGTGTAACTGAACTTTTGAGCATCGAACTCTATAGATTTGTATAGAAATCAATTGTAAAATGGAAAAATTATTGATTCGTATAAATGCTGAGAAAATACGAAAAATATTTCAAAAACTAGATAACTTTGAAATACTATTAATCCATGAGAATAGTTTTCTGTAGATTCTATGAAAATGCCTACAATCTAACATACTTCGAATTATAGGAACAACATTTTAGAAATTTACATGGGTACCCATAGGAAAACATCCATGTGGATATAATTTTCTGTGACACTGAATCACGAAAAATCTGTAACGCTAAATTCTCGAGTATCGAATTTGTAAAATCTATAGATAAATCCTTGAAAATACTTAAAGATCCTGGAAATTATATAAATACTGAAAAATATGCAAAATATCAAAAGTACTAGGAATATCCAAAATACTAGAAGTATATGTAGGTAATATTTTCGAAAAATCTGAGACACTACTAAAAATCTATAAAGCTATGAATTCAAGAGCATCAAATTTTAAAAATCTATGAAATTTTATATATGTACATATTATCGCTATATGTATGAAAAATGATTTTTCAAGAATTATCAATATTAATCTATTTACCTATGTATATATAGTATATAATTTATAAAATCTGAAAAATTATCATATAACCATATGATAAAAATTCTAGAAATTCTTACAGAATCTGATAAATATGAAAAATCACAAATAATACTAAAAAAAAAAATAATCGTGTAAGTAATAAAAAATTACATAAATATAATCAATAATCAATAACAATCTACACTTTTTTAAATCTTAAAGCATCGAATCGCAGAAAACTTCAGCAATACTTCAAAATACTGCGAAAGAAGTTATATTATTTTATTAAATATTGAAAAAGTATCAAGAATTATAATAGTACGAAACACTATAAAATATAAAAAATTGAAAGATACTGTTCATTGAAAAATCGCATAAAGTATGCATTTAATTGTAAAATCTTATATTTTAGAGATTCGATTTCAGAAATCTGTAAAGATATGTACATAGATTTTTACATCAAATTAAATACTGAAAAAATGAGAAAAATACTAGAAATCTTTCGAAACTCAAAAACTATGTAGATGTAATTTACTCACAAATTAATGAAACTTTGAATCCCAGAGTATATTATTCTAGGAATCTATATAGAAATCCACGAAATCCACAAACATAACAGAAAATTCTTCAAATTGTATAAATACTATTGAACATATAAATATACTATTAAATAAATAGAGTATTATATACATAAATTGAAAAACTCAAAGTCTTTCAAGTTTTCAATACAAGAGAATAAAACTTTAGAAATATTTAAAGCGATCTATGGAAATACTAGAAATTCATACAAATGTTATATAATATTATGAAATCCTTTAAATATCACAAAATACGAAAATCCTAGGTATTTATGTAATACGTGAAGTCTTTGTAGATGTAATTTCTCAAAAATCTAAAAAAATATTTAAAATTGTTAAAACCTTTATTCTTGCAGCATCGAATTTTAGAAGGCTGTATAAAAATTAATCATATCAGAAAATCTTTTAAGTTGTATGATTATCAAAGAATTCTGAAAAATACTAAATGTATTACAAAAAAATGTGTAATCTCAGTGACTTGGAAATCGCAAAAATTGAATTCCGTTACAAGTACGTAGATGAAATCCTCCTAAAATGATATTAATCATCATATAAATATTATAAATCCCTCAAAAGTCGTTTTACTTCAAAATCCCGAAATTCGAAACATTAAAAAATCGTATCCTTGTAACCTAATCGTCAAAGATTAAAAATTATGAAATCCGGAAGGTGGACACCTTGTATTTTCGAAAAACCCTTCTGGAAAATATTTTTTGCCTGTTTTCAACAATTTTCTATTATATTTTCATATCATGTCCTAAGATTATGGTTTTCCATGATATCCAATACTTGGTTGTATTTGAAAATCCTATGATATTTTCCCAGGGTCGAATTAAAGTGAAATGAAATTGGCATCGATCTCCCAGTCAAATTTTTTGTGTCAACAATAAAAAGTTTGAATTTGACATTGTTATCTCGTCGATGATGTATTTTACGATCATGAGATACAGAAAAATTTGTATGAGATTTTGACGACATCGAGAAGTAAATTGTTCGTAGTTCATTAATTTTGAAAAGGATCCCACAAATGGGGATCGAAACGTCGACACTTAATTGAAATAAACGATTTGATTGGTTGTATTTTTTTATCATACCAAAAACCGTGCAAAATGATTGTGAAACAGAGAATATAATTTATCAGAGTTTTTCATAATTTCCAACAATTTCTCATTGTTCATTATGATTAATCTCAAATCTAGTAATTTCTTACAGTTTCCCTAAATCTTCATGCACTCAAGAATGAAAATATTGTGAAATTTGATAAAAAAACGAAAATATCAGCCAAATCACAATGAGAAAATTCAAATCTGTAAATTTTCCTGCATTTCATAATTATTGGTAATCGAGCTTGTACCTGATCCACTGTGCACGCTCTCCTCCCGATGATAGCCGTAAACTGTGGGCTCGTTCGTGAAGTTGAACGGCATTGGACTGTACCCTGTCGCCGAATGCGGGGTGTAGGTCCCCGAGTAAGGCATGTCCCATGCGCTGGGGGGCGGCAGCGGCCCCACCGTGTCGCAATCGATCTTCATGTTGCTCATTGACGAGCATAGATCGCCGAATATATAATAGCACTGCTCCGAGAATGTGATCTTATTGACCGTGTGCCTGATGAAGCCAGCCTTGAGCATGAGGGAGGCGTATTTGCGGGCGTCGCGACGATCAATGAAGCCCTCGACATGACCATGGAGCCAGTCGACGACGTCGGCACCGATGAAAGCGTTCGGGATTGTGATCTTGAGCCACATACGATCCCGGATCTCGAGGCCTGAGTCGGGCCGTGCCATCGCCCGCACCACCGTTGGCATGTCTGTGTTTATCGTCAAGTGCAACTCTTCCAGTGGACCTTATGTAACATACAAGCACGATTACTTATTAGGAAATGAAAAAACTCGTTTTCACGAATGTATGATAAGAATCTTTGGATATTTTTCAGTTCAGGATGTGATTACACCATCTACATTGAATCAATAGATTTTTTACAATTCCAAACAAATTCGAAGAATTTACAATTTTATTTTGAATACATTTAAAATCAGGGTTTGGAAAGTTACTCAGGTGAAAAAAGTAATTGTTCAAAAAAATGTTCTTTAAAATGTCTGTTCGTTATTTTCACGTTACTTTCTGGAAAAAGTTGAATGTAAATAATATGAAAAATAAAAACTAAGGATGAAAAAACAATAGCAAATTTCCATCCTCAATAACTTTGAAGATGGAAATATAAGAGTATAAATTCTTACGTTCGGTGTCTGGAAGAGTACTGGCAAGACTACTGGAAGTCGATGTAAGCGTTGTCGCGCTAGGTGGACGTGGTGGAAAAGCTTCTCCCCGAATTGCGGCAGTGTGAGCCACCCAGGCCCCAGGGTCTATTGGGCGTACCGGTTCTGTCCTCGGGATTGTAAAATATCCTTTTGGATTCGGGTCCCAACATTTGGCCACCACCAGTTTTATCGGACTGCAGAAGATATTTGTTCACACAAATTTTCATGGTGAGTTACTTAAGAGTAAAAAGAATCGTTCCAAATATTTACCCTGGTTTTTGAACCACTTCCCGTAAAACCCTCACGGCTTCGTCATTCGACATATTTTCGAAATTTATGTCATTGACTTGCAGGATCATGTCGCCTGGTTCTATTCGGCCATCCAGCGCCACAGCTCCTCTAAAATACAAAATATATTCGTTAGTTTTTGGTAAAATTTCGACTAGTTTTTATAATAGGTAATTTATAAATATCCAACTATAGGAAAGGTCGTCAAAAAGTCTTCAATAATATAAGACATCAGTTGGAAAAACTTGAAGGTTATTTTTACGGCTGAAAAAAATTACCCTTTCATGATGGAGCCAACGTAAATTCCACCGTCGCCCCCTTTATTGCTTTGCCCGACAATGCTGATGCCAAGAAAATTGACAGTGTCCATGTTCAGTGAGACGGTGATGATGTTTAATGACATTGTGCTGTCTGTAATACTGCTGTAGGAAGACGTCCTGGACATTGGAGGTAATCTGTGACGCCGCCTCCTTTGTGGTCTACGTCGATCTGCGTTGACGATTTTTCATATATTACTTTTCTCCCATTACTCAAAAACAGTTTCACATCCAGCATAATGTTAAAACTTCATGCTATTATTTTAAGAAAAGGAAAATAACATAAGAAAAACATAGAAACGAAAAGTAAAACTGTTGATATAAATTTCGTAACAGAAAAAAAAAAGGATTTCTTGTGACATTTATGACATGCCAAATAAATAGTGTCTTGTCATTTTTCACCACCACAGGAAATCAGTTGCTAATAAATATTGGTTTTTGAGTAAAGAAAATAAAATAACCTAAAGTTGCTCTATCAACTGCACTGCTCATATTTGTGTGCCTCCCTGTAGTGGAAGTAATGTGGCTGCTTGCATCATCATCCGATTCCAAAAATGTTGTGGTTTCCAAATCTGAACTCAAAATTGAGGCAGTTTCATACCCATGACCAGAACGATGTTTAGAGTGTCCATTTATGCGTAGACCTGATTTTAGGATATTGAAATTGAACATTCAAGTTAACAGATTCAGTAACATCGAATCGCAACTGGAAATCCATATCATGAAATTCAATTTCACGTGGGTTTCTGGGACACGAAATAACAATGTAATAATACTAATATTGTTTCCTTACCATTGTATTTGCTGTACTTTTCATATTTTTCAGCATGGTGCCTGGAACTTTTCTGTAAATGATGCCCCTGTCGACTTATAATACTTTCGGTTTCAGTCAGCGTGTCGTCGTGCGAGAGGGGCAGGGGTGCACGAATGGGGTGACTTGGGGCAATGTGCTCGACTCGTTCGTGTTTTGGTTCGACGTGTGAAACGGAGTCTGTGCATTGGGACACTCCGTCCGAAACGTTGCTACCATCCGCTGACACCAACTATCAATCATTGATTTTGTCCATCTTACAATATTGATCTTCAAGTATATAAATTTTTTATTTATCATCCCTTTCAAATCTATGAGAAAAATTATCAAAACTAAGTGTTCCGTAAGGAGTCACTTCAAACAAAAAATTTTTAGTGATAGGTATTAAAAGTTCAGTTAATACTTTGTTAGTTCTCTTCATGAAGATGAAGTATTCTATTTCTTTATCTTACCCAAGAAATGACTCTGCCATTGAAACATGGAAGATGAGCGTCATCATCTACGATTTCTTCTTTGACGACCCTGAAAATTCCAGTTGTGACCGAAGATCAAAAAACAGACTCGATAACTTTACATACCTGAAAATCTGTTATTAAAATACACTTAGGAGATGTTCCTTCGAAAAACTTGAATTTTATTAATTAATACTTCAACGTAATTTTTGAAAATGAACAACATTGGAATCGTGATTTTCGACAAATAACGAAGATTTTTCGTAGAACAGTAAAAATCTGAGTTTTGTGAGTTATAAAAATACTGGACATCTCTGATTTTTATATCGTAATATTTTTGATGTTAATCATCCATTATCTCCGATTAATTTCTTGTGGGAACTTGTAACTGTAAACTCTACGAATTAAAAATTTTAAAAATGTAAAATTCTAATATTAGAAAAATGGAAAAATAGTACCCGAAAATTAAAATCCCAAATTTTGAAAATGAGAACCAATGACATTATATAGCGAATTTCTAGAATAAAATACTGTGGTATTAAAATTTTTTCAACGAGAAAAAATCAATTAAAAAATTTTCAAGAATCTATTGATGATGAAAATGTAGTTTCCCCTACCTTCAAATTCACAAGAGTAGACATTTTGAAAGCAACAATTTAATACATGTTTTACATTAATTCTGAAAGTTAAACAAAATTCATAATTTTTAACTTAATTAACTTAAAAATTCCAGTGATCAATGAATAAGTGACCTTAAAATTATGTTAATCATATTCCATGATAAAAATATGCAAGTAAAAAATTACGAGAATAAAAAATCTGCAATCAATAATTCTGAAAGCTATTACACTTGATAATTCAAAGAAAATTAATGATGGAACGACATCGATATAAATACTCGGACTTGATTTTAATAATTGGAATGATTGTACGTAATTTGAAAAATTAGGAAATTTTGAATCATTAATAAAAAAATTTGCGTTCAGAGAATAATAAATTCACAAAGCCTAAAAATATGAATTTTGTGTGTTTTCAAACTAAACAATGAGAAAGTTTTTAGAATTTCAGGATTAGAAACTTGGAGTTTGAATTTTATTAATTCAAAAATTAGGTTTAGTAATGCAAAATTCAAGGTATATATGAATATTGATGTATTGACAAATGGAGAAAGTTTGAGAATAAGTAAGACTACTAGACACATGCAAAGTTTGCACAAGATTCTGGACCAGAATCTTAAGGAAGTTAAAAATTTCTCTTCAATGGTTTTTTATTTTTGTTTTATATTCATTGTAACACAAATGTGTACTACCAACCAAAATAAGTTAACAAATGAGATTTGATTAAGAATCTTAAGGGAAAAAAACTGAATTATTGAGCAAAACCACTCGGAGACTATGTCAATTCAGTTCTTGAGCAAGTCTTGCTCTTGTTTGGTTTCATAGCATAAAAAAACAAATTTTCCCATTAACACTGTCTAATAGAGTTTATACAATTTAGGAAGACATTTTTATTTTGTTTAGAAACAATAGAAGATCCAAGGTAGTTCCATGTCAATCCAATATCTTGAAACTACCTACCCCTAAAAAATGTTTTTTTTTTTTTTTATTTTCGGATGCCATTAATTCTGAAATTTAAAAAAACTTCACTCTATTAAGGTAGTTCTTGCACTTGAAAGAAATTGAATTTAGTCACAGAGTCTTGCGTGGCCAACTTCATTCAGCTCCGCGATTCGAATTCGTTTTTATATCTCGCCCAGCGTATGTAAATATGTAAATGTATGTAAACATGTTTGCTTGCGCAGCCGTAGATGTAGTTCATGCACGTAGTGTTTTTTGTGAATTTATTTCAAATTTTTAAATAATATTAATATGCCGGAAGTATTATCATCGCGTTTTTTAAAATGCGACGTTGTCAAGCGTACCTATGGTCTGTACAAACGTGATAGTTGTAGGTGTTTTTTGTAAATTTCTCAAAAAATAGTTCGGTAACCCTTGTTGAACTTTTGCAAGGTTAATATTCATGATAAAAGTGATTTTCAGTAATTTTTTCAGAATTAATTGTAGAAAAGTTCTTGAAATATAAGCGGAAATGCACGATTCCCCATATACGCGCATGTTAATTTCGAAAAATTATTACTCAAAAATCAGTGCGGTAAGTGATTATGAAATTTTTACCATAGATTATATACAATATCAAGATGAAATTTTCAGGAAAATCTATAGAAAATTGCCCAAGTGCAAGAACTACCTTAATGTCAATGTTTTTGGGGCAGAATAGTAATTTCAAATTTATGCCACATATTTTCAAATTCAACAATGAGAAATTTTCCAGAAATCGAATATTGGAACCTTGCAGTTAAAAATTAAATAATTTGCTAATAACGTTGGATGATGTATAAAATGATGTATTGGAAAATCGAAAAGAATGATAAATAACGGAATGGAAATAACATAGAAAAACAATTTTTTCCATAAAGTACCTGCATTTGTGCTATTTTTGGAAGCATATTTTTACTCTGTTTTAAAAGTTTTGAAGATTTCAGGGGAGTTATTGTTCATCTACAATCTTAAATACCAAATCCCTGTTGCTTAAAAATTATTATAATTAAAGTTACTCTTGAAAAATTTTCTTGGCCAAACTCTCAATTTCAGCTTCATTGCTGGTAAGAAATTCTCAAAAAAACTTTGAAAAAAATCAACTTTAAAAAGTTTTAACTTTGACATTGATAATACTTCATGCAGCATACATCAAACTTAAAATTTTTTTGGATGCTATAAATTCAGGTGTTCAAAAGAACACCACAATCTACTATCATTAATGTTCTTAGGGCAGAAAACTCATTGTAAATTCTATGCTAGGTAAGTATTTTCAGATTCAGCAATGACAAATTTTTTGGAAATTTAAGATGAGAACAGTAAAGATTAGATTTAAATAATTTACAAATTAGGTTTGGTGATGCGAAATTTTTATTGTATGAAATGAAGTACTGGAAAAAAAGGTAGAATGAGCATAATGTTAACAATATAGTAAAACAATTATTTCCGCAAAGGTTATTTATTTGCATTTCTACTATTTTTTAAAACATTTTTTTATTTTGTTTTAAAAGTGTATAAAATATCAGGAAATTTAAAATAAAACCCACTACCTTCATAGACATAATTCCCATTCCTTGAAAATATTTATAATTAAAATATCCTTTGAAAATCATTCTTGACCAAGTTTCCAATTTCAATGTTATTGCTAGTAAGAAACTCTCAAAAGAAACTTTGATAAAACAAACATAAGAGATGTTTTATGCTATAAATACTTCATGCAGCATATATTTGACTTAAAATTTTTCTGTTTGGATGCCATGAATTTAGAAATTACACAGAACATCACAATCTAATGTCAATATTTTCAGACTGAAAGGATCCTCCCTATCGGAATAAATCTAAACAAATGAAAAATCTGGCAATGACGTCAAATCCCATTGTGGGAATGGTTTCAAAATGGGCAGGAATAGGATTTATTCCAGTAGGAATTATAAATTGAGGGGCCGGAAAGCATAATGACATCTGCACGCGGGACAGTTAGAGAATGCAGGAATGAAGGACCGAGTGATTGAGAATCTCCAATCACTCGGTCCTTCATTCTCTAACTGTCCCACGCGTCAGGGGGTACTCACTTCGGCCAAAATCAAGACAAGTTTCGTGAGCGTGTAGTTGTAGACACGGACAGGCATTTGATAGTGTCAGTGCCCGCGTCCACGTGAATTCGTGTGAGTAAACTCACATGAATTCACGTGCGTAAAAATAAGATATATAGATATACCCTGAATGTTATGCTCTTTCTCGCTCATTTCTCATCGTGTCGTTTTCTCCTCACGTACATCGTCCTCCCGCGCCCCTTAACTCCCCCCCGAGCATCACCCATTCATAATCCTATTCCCGTACACAGTAACTAACGTAGGTTCGCTGCGGTGTTTTTGCTAACAGTGGAGTCAAATGGAAGTGAATACCCCCTGCCGCGCGTAGATGTCGTTATGCTTTCCGGCCTCTCAATTGTATGCCACATTACTTCAAAATTCAGCAATGTTAAGTTTTTGAAAATTGAAGATAAGAACCTTGAAGTTTCAATTAAATATTTTACAAATTAGGTTGAATGATGCAGAATTAAAATAAAATAAGTAAAACTAATCTTTAAAAAAATATTCTTCTCAAGATTAGTTATTTAAATTTTATTATTTTCTATTCAATGAATTATAGAAAACGCAAACCAATTTTATTTAATTCATGAAATTTAATGAAGCAAAGAAATTTTAATTCAACAGAATGAAAATAACAGCAAAACAATTTTTTTCACAAAGGATATATGTATGCATTTGCACTATTTTTAATAGCATATATTTATTTTTTTTGAAAGTGTTTAGAATGAAAAGGAAGTTGATGTAAATCAACTGTTCTCAAAGACTTCAACCCCACTCCTTAAAAATTAGCCTAATTAGAGCACCCTTGAAAATTGTTCTTGACCAAGCCCTAAATTTCAATTTAATTGCTGGTAAGAAATTCTCAAAATAAACATTGACATTCAAAATGTTTCATGCAGCATACATCAAACTTAAAATTTCTCTTTTTAGATGCCATGAATGCAGACGTTCAAAGGAACATGACTATCTGTTTACGTCAATGTTTTGACGAGAGAAAGGATCATTTTACGGGTCATTGACCAAAGGTCATTGTTGCGTCGATCATAAAAAGGAGTCATCAATATACGGAAGAACACAAAAACCGAAGCGAATGCCGTTGCGACCCCGAAGAAGGAGGAAAATAAACCCAATATCAAATTGTATCAAGTCACTAGGCCACAAATGACAGCAGGAAACGCCAGGTTATGGTGGGGGCGGAGCAGGAAATTGTCAAAACATCGTCGCGTCAAACAAAACTGACATTTCTACATTCCCTTCGAAATACTCGGGAAACAAGCTGATACAGCGATTCTTCCTGGAAGAGCGATTTTCGAGGATGGCTCACCCGAAATCGTCGTCCATCGATTTGAAGAAATATTTGAAGTTTGGACGATTGAGGACATTTTTGAAGTCGGCAAGGGTCACTCGTTCGGGCGAGATCGCGATTTTCACTAAATAAGGGGTGTCTTCCTCGTCCAAATGATAAATGACGCGAGTTTCAGCGGCCATATTTCGCTTTTGCGTTATTTCGCGAAGATTAACATAATAGGCGAAGCTCGAAGCTGGAAAAAAGCACGAACTACAGAGAGGAAAAGGGCGACAAGACAATGTCAAACAATGTCAAAGGCAATATTGAATATGGCGTCCTCGTCGACTTCTTCGGCCGTTTCCGGGTCGTTGCTTACTATTGTTTATTATAGAAGATGGAAGCAACTTACATCCTGCAAATTAATTCCAAAAATCAACAAATTAAAGTTTTTTACATAAAAAATGATAAAAAGGACGAGAAGCATTATGAAATTAGTTCAATAAATACTACAAAACGATCATTCAATTAAATATATTTTAATATTTTATGTAGTACAATAATACTTGTAAAATTATTACGAATCATCTTCAAATCTCGGGTGCTTCAAATATATATATATACAGTAAACACTTGGAGTGACCAAAAGAGTGAAACAAGAGTGACCGAAATAACCCCTACTGGTTAGCCAATGTTAGCTGAGTTCTGACCGGTGTCTCCCGAACTTACTCGAACTGTGGGAAATAAACACTTCAGATATGTTCGGATAATTTCGTTGACTTGTGACGTCACATACATTGTTCTTATCTGACCTGTTCTCGAGTTATTATTGTAATGCCAAATATGCTATTGCAATTTCTTATCTTCGGTTTCTTTCTAACGTCAAACAAGACTTGAATTTGTCTTTATTGCACATGTAAATTGCACAACTTACTGTCCGATTGTCAGTGGTCTGTCTCCCTCAAATGCAACCCTTCCAGCGCGCCACCTGCCCTATGTTTACAAGTGAACGATAATTTCGCAGTGGTGCGGAGTTCCGTAACGTCACGTTAAAAGCGATACGTTTTTTTACCCGCAAAGTACTATGTAAAGGTGCGTTTCTCAAAATCGCGATCGCCGTTCTTGACGGGACCCAAAAAGTAAAACGTTACTTTCGGGTATACGCGAGACGCGCCGATTATCGGCGACTTTTCGCGTTCTGAAACGGCCCAGTGTCAATCGTTACGAGGGTCGCCATTTTGTCCGGAGAAAAGGCCCGGTCGGGTAAGAACGGGCGACGATTTTCTCTCACTGCTTTTTCCAAAAACGTTTACCCAACCACTGAAAGTATCCAATACTTTCTCCAAAACCCACGATTTCCGTAATCTCGAAGAACCATTGCCTTCTCGACAGTCACGATTCGCGAACTGTCTTTTGTTCCTTTTTTAGGGACGAGAATTTCCCCGACTCCGAAATTTTCCTGGAAATCCAAAACTTGACGTTTCGAGTTGGGTTGTTTTATCCTGTAATTCGAAAAATGTAATGTGCGGATTTTGACAGCTCGCCTTACTCGGGCAGGTGTTTTTTTTCTTCCCCCACCTTAGAAATAAGATTCCGAAATTCGCGTCGTTCTCGGTAGATTTTTTTCATCCTTTTTTCGCGGTTGTCAAAATCGAAGGTCGTGGTTGATTTTTTACTGAGCACACGCACCTTCTTCTTGTTTTTTTGCGTCGATTGTTTGGATGAGACTTGAACGACTTTTTTTGTTATGCGTAGTCAAGTATTTCAATGTTTTGATGGAATTCCGCATTGTTTTTCAGGTAGAGTAGTGATAGGTTATTCAAACGAGGCCTTTAGAATTGTAAGATACGGAGTTTTTGATGTCGGTGAATGATCCGGATGCTAAGTGGTGTGGATTATTTGGTGGTTGGTAAAAATTTTGAGCCAAGGAAGAAAAGGGGACAAAGTGGAAAATGACGATTGCTACGAGGGGCCAGGGAGTGGGCATTGATCCTCCTGATAATCAACAAAACACTCAGGTTTTATTACCAATCAATTGTTTGTTTATTATGAAATTTTAATTCGCTTGTTACATTTTTGTCTACCTATGTATAAATTAATAAATCGCATAACATATCAATGTCATAGTTTTTTTCTACTTTTCCAAAAAAACAAAACAATTTATGAGAAATTCTTATTAAAATTATGTCAGTCACAGATTTATTCTTTTGCAATATGTTGCTACAAAAAAGAATCATGTATGGTTGAAAATTAATATACATTACTCACTAAGATTGGCTAATGCCTGCAATTTTTTTTTTTGACATGATATAATCAAGTTGAAAGTAAGTCACGATTAGCAAGCTCATTCCAATATTCATCATGGAAACTGCAATTAATTGCAAAACGTTTGAAAAGAAATGAAATTTAAGTGTTATAAAATATGTCACCCGATCCGTAGAAACCTACCTAAGAACCAAAACATCTTTTCAAGAAAAAATTATGTTTAAACTTTCTTGCCTCAGGGTAGTTAAAGAAACGACGCTTTGCTCTTTTATTTCCTACGTTCATTCAACTGTGATAATGATCAAAATATTGGTCGCAATCGATAGAACATAATTTATACTCTAATTACAATGAAAATCTCAAAATTCAGATTTTGGTCCATAGGTTCTTTGAATCAGGTCACATATGAATCCATAGAATTTGAAATATTCATTAATCATAATCCAGTAATGAGATTTAGAATTCACGAAATTTAATACTTTTATTTTGAATTCCCTATCAGCCCTGTTACACATATTCAATTTCAGAAAATTTTAAGAACAAAATATTTACATACCAACATATTTACACAACAAAATTTATACAGGGTGTCCCAAAGTCTGCGGATCACCCGAAAACTATGGATTCCTCATTCAATGCTAAGATACTTTTTCCTTTGCAATTTTTGAAAATTCGCAAAATTATCACAGTTTTTAATAATTCAATTTCATCCAATAACTATCGATGAGGCGGGGCTTATCATTCAAGGGACACCTTCTCCTTCTTATTTTACTGAGAACTGGGAGTGGGAAACCTCGTGGCAATGAGGCGTGTGATGGAATAACTTTCTAATCTTCCGGGAAAAAAGCTTAGAAGATACTGTATTGTAATCATGCCAGTTGAACAAAAGAATGTCATGACAAAAAAAAAATGAATGGACAAAACATTTATATAAAAAAGTTAGTTTTTCTGAGTACGTAAATTTGATTGGATGATTGGAATTTATGACATTGACTCTTAAATAAGTGTCTAGTTTCCCAATCATAGTGAACTAATAAGGAGAAGGTGTCCCTTGAATGAAAAGTCCCGCCTCACCGAGAGTTATTGGACGAAATGGAATCATTCAAAACTGTATTAATTTTGCGAATTTTCGAAAATGACAAACGAAAAAGTATCTTAAAATTTAATAAGAAATCCATAGTTTTCGGGTTATCCGCGGACTTTGGGACACCCTGTATAATGTAGAATAAATTTTTAGTAATTAATAGTATATTATGCAACTAGGACTTATATTTTCTATTTACGAGTGTGAAGTTTGTAGACAGGGCAAAGCCAAAGTTTACAATCACAAGTGAGAACAAAATTTTTGTCGTAGATATTTTATATACCAAGGGCTGGAAAACGAGTTAGATTTTGAACTGGATGAGAAATGGGTTTTTTATGCCAGAGGTACATAAAATTATTTGTTAATTCAAATTTACAGTATGTCATATATATTTTTATCATAAAATAAGTAAAATTATACATGTCCCCAAGTATGTTTATAGTAATCAAATTTTGAAATATGGATGTACCTAAATATTTGAATTAAAAATAATGCGCATTACTTAGTATTTATATCCCAATCAGTTGATTATGAAATTTCAAAAAATGATTTATGTACTAAATCAGTGATGTTCTCAAAAATCCTCGGCTTTGCTCGGCTCAGACCCCTGGTGGTTTGAGCTGTGAAATTTGCTGTTTCGGCTCTTTTTCTTGCGATCCTATTGGATTGGAAATTTTCTTGGCCAATAAAATCCCGAAAAAAGGAGCCGAAACTGCAAAATTCACAGCCGGGACGACCAGGGGTTGAAGCTGAGTGAAGCCGAAGATTTTCAAGAACATCACTGTACTGAATTCATACATTCAACTCTGAAAATTATTTTTCATAGATTATAAAATGTATTAATTAGAAAATTTAAAATTGAGAATACATGATAATTTTATTAATAGATGTATCTGATTGAACAATGTATGACACTGAAAAAAGAATTTAAAAAATTTGAATGTAACGCTGGAGACTAAGATCTATTATGATGATGTCATTATAACTTTGATATTCTCAGAATCCAGTTTTGATGAGTGGAAAATTTCAGTCTCATATTTTATGAGGTTAAAACTTGATTCTTATACACTTGACTTCCCCAACGTTACGACTCTCGGGACTGAAAGTGCTCCTTACTTTACGAACAAAGACGAAACACTCTGATTGGCTACTCATATCGCACGAGTGACGTGCAACCATTAGAAACTGTTCTCAACCGTAAAGTAGAGAACGGATGATTCATAAAGTGTATAGTGATGTAAAGAAGGGAACGTCAAAGTTGGGGAAGTCGAGTGTAATTTGGGATAGCTTAGTAATCCTCACTTAAAAGTATCAATATTCATTCTCTAATTTTCAGTGAAAATTAAAGGTTCGGAATCGAAGTTTATCACCAAAATTAGAGTTCTAAATGTATCTTACTTGAAAAATTGAATTTCCAAGTTTGAAAATTTACCAATGTCAAAACCAAAATATTTAAATGATATTTGAAAATTTTTCATCATAAGCATAGAGTTGAATATGTTGATTTCAGACCGAGGGGCATCTCTGTAGTCATTGGTTTTATAACGCTTGAAATCCATGTGTAATCATCGTGAAGTCATTTTGAAATGTTATATAAAATCAGCATGTATTGACTACACTATGACTTTAACGTGCGAAGTCGATGCCTACAATAATTGAATTAAATGTAAAATCGCATGTTAAAAGCGTTCGGGATTTAAGATTGCGCTCGCTTAAGTAGACAGTGATTTCAAGTATGAAATCGCTATTTTAATGCTGAAATCGTAGGATAACGGAAAGCAATCCTACTACGATTACATTTGACTACAGAGTGAGATACCCCTCGTTTCAAACGCTATTCATATAATACAGTGTGTCCCAAAGTCGGCGGATCATCAGAATACCATCGACGCCTCATGAAATTCTAAGACACTTCTCCCTTTACAGATTTCATCCATATAACGATTTTCCTTTACAATTTAACAACAAATTACACACTGTATATAAAAAAAAATTATTATATTTATCAGCTAGTTCTAAAACTTTTAAAAATGACTAAAATTATGGAACTCAAATATTGAGCTCTGAAAATCATTATGTTAAAGATAAGAAAATCTTTAAAGTAAAAAAGTTGGTATTGTATTGAAATACTGATAATTTTAATGGTAGATAATATATCTGATTAAAAAATCTATAGGCTGAAAAATGAATTTCAAAAATTCAAATATGCTGGGGGATCTGTAATTAAAAATGATGTCAAGGTAACTTTTTACTTCTCAGAATTAAATTTTGGCTTGTGAAAAACTTGATTCTTGAATTTTTTAAATGTTAGAACCAGGGATGTGAGTTTACCGGTAAAAAAAATGGGTCGGGTCATGATAATTTCTGACAGTCATTTACTGTCATTTACGGTCAAATTTAAAAACTCTCTAATTATAATTTACCGTCAGAGCTCGTTTCTGGTCAGTAATTACTGGTCATGACCCAAAATTTGATGAAAAAATGTGAGTTAATGTAACTGACCAAGTTTTTGAAATTAGAATTAAGTTGAAATATTGAAGGTTTCAATGATAGATAAATCTAATTTTCAAGTTTTTAGACCAACAAATGAATTTCAAAAATTAAAATACCATGCTGTAGATTGTAAGATCTGTTATCCAGGAAAATGGTGAATTAACTAGAAAATTCTCATATTTCAATTCCGGTTATAGAAAAATTTGATTCTCAAAATTTTGAAACGTAGAAACTTGTTTATTAATATTGGCAATGACTCGGAAATTCAAGTCTAAATATAATTATATTTAAATACTTGTCTTTCATTACTAGAAGAAAATTATGTCATTGGTGATATGACATTCAGTCATAAACATCAACAATATCTCAAGTTCAAGACTGTTTGTATTCATGGACACGTTGGCATTGAAATTCCATTTTTATCAATTGATCTCATCACAAATTTGCTGGTGTTAAGCTATAGAGAAAACTGTGAATCTGAAAAACTGTTAGACCTTAGAAACTCAAAGATTTTTCTAAAGTATGGTTTAGGTTTTGAAAAGTTGTGATTCTACAATTTCCAATTAATATTTCATCACATTGTGTTATTGGGGTTAAAGATTTACAAATCTGAATACTTGGTGAATTTGAAAATCACTGTTTTAGAAATTTTTTATGAGATGATAATGTAATTACAAAAAATAAAAAATCTGCAAAATTAATGCACCTGAAGTTTCATACATATAAAATTAAACAAGGCAGTTCAAAATCACACGATGAAAAATTCGCTGAGATATACTAATAATGTAGATACACAGTTTGTATTTAAATGGTATGAAACATAGACAAATAATATAAATTTGAATTTTTCAAGTATTTAAATTTTTATTCTTTAGTTTTTGTAGTGTTTAATGTATGTATTTGGTAATTGCAGAATGTGATATTCTGAAACTTCAAAAATTTAGAAACATGAAAAACTGATTTACACATTTAAGATCTTCAATATTCATATACATACCTGAAGTTCCAAACATTTCAAATTAAACGAAAATAAAAAATATAGAAATACTTGATTTATTATCATGAGGAAAAGTGTGATGAATATTTTTTTTTAAAGAGCATTAAGTTTGTTGTTACAATCAAAAAGTGTTCAAAAGCAGCTAGAAAAATTTGTTCTCTTTTATTAACTTATACATTTTTTTCGTTTAATTTTAAACATGTGGAACTTCAGGTACATCAATATTAAAAAATTGAATTTTATTTTCTACTTTTTTGACAGCTAAGTATAATTTGTAATCAACATATTTCTCTATTTTTTATGTAAATTTTCTAACTTGAAAGTGGTATTTTGAGGATTCACAGCGATAGTTTCATGAATATATATTATGAGTCATTAACATTTGTAGTTTATATTTTTTTCATCTTTTTCGTGAATTTTATATTATCAAGTGATTGACATTACTCTACGAATCAATAATTTACCTTGAGTTTGATTTCTCCGAAAATGGATTTCGAAAAGTTGAAAAAATTTTTAATTTTATATTTTGTCAAAAAACTATAAAATATTATCAAAAAGATGAAGAAATGACAATTAAAAAGTTATGAATTTCAACTTTAATGAAAAAAGAATACGTTTGATTGAATTTTGATTTTTTCTTTGATGGTTGTTTTTTGAAAGAATTTTATGTTAAAAAATTTATTTCGCAGTTAAGAATATGTTATCAAAATTCAAGCTTTTATTATGAATCATTATATGGATTATTAGAGTTAAATAAGCTTATTTACTTTATAAGCTTTGTACCATTGTGTAATGTTGTTTTCAAAGTTTATTGTGTCTATAAGCTAACTTACATTATAAATTTATAGCGTGGCATACTTACAAGTTATTAGACAAACGTCATCATTTTTCACCACAAATTTTTTTCATTTTTTCAATTTTGATTTTCTTTGATCACTTGATCTCATCTTGTTATTTACGTGTTTTATAATTTTTAAATTAAATTTCACTAAGAAGCATAAAAATCATTTTCTTTCATTATGCTTCATACATTGTTACTTTTTCATATTGATAACTTGGTGCCAAAGTTTATAATGTAGGAAAGAAGAAAATTAAAGCATGTTATCACTTGCCAAATTTAATCATTTCTTTCAACCACCGAAATTCGTGACCTCTCTCGATTAGGTGTTGAGTCACAATCAACTGGATTGAATTTCAATGATTGATTTCGTTTTTGTGTTCAATCATTTTGGTGCCACTAAGATTTTTGCATATGTAAAAGTTATCACAGTCTTCTAATATTTTTATATGGCCATAGACTGATTCTTTTCTATTTTATATGATTGATTCAGAATATTACTTGTATGATCATATGTATCTTGAAATGTAACTTTTAAAAACAATCTTTTGAATGAATATTCATGTCTATTCCTTTTTTTCTCTTAATTCCATCCCATCATCTAAATATTTCCCCTTCCCCTATACATATGTGATACTTTTTTGTAGTTTAACATAGATAAACAATTCCTTGCTGGGTCATGCGTAGAAAATATTTGTTCATATTTTCTTTATCACAGAATAAGTAAATAAGCTACACTTATCACTTTAGCATTGTCTTTGTAGAGAATGAAAATTAACCATTTTATATAATTCAATTATTTAATTATCAAGAAAAAAATTTTGTATCCTTGTAACCAAATAGTTTGAACATTTCATGTTTTGTTTCATGCCTAAAATTATATGTGGAATATTGTATAAGTGGTAATAAGTAAAGGACAATGTTGATAATTGATTTTTAGATGCATAGTCCACCAAGTACACAGCAGTTGTCGGGTGCAATGGCAAGCCTTCAAATGTCAGAAAATGCAGCTCAGATGGATAGCGGTGAACCAATGGCCAGCGAAGACAGCAATCAACAAAGATCGGAGCCTCATTTTCCTCACGCGCAACTGTATCACTTGCATGAAAAATTGTACAATGTCAGATGGGTGGTTCCGGTGATGCCGGAACAAGAATTAGAGTGCCTATTGCAAGCCAGTATCGATCTGTGCAAAAAAGGTAACGATACAAAAACAATAAATTTAGCATTCAAACAATCAGATTGTCTACTGTACGGAATTCGTCATTGTTAAAATTTAACTAAACAATAAAAAATATTTTTTCAGTATTTCAGATTGTATACTTGCTCTATGAGGATTTTTTAAAATATTATTTACCGCAAGATAAAATGAATCGTACATTTCTATCGAAAAACTAAATTTACTGCATTTTTAAGAAGCTGTCATTGCAATAAAGAGAATTTCAAATTTTACGATTTCTAAATTAAATCGCAAAATTTATGAAGAGGTTAAAATTTTAAATTTTTTATTGAATAATTTAACAATCATCTGATGGACAAATGAATGTTTAAATTTAAAAAAATTCACTCTACTACTATCGACTATTGAAGATTAAATATCAAGAATTTAGGATTTTTGAAATTTTATGTGACAATTTCTTTTATTGGATTCTCAACAAAATAAGCCAAAAACAAAGGCAAGAAAAAAAAATTACAGAAGTGTTCTGATCCTGAAATTTTCAATTAATAATGAATGCAAATTTCGAGATCTTTAATAATTTGTGATGTTTATGTTTTGAATGAGAAATTTTAAAAATCATGAATATTTTTCATCCAAAAACTGAAGTGATTACAATTTCATAAATTTGTGTTGATAAATGAAGAAATTTCTTTTTACCATTATTTCTCAGGGCTTTAAGTTCATAAATGTTCGACTAAAATTTTGTAACGAATTTACTGCAAAGTAAAAGAGTTGAAAATAATTGAGAAATAAATTAATGAAAAACCGCAATAGGTATGGATACAACTAATGAAACCAAAATTTATTCAGTAAAGTGATATGAGATCTTGAAACTTTTGATAATTTGTTATAGTAAAAATTTACATGTTAATGAAAAATAAACTTTTCGGTGTTTCAGATTGTATACTTGTTCTTTGAGGATTTTTTAAAATTTGATTTACTTCAACATGAAATTTATATTAATAAATATTATTAATAATCAAAAAATGCATGGCGAAATTTCGGAATAGTCGAAAAAATTGAAATATTATATTGAACAACTCAGCAAGTATACAATAAAAACAATATATGTTAAAATGATGAAATCGTGACTCGGACTTTTGGATAAAAAAATATTCCTTACTGATACAGACTACTTATACGGTAGTTATTTAGATTTTAAAGGTTCATAAATTTTTTATGATGATTGAAGGCAAGAAATACAAAAAATTACCAAAGTCATGTTTCTGGATTCAATCAAAGAGAAACAAAAATTTCTGGATCTGGAAAATTTAAGATCTTGATCCTTTCATAATAATTTTCGAAACATTAAATATTTTACATTGAAAACCCGAATTGACTGCATTCACATGAATTGGTGTTTATAACTGACAAAATTTCTTTTTCCTATCATTATTCAGTGCTTTGAATTCAGAAATTTTCGTTGAAAAATTTTTCATCTGATTTCCCCAAAGTAAAAAAGTTAAAAAAAAATGAGAAATACATGAATGAAAAATAGTTATAGATATAGATTCAACTAATGAAATGTATAAAATTTTGATTAAAAAATATTTGCGATCGATATATTTTAGATGAGTAGTTTTTGAAATAATAAATTATAGCAATATTATCTTATGTTTTAATTTTTCCAAACCGTGTATAGAAAAACCAACAAATGTACGGGGAATGTACAGGAATTTTTTTCAGCATATTCAGTAGACCAGTGTCAAACACTTCCCATAAGAAGCAATAGGGAAAAAAATTTAGTTCTGTTTGAGCGTTGAGAACGTGGTAGGCGGCGCTGGAGTAGTACATTGAGGAAGCGGAAAATAACTTTATGCTGTTAAAATGCACTTTTTATTTGAAGTTATACTTTTTGATGTTGATATCGGTCATTACGTGTATTTTCAATAAATAATTCACAGTGAATATGAATTTTTTTTGTAACTCAATTAGAATTTTAAATTCCCGCCTTCCATGTTAATGCATGTGAGCGCCCTCTGCCACATCCTCAATGCTCATTGGAACTAAATTCCTTTCCCCAAAAAAAGGTCAAAGTGGCCGACACTGCAGTAGATACCCAGAAATAAATTTTTTTCTGTGTTTTTTTGGGTGAAAGTATAAGATGATCATGAACAAATTTCGTATATTAATGCATAAAAATAGTTTGACCTTCAAGTAAAAACATATACAAATCAAAAATAATATTGATTAATTGGAATTTATAATCGCGTGTTAATGAACATTAGGAAAGATTAAGGAAATGTTAGTATTTTTTACATGAAACTTTTTTTGAAGCAACAAACATTTTTGCAAGTAAAAATGTGAAATCATGATTATAAAATGGAAGAAATCATAGAATTTCTATGGACTTTGTTTTTTTACCAAGAGAAACTTAACTTTGATTTTCTGAATGTTTCAAAGTTCTCGTGCCCGTTAACTTTTCCATTGTTGAAGGATTCGTTTTTGAGTGTGTTTTTTTGCAATCGCCTGCAATTTTCATGGTTTTGAGAAATTGCCATAAGTTTTTAATTTCTTAAAAATCATTAGGTATATTAAATTGGTACTGTATAGTATTCAGTATGTCCCCAATAATTATAAATTGCAATAGCAAAAATTGTTTTGCAATCAGGAATTGATGTACAAAGCGAGGCTTGCCAACGCTTTTTTCGTGAGGGCCTCACCGTTTCATTCACCAAAATCTTGACCGATGATGCAGTAAACAGTTGGAAATCAAACATTCATCATTGCATATACACCAACTGTGAAAAATTGGTCGAACTTTGCGTGTTGAAGTTGGAAGATGATTGGTTTCCACTCCTTGATTTGCTCGCCATGGTTTTCAATCCGAACAATAAGTAAGTTGAAAGTTAAATAAAAATTTTATTGCTTTATAAAATCCATGATTAGGATTATTTTTCAAAACTCATGGAACATTTTGATTGTAGTTCTTCGTTTCTTCTTTGATTTGAGACAAATGAATATCAATTTTTTTTTGTATAGATTCCATACATACAATTCAGCGAGAAATTCAGAAACTGTGCCTCAAGGTAGTAGCTACTCCGACGACGAACTTTATGCTCGACCTCCTGCTGATGCTCGAAGTGCCCGGGGATGGCTCGTAGATTTAATAAATACGTAAGTTATTGCTTTAAAGCTACATAACTTCACACTTCTAGATCCTTCAAAAATAATCAATTTTTTCAGAAAGTTTGAATAGCTAGCAATTTATTTAAAGATACAGTTTTTTTTACTGTAAAAATTCTTTGAAATCCAAAAATTTTATTTTTGGAAATAAAGTCCAAATTTTTGAACTAAAAAAAAAATAAATTTACTGTTGTTTTGAAATTTAAAAAATTTTTCCACAGTTTTGGAAAACTCGAAGGATTCTCTAAACTACTATCAAGATTCCAAAGTGGACGGAATTTAACCTTACCAGTAATTCACGCATTGCTCAGACCATTTGGCTTGTGCTACGAATTCCTTACGGTCCATACAATTGTAACTTATCTTATGCCCATCGCGGTAAGTATCCTTTTAATAGAACTTAAACTCAAACTTTGTCGTAATGCTGTCGTTAATGCGTAACATCTCTTTCTAGGAAATGGTGCCCCATATTTTAGACGATTTGACAGATGAAGAATTAAAGAAGGAGGCGAAAAACGAATCCAAAAACGACGCTATATCGTCGATAATCAAGGCTTTGAAGGCTTTAGTGTCACGCGTTCCCCATCAAGAAGAGATGATCAAGAATTTGGAAATTTTAAGACTGAAAATGATTTTAAGGCTTCTGCAGAATTCGTCTTTCAACGGCAAAATGAATGCCTTGAATGAAGTGAACAAAGTCATCACGAGTGTCAGCTATTATCCCCATCGCAATCCGAATTCGGAAGAGGAAGAATGGCTCACTGCAGAACGGATGGCTGTAAGCAACAAATTTTTTCTGGAAATTTATTGTAGAATTCAGGGAGAGGGATGTCAAATTTTGCAAGTTTTTTTGAGGATGATATATGATGATTTGATGACTGAAGAGCAGTGTAGATTTTCAAATGTAGTTTTTCAAACTTGATATCTTTTTAGATGTAAAATTTCTGAAGTTGTAGTTCTGAAAATTCGGGTTTCCTTTATTTGTGATTATAATAATAATTATGAAATAGTTGGCTATCTAATGTAAGAATAAAAATGATGATTTTCGTGGGAAATATTGCTAATTTTTAAATCTTTGATGTTATATAGAAATGGATCAAAGACAATGACGTTTTGGAAATCGTTCTTCGAGACTCGTTACACCAGCCTCAGTACGTCGAAAAACTAGAAAAAATTTTACGATTCATTATAAAAGAGCACGCATTGACTCTCGAAGATTTGGACGCCGTTTGGGCAGCGCAAGCTGACAAACATGAAGCCATCGTGAAAAACATTCATGATTTACTCGCAAAATTGGCATGGGATTTCAGTCCGGAACAATTGGATCATTTGTTCGAGTGTTTTCAGGTAAAAATTTATATTTGCTAATATTTTGTCTGTCATTTTTTTATGTGTTTTTTTCCGTAACATGGTGTTTTATTATACTGCCCTTAGAAATTAAACAGTTTATAATTTAATATATCAAAGAAACTAAATTTAATATTCAAAAACGTGAAAGTAAAAGGAGGAATTGTTCAATAACTGGTTTTTATTTATTGTTTATTTTTATGGGTTGGATTCTAAGAATGTAATTTCTGACATGTTATTTTGGAACTTTTCCTCTCATTTTATAAACTTAACGTATTTGTTTTTAGACGAGCTGGAAAACTGCCAACAAGAAACAACGGGAAAAATTATTGGAGCTGATACGCCGACTCGCTGAAGATGACAAAGACGGCGTGATGGCGCACAAAGTGTTGACTTTGTTCTGGAATTTGGCTCATTCAGATGAAGTACCAACGGAAACAATGGACCAGGCATTGGCTGCCCATGTGAAAATTCTCGACTATTCGTGTTCCCAAGAACGGGACGCCCAAAAAACTATTTGGCTCGATAAATGCGTTGAAGAGTTGAAGAACGACGATAAATGGGCCCTCCCAGCTTTGAAACAGATCCGGGAAATTTGTCTACTTTATGAATCCAATCCCAATGTAGGTCACAATCAGCGTGGACATCATGCGTATTATAGGTATAATTTTTAAGGTTATATTGAAAATGTAAATTATTTTTCGATGATTTTTAAGACTTCAGAGAATTATTTTCGTACGAGATCTGTTGAATATATGATGTATTGATTTATGGGTTTTTTTCCAGGCAAGAAGTCATAGAGCGATTACAAAATCAACACACCGTTGTAATATTAGTGACGAATAGTTTGACCAATTACATGGACAAAGTTCGAAAATTGGTGGAAACAAATCCCGAGATCCAGGTGAATGCTTACATGCCTGATGGGCGATACAACCACATGTCGCAAGTTCAGGAAAGGTTAAATTTTCTGCGGTTTTTGTTGAAGGTGAGAACAGTGTGCAATTATACAAAAATAAAAATATGTGCAAATTATTACAAATTCTTCAAGTTTCTGGTAATAGTTGATAGGGAAAATTTCCATAATCTCTGGATATTTTGCAAGTCAAGATTCACTCTGAATTCGTTGAATGATTTTCTCCTTTGTTTTTGCTAGTAAAAATTATCAATATGTATTTTTCAGGATGGGCAATTATGGCTTTGCGCAGAACAAGCGAAACAAATATGGCAATGTCTTGCGGAACAAGCCATATTCTCAACTGACAGAGAAGCTTGCTTCAAGTGGTTTTCCAAATTAATGGGAGAAGAGCCTGACCTGGATCCTGCCATTAATAAAGATTTTTTCGAAAACAATATATTGCAACTGGATCCAACCTTGTTGACAGAAAGTGGCATCAAATGTTTTGAAAGATTTTTCAAAGCTGTCAACTCGAAAGAGGGGAAATTAAAAATGAAAAGACGAACCATTTTCATGGATGACGTGGATTTGATAGGAGCGGATTATTTGTGGAGGGTGAGAATTTTTTTTTGTATTATGGTACATTAATCGAAAATTTACTGCATCTTTCGATACCTTCAAGTAAGCCATTCGTAATTTTTTTCTACTTAATAAATATTCATCAAACTTGTTTATGACGAATTCGATATTCAAATTTCAGGTTGTCACCAACACTTCGGAGGAAATAGCCAATCGAGCGATAGAACTTTTGAAGGAAGTCAATACGAATTTGGGATCGCGATTGCAGTCCTCGATTTTGGCTTTTCATGAAAACTACATTGCCGAATGTATGGATAGGCTAAAAGCACATTTTGACACAGTTTCCGCACTTACGAAAGATTGCAATGAGGGAAAGGATGAAAATAATGATCAGATGGCGGATAAGGTGCAACTCGAGGCCATGAAAATGTGCCGAGTCATGAAGGTCTTGCAGGAGTACATAAGCGAGTGCGACACGGCGTTTCCTGGGGAAAGAAAAATTCTACCTCTGCACAGGTTAGTTACCAACGTTTTATTACACAATTTCAAAGAATATATACAATTGAAACATTCAAAATATGGGTAAATTGAGTATTGCATATAGAGAGTTTATTATTTGAGATAATTAATATATTTGAACATAGCTAAATTTACTAATGAATACATTTTTCGCTATACGTTTTATCTGGTTCGTGGATTATGTAGTTGAAAATTTACACATAGAAAATAAAGAATCTATTTTTTAAGTATTATATTTGACTTACAGGGCAGCTCAAGGGAAAAATTTGTCTCTTATTATTCGAATTGTCAATACTGGAAGAAATATGGATGACATCGAAATTATGAGTCATAGCAACGACACTCTAGCTTCTTTACGACGGCAAATTTTGCGACGATTAAAACCTAGCGGAAACGTCAAGTTGGATCTTTTCATAAACGGCGAGCAATTAGAACAAACAGACGATCGCAAACTTTTGTCGCAAATTCCATTGCGAGACAAAACGGTAATCAACACCTTTTTTGATGGAATAAGATTTTTAATTAGATAAAAATCCACGCATAATTTACAAGTTCGATGTAATGAAATATTAATACTCGTTTGCAGATAATCAATTCCAAGTTATCTCACAACAATCCGAACATGCCGAGCTCACCTGACAGCAGTTCCGACAGTTCAACGAGTTCGCCGCATCATCTGTTCGACACACCCAATTCGGAAGCGGAGAACAGTCTGCCAGGAGTGGTAATTTTGCTAAAAATAATCGATTACTTGAAGACCGGTAACAAAGTATTCGTCACTTTCAACGAGATTGGTTTCAGGTTATGTCTCAAAGGGTACAGTACGCCACCTTCTTTTTCCAACTCGCCGACCTTGGATGCAGACTGCAGCATGCGCAGTTGAGAGATGGGGCGCGCAACCTTTTGCAGCTCGTTCCACCTGACGCCCATACAGTTAATAGTCTACAAATGCTGTTTAGTCGTTACAAAGAGGACGAGGTCTCACAAAATTCTTTGTCCAATGACCAAAACATTAGCGTTGATTCGCTATTTTTCGCCGCGAGTCCGAGTCAAGTATTGTACAATTTAGAGGTAAGTTACTGGGATTATTTTTTATGAAACTGTACAACTATTTGTTGTAGTATGCGTTCAGTTTAATAAACTTATTTTTCAACTTTTTTTTAGGTATTTTATACTCTACTGATGCCAGCCCTAAATCCACTAGCCGAACGGGCCTTTGAGTTTCAATATAACTTCATAAAAAGTGGCGAAGCTGGCGTCGTCCTCGACATGCTCTCGAAAAACAAATTCCTGCCCAACGCGGACGAGACCACGAAAAGATCTGCGTACCTTACCGTTTTAAAGTTGTGCAAATTTTTGTTAACTGTCGTTGGTAACGTTATGGCCTGTGTCATGGATAGTTTTGACAACTTGAATCATTTACCGAACAATATGGCCCAGATAAGCGTTCTGAAACAGGCCCTGCAAAAAACTCCGAATCAAAGTACGGAATACATGTTGAGACATGTGGCGTTAAAGTTGAAGGAACAATTGGTGGACAGCACGATAGAGTGTTTGCGTTCAGAGGATCATTCGAGCTCTGACAAGTCACGTCAGCTTTTCAGGCAAGCACTTTCGTGGGAATTGCCGGATATCGGTACCATTCAGGCTATTATTAAATTGGCCTGGGCCGCATCGACGGGTAATTTGAATCACACAAACGCGTCCCCAGAAGTCTTTCATGCTGAGCATGAAAAAAATCTGCGAGAGCAGGTGGTTTTGGACAGCAACGACGTTTTGGGTGAGTTTTTTTTTTTAATTGAGCTGAATACTGATCATGGGTGTCACAACCAGGGGGGAGGGGGGCAGGTGCCTCTTGGAAATTTTTAATTGGGGGCACAGAGTATTCGTTTTGACACTTTGCTTGTGAGCAATTTCAGCACCAAATTCTAGAAATCAATCTAGAGTTCCACAAAATTATTAAAAAATAGTACATCATCTTATGAATGCTGAAAAATATGATGAATACAATGAATCTATGAATACGCAAACTGTATGGAGATATAATTATTTAGATAATCCAATTATTTATCTGAAGTATATAGAACTTGAAATCCTAGAGCATCTCATTCTAAAAATGTATGTAGAATTCATGAAAATATCAGAAAGTAATTCGAATTCTTTGAATATTAGAAGAATATGAAAAATATTGAATAGTGAGAATTCTTTGGGACACAAAAAAACTACGAAAGAACTGTGTTTTGAAGAATCGTTTGGAATATTTAGAATCTATAAAACATTATAGTTAAAAGTAATATACTTTGAAAATTTCCATAGCAATCTATAAAAGTTTTAAACATATATTAGAAGAATGCTTGAAAACAGTACGATATTTCAAAAATGCTGAAAAGTAGAAAAACAATAACAATAATAGGAAATAATTTTTCGACGTTGCTAGTGAAGATGTTTTTAATTTAAATGAATAAATAAGAATAAATGAAAATATCTTGGACTGGCAATGTGGAAAAATTATTTCCTTTGATTGACCTAAGCCAGTGAGGAATTCAACATTAACCAAAAGTAATAGGAATTTCTTACATACTAAAATTCTTCAAATATGTATTATTTTGTCTAAAATTGATGAAAAAAAAGCTGCAAATCCAGAAGCATCGAATTCTGAAAATCTATAAGAATCCATCAAAATACTTGAAAATTCAATAAAGTCGCTGGATATTAGAAAAATACAAAATGTACTAAAAGTTTAAGAAATCAGGTAAATACTCGAAATCTATGAAGATACTCTTTTCTAAAAATGTAATTGAAATACTAAAAATCTCTGAAATGTCAGATTCTACAGCATCACACTCAAGAAATTTATATTGCGATTTTTGAAAATACTAGATGTCTAAAAAGTTTAAATTCTACTAATTATTAATTACGTTCAAAAATATGAATAGTGATAAAAATACTAGGAATCAATAAAACACCAAAAATTCAAGTAAATATTTTTGCCTCAGAAAGCTACAAAATTACTAAATAATCATAAAACTTTGAATCATGTAAAATTTCATTGCAACGCTGCTGATACTAATTATTTTTTGGAAATATTTCTCTTGTAAGGATTTGAAATCAATAGTTCATTTTTTTGTTGGCTGAAGTGTGTAAAGAAGCACTGGAAGTACTGACGATCGCCTTGGTCCTCAATCCAAATGCCCTGGACTCCCTGATAAAAGGCAAAATCTGGCCGATTTTCTTGATCGATCTCGTTCTGCTGAGTACTTCGCGATCTTTACGCGCTGCTGCGGCCGAACAGTTTCTTTTGATCCCTACATGGTGCGGTAATGGACAGCTGCCTCTGCAGAATTCGATCAACCTTCTTTTCAATGTTATCGACACCACTGTTATCAAAAATGCCAAGCAAAGCAGCGAATATTTTCAAGTAATTTTTCGACATTATTGAATTTATACAAAGTCTACGGCAAAGAAGAAAATGTTGGAAAAATCAAATTTGCGAAACTTTTTTTATCAGAAAAATATTCGTGGAATTTTTGCAGCTCTTATGTAAGTTGATCAATGCCGCTCACATTTCGGGGTGTCCTCTTTCCAACGCTGAAAATCTTCTGAACGTCGAGATAGCTTGGTTGAAAAAAGTTCGGGACAAAGTCAAGGAAACAGGGGAAACTCAAGTCGACGAGGCAGTTTTGGAAGGCCATCTTGGACTTACGAGGGAGTTGCTGGCCCTTTTGCCTCCGATTAAAAAATTCGAGCTTGGGTCAGATGAAAAGCGAGGAGTGAATTTAATAAAGGTAAGGATGTTGGTATTTTAAGTCAACTTGTAGGCTGGAGGGTAAAATATAAGGTTAATAGAAATATTACCTGTCCCGATTTTTCCGAAATTTAACTTTTAAAACGATTTTTGAAGAATGTTCGAACGAAGAAGAATATTTGGAAAATCGTACACAGTTTTGACAAGGATTTTCCATGCTTTATTTATTTTTATAAAATTTTCTTTTCATTGCATAGGAACTCGTAGAGGATTTCATATTCCCGGCGTCGCAGCTGATGCTGCAATTGCGCACGACCGGGGAGCTGAGCTCGTCCCAGGCGTGCCCCGTGTGCACGTCCCCGCAAACGATAAGCGCGGCCTTCGACCTCCTCGTTGGCCTCTGCGTTGGCTGTGTACCTAACATGAAACTTCTAGTCACAATGCTCACCGACATGTTTTACTCGGAACGGGATGAACCTCTCATCGAATGGGACTATTTGCCACCGGTTGGGCCACGGCCCAACAAAGGTTTCGTGGGCCTCAAAAACGCGGGCGCGACTTGTTACATGAACTCGGTGCTTCAGCAACTGTACATGGTAGAAAGCATTCGTGTCGGGCTCTTGGCTGCCGACGGTGCCGCGAATGACTTGAACGAAGACTTTTCGGGCGAGGAGAGAATCGAGGCGGAAAACACGATTGAAACAAACGACAACGACACGAACGAAGAAAAATGCGGCGCTGACGAATCGAGGAAGGAGTACAATATTGGGATTCTGAAACAAGTGCAAGCGATTTTCGGGCACTTGGCGTACAGCAAATTGCAATATTATATACCGAGGGGGCTGTGGAAGCATTTCAAGTGAGTTGAAAATATCCTGAAATTGTAGGTTTTTTTAAACATTAGATGGTGTTACTTGTATCGTAAATTGAGGCCTCATTTAAAGTGGAAGAATTTTCATCAAAAATGCATCAAGCAAAAAATGCTTTATTGCAGACTTCAAGGAGAACCAGTGAATTTACGAGAACAACAGGACGCGGTCGAATTTTTCATGAGTTTGGTCGAAAGCTTGGACGAAGCCTTGAAGGCTCTCGATCATGAACAAATTATGGGAAAAATACTTGGCGGTTCTTATAGTGATCAGAAAATTTGCAGGGGCTGTCCTCACAGGTGAATTCATTTTCAGGTTTCATTGATTTCCTTTATATCCATGTGATTTGTAATTCATTTACTTTGTTTATTTATACTAGGTACTCCAAAGAAGAACCTTTCAGTGTCATCAGTGTTGACATCAGAAATCAAAACAACCTACTGGATTCCATGGAACAATATGTTAAAGGCGAGCTCCTCGAAGGCGCTGATGCTTACCACTGTGACAAATGCAACAAAAAAGTATGACTTGAAAAAATTTTTATTTATCATCAAAATAATTGTTTATCGTTTATTTTCATCGATGAAAAATAAACCGTTTGTAATTATATGTCTAAACTTGAAGAGATAATTTTGAATTTTTTGTTTGTTGTAGGTGGTGACGATGAAAAGATTGTGCGTGAAGAAACTCCCTCCAGTTTTAGCGATACAATTGAAAAGATTCGAGTACGATTTCGAAAGGGTCTGCGCGATAAAATTCAACGACTATTTCGAATTTCCTCGGGATCTCGATATGGAACCGTACACAGTGTCCGGTTTGGCCAAGTTGGAGGGTGAATTGATCGATTGCGATTACGAAGAAACACTCAAAGGAACGTGCACCAAGTACCAACTCAGTGGAATCGTCGTTCACAGTGGCCAAGCCAGTGGGGGACATTATTATTCGTACATTCTTCACAGGTGAGTAAAGTTGCATGTTCTTGTAATCACTATTCACTTTGAAAATACATCGTCTTAAAATCATGAGTTAATCTGCTTTTCGTTTATCTTGAAAATTTATTTTATAATTTTTTTTTTTGCAGTTGCAAGCATTAGTAATTTCTTTAAAATACCAAATATTATTGAAAAGAAATGGTATCTTATAATTATTCATGGCACCACATACTTCTGGAAGCTTGCTGTTTTACGTAATTTTCATAAGATAAAGTTTTTTATGGAGATTTACATTTGATCAAAATATACTTCTAGAATATTATTTTTGTTTTTCTGAAACTTCTGTGGAAAATTTCAAGCTTTTTATATAATTGTTTTTACGCTCGGCTATTACAATTCAAAATTGTCCTTTCACGACCATTCTGGAGCCAACACCAAATGAATAAATTCCAACAAATATCTTTCTCCAAGATTTCGGCATTTATTTTGCCCTCTTCAGGAAAAACTGAATGTACAAAATCACAAACAATCAATAAATTTCAATTTAAACAATAATTTCCATCACAAGATCACTTAATCCACTTACTCAGAATATAAATTTCAGTTTAAAATCATCTTATGTGTAAATACATTTCGTCAACTTTTGTAATATTATCATATGTGTAAAAAACATTTCGTCAACTTTTTATAATGGGATAGGAAAGAAACAATACGCTATTACAAGCACTTATCAGTGGTCTGTGTCTGACGACTAACAAAAATACCTCAGTTTTCACTTCCTTTTATAGAAAACGAACCAATAAGAACTCATACCACGTCATCAATGCATTTATCGTAAATTGAACTTAAAAATCTCGTGTCTTTTTGTTTGCTTAAAGTATTTTTTGTCCTCTTGATAAAAAACATCTCCGAAAACATTTTTTTTCTATTATTTCTCTCTTTGTCTAAAATCTTTACTTTGTTCCAATGAAATTCATGATTCATATTTATTCTATGTTCTGTTATAACTGAGTTATTATCTGTAAGTTTGCGAATATTTCCCTCGTGTTCCTTAATTCTAGTTTCTAAACATCTTTTTGTCTGTCCTAAATATTTAAATTGGCAATCCCTGCAATCTATTCTGCAAACTACGTTCTGCTGTCTTTTAATTCCCAATTTATCTTTTCCCCTTTTTATAATATCCATATTCAATTTATTATCACTTTCATATATCACTTTCATATTTTCTTTCTTAAATATTCTTTCAATTCTTCTTTGCCCTTTTTCCATATATGGTAAAACCAAAATTCCCCCTGTACTATCATTATTATTCAACAATTTATCATTATTCGATTCAACATACTTCAAAAAATCAATTCTACTCTCAATATTTTTCTCTATAAATTCAATGGGATAGTTATTCTTGTAAAGTAAATTTTTTATAATATCCAAATTTTTTCCATGAAATCTATCATCAGATAATTATCATTAAATAATTATAAGTATATTATTAATAATTAAATAATAACTTTATTAACCAATCCATATACTATGAAGTCATTAAATTACCTGATGATAGATTTCATAGAAAAAATTTGGATATAATAAAAAATTTACTTTACAAGAATAACTATCCCATTGAATTTATAGAGAAAAATATTGAGAGTAGAATTGATTTTTTGAAGTATGTTGAATCGAATAATGATAAATTGTTGAATAATAATGATAGTACAGGGGGAATTTTGGTTTTACCGTATATGGAAAAAGGGCAAAGAAGAATTGAAAGAATATTTAAGAAAGAAAATATGAAAGTGATATATGAAAGTGATAATAAATTGAATATGGATATTATAAAAAGGGGAAAAGATAAATTGGGAATTAAAAGACAGCAGAACGTAGTTTGCAGAATAGATTGCAGGGATTGCCAATTTAAATATTTAGGACAGACAAAAAGATGTTTAGAAACTAGAATTAAGGAACACGAGGGAAATATTCGCAAACTTACAGATAATAACTCAGTTATAACAGAACATAGAATAAATATGAATCATGAATTTCATTGGAACAAAGTAAAGATTTTAGACAAAGAGAGAAATAATAGAAAAAAAATGTTTTCGGAGATGTTTTTTATCAAGAGGACAAAAAATACTTTAAGCAAACAAAAAGACACGAGATTTTTAAGTTCAATTTACGATAAATGCATTGATGACGTGGTATGAGTTCTTATTGGTTCGTTTTCTATAAAAGGAAGTGAAAACTGAGGTATTTTTGTTAGTCGTCAGACACAGACCACTGATAAGTGCTTGTAATAGCGTATTGTTTCTTTCCTATCCCATTATAAAAAGTTGACGAAATGTTTTTTACACATATGATAATATTACAAAAGTTGACGAAATGTATTTACACATAAGATGATTTTAAACTGAAATTTATATTCTGAGTAAGTGGATTAAGTGATCTTGTGATGGAAATTATTGTTTAAATTGAAATTTATTGATTGTTTGTGATTTTGTACATTCAGTTTTCCTGAAGAGGGTAAAATAAATACCGAAAGCTTGAAGAAAGATATTTGTTGGAATTTATTCATTTGGCGTTGGCTCCAGAATGGTCGTGAAAGGAAAATTTTCAAGCTTTTTGTTATTGTAACATTATATTATATTGATTATATTATTTTTTTTCACAAATGTTACTGTTCAGAAACACAGTTTCCATAATTATTTACATTGTATACAAATGATTAATGTTAATATTTAAATTATATGGTGTAATGAAGCTCTGAATTATTCTAATAATTAATAGAATGTAGAAAACATTCCAGGGGAATTTACATAGAATAGAAATTGGGATTTCCATTAAACAAAAATTTCATTGAATTTAATAAAATATTTGTAAAAAATCAAAATTTGTTTAATACTAAAAATTTGCAACTTACATATCAACTCTTATGTGCCATGTAATGTACTTTGTATAATTATTTGAATTTTTCTTGATATCGTGCGTCGATAACAAATTTCTTTTATTTATTTATATTTTTTATAAGTATCACTAATATTTTAAGAATATTATTTTTCCTCTAATTATAAATATAACTTTTGGTCATATAATTACTTATAATTATCGTACCATTTATATTTTTCCTTAGTATTTATTGTTAATATATCTGTGGCTTCCAGCCATAACCGAGAAAGTCACACATGCCATAACGTTCAAAATTTTATCAGATTATCATGTAAACTGAGCCTTATGGCACAAGTGACTTTCTCGATTATGGCGGGAAGCCACATATATGAATACTTACATCTCATAAAACTTGAAAAATATACTAATAAATCAAATCTGAAAAAAAAATCTGGAAAAATTCCAATAAATTATTATAAAATCTTATGACTTGATTTTTAAATGAAATGAAATTCGATTATACATTGAAATGAAAGTAATATTTCTGTACCTAAAATTTATTAATAATTTCTAAAATAAATCATAATTTTTTTCTTGCATTTAAAATATTCTGAATGTTTCATTCCACTATAGTAATATTATTTTACTGATGAATATTCCAACTGTTTATACAATGTGAAAAACAGTATTAAAAATATAAATACTACCTTTAATAATTAATGTAATCATCATGGTTATTATTATTTCAAAGATAATATTTTTTCAAAACTTATTAGGAATTTCAAAATTCAGAATAAGATGTTTTTTGTCATCTTGATAAGTTTTTTTAAATCTGAAATTCGATGAATCCATTTATTTTTAATACAACTAACATTTTAGAAAATTTTTCAAGCACTGATGTAATATTTATTTTTCATAGCAATATTGTAGACTGCATTTTCAGTGTCCCTGATTTATTTAAAAAATTTTGCTCCTTTTAATATCATAGAAAATCATGAAAATTTTCCATGGTCGAACCCAATACGGAATCACTACAAATTGGAACCATGAAAAAAATTCCAGCCACTGAATTATTACATGCTACCCAATAATTCCTACACTAGAAAATATTTATTTCTTAGTACATAAATATTTCCTTTTCAAAAAAAGGGTTAAGTTTGTTTTTTTCCTATGTTTCTCATATTATTGTCCAAAATGAAACCTCAAGGTTAACATTTCTAATTTTTTTATCTCAAAATTTATAAAGCTTTGACAGTAATTGAGTGCATAGAAATCGTTCAATTTTTCATCCATTTTTCTCTTCTCTGATTGGCTATTTCATACTAGAATTTATTCATTTTCATGGCAATATTTCAAGTCGATATTATTGCATTAAATATTTTTAATTGTCAATTTTGAGTTTTAAAAGTGTGAATAATGATAAAATTTTTTCATGTTATAAATCTTGACAAGTTCTTAGTTTAAAAATTCGCGAAATCTATTTAGCTACTATGTTCAATAGACGTGCCCATCAACACAGCTAGGTTGGCCGAGCGGTCTAAGGCGCCAGACTTAAGTTCTGGTTCCCGTATGGGAGCGTGGGTTCGAACCCCACACTTAGCAATTTTTTTTTTTTTTTTTTTTTTTTTTTTTTTTTTTTTTTTAACATCCATTCCTTCGACTCTTAACATAACAGAAAAGCCTTTTTTTTCAAATATATTTTTAATTTATCACTTCCTGATTTTACAATTAATTTTAATTCTTTATTTTTTTACATTTAGTAGTGTTTTAACAATCCTCTATGATTTTAAAAATGGGCGATAAATATAGCTGAGTTTATTGCCCAGCATTCGAAAGAATTTTATTTTATAATCTTTTAATTTTTTTGAAATTACGACATTCGAAGTAGTAAGTACTTGTGAGAATACGAGGAATGTATTTTTTTCGAACATAAATAACTCATCTATTTCTTACATTGTATATATTTGTATATTTTAAATCGAAAAAATTATGTTTAAATTTCAATGCTTCTTTCAATATGATTTTGAATATTTATTCTTGATTTAAAAAAAATTGCATTTTACAATTTACCAATATTCATCTTTTTTCGTGATTGGACTTTGCAGCATTCTTAAATATTATTCTTTTATTCATTTAATGATCTTGACTTTTTACTGTTTGTCGAGATTACGTTTATATTTTCAAAAAACCATATATGAAAATTGATTGGAAACTCTGAAAAACTACAGTAACTGTATAAGATCATAGAAGTATAATTAAAAATATAACTATTGTGATACATTAATTTTTCTTTTAATAAAAAAGGAGAAAAAAAATTTCTAAAGCTTTGGATTTACTGTTTCCTTTCCCTCCCAGGCGACAATGTGAAATAAACATTCACAATTCGATAAATTCTGTTTCATAACTGTTATATTAGGTTTATTAAAAATACATAAATTTTCAAGTAAAATGGCAATGCTTATAACTACAATCATCGTTTGATTTTTATTATCAATCTCTTTGACTTTTAACAAGACAGATCGACTTTTTTCGATATATGATTTCCAAATGTTTGAATTTTTTACATTTTTTACTCGTATTTTGTTTAATTATAAAATTATTTTCTGCATTCATTATGAAAAAATACAGATTAAGTTATTGCCTGATATCCTGAAGAGTTTAATTTTTGAATCGAGACATTTTTGAAATTATGAAATTTGATGTAGCTGTACTTGTGAAGACATTTTTTCTACAAGTAAATTCATTTCTGCAATTATAAAATACTTATAAATTTGTAATATTTAACCTAAATTTTTTTTTTTTTTTTAGTTCAATTAGACTTTCAATCAATCGTGTGTTACCAAAATTGTAACACAATTTAATTAGTGTTTATTTTTTGCATTGCAGTTCTCATTTTTTTTTCTCGATTCGTAAAATTTTTCAATATTATATCTTTCATCCATTTAAGGATTTTAAATCTTTTTTTTTTTTTTGAGAGTATGTTTAAATTTTTGAAAAATTATTTATCAGTATTAATAAAAAAACTTAAGAGAACTGCAGTGACTGCATTAAAAAATACATGAACTACAATGAGCTCTAAAAAATTTTTTTTTTCTAGTGAAAAAAGCAAGAAAATTTTTGTACTATTTTGGATTTTATGCTCCCTCTCCTTTTCAGGTGGTATTTTGTTATAAAAATCTACAAAATTATTATTATTATTAAAAGAAATTACTGTAGTGGATGAATTTAGAGTAAATACATAATTTTGACGAGAGAATAGAACCATGAGGATTTTACGAAATTAAAATGTCAATTCTTGAGAGTAAATAACAATAAAAACAATGTACCTAAATTCACCCCAAATTTTTCATTGTGATCGATACAGGCAAAGCGATGGTTCTGCAAAATGGTACAAATTTGACGATGGCGATGTGACGGAATGCAAAATGGAAGAGGAAGATGAAATGAAAAGTCAATGTTTTGGGGGTGACTATATGGGAGAAGTTTTTGATCACATGCTCAAACGAATGAGCTATCGGAGGCAAAAAAGATGGTGGAACGCTTACATGTTGTTTTACACGCGTCTAGACGTCGAGCATAATTTACTCACTAAAAGCGTCAACGAATTGTCCTTGTGTATGAAATTTTATAAATTGGAATATTTTTCATATTTATTGATAGTTTTTTTAAAAGGAAATTACAATACTAATTAATAATTTTTTTTTATTTCTGTAGACACAAAATTGGGTGTGACAAAAATGCCGCCAACAATAGAACAAAGCGTTCGAAAACAAAACATCAAATTCATGCACAATCGAAATCAGTTCAACCCAGAATATTTTCAGTTTATCCGAAAACTCGTTTCATGTAACGCTCCGTTTTTAGATCAGCCTGACACGAATGAAAAATTGGTAAGTTTTGATTTCACTCGCAATTTTTGAATAGCTGTAATTTTATGTAATTTTATTCGTTAAATACAACTTTTTCATTTCTTTTTTAGTCTCCTGAAGGTGAAGAACTTTCAATGCTGTCGACCCAGCTCGCCTCGAAGTTCCTCTTTCACACAGGTTTTCACACGAAAAAAACCTTGAGAGGCACGGCGACAGATTGGTTCGAAATCATCAACTGTCATCTGCGACACAGCAATGCTGTTCGTATGTGGTTCGCGCAAAACGTCCTTTTCAATCACCCTCACAGGTACTACTCTTGGGACGAACATTTTTTCTATCGAATTGGATTATTACCAGCTTCGTGAGAAAGTGTTCGATGAATTTGTAATACGACTGAAACAATAAAATTCGTTTAAAAAATGTATATTGCGTAGAATATTATATTTCTTATAAAATTGTATGCTCCTTTTTTATAGATTCGGAGAATTCATCTTGAACTGTCCCAGCTTCGAAGTAAGGACAGCTTTCTTGAAAATTCTCATTTATTTGGCAGATTATTCGTTACACGATGGACCCTGCGTTCCTCCTAGTCTCAATGCTCCAAGTGAGAACTCATGAATATTGATTTATTACAGGATATAAATCATATTTAGCAGTTATGTGATTGTTGGAATTATGTGTAATGTGTGTATTTCATGACATGGTGTTACATGAACGAAAATTGAATGTTTTCATGTATAATTTTTAGCGATATTGCTTGACCCAACGGCGACGCTAAGCGAGCATTTGTTGCACGCGGTTTTGTCGTTGTTGCAGCAACGAGAAATTGCGGATCACAGTCGGCATTTGCATCATTACTTTCACTTGTTCCATTCGTACGCTTCTTTCGGAATCGCCGAGAGGGCTCAATTGCTCAAGGTATTTTTTTCCTTGTCTGGAAACAAATTTTCCGAGAACCATTTTCCTTCGAAAGGCTTGGATTTTTTAAATCATGGAAATGGAATATTTCGAGAATTTTGCAGAAACTTTCACAACTGGCACTGAGCCAAATCAAGGATTTTCAGAATTCGTGTCGATTCATGTTTTTGGAAATCACAAGCCTGTATATTGTAAAAGCTTGTAGCTGAAAATGGATCGTACTTTTATCATCAACTGAAGACGCAGTGAATGACGAAATCTTTGATTTTACGAATTTCGTAGCTCAACGTACCAGTGACGTTCATGATGTTGGCCACTGACGAAGTTCCGGGCCCTTCGTTGAAATACCAATACCTTGAACTCGCCAAGTTGCACCAAGTTGTGAGCATGTTGCTGCGTTGTTGCGACGTTTCCTCGAGAACAACTTCGAGCCAAGCACCGGCTCCTCCATTGCCGAATCCTTATGGGGACCCCGCTTGTCAAAACGAGCCTATCATGCCGATTCCAGCGGCTGCTGCTGAGTTACTTTTTGTGAAGCCAAAGTATGTACGATGAATATCATTATTTCAGGATTATTGACAGGATTTCCTCTTGGAGAGAGGGGGTCCAGCAAAAATGTAATAACTTACATTACAGAGCTTTAAAAGAGGACAAGTTTTTGATTCTTTTAATGATGAGGGGCTTTTATTTTCATGCATTATGAGTGAAAATATCTGTTTGTGTTCTGGAAAAAATTTACAACTATTATATTATTAGTTAACGAAACTAATAAAATATACCAAGTTGCGTTTTACACTCCCAAAAAATTTCTTTCTCTTTCAACAATTCTTTTGATGTCCCCACACGTTCCCTTTTCATTGTACAATTAGTAACGTTCGGTTGGGTTTTTATGTTTGAATGAATTTTATTAATTTATTTGTCGTCAATTTCTATTGATTGAAAGAAATGATTGATTTTCGTATCGTTTGATGCATCAACCATTTTATAACTCTTCGTTTATAATTAGTTGAAAGAAAACTTTTTTTAATACCGTAGATGTGGCGTTGAAATCTGAATGACCCATGGAAATGAACTATGCTTCATAATATTGTGTTATGCCCTATCATTTGTAATATAATACAGGCGCCTATATTTGATGTTAAGTTTATTATTTAAATTAATACTCTGTCGTGAGAAAACATGATTAAGAAGATCAATTTTTACTGAAAAACCAAAAAATTTCTATGAAAAACAAATTTTCAATCGTTAGTTATTGTACAGTAATAATAATAATAATATGCATAATCGGTAATTTATATATGTATAATCGATTAATATTATACTGTAATAATATTAACTGTTACCTATGATAAATATGAATTCATTAGAATATTATTGTAATTAAGTATTCAATTTATGTAAGATTATTTGTTTCTTATATTTATTTACTTACTGCTAATTAGTTGATCATTTATTATTAATAAAATAATTTCAAATCAATTATTTCGAACTTAATCTCTCATTAACTAGTATTGTCGATTTTTCTCATCGAATTTACTACAAAACAAGAGTTGAAAAGAAACTCAGAAGTTTAGAAGTAAAAGAATAAAAAATAATTATATTCATCGATTTAATTAATGAAAAAAAGGAATTTTGAAATAATAAAAATTCTTAATCATAATGTTTAGGATGAATTTTGTTTAAATTGAGATTACGACAGATAATGGTCGACATACATTTTTAGCATACAAATTTCTTTATGCATTATTTTCCTCGATGTCAGTCAAATAATTTTTTAAATGAATTACTAAATCACACATTCTCTGTTACAGAATGTCTTTCGTTCGATTTTCGAATCATTATTCAGGCAATAATTTGCTATTTTCGAATGAGAAGTTTAAATCCAGAACTTGCATAAATGGGAATATTTTTTTTTCCCGATAACAACTGTCTAAGAGTTCAGCATATTGCATTTATTGATGTTAATATTCCTTTTATTCTAACAGCAAAAATTTTTCAATTTTAAAAATTATTCATCCAATGTATCGAGATTTCGAATCATTTTTGATCCAAGTTTTGTAAAATAAATTAGTCAAATCTGTACCTGTAACTATTTTTCTTTCATTTATTTCTTAGTTTTTTTACACTCTTTTACTATGCAGTGAATCAGATAGAAAAATTTTTCATCGATAATTTATGAACAAAAAACACTGAATTATAATGATACAAAGAAATTTGTTCATTTATCAATACAAATTTATAAGAATTCAGATAATTCAGTTTTTTGATGCAGAATATTTACAATTTCTTATGATGATTACCTCGAATCCTATGCTGAGTTAGGACTGAATGATTTTAAATTAAATGACGAGTATTGCCCTCATATTTAACTTTTTTCCATTCATTACCACTGATTTAAGTATTTTAAATTACAATATCTACAATCTACTTTATAAACTATACATTGTTGATTTTTCATGCCTGACAATGAGTAATTTCTTTGTTTATTTATTGTTTGTTTTACAGAGTACCTGATAATCGTGCTTCTTGAATAAATTAGAAATGCATCCATTGACATTTACAATGTATGGTCAAACTCATAATCGATCCAATTTTTTCTCATTCTGAAAATTATGATTTTTCCGTGGTCAACAATTAAACATTTCTCTATTATTACCAATATTTTTTTCGAAAATTTCATTGCATAATTATTTATAAATAACAAACTGTACAATCTTTGTGAATTCTTACAATGAAATTGTACATCAGATAATTTGAAAACTTCTCCAGTAAGACCAAAATCAAATAATTTCTATGTGAATGGGCTGGATTGAAAGCTATTATATATGCAATTAAAGTTTTAGTAAGTAGTTTTTCTTTTTCTTTTTCATTCAGTTACATAAAGAAGTTGATCGAAGATACGAACACCTGCGAAGAAACAGTGAAACTTTTGCAATACTGCTGCTGGGAAAATCCCAATTTGTCTCGAATGGTTTTGAGCGAGCTTCTTTGGCAAATCGGATATGCTTACACGCACGAGTTGAGGCATCACACCGATTTTTTGTATGCCATGTTGTTGATGGAGGATTCGTGGCAAACGCACAGAGTTCACAACGCTTTGAGAGGTATTTTAATCATGAATTATATTCAAAAATTCGTGTACTCAAAGGTACCAATATATCAGGAAATAAATGTGAAGTAAAATAAACATTATCAGAAATTGTGTGGATTTTTTTAAACTTTAAATTGATTGTTAAATTTGCATCTAAAACTTATAGAAAGTTCGGCATGTTGGGGGATTTGGAAAATCAGCAGTCTCTAAAAAAATTTTCTGCTAGATTCTATGTTTCAATCACTTAAAATCTTGAATGATTTTTCATGATTTTGAAATTCTTGGGTTGGGCAAAGTATTTTTTTCATGATTCGACCAGAATGTAATATCAAACGTTATGATAATGATTTATATTATTTACAGGCGTGCCAGATGAAAGGGAAGGTCTTTTCGAAACCATCCAAAGAAGTAAAAACCATTACCAAAAGCGAGCTTACCAATGTATAAAATGCATGGTGCAATTGTTCAGCAAGTGCAGGCCGGCGCACCAATTGTTGATGGAAACTCCTGAACTCAAGAAGAAATGGCAGCAGGCGATTGATTGGCTTCACGACGAACTGGACAAGGTGAATGAAAAATTTGAAATAGTGAAATTTCGAATTCTCATTATTGCAGTTATTTGGATTTTTGATGAAAATTTCGTATTGATTTTAATAGTAGTAAATTACTAAAAATTCTTGCGGAAGAAATACCATACTCTTATATTTTATTGTCTGATTCCAAATTTGTGAAATAAAATTGCTTGGAAAGAAAATCGGTCCATCAGTATCAATCTGCAGTACTAAAATGATGATAACAAAAAAGATAGATTTTTGATACAAGTTCCGATTTTTTATAAAAAAAATGATATTTTTGTTGTTCTTGAACTCAATATTCATGAATATTTATTTTACAGAGACCGTTCACGTCGACAGCTCCGTATACGCACGCTTACAACAATTGGTCAAACCACGAGCCGAACAGTGGCTACTTTTTGGAACGCAGTAACAGCGCGAAAAAGACGCTGGAAAGGGCGTTCGAGCTGTTCTCTGAGGCCGAGCGGGAATTCGAAGAAATCGAGGAGGAAAGCGATTACGACAGGAACGCGAAAACTCGTGTCAGAGTCGGCGATTGGGTTCCCAACGATCAGTAAGTCAATTTATTGTACTCTGGGATTTTTTCGTATTACTCAAAATCGAATATTTATTCAGGTTTTTCCCACAATCGGAGGATAGCATATGCCAAATGATGTGTCAAGAAGTATACAATCACAAAATGCAATTGCAACAACAAAAACAGCAGCAGCAGCAGCAGTCTGACAGTTCCGCCTCAACGAATCCGACGCATAGCACGCAAAACAGTGAAACCTCGCAGAACCAGGAACCATAGTGTCCTTCAAGTGACGACGGGAAAAACAGGAAAATGTAATTCGTCTCAGTCGAAGCAAGTCAATAATGGCCCACGATGAGAGAAAATGCCATAACGACATTAGGAATCGTGGACCACTAGAAATCGTCGTTTTTCGACGGAAGCGCTTAATCTTGCTTGCAATCGCTGGCGCAGGAGGACCGTATGTACAGACAAAGCAAACCTAAGAATCCGTTTTTACGACTAAACCCTTATTTCTTTCTTGCAAAACTTGCATCGTTGGAACGTCAATTTTTTTTCTTATTCTTACTTTCGAATCACAAATATCGAGACGAACATGAAACAATCATCGTATGAGTGTATAGATATTTTCTTTTTTTGCTTTAAGGAACTGAATCAATTCGTGTTTTGTGTTTTCCTTTTTGACGAAACAAAGTAATTTTTGTGCTTGGTTTGCGAAGCTGAAAAATGGCATTAATGTTCTGGTTACTAATATATTTTTTTTTTTTCATGTTTTCGATTGAGGTGGGTAATAAATCAATTTGCGCGATTTTCAAGAAATGTAAGAACTTGCGTTTATTGCGACAATCAGTAAGATGATGATCGATCGAAAAAAAGGGGAATGAACAAAAGCGAACTTTGGTCGGATTGCGAAGTTTTTCACAATTTTTGTTTCTTTATTAAACGAGTCTGGCTCAAGTTTTGTCAATTTTTCGGGAAAAAAGGAACTGCAAAATCGAAGCTCGATCGAAGTTTTCATTTAGTAATATTTATACATATGTAAAATAGATATAACTGTAATGAAAAGAATTCGAGTGCCAGATTTGGTAGAATCAATGATCGTATTCAAAAGTTAAGTATGTACATAACTGATTTTAATATGTGATACGAAAATAAGTATATTCTTAATTATTATGTAATAAACACGAGTGTAAGTCCTGGTTATTTTTTTCGTTTTTTTTTTTTTTCTTTTTTTAAATGTAGTGTACAATCGATCGTTTAATCATAAATTACCCAATCACCATTTTTGTATGATAGTTAAGGGAAATAATTAATAAATAAAGTTCACTCTGATGCAAAATTTTTGCGAGGGGAGTTTTTCAGTGAATCGCAAAATAGTCTTATTTTGTACATTTTGTCGATACCTATGTATGGAAAATTTCAAAGACGTTTGGAAAAAGTGAATAAAGCCCGTTTTTTACTTTCGCAGAAAGACTTTTCTTTTTCTTTTTTTTCATCTAACTCTGGAACTCTTCCCTCTCAAACTTTCGATTACGCGCAATGAAAATGATTACGTGTTTTGCAAATTGTCAAATGCCTTTTTATTCGGCTTCGTGAAAATATTGGAACGGTAAAATTTGGTTTGATCAAAGGCAAATGAGATTTTCTGCAGTTCTAGTTCTCGATGCTTCGAGAATGTCTAGTCAAACGAATACCGAAGACAATGGGAAATTGACATTTTTGTTGAAGTGAAAAAATTACTTTCGTTTCGTTGCGATCGATAAAAAGGGATCACGTTGCGTCGACGTGACAAGGGTTATCTATTTTGAAAACCAAACCAGGGACTAAATTAGTCGAGAGCGAGGAAGCTTGATGGTGTAGTCAGCATCTGACTTTGCGTAATCGTCCACGACGGCTTTTTTAGCTTATCTTTACGGCCTCACTTGCCTTTGACGAGAATGATAAAAACTAGGGACAAGAACTTGGAGATAAATTCATCAGAAGAAAAACTTGGATAGATCACTTTTTGAGTTTTTTTTTATTAATTTCCTGTTGATAAATAATCAATTGTGGCAATGTGGATTCCAAACCTAAAATTTTTCAATTTATTATTGTAAGGAGGGATATTTATAATGCATAAAAAATATACTGGGGAATTGTAGGTTCTTAAAATTCGTAGAATTTATCGAATATTTAAAAATTTGGATTTATTGATTTTTATTTCACTGTTTTAAAATTGTAAATATTTTCTTGAATTCTGGGTATTAAATTCCAGCTTTGCATGTAAATTTTTGTATAAACAAAAATTTACAATCATTCAGGTTTAAAAATGCAAATTTCTGGGTTTTTGAAAAAAAGTTGCTTGTTCACAAATCCCTAACTTCGTTATGAGAGAACCCTTTCAAGAAAATCAGAATTTTTAAAAATTGCTAGAAATGCAAGAAATCTCGACTATGATGTAGTACAATTTTTCATTTTGCAGAATATTTTCATATTCAAAAACCATTAAATTTTGAGATCTTACATTTTCATCTTTTCATTATTAGATTCTTCAAAATGAAACATCGTAAATTATTTCACTACAATTAGATTGTATATTTTTTCTCCATTTTATGAATGAAGTTTTGGAAATTTCCACTTCCTAATCCTGAATAAATAATGATAATTTATCCAGAATTATATGTGTATTTTTTGTAAAATTTGTAGACTCTTTTGATCTAGAATTGAAGCTCTGTAATCTTGGAACTACAATCTGCAATTTCTTAGATTTATGAACTACGATTCGTAAGTTTTCAATAATTTTATTTTCTTACTGACCCGTACCAAGTTTCTTCATCTTCAAACTCTTCGTGTTTTTTGGTAACATTTTCTAACATTTTGATTTTCTTCGGGCTCTATTTTGAAGAATTCATACTCAATATTTCATCGAAATCTTATTTGCACATTGATTACAATAACAAATATGCAATATTTTGCCATTGTTATGAATTGATTGTGAAAATTGAAAAATTTGTCATTTTTTCACATTCAATTTTACGTGACCATGTTTAAAAAAAATTTTCATTTGTACGTATTATTCTAAATATCTCAAAAGTTTAAAGCTTTTTTTCAAATTGAAAAAATGTTTTGATATTATCATGGTAATTTGGTACTTATAGTTTATGATGCACAAAAAAATAAAATTTTTTAGGTTTGGAATGACACATTTTTTTGTAAGTAGAAATGGTTTTTCGAAATTGTATAGGTTTAAGTTTCAAAATCGTCAATGCGCGCTTTTTTTTATTACGTACAATATTGGTTGAGCAGTCATTAAAGAATGCAAAAAATTACCCGAAAGCTGAAGTGTTATTATTGAAATTGTAGTTATTTTCGAAAGTTTAAAGGTAACATTCACAAAATTCTTGGGTTTTTCTCATAAAGTTTAATTCTACATCGCAACGAACTACATATTTTTTGATTCAAAAATGCTGAAATGTGCGATTGGCTTAAAATTTTATTCAATTTTTCGGGTTTTGGTAATCTATTAAACTCGCCTAATTTCTTTGAAGAAAAATGAAGAATCAATAATAACAAAAATAAACATGAAAAAATATGTACTGCATTATACTATATGTATTATACAGAATATATAATAATTAACACGAAAAATAAATATGAATAAAAATGAAGAATAAAAAAAAAGGTAAATTTGTATAATAATTCGTGCAGTATACTGATGTCGAGTTTCGGAAATTCTGTGGCATTAGATTTTGTATGCTCCAATTTTTCTTCGCAGTTTCTTTAGTAAAACTTCTGCATTCTATATTATTATGAACATTGAGGTACAGCTTAAACAATTTTACTAAGTTATTAAAATCAGAAAATTTCTAAATTGTAGAAACTTACACTCAAATATTTTAAGTTTTTTTAATGACCTAGTTTAAATTCAATAAAAAATGGCGTGCTAAAAATCGAGACTTTTTTTGAAATTTACATCTTTGGTATTCAAGATTAAAAATGATTTGCAAAATATTTCTTAAAATTCAAAAATGGTTTTATCATTCTCCACACTTTTTTTGTATAAATAAGTAAATTAATTATGCTCGTTGTACTCGACTACACAACAATAAAATATAAAACTTCATGAAGTGGTTCACACATATAATCAGACAAAGAGGAAGACGTAAAATTTTGAAGCTTGAAAAACACTTTTGCATTCTGAGAAAATCTATTTTTCTAATAATAAAAACATTTTTTAGGACACATGATAATACAATTGTTTGTTCTCGATATTATAAACAAATTCTGAAAAAATCTCATTTAAAAATGAAATTATTACTTAGTTATTAATTTATTGTTAATACTGAGTACGCATGTTGGATTCGTTATAGTATTATTCAACTTGGGTGAATAATTATTATTGTTGTTTCAAATCACTTGAGAACTTATTATCTCGATGGGGAAAAAATTCCGTGTGCCCGAAAAGAACGACCAACGAAATTTCACTATTCGAAAGATTATTGAAATAAAGTATACCCCTGTATTTCAATGAAAATCTGTAAAACCACGTCATGGTTTTTTGAGGCTTAAAAACAATTTGTCTGAAAATTCAGAAATGCCATGAGGAAGGAACATCGTATCTTAATATTTCTGGATATCGAAGTTAATTTAAAATTTGAATTTTTTGCATATTCATTTGAATATGTACACATTCAACACACAAGTCTAAGTTTAAAAATTTGTTAAGATTTCAAAATTCGGAATTAACAATGTTGGAATTCAATCTTTTAATTCTAATTGATTCGAAGAAATTCCGGAATTTGAAAATGACTGCTCCGAATTCACGAAATTTAAGAATGTTTTTACATTCCTAAATTTCGTAAATTTTGTAACTTTTGTTAGACAAACTTTGCGATTATATAATCCCAAAAAGTGCAGACAAAAATTTTAATTTGAAATGTTGAAGATTTCTTATAACTTCTTAAAAGTTATTGAATATAAATATTTTCAAAACTAGATAGTAGGAAAATAACAATCCTTGCAGTCATTAAATTTCATTAATTTGGAAACTGATTTAATGATTTCGACCTTGAAATCTAGAAATACAAAGAAATGCTGAGTTTTAAATTAATATTTTCATAATGTATTATTTCGATTTTTGACATTTTTAATCATGCTTTAGAATTAAGTGTAGGAAGATCCGAAAATCCAAAAATCGTAGAATCTTAGACATGTAATTTCTAAATGTCCAATATGAAATTCGATATTCTGAAATCATACAATACGATATTTTTTCTAATCGCAAAGTACAATTTTCAGAGTGATTGTTCAAAGTTGACAGCTTTCTTTTCAAATTGCCATTTTTTTTGACGAAAAACCATCACTGAAAACATTTGCAAATTGCACGCGAATGCGCAATTTGCGAAAAGAGAACGAAATACGATCGAGAGAAATGATGAATCGTCGTGTAAATTCCTGCTGATGCCGTCGAATCGAACTATATAAAACTTCTCGAAATCGAAAACGAGAAGGCTTGTAAAAAACACGGATTGTAATAACGATTATATATACATATATTGCATAAGATTACGACGTTTTGTAACATTTGTTAATGGAGCGCATTTACGTAAGCATTTTTCTTTTGCTTAATGATAAATGATTGCGTGGGTCGCGGAACGAGGCCCGGGCAACTTTGTTTATAAATAATATGAAATAAGGGCTTTTGATGATCAAAAAAACAATCGCGGGCGCACTTGTATTTCCGGAATAAGTAATATTTATTTATTTTGGATCGAAGACATCAATCGTTTGTGTATTATTTTCAACGAATGTACAATAAAAAATGTTTAATTGCTGTTGCTAATTTTTAATTAACGTGGCTAACGTTTAATTTAACTACTAATTCTTTTTTCATGAGAGAAATTATTATAAAATAGTGAAAATTCAAAATATCTCAATTTGAAGAGAAAACTGCGATATCCTTTTGGTTGGGGGATAAATGAGTTATTTATTGCAATTAATTCATTTTCTTATAAAACTAGAAGAAGACGAATCGAAGACATATTTATTCACTCAGTTTGCTTTGCAGTTGAGCGATAATATAGTTTATAATTAACCTCGTAAGATGAGCAATCTACTGAGTTCTCAACGTACACTTGTGAGCTTATCAATTTAATGACTAATTGCTACATTGGTTTCTTGGAGGATTTTCAAACTTTAGTGCACAACAGAGCCATTCACGAGTTGTTCGGATTTCGTTATTCGGTCCAATTTCCTCGGAAGTGCTCGGTCGTACAAACAAAATCGAAGGAAATTGTAACAGTTTTTGGTTGGGTAATTTTTGTTAGGAAAATAGAAGAGAAATGTCATTTATTTGCGTAAATGATTACGAGGAAGAAGCTCTGAAACGTTTGCCTGCTTCGGTGAGAGATTATTACAAAAGTGGAGCCGGAGACGAAACGACCCTCAGCTGGAACAAAGAAGCTTTCAAAAGGTTTTTATTATTTAAAAAATGTTATAAAGAAAAAAGTCTCTTTAGAAGTAATTTTTCTATTTTGCAAAGTTTATGATTTTCAAAGGATTTATAATAGGAAGAACGAAATGGAATTATAATTTTAAATAATTATTTCTTTTATTTGATTTAATTGCAAAAAGAGGTGTTGGATATTTGTTTTAGATTCAAGATCAAGTACCGAGTTTTACGAAATGTTTCTAAAAGGGATATCAGCACTGTTGTTTTGGGTCAGAAAGTAACGATGCCAGTCGGAGTGGCACCAACAGCAATGCAACGTATGGCTCATCCAGATGGAGAATGCGCTAACGCAAAAGGTACGTTTCAGATTAAAAATAACGTATGAGGTTTATTAAATAAACAAAAAAAAAAGGTTTATTTGTTGCGAATTCTTTCGATGTACAAAACAATGTCCATAACCTAGAATTATACTAATAATTTCTTTTCAACTTTTGGTCCAGTACTATTCCACTTTTTGATCGCCTCAATATTTGTATCCTCGAACTTCCATTTTTGACTCAACGAAGACTCTACACAATTCGTAACAAAGACTCTTTGAGTCTTAGCTTCCAAGTCCAAACACCTCTTATTGTACCCTTGCATCAGCCCCTGCTTTTCTGGATCGTACCTCCACAGCTGGTCGCCTTGATTACCATGGCAAAAATTCAAGGTCACCAACGCGTTGCCTCTTTTTTTGGAGACTTCTAAGCATTGCTCAGATCCCATGATCCTCAAATCCTTGTTCCCAGATAGCCTGAATATCTGATTTCCATTTGTACCTGTATCGTCGCAACTTTCTGCTATGACTTGACCTCCGTCTTCCCCTTCATCCGCATCCAAACACAGTTCTGGGGAACCGATATTTTGAATCTTTCCCGAAGCGTAGTCGATCGGTGGATAAGCCTCCACCAAATCAAAGGCTACATTTTCTATGAACCATTTGAAGCTTTTGCACTGGAGCTTTTTTCGCAGAGCTTTTTGCTCGGTAAGGTCACCAGGGTTGATGGAGAGATATTCGGATTGTTGTTTGTAGATGTACTCGGCATATTCATCCATCCAAACTTCGGCGACTCTTCTGTAGTTTTTACTAATGAAGTCACCTTTGTCGAAGTCGGACTGGTCGGGGGAAGGAGTGAATTTACGGTAGATGTGGCCGACTCGGGAACAGGGAGCGTCGTACATTTGGCCACCGCATTGCCAGATTTTGAAAGAAAGTTCGTACTGCTCGCCGCCCCAAATATCTAGGCCGGTGTCGTATCTAGAAGAATAGGGAAGTGTATAAAAACATGGGTGATTCCAGATTCCAGATTGAACAAAAATCTGGGTAGAAAAAATTTGATGCTTGGCAGAATTGACTGAACTAGAATCAAAGTTCAGGCAATGAGTTTTTTTGTTATTAAAATTTGATTCTTATAGTGGAAGTAGCCGCATTAAAAATTTCATCAAGATTCTGGTCAACATCTTTTTATATGTATCTACATTGATTTAATTATGACGTAAAGTATATCTCTAATATTATTTATAACAGACTATTTATGAGGATTGTTTTATACAAATTTTTCTACAATTCGTTAACAAGAAACAGGCGTTGGGTGTATTTACAGCGAGTTTAAATGACATTCGATAGACGTAAAAAAAATCACTGTTGACCATGATAAATGTAGAAAAAATGGTTATCAATGAGTAATCGTGATTAATCATTTTTTCTCCATTAAGATGTATTGTTTTCATAACCAATTTAGTATTTAATTCAGAGTGTCACTGGGAAGATAATTGATGTAAAGAATTTCTCTTGATCTTGATAAGGTCTTGATAAGGACTCTGAAAAGAATCGAAACGCTGACATAAACTATTTCATGAGAAGAATAAATAAAATTGATCGAGATATCAAGAGAAATTAGTCACACCAATTTTGAATATCGCGATTCGTTTTTTACTAATAATTATGGCTAACATGATAAAAAAGATTCTTTAATAACTATTTGTTTTTAACAACCCTGGTACTTTTGATTCTTATAAAATCCTTATAACAGAGCGAAATTTCTTATAAGAATTAATCAATAAAATCCAATCAGAAAAAAACTTATAACATTTTTTCGATACATTCTTTATAAGAAATTTCAGTTTCTTATAAGGTTTTCATAAGGTCACCTTATAAAAACTGGGAATTTATGAGAATTTTATAAGGTCACCTGATAATAAATTTCATTTTCTTAAACAAGATTTTATAATGATCAAAATTACTAGTTAATACAGAAATATTGATTAAAAATTGATCGATTCTGGACCATGGCAGTGGTTTTAAATGTTTGGAACAAAATCTAAAGTCTTGTGCAAAGAATTATTGAGCAGTGCAACCAAAAACTTGTAAAAAATCTAGATTTCATGTATACTTATTTGGTTTTACGTTTTTTTGTGGTGGTAGTTTATAACAAAGCGCAATTCGAATTTAAAAACATTCTTGAATGTTTGTTATACCTTAATTTATCATTTCTAATACTTTACAGGGAAACCGCCAATATGCAATTTTATGTCACTTATGAATATATACTGAATTGAAATTGAAATAAATTTTCGAGAAAGAAGTTTTTTTAAATTTTAATACGACAAGTTTCATTTAAATATCTTGAAACTATTGCAACACATGTGTTATCACTCACCCTCCCAACTCATTGAAAAATTTGGCACTGATGGCAAAAAATCCCCCAGCCATGACAGGACTCTTGAAAGGCTCTGAAGGGTTCTTCAAATCCTCTGGCAACAAAGGCAGCCTTTTGTAATTCAGGTCCCAGTCGAAGGCTCCTCTCGCTCCTTCGTCCTGTGCCTCATACTCAAAAGTCTCATACTCAATCACATCGATAAAAGGGCACATGCAAACTTTGTAGTCCTTCGTGATGGGCTCCAACAATGGTGGCAACCAATTCACGTTAGCCTCGCTATGTGAATCCAGAAACACCAGAATCTTGGCCGTGGCAACTTTGGCGCCTGCCAATCTTCCTCTGATCAAACCTGATCTTTCGTTCAATCTTACGATTTTCACAATCGGCAAGTGCTTGGTCACGTAATCGTCTAATTTTTCCTTGAGCTCGACTTTTGTGCTCGCGTCGTCGACGAGGATGATCTCTTGCAGAAGCGAACTCGGTGAACGGTTGATGACGCTCCAACAGGTGCGCAGCAAAGTGGTAAAGTGTTCGTTGTGGAAGGACACGACGACGGAGGCGGAATCGAGGTTCCGGAGGTATTTTTTGTTTTTGCATTCTGGGTGTCGGATGTCGGGGATGGACCTGTTCAAGGAGATGATGTCGCTGACGGCGGCGTTGAAGCCGTTGACCTGGTAGAGCTGTTCCTTCAGGGTTTCCATGTTTGGGGGAAGGGTGGCTGGTTGGCCTTGTTCCCCAGGTCCGGTTTTCTTCGAGTCTTCTCTGATGGCTTTCTCGTCATGCCAGTCGATTTTATACTCAGCACTCTGCATGAATTGAAACTGTTTTTAATTTCTCTAATTTTTATGTAATTGCAATATGTTTACCTTAATTGTCGGAAGTTGGAATGGTTTTATAAGATTCAAGAATATCTTCCATAAGGACTCATGTTTTTAAAATCGTGATTTTTTTTTGGATTTTAAAATTTAAGTTGTCGAAGTTACCATGTCAGGTTACTCATTACTTACATGATCACTCAATTTTTCGGCAACTTTTGGCAGCATACAATTTTTATTTCGGGGACTAAGCGCGTAGCAAAAAATTAAGATCGTAAGCCAAATCACAAGAGCAATAGGAATGATAAGCTTCAGTGAACAATTTCGTTTGAGTTTCATTGTGACACGAAATGCGACTATCCCGGATATCTGTAATAACACTTGATAGTTTCATATTGCTTGTTTCGTATTTTGTAAATAAAATATAATTTAATCAAACACTTACTTGTTTTGACGTCTCATGTACAGCCACGATATGCCACGATATGCCACGATATGCCACGATAATGCCAGGTTTTTTGTTATGAGCTCACTTGACAGCTCGAACTTAATTAAAGAAATATCAAGCATACTTTGTAATGGATTACAAAGTAATGATCCAACAAATTGATGTGATTGAAACAAATCGGTTGTTGAGCAATCGTTCATTTGTAGAGTTCATAATTTTTTTAAGTTTTTTTTCTACGCCTTACTAACGGTGCAAGATAAAAATACGTGTCAGTATTTGATATCATTAAAAAAAGTAGTTTTTTTTTTTTAATAGAGGAATATACTCACAAAAGCGATTCTTCAAAAAATTACCTAATCGAAACAGCGAATAAAAAACTTCAAAAATCATTTGGTAATATGGTATAATGAAATTCTTTTATTACTTTCGGTACTTAAATTTTTATTTTCGGAATTTCCAAGTATACAAAAATATGTATGAATCTTCTCAGTGTAGATACCTGAGTAAATGAAAAATATCTGGTTCTAATATTATTGTATTGTTGGCAAATTTGTTATAATAGTTTAAAACTTGGAAGAAAATTCACACTGAATTCATCGGCAATTTATTGCTTTTGTATTCCGCTTATGAATACACGATTTTCAATATCTGTCACATGTGAACGAAAACTGTAAATGAGACTTCGTTCATTTTTAATTACCTTTATGAATGTTATTAACTATATTTCAATTATAAAATAAAGAGTAGCGCTTAGCTTGAAGCATCAATCGAATCACAATTATTCGTTGTTATCACAAATCTAAGCAAATATATGATCTTCCTTCGAAAATATCGTTAACAACATAACTTTTGTTTCAAGCACACAAAATTAACAAGATTTCATGGCCTTTTAGAAAAAAAATCATCTAAATCATAGCCTTATTATCAGTCGAGTTAACATTATCACTATGGCAAGATATGTCAGTATATATATAGTAAATTTTCGTTTTCCCAATTTCGCACTAAGTAACGATAACGAGAACATTCAATTATTTTCCGGTTCTTTGAAACTGAGAAAACGAAAAAGTACCTTACAAAGTTTGATATGAATTATCAACTATTTGATTGCACATTTCCTTTACTTTTATAAAACAATTATAAAACCCGCTTAAATCTTCATACAATGTTACTATATGATATGTCAGTACGATTAATTGACAATCAATGTATAAAGTTCGAAGTCTTGCTGACATGGAATGACAAAAATATTTTCCTAAAAATATTATTTCTTACTTAATTTCATTCCATTATTCTAGGAAAGGGTTGTACCACAAAATTTATAAAATTTTACATGGTGTCTTTGTGGTTTTTTTACGATTTTTAGGCTACATCCTTCCAGGATTTTCGAGTTACACTATAAACTCATATTTTATGGTCAATGCTGAGATAAGAAAAAAAAAATGAGAATTTCCAGCTTTTTAACATTAATCGTTGAATAAGAAATTTTGGCTAGCACTGCACGTACCTTTCAAAGCTTTGATAATATTTTCCGCAGACAGTTCAATTACCTAAAGTTTAACGTGCACTGCGAAAATTTTGAAACTCAAATTAGAAGTTCCTTACGCCTTACGCCACATAAAGTTTATGGAATAAATAATTATTCAAATTTATATTATTAAAGTAATTGAAGCGACAATGTACTTATACTTAACTTAGTTTTCATCATGACAATCGTTATGATTAACAAATATATAAACTATAAAGTATTGAGCAGTTGGTAGTAAAAATAAATGCCATGAAACAATGGTAAATTTGATGGCAAATTTAGCCAACCAGTACGTCAATCATTATTATTATTATTATAAATTAAGTAATAGGTTTGGAAAAAATCGTTAGTATCTCTTACGGGAATTCCTTTCAAATTTTCAGGGTTAACTCTTAAGTTTTGCTCAACTTTTTAGTTGAATTGAACTATCCTGAAAAATCGAGGGGAATTATCATGACGGTAAGTCGGCGCTCGAGTGTAGTGAATCATGTAAGGCACAGTAAAATATGTTATTCAATTCTAATAACAACGTATGTTACATAAAAAATCTAAATGCCAAATTTATTGTCTAAACTATTCATGAAAAAAGTTTGAACCAGTAATTCTTGGATTCGATCAGTAAATTTGAAAACATTCAAAAGTTGCATGAATGTATGGCATTGCTATTTTATATGCTCGAAGAACAGCAATTAATTAGTCAGTAATTTTGGCAAAAGTTTTTGCTCTGTTCGTAAGGAAATATCTTGTATAAATTCGTGTTCACTAAAATTATGGCTGACTATATTACAGGACAGTGGTAAAAATTATGTCCCTCGATTTGAAAATCGCTGTTTAGGAATTCCTTGGAAGAAATGCAGTTTTTGTAATGCTTTGTGATAGTTTTTTTTCGTTATAGTCGCAGATGCAATAATTTGTCCTATATGATATAAATCAACATTTTTTAAAAATTAAAACAATATTAATCATAAACTAACCGGAATGTTGATACGTCAGAAAAATCTAACATTTACGAAGTAGTAAATTTTGCAACTCATTCATTCGATTTTCTCATAAAAAGTGGAAAAAGTGCGTTTAAAAAATCACAGCAATGAAATAATTACGTTTTTTCTCTCAGCTACGTAGTTTAAAAAATATATATGATTTTAAACTTTTTTATATAAATATGAAATATAAATATAAATAATAAAAGAAATTTAATGATATGGGTAAAAAATCAAAAAAAGTCTCATAAAGCTACCCCTGTTCCTCTTCCTTGTCTTGGTATAAAAAAATTAATTCTAAACTTACATTTTGTTCATTGTTTTTTCAGCTTATACCTAAACCAATTGCTAATTGTTTATAATCATTCATATTTCATATTCCTATCAATCATAATCTCTGTTCTACTATGTTTCCAGTTTTTTTTATATTGATCGTAGTCTATAGTAGGTAAATATTCTTTTTTTACTGTCCAACCCCAAAATCGCAAATTTAAACTATGAGACCGAAAAATATCGAGACCCATTGTTAACCAAGAAATATTTAAATAACTAATAATATTAAAGCTCATTGACAGAGAAAAATATAGTGTCCTAAGTTTCGTTCCAATAAGGTTCAGCTTCAAAAATAACCTTATCGACATAGAACTCAAAAATTTGTAAGTTTTTACACTTCAAAGTTTCCTAACATCAATCGATGTCTTCGACCCTCATGGGAATTTCCCTGAATTTTTCAAGGTACATTATCTCAAGTTTCAAGATCAACTCTTAAATACGGGGTTTCAAAAATAATGAACACTTAAATGTTTATTTAATAGTTTAAAAATATCTTCCGTGGTTTCTTGAAGATTGTTCTTGTAAAGCTTTTTTTTTTGTAGATGCGAAATCACCATGGAGTATTGCATCAAAAGTTTAAAAATATGTATTGAATTCAGATTTGAATCCCTTTGAATTTGCTTTTAATGTTTCGGTAGAATTTTTGCACCTTTCGGTGAGAAATGCGTTAACGGAGAAATATTGGAATTACTACTGAATTTTCCCATCAATATCGTGTATTTTTTGACTAAAATCCTAATTTGACTACTTTATAGTTATATACATGTAATATACAATATATAATTACTGAAACAAGATTAAATAACAAGAGTAAAAAAATACTAAAATAAGTTGACGGTTAACCTTGAAAAGTTGAAAGAAATTTCCATAAGGGAAACTTGAAAAAAACATTTCTAAACCCCTTTCCTTCCTTCACGAAAAGCTTTTTAGACCTTCGGTTCGATATTATCCCACTCGCTAATCGCCTTCATATTCAAATTTTCGATTCTCCATTTCTGACTCAACGAAGACCCTACGCAATCAGTAACAAAGACCATCTTACTCTTGGCTTCTAAATCCAAGCACCTCCTAGTGTACCCATGCATCAACCACTGCTTCTCCGGATCATACCTCCACAGCTGGTTGCCTTGGGTTCCATGGCAAGCGTACAAGGTCACCGGGGCTTTGCTGTCCCCACTGGAAACGTCTAAACATTGCCTAAGCCCCTTAATCCTAATATCTTTGTGCCAAGTCAACCTGAACTCTTGGTCCCCGCTGATCTTTGGATCGTCCTTGGCGCAGAATTCCGCCATGACTCGATCTTTCTTTTTTCTTCGCTTCGCGTCCAAGCACAATTCCGGGGAACCAATGTTCCTAATCTCCCCCGAGGCGTAATCGTTGGGTTCTATCGGTGGATAAACCTTCACCAAATCGAAGGCTACATTTTCCATGAACCACTTGAAGCTTTTGCACTGGAGTCTTGCACGCAGAGCTTTTTGCTCGGTGAGGTCACCGGGGTCGATGGAGCGATAGTGAGGTCGTCGCATGTAGATGTACTCGGCGTATTCGTCCATCCAAACTTCGGCGACCCTTTTGTAATTTTTGCCGAGGAAGTCGCCTCGGCCGGGGTTGGGAAACGTGGAGAACTTGCGGTAGATGTGACCGACTCGGGAACAGGGGGCGTCGTACATTTGGCCGCCGCATTGCCAGATTTTGAAGGAAAGCTCGTACTGCTCGCCGCCCCAAATATCTAGGCCAGTGTCGTATCTAGAAAAATAGGGAAATATACATTGGTATTTTTCCACTGGAATTTTCCTAAGATAAAAAGGTTTCTCAATGTCACTACTCACCCTCCCAACTCGTTAAAAAATTTGGCACTGATGGCAAAAAGTCCCCCAGCCATGACAGGACTCTTGAAAGGCTCTGAAGGGTTTTTCAAATCCTCCGGCAACAGAGGCAGCCTTTTGTAATACAGCTCCCAGTCGAAGGCCCCTCTTGCTCCTTCGTCCTGTGCCCGATACTCAAAAGTCTCATACTTAATCACATCGATAAAAGGGCACATGCAAACTTTGTAGTCCTTCGTGATGGGCTCCAACAATGGTGGCAACCAATTCACGTTAGCCTCGCTATGTGAATCCAGAAACACCAGAATCTTGGCCGTGGCAACTTTGGCGCCTGCCAATCTTCCTCTGATCAAACCTGATCTTTCGTTCAATCTTACGATTTTCACAATCGGCAAGTGCTTGGTCACGTAATCGTCTAATTTTTCCTTGAGCTCGACTTTTGTGCTCGCGTCGTCGACGAGGATGATCTCTTGCAGAAGCGAACTCGGTGAACGGTTGATGACGCTCCAACAGGTGCGCAGCAAAGTGGTAAAGTGTTCGTTGTGGAAGGACACGACGACGGAGGCGGAATCGAGGTTCCGGAGGTATTTTTTGTTTTTGCATTCTGGGTGTCGGATGTCGGGGATGGACCTGTTCAAGGAGATGATGTCGCTGACGGCGGCGTTGAAGCCGTTGACCTGGTAGAGCTGTTCCTTCAGGGTTTCCATGTTTGGGGGAAGGGTGGCTGGTTGGCCTTGTTCCCCAGGTCCGGTTTTCTTCGAGTCTTCTCTGATGGCTTTCTCGTCATGCCAGTCGATTTTATCCTCGGCATCCTGCATTGATTGCAAATGTTTTTTATTTCTTAAATTGTTATATCGCAGTTGAAATAGCTTTACCCTTATTTCAAAACCCATAAAATTTTACAATAATATATGGAGAAAAAGTTTTAGCAGTCTTCATTAATCCTTTCAAAACGCTCCTTTATCCATGATAATGTCAAAAACGATCTCTGGGAGCTAATTAATTGGTGACTTTAAGCTTTCTGCTCTTTATTTGAGCCCTCTTTCGGAACTGTACAAACCATTAATTTACATCTTTTTGACAATTTCACTATCCATAGAGACATATTGTTGATCCAATGTCCAAGGTAATCCTTTCAAAACGCTCCTTTATCCATAATAATGTCAGAAACGATCTCTGGGAGCTATATTAGTCTTCATTAACTTTTTATCGTAGTTTCGGTTCATGAGTCACGATTTTTTTTGGAGCGGGTTCAACATTCAAAATTGTCCTTTTACGATCATTCTGGAGCCAACACCAAATGAATAAATTCCAACAAATATCTTTCTTCAAGCTTTCGGCATTTATTTTGCTCTCTTCAGGAAAAACTGAATGTACAAAATCACAAACAATCAATAAATTTCAATCTAAACAATAATTTCCATCACAAGATCACTTAATCCACTTACTCAGAATATAAATTTCAGTTTAAAATCATCTTATGTGTAAAAAACATTTCATTAACTTTTTATAAAGGGATAGGAAAGAAACAATACGCTATTACAAGCACTTATCAGTGGTCTGTACACGACTAACAAAAATACCTCAGTTTTCACTTCCTTCTATAGAAAACGAACCGATAAGAACTCATACCACGTCATCAATGCATTTATCGTAAATTGAACTTAAAAATCTCGTGTCTTCTTGTTTTCTGAAGAGGGCAAAATAAATGCCGAAAGCCCGAAGAATGATATTTGTTGGAATTTATTCATTCGGTGTTGGCTCCAGAATGATCGTAAAAGGACAATTTTGAATTGTAATAGCTGAGCGGGTTTAACATTGTTTCAGTCAGGTGTACATAAGGCAACAGTTTTCTGACTGTCGCCAGCAAAGTTTTCTAAAAATTTAATTGTATCTGCTCAAAAATAATTTGCAGCACGTGAGTCTTGGTTTTCATTTTTGTTGTTGTTGTTAATTCCAGAGTATAAAGTACGATTTTTTCGTATAGCGACTGAATACTGGTCGAAATAGCTTCAAGTCATGCTATCTGACTAAATTCGTTTTTTTTTGAATAAATCAATTTAGAACGTTGTTCATTAATAGTTCCAAGCTCAAGCAAACTTTTTCAAAATTCGCTTTTTTTAGTTATCATTAGATTTGATTATTATGCGACTTTATTTCGTTCAATTCAAAAATCAACATGATATTTGAAGGTTGTGTCTGGGAAAAATTCACCGCTCTTCCTTTTTTCCTGAAAAATATTGCTCTTTAATAAGTCGATATCAGATTGCTTCTGACTGAATCGTTTGGTCTCTCGAGAGAATGTCTAAGAAATGATTTAGGCTTTTATTAAAACACCAAAACATTTTTATTCCGAAACAAATTTACTTAAATCAGTTATCTTAGCTGAAATAATTCCAATGATTGGTTTACCGAATGAAAATCAAAAATTTTCGATACCGCTGATTCGATTTGTTTTTAACTAAAAAAAGGAGTAGAATTTCAAAAAACTCTCTAGTATTTGTTTATATCGATAAACATATTTATGTAAAAAATTTTAACTTTTTTTACGTTGACTCAATTTGTTTTCAACTAAAAAAACTAGTCGGCTTTAAAAAAACTCTTCAGTGTTTATCGATATTTCAAAACATATGCTTCTGAAAAAATTTATAACTTTTTTCCGGCTGACTGATGAATGACTCATTTCCAGATATTTAATCGTATATAGGTACTTGTTTTAAATAAAGTTATTTTGTAAAATTGAGCATATATAGATTTTAGAATTTCCAAATAGTAAATTTTCTACTAATGCTTTCTAGAAGTATCAAATTTTTTTCAGATTTCTAAAATTTTACTCTGCATTGTATAGAATCTTTTGATACTAAAATATTATTAAAGTGATAATTGTAGTAGTACTTAATATAAGTAGTACTTAATAATATTGAGAAGTAAATTTTTACATTCGAAACACAACATTCATATTTCGTATTCTCTAAATAATTAAAATACGGCGCTTTAATCCTTAATAGAAAAAAAATTACCTGACTCTGATGAGGCAAAGTTTCAGATTCCCGAATAACGTTCAATAATTGTTTATCTACATTTGCGCTAAGTTTCCCTCGAAGCGAAGCAACTTGTGGCCACAGAATATCGTAATTTCGGGGATTCCGCACATAGCGAAAAATCAAAATTGTGAGCAAAACTACAAAAACTGCTAAAGTGAAGAATTTTAGCAAACTTATCACATTGCGTTTCATCGTGACACGAAATACATGTCTCCCAGATATCTACCGAAAAACTGATAATTTTATCGTTACGCTAACGGTTTATTTACAAAAATTAATCTAAGGATTTTCGGCTACTACGGGCCACTACGAATTGACGTTCCACGTTATATGCCTCGATATTTTTCAGCTGATCTTGACTGTTCCAACATCTAGTGGTCGTAATCTGAACGAGATGGAATCTTTACTTTTTATCGTTTGCAGGAATTCTTTTTTTTCATTACTTAGATTAAATTTATAAAAAAACCTCTGAAATTAGAGACCTGTAAATAAAAAAGTTTCAGAATTTTCGTTTGGAAAGTTAAAACTGAAGAAGAAAATAAAAGTTTATGAATATATCGTACTCGAAATTTTTCTATTTTGTAGTGTAAGCTAAGGGATTGCAAATTTACTACTTGTCATATGTAATTCATTTGAATTTTGTTTACTTGAGACCGTTATTTCAAAATTTTCATTAGAATACTTCAGGAGTTTTCAGAAACAGCATTTGCATAGTTTTCGAACAATTAATTCGACACGTAGAAACTAGTTTGTCATAGTTTTCCTTACTCAAAATATAACATTAGTTCTTAGATGAGATGTTCCATAAGACCGTGTATGATATATGTATACATGTATAATTCCTAAATGAGTTCTACATGAATAGAGTCACGACTCTGTTTTTAATTTAGAATATTATTGTAGGTTTTTGGTAATGCCTACTGTAACAGAATTCATGATACGATATTCCATTCACAGTTTGCTTATAACGTCAAAAGTTCCAATTATTAGCAAAATGAATGAAAAACTTTGTCGTAAATTTTCAAATTTCAGCTGCTCAAAATGCAGGAACTATTTTCGTATTATCGACTCTGTCCACGAGCAGCATCGAGGAAGTCGCGGAGGCCGCACCGAGTGTCGTTAAATGGTTCCAATTGTACATTTATTTCGACCGATACGTGACCTTGAATTTGATAAAAAGAGCAGAAAATGCCGGTTTCAAGGCCATTGTTTTAACGGTTGATACTCCAATGTTCGGAGATCGACGTGCCGATTTGCGAAACAAATTTTCTTTGCCGAAGCATTTACGGTTCGTGAAAATATTTTCACTTATAATCTCATTTGGGAAAATACTTTAGTGATTGAATTTCACTACACCAAATGTACTGGATACAGAGTTCGATTTTGATGCGATCTTTTCATATTTTATGCAGAAGTTAATATGATTTATTTATCTGATAGAAAAAATTGTGTATCCATTTATTTTAAGGAGTGTATTTTTCCAATTTAAGAGCTGTATGAAAAACATAAATATTCTAGAATTTCAACAGTATTAAACTTCAAAATTTTTTTCGATCCCGTGAAAAAAAGACATTTACAAACTGAAATTGATGAAGTTAGAAAAATTTGAACTGCTTGATTAGGAATGTTTTGTTTATCTTACGAATTTTTTCATACTTCAAAAAAAATGTACTAAAATCTTAATAATTCCTTGCTCCTGTCATTTGAAACAGGTTGGCTAATTTCGAAGGAGAATTATCGACCAAAATAAATTCTGCAAAAGAGATTTCAGGATTGAATGAATACGTGGAAAATCTTTTTGACGACTCTTTGACATGGAGTGATGTAGCATGGTTAAAAAGGTTGAAATTTTGCTAGTCCCCAATTGAATATATATTTGTTTAGTTAATATTTCATGATATATAAAGATTTATTGAAGAATTCATTGAGTAAAAGTTGTTTGATGGAATGTCCACAAGCGATTGGAGGCCAATGGTCAAAATTCGAATTTGTCAAGAGCTGTAATCAATTCGCAGTATTTTTACAAAAGCAGAACTTCACAAAATATTTGTTAAATTTTTCAATGATTCTGACATGAAGAATCCTTAAATTTTTTTGAGATTGTAATATTGAGAAACCATCAACTAGTGTGCGGATAATTTTGGTTCTAAATTTCAAAAATATTTTGCCTGTGAAATAGCTGGAATTTCATCTCGAAAATTTGAAAACATGAGTGAATATTTTCCAAATATAATCCCGAAGGTGAAAACTACCGAAACAAAACAGAAATATTGTTATAAATTTATTTCTTTAGTGTTACGAAATTGCCCATTGTGCTGAAAGGAATAATGGCCGTGGAAGACGCAATTTTAGGAGTAAATCAAGGTGCGAGTGCGATTATTGTTTCTAATCACGGCGCCCGACAAATTGATGGAACTCCTGCCACGGTTTGTGAATTTCATTTTTCATTCTATTATTCAATGAGAAATCCAATTTATACAGTTTTAATTGTGCTTATTCGAGTGATGACATTTTAAATTGATACGAATCTAAAAATATCGAAATTCTATATGATTGACTTTTAAAATTAGGAATCCAAGTATAATTACTTTATTTAGGAACAAAGTAAACTTCTGTAATATGGAACATTTTCACTCCTTTCTGTGAATCGCAAATTACGATACTTCAAAAATAATCTTTTTGTATACATAGTACTCTGTTAATCTTTTTCAATGAGTATTCTGCAAATAAAACTCTCAAGAGGAAATTTCACTTGAAAAGAGCAAGTGAAAAATCGACTCATTTTTCTAGAGCGAAAATTCTACTCTTGTTTATTTTCAGAATATTCACTCCATGACATTCGAGTGAAACTATTATTATTCGAAGAAATTTAGAGAGCAGGTTTTCTTGGAAATAAATTTCTATTAAACCAAAAGTTATGGATTTTCACGTGAAAATAATTTTTGCGGTTTTCAGGTCGAAGTTCTTCACGAAATCGCGAAAGCAGTAGACAGCAAAATAGAAATTTATGTAGATGGTGGAGTTCGTCAAGGAACGGATGTTTTTAAAGCTTTGGCTTTGGGAGCGAAAATGGTAAATTTTGGCAACACATGTTATACAAAACTACAGTAATTTTCAATGTTACATTTTTTTATATTGATAAATAAGTGAGGAAATGTTCCAATTTTGCAGGTATTCGTTGGGAGGCCATTATTATGGGGTCTCGCATGTAATGGTGAAAAAGGAGCCGAACATGTTTTAGAAATTTTTCGAAAAGAAGTTGATCATGCTCTTGGGTTATCAGGTAACAAAAGAATTACATTCGCTCATGAAACCACGATGACAAATCAATCATTCTTTAACGAAAATATACCTATAATTCAATTACATATTAACGAATAGAGATTTTTTGTTCCAGGTTGCTCATGTGTAGAAGATGTTACTAAAGACATGATTGCTCACGAATCACAATATAGTAGACTTTAAATTAAGATGAGACGAATTTCGAAAATACTTGAAAATTCGCAAAACTGTTGTTTTTAGAAATGAATTAAAAAATACCTCTCGAAAATTTTTTCTCCAGTAAGAAAAACCAGAAAAACCGAAAGTCTTCTGATTAAATAAAAAGACAAAAATTTTCTCACAACATGATTGGCATTTTTATTGAATACGCCACTTTGTACGTGTGTGTACGCACGTGTGTCAATAATTTTTATACACTTAAACAGGATCTCATTATTTTTTGCACACATACACTTACACACTCGCGCACGCACGTAATAATTTTTCCATCTTATGGCATTAATAATAATCTTACAAACAAATTGTAGACCGGCTAAGATTATATAGTTGTTCATGTATAATATGTTTTTTTCATGTATAATATATAATATAGAACGCACAGCGTAATTTATCATCTTCAATAATTTTGCTCTCGGTACCGAAAAAAATCTTTCTCTCTTCGTCACTCGTTATGTTTCGGCAGCTCAATCTCTCATCAATCATCGATTTTTTCATACATTTATTTATTCATTTTTTTCCCTCTTCACGTAGCCCTTCGTAAACGTGTATGAAAATAACTCAACATAAATATATATTGCATACATCAAATCTTTTTTTTTTGTATTTATGGATATATCAACTTTTTTTATGTATGCAATTTATGTATGTATTTTGTATATTGACGGTGCTGCTCTAGTCGTAGAAAAAAGTTCCATCAACCTCTCGATAATATTTGGTAAACGAAAACTATATATATTTTCTTTTTCTTTTATCTTCAGAGAAAAATAATTTTTTATGGCACTTTTTTCTACCGAGTTTAACGGCACTAATTCGCGTTGTCGCAAGAGTTTTGTATTTTTTTTTCCAGTTTTCGAACATTTTCTTGTTCTCACGTCACAGTGTCTTTTTTTCTCATTGCATGTGTTTGCGTGTGTACAATTTTTCATGTTTATTTATTTTACAATCAATTATTAGCTACGGTAGTTCTACGTATGCAATCGCTTTCGATCGCAAATATACGATTTACAAAAAGAAAAAGATTGTGTATCATATTTATCAATTTATGGAGGTTTCAGAATGCCGGGATGAAAAAAGAAAAACAAATTTCCGGTATATTTGAACAATGGGGAATCCCTTCCACAATTTTAAAACTTTTGTCAAGTTTTTGTTCCGAGTACGCTAATTTTACATTATTATAATACAAAATAAAAGTACAACTACAATTAATTTTTATAAAAATACATTTTGAGTTTATAAAAATATACATTCTCAAGTAACTAACATTTGTACAGCTTTCCAAGCGAAGTAGGATAAACACTATGTTTGTTATAAACAATTGGGGTATGATTTGCGATCGACTGCGATGCACTTTTTTTAAATAACGCAATATATACACCTGTACGCTACATGCACATATATACACGCACATACAGTTTTGTACACAACATTTATCTGCTACATCGCTTTTCGACTATTTTTTTTCATTCCACTGAAATAAGTCTTTCGACAACTGTAGAATAAATCATTCTAATTTTTTTTTTCAAAAATCATATAAAAAACAGCTAAAAAAGTAACATCAAACAAGTTCGTGGCGTTCGTGCCATGGTCTGTGACGTCACTGACCAATGAGAAGCTTAAAAAGTGTGGTGCGATTTTCAAAAAAATTTTCTGAATCTTAACTTTGGGATAAATTTTTGGAAATCATGTGAAAATCATTTAGAAACTATTATTTAAAAATATTCAAGTCGTGAGCTATGACGTCACTGTGATTCAGACAAATTTTTTTAACTCGATTTCCGATGTTTGAACGAAATCGGAACTTTTTTTCCTGTTTTTGAGTTCCCAGTGTTTTTGGTGACTCTCTCGTTGTAGCACAGTAACTACGATTCGCGTACACTAAGTATGCAGTATTCTGAAGATTACGCACACGAGTGATTCTCGTTCACAAAAAAATTCTTCATCTCCAGAGGTAGAGAGACGAGTATTGGAAGTATAGTGTTTTGTATATTGGTCCAGAGATAGAAAGTTATTTTGTTCAAATCTTTTTCTCGACTCGATCGTAATGGGCCTTTTCCACAAGTACAGTATAAAGTCAATGGATGTTGGTGTAATGTTTTTTTACTGTAAAAAAACCTGGAGAGAATGATTTTATTGTACTCTTGTTAGTTTTTGGTTTTTTAACGTTGCTATAAAGATAATCTATGTTTTTTGTATTTTATCCATCGACTTTAATTATTAATGATTTCAGTACTTATGAATGACGGCGTTATGTCGAACTTGAAAGTTGCTTTTTCGTTTTCTTTTTTATTACTGTTCATTTGTTGTTCAAAGTATCAATGTTTTACGTGAAATTTTTTTTTGAACGCCAATAAGGATTTTGGAAATCAGAATGAAGAGATCATCTTTTTTTTCCGGTGTTTATCGATTTGAAAGTTGGCGAAGAGTTGAATAGTTGAATTTTTGAATCGATGATTTTTTCAATATCGAAACTTTGGAGTTTTTTAATTTATTGGCGTTCAGAAATTTTGAATCAACTAATTCGGATTCCACAAGTTTTAGATTCAATTTCAGTACTGAAAATTGGAAAGGATTATTATTGAGTTAAAAAATTCTTTCGATAATTTTTTATTTGTATTTATTCGTTGTAAGGTTCCAAATTCAATCGAAAAAACACGAGAATAAATTTTCAAACTATAATCTGGAATTAATGCAGATGACTAAATTTTAAAATACAAAAATGAACAAATTTCCAAAGTTGTGAATCACATTTAATTTGAAAATAACTTCGAAATGCAAATTTTTGAAGTCGAAAATATGCGATAAGATTAATTGTTTCCTTCCCAGTTTGATTAACAATCTAAATCTTTTTTTTTTCCAAAAATCCGATATTCGACAAAACGCAAATTTCAATATAATTTCACATCCGACAATCGAAAATTTCGAGTGATCCATTCATACTAGAAATGGTTTTTCTACCCTGTTTCATGTGTTCATTGTTTTCTTGAATCTCCAAAAAGCATCAGAGTTTGCGATAGAAACATTCAACTTGCAGTCCAAGTTTTCAACGTCGCTTTTTGTTTATTGTTTAGGGTAACAATTTTTAGGGTACTCGCGGCTTGAAAAATCGATATGCAAAAGTGTATTTGTCGGCATCAATAGACACGATGATTTTTCGTTCGCTTCGAAAAGTGCCAATGCAACACGAAAACAAACTTTGTATCTCAATGTTTTTAAAGTAGTTTCTAAATTTTTTAAACAATCTATTGTTAAATGCAGCACTGGCACTGGAAAAATTCGATTTCAGGCGAGACGTCCACGTGTTTTTTTTTTTTTTTTTTGGTTTTGTTGTTTGTATAAGTTGTTCAACTCTAATTTTTCAGTGTTCAAACACTGTCAGTAGAGCAATCATAACTTCCAGTGTTGGTTTTTCAGAACGACGAATCAACTATCTACACACCAAAACATCAAAGTATACTTTTACGCAATCAATCCCTGCAGTCAGTCTGAATCTAATTGACAATGTGCGAAAAGTTCATTCTTGTTTTTTTTTCTTTTTTTCTTTTTTTTCTATAACGAGCAGGGGAAAAGAAAATTGACACTTTGCAATAAATAACCATAATTGAGTAAATTTTTGGAACAACTTTGAAAAGAATCGTTGATGATAATTAGTTGTTTTTTGCAAATTTCAGACTCTGTTTTGGAACTAGAGCATGACATAGGTAGAATTTTGGAAATTAATATAAATTTGCTGGATTCATCGAAAAATTTGAAACATGGATGAAAAGATACTTCGAATTGAATCTTTCAGTTCGACAACAATTTCTTTCAAAGTTATTTTCCACAGAAAAGTCTCAACAAAAATTTTCAATACATTTGCTCGTTTTCTTTTCCTCCTTCATCGAACGAATTTTCTTTTCGCTCGTATATTTTTCGTCTAATGTTTCTTCAGAACAGCGTTTATTGCATGTGGAAAAAAGTGTAAAACTTATTCTACGTTGTTTTCTTCAATGTCAAACAGAAGGTTAATTATTGGTTAATTTTTGAAAAAATGTAGGCCAGTTTTGCAATAGAGACTGCTTGAAGTCGATCTAAAAAACGTACCTTCAAAGGCGAGTATGTTTTTGCCTTCAAAATTCTTTTATTTGTTCCTAAATTCGCGTTTTTTGTCCATTTTGGTAATAATCTACTCCTAAAGTGCAAGGAGGCAGTAGAACGATGTTTTTTTTCTGTATGTAATTAATTTTTTTCAACTTACTACACGTGATCACATTCTCCGATATTTTTGGAGTGTGCTTCGAAGTGGAGCTGGAATTTTGGATGCACTTGAAAATTTTGAATCAAATTTTAGAGACAAAAGATTACACTGTTTTTTTGATGGTTCTTCAAGAAACTGGTTGTCCTGAACAACAGGTAAAGTTTTCAAAATTTATTATTTAAGATGGAATTGGAAAAACAAAAACATATGTATCATAATCGGAAAATTCGGAAACCTTGAATTTTTCTTGTGTTTGAAAACATGACTTAGAAATAAAAAACAAAATATTAAGGAATCGAAAAATTGGTCGATTTGAAGTTGATAGAAAAGATTCCGAATTTCTGAAACTCAAAACATGAGAAATTGAAATTTTCTGGCGTGAATATTGGATTACTAGAAATACTCCGATATTCAAGATTCTGAATTGAAATTGAGATATTTGTATTCAAAAATTTACTATTTTCAAAATAAAACATGACAATAAGTATACTTTTACTCAAGAGTGTGTTACTTTTAAATTTGAAAACTTGTGAATTTTTAAGTCTGAAAATGGGAATCTCAGCTTTTTAAAATTTCAATTTTTCTTATATTGAAACCATGCAAAGAAATAAGTCGAGTTATAATAAGATATTAACAAAAAAAAATAAGTCAAATAGTCAAAATCTATCGAAAAGTGAGTGTAAGAGAAAGGATTAATTGATATCAAAGTAAGGATTCTTAATGTGTAACTTCTAAAAATTATTAGTCATAGATTGCTATAATTATGGGAAATATAGGAAATCAGGGATTTATTTGACGATGATGTGAATCACGAATCCACATAATTTTGATTTCAAAAGTTGTTTATCTGCTTCTCTTTTTTGTATTAGACAGATTAAAAATATCATGATTGGTTTATTTCGGAATACATATAAATAATGATAAAAATAAGCATTTATCAATTTCCAAATTCGAAACAGAAAATATTTTGATATCTTCCAAGGATACTAATCATAATGATCGACTGATCTTATTGTGATTAGTAAATAAAACAAAATGAATTGAACAAAAGTTTCCCATAAGTATATTTTATTTCGCTTGGATTTCAAAAAAAAATTGAGAATATGGAAATAAAAAAGATGTTTCTGAAAAATAACTAATAAAGTGTGGAATTTTTCTAATGGTATCTTGAATTACAAATAATAAGCTTTATGTTAAATAAAAATCGAAGTTTTTTTTTCTACTGTCAGTTTTTTGCTGACAGTTTTCGTGAATTTCAATCGACTATCCTGGAAACAAAAAATTTGACACAGAAAAATAGTCTTCTTTGTAAACAAAACCTGTCGAAATTTATACAACAAAATTCTACGTCAAAAAATGTCCTGTATTCAAAATAAATTGCAAGAATTAGTTATATGTAACCTGCTGATTTTACATTGTTTTTTTTTTTTTTTTTGTATAACGTAAAATTGAAAATTTTTCTTCTTTGTACCCAAAAACCACCCAAGAAATACGAAAAAGACTCATCAAAGGAGACAATTTTCAAGAGCATCCCTCAAAAAGCGCATTTGGCGAGGGTTGAAAAAAGGCCATCTCGCAGGAACGTAATTACCGTAGTTGTTTTTCGTGTTTGATTGCAAACGCAGCTCCTTTAGAACAATGCAACATGCGCCTTCAAAGCAACTCGTACCACGATCGAAGAATGTCGATTTTTTACGTAGTATCACAATATTTATGTATATATGTATATATCTAATAAATGTTATATGCCACGAGAAACTGCCTTAAGTTGAGTCGATCAATTTTTACGAATTTCCCAATCGCTCATGCCAGCCAATTCCATGTTAGAAAAAATGCTCTCGAAACTAAGCTTCACAGGAACCTCATTTTCCTCACATGGATTTCTCGATTTTCGTGTTCTCCAATCCTGTGCCATTTTCGGATGAACGCAATTGTAAGACAGTTCCAAAATACCCAAAACCCAGGTCGGTCCAAGAAATTAAGATATAAGAGAATTTTTCTTGGTAATGCACTTTTTATTTTAGATATAGAAATATTTTTGATGTGTGAAGTTTGAAGGAGAACTTTGATTTTTTTTAAATTGTTTATATGCAGTAAGGTTCTGAATTTTTGCTTTCTAGTTTGTTGAAGAAACCATCGATTATTGCCTGATTGTATTGATGCATTGTAGTAAAATTTATCAGAAATAAATCGAAAATATGTACGAGTATAATCACCAATGTTTAAAAAAGATTGGATAGTCTAATAAAAATTCGTTAGTTTACAGTAAATAACTAAATTATCATAGAGTCAACATCTGCAAAGTTCTTTGATTTCAGCTTGAAATAAATGAATATCGCCAAAACAATGGTATTTTACAGTTTATCAAGAAAATACATTCTTCGAGATCCCAAATTTCCCGGACCGAAGCAAGCTCCGAAAATGTCAACTCACTTCCTTACCTCCTAAGCTCAATCAATTTCGTTTCACAAGCAAAAAACTCCGACAAACTTGCGGCGAGAAAAAATAGTTCGCCCCAGGAAAAAAAATCAAGCTCAACGTAAGCCAGCTCCCTCGAAAAAGCTCTAAAAAACAACCCTACATTTAGGTAACCCAACTCGTTCTTGAAACATTTTGTTTGTCTTTGAACCTGCGTTTTTTTTTAAAATGTTCATTAGGCTAAGTTATCGTCCAAAACTACGCTAGCGAAGCTGACGAGCTAACTCGGAACATTATCGTCCTTCTCGACGTCCTAAAGAACTCGAAATGACTAGTACGAAAAAGCACCTCCTGCGGCGTCTTCGATTGATCTCGAAAAAACGTCGTTGTTTTTCGTAAATTCACGTCCTAAACCGCATTTACGCGTGGGCGTTTCACGAAATTTCAGGGCGCTTTTCCACCCCCTCGCGAAAATTGCACCGGAAACCGAAAAAAATTCGTATATCTTGCCACGTCTTTTTGTTTTTCTTGTAGAATAATTGTTGTTTTATTTGCGATGTTTATACTATGTTTCTACAGTAATGTCGTTCGATTTGAAGCAGTTTTACATGTGATTTTTTTCCACGCGACATTTACACTTATACTCTAAGTTTATAATCAGTCTAAGCAATCTCAGCAACGAAGCGAATCTTCTGCAAAATCGCAAGTGTTCGGTTGATTCGCGTCTCTTTTTGTCTTCCTCGTTTTTTCATTCTCTCTCACTCTTTTTTTTCATCAGGGGTACACTTTTTGTGTTTGTTCTCGGTGATATTGATATTTTCTGCCGACGTGAATAATAAATGGTGCACGATTCGAAGTCATTTTTACAAGTTTCTTCTTTTTCTGCAGAAATGTGATATTTTCGAGAATTTCGTTTTACATTATTGGAATAATCGATTGAAAAATCAACTCAGAAAACGAAATTTTTACGAATTGAGAGAATTTCGTAACATTCAATCACTATAAGGCATACTTTTATTGAATTTCACATTTCACGGCCCTTTTGATTTCGACGTACAAGTTTTCAAATCTAACAATATTTTACTCCTAAATGTTCGCGATTCGAGTTTTGCTGATTCACCGGATTTCAAATGTCATGTTGCGATTTCCATTATTTCCGACTCCAAAACAAAACTTTTCAAGATATTCTACTTGTTGAAATCGTAGTTTCCAACGTTAATAAATATGATTTTCAAAAATGCCGAATCGCACAAACTTTTTGGAACACTCCTATATGACAGTCGGAAAAAAAGTCTACAAAAATCTTCGAATTTGTCTTGTTTGATTTGAAAATTTCCACTCCAGGCAATCAAGACAAAAGAATCGTCAATCATTTTACTTGCTGTTGTAGATCTATTCTTCAAAGAAAAAAAACCACCCCTGAAAACCCAGAAAAATCCACATCCCGTTGTCTTGCTTTTTTCGCCTCCGTTTCGATAACAAACATATTTACATAGACTATCTACATTATCTACACATCGACGAAATCGCATTTTTTCCTGTTGTTCATTGTTTAATAACGGTGCATGAACAACAGCAACGAGACGAAAACTTTCGTCTCATCCTCGGCTTTGGTGGATACCAGGGGTCGGACCTTGACTGGGGCCGCGGAGACGGCTGATTTATTGATGGGGCGTAGGATCCTGGGCTCGGTCCTGAAGAAAGGCCCAACACTCCATGGTTTTGACGATAAAGTCCTCGCTGGGCGTAAGGGGCTCGTTGCCATAGGTGCTGCAGGACTGCGTCCGTCCTTGACAGAGGTCACTGTCGAACCAGAGACCGAATTTGCCGCTGAAAATGGAAAATGGAAACGAGATTGTGAATTTGGAAATATTGCTTCAAGAACAACGTGACTGGATATTTCAATTGAGCTGTTATTCAGTGGCAGACTAAGGGGCTGTCCACATATTTATATTTGATTTATTTGAGAAATAAATTGTTTTAATTACTTTTTTGATGCAAGCTCTTGATAAGCGTACAATATTTCAAGAAAAAAGCCTTCAAACGAACAGTAAAATAAAGATGTATAGGAGAAGTGAGGGCGAATCGTCTCAGTCGCTATATCTCAAGAACGGTTCTACAAATCATTTGCAATAAGTTTCACATTTATATATTTACTTGCATACACGCGAAATTTTCTTTCTGATGATAAATCTCTATAGCATTAAACGTGTGTATCGATTTCCGAAATTTTTTTCTGGCATTTCTAGAATTTCAACTAAAATGTATGTAAATTAGTATTTTTTAAAATTATAAGTGGATTTGTAGCTTAAGCTGATAATTGCTGCTTGCATCAAAAACATTGCTTTGGGGCTAATTACCGCACTAAGCAAATTTAGAACTAGTCGTCATATATCCCTTGCGGAGAAATCCAGTATGGAATTCTTTAAGGGATTATGTAAACTTGCGCTCGAGAAATAAAGGGCATTTTCACGATTTTTTTCTAGAAAAAAAAAAAAAAACAATTTTTTGTAAAAAAATCAAAGCCTATTTATGTATTCATGTCCCAAGGTATTTTATGAATTTTTTCGGAAAACAATTTTCGTAATTCAGGTCGTAGCGACCATTATGCCAAAACACAACTTTTCTGACATTGCGTGTGGTGAGCATGATAAATAAGGAACTATTCATCTTTAATACGAAAAACAAAAAAAAAAAAAAACTCTAGTTTATACCTTTACGCTCTGTGTGAACGAAGGGTTTCGCTAAATTAATATTTTTACGAAAATAGTGGTCATTTTTCTAAAATGTTTGATTTTTTAACGTCTGGAATTTCAGTTTTTGCAGCAAGAAAAAAAATTTTTACTCATAATTAAAAATTCTTCATTCACGTGGAGGCTATTATGATTATAGACAAGTTTAAAAAAATCCAGACTGTTCAGATGAATGGTTTTTAAGAAAAAAAATTTCTCAAATACCTTGTGACGTTGATAAATAAATGGGCAATAAGTTTTTCAAAAAATATCGTGTTGTTTTTCCAAAAACATTGTGAAATCGCATTTTTTTCCTCGAAAACAAGTGTATATAACCTCTTAATGGTTCCACAACCAAGCATAGCTACAAGATAGCCAGTTTTCACAATTATTTAAAATCGTTATTTCAGTTACATTTCTCATTGAAATATAAAAAGTAGACTCACAAAGTATAAAATTGACCGGAAAATACGAGGAAAATGCAGAAATAAAGTAAAAAAACATAGGTTCTTCAGAATTGAGATTTTCAATTTTTCAAAGTTACGATTGTATTTGATTGTTTCCTTAACTTGCGCGTATATATTCCTTTTTTTATACCAATTTTATATTTTTTTAAGAAGCTTTGAACACATTCTTGAAAATTCCAACAAAATAACGATTTTTCAATAGTTTTGAAAACTGGTTATCATATGGCTATGCTCGGCTATGTTTGACTCTGAAACTGTCATAGTGAATCCACCTTTTGCGAGAGATATAATAAAAATGAAGAAATGTCATTAGATTATAACAACAGTCATGTTTTTTTAAATAAGTGTAAGATTAGAGAGTCGAAATTAATGACAATTTAGGGTATGGCGGTTTGCGCCGTAGGGTGCAGCGATTCCCCCCCCCCCAGATTTCGAATTTCAGGCCAACGGCAATATTTTGGAAAGGTGTAATCCAAAACAAAAAAGTGAGTAACTTTTTTACGAAAGTTGCATATTGAGATCATCTATCAAATGATATTATCAGAGCTAACAGAGTTATGTTTTTAAATGAAAAATATTTATTTCCATATTTTCGCCTTTTTCCCCTATAAATCCATATTTTCCACAATTACCCAAACAAACCCATATTTCAAAGATTTAAGTGTCTAAGAATCGATAAGAAAGATATTTATAGCTCAAATACTTTTGAACTTCTATCGTTTGCTTGATAATAATGTAAACAAAACATCGTTGCATCGTTGATCAATCAAAATCATTGAATAAAAAAAATCCAGCTCTGAAAATCAAATTCGTAATCAAATTTGTTATTTCAATTTGTTATCAACTGAACTGAATGCTTCTACATATGGTCCTGTTACATCTTATGACGTCGAACGTTCATTTTCAACAATATATATTGAGTTGAGTTTAACAACATATTTAGAGTGACAAACGGCGCAGTTTTGTTTTTGAAAATCTGATACAACATTTTATATTGTTCTGCAACGATAGAAAGAGAAAACTCATCGTAATTAAAAATAAATACTATCCATATTATTGTCCATATTTATTCATTTTTCCATCCATAAATCCATACATATTTTAATAGTTTAAAAAACATAACTCTCTTAGCTCTGGATATTATATATGTTGTGAAATTGATCCTTGGAGCCAATGTTGTGAATAAAGAAGTTTGATGTTGAATTAGTTTAACATTTTCCTTTCTTGAATATTTCTTTATTGTAAGTTTTTCTTTTTCACAGTCAGTCATAGACTCAATTTTGCCAATTGTAGTTTTTATAAGTATTGATATTATGATTATATATATATATTATAACAATTTTGATTTATGAAGTCCTTCTACGCAAAACGGTATTTCAATGCTTATTATTATTGATAAAATTTATGAGTCCGATAAGCGTCATTATATTCATTTACCAAAAAGAACATTCTAAATTCTTGTTTTCGATTTTTACAAAACGGGATTCCCAAAGCTAATTATGTATGAAGCTTTGATAAATACTGATACGCGTAATTATACTAATATACCGAAAAGAACATTTTAAATACTTATTTCGGATTTGTGAAAATCAAAAACGAGAAATGAGAATGTTCTTTTAAGTAGATTTGTATAATCGCGTGTATTAGTAAAAAGTGATATTTCTCGGTGCTTAGTACAATATCAGCATTGGAAATGACTGAAAGAATCCCGTTTTTGTACAAATCGGAAATAAGAAATTAGAATGTTCTTTTCGGTAAATGAATATAACGACTCTTATCGCAAACATCCAGTTTATCAATAATTAGCATTGAAATAGCGTTTTATATGCAAGTCATAAATCGAAATTGTTAAAATATATAACAATATGTTACTTCAGCCTCTGCTCAATCGTTGTATATGAGATATAAGCCTCGAAATTGAACCGTGGCGATTCGCCCCTACTTCCTCTATGTTGATAATTTTGAAGAATAATTTTTTTTTACTATATGTAAGAATTTCATTAAAATTTGATAAAGAATGTGACAGTAAAAATTTTAATATCATTATTTGCATCTGCTTTTTTTTAATAGTAATGTATGAAAATGAGCTTTATAACATTAAAAGATTTGCTTTTGGCGAGATTTAATCACATACATACGATGAAAATTATACCTATGTTGATGACGTCAATAATGGGGGGGGGGGGTCTACGGAATGATGACGGTTGATGACATGAGGGGAAAGGGGGTCGAAAATGGGTAAAAAAATTGATGACAGAATATGTGGACAGCCCTTAAAGAGTTTTTGAGGCCCCCTTTTTGTATTTAGAATCAACAACCTATTCGTATTTAGAGATGCTTTCACTTATAACGTATGTAAGAAAATTAGATCGGAATTATTATTTTATCAATTGATTTTTAGGAATTCATTTTTTATTGATCACAGAAATATACAAGAAAAGGTATATCAAGTAATAGTTGTAGAGAGCGAATGATGTGATGGTTGGAAAAAAAATGGCGGAAAGGCATAGCATTCTAGAAATCTATGTATAAATCCATAAAAATACTAGAAACTTTAAAAAATACTAAAAAAATCTTACCATGTTTGATAAACACTAAAAAATTCGTAAGATACACGAAATAATAGATGTCTATTTAATACTAAAAATATCTAAAACTTTGAATCAATAGAGCATCGAATTTAATAAACCTTAAAAGAAATACATGGAAATACAAGAAAATCTTCCGAATTGTATCAATACTGAAAAAAATACGAAAAACACCAAAAGTACTACAAATCTGTCAAGCACACAAAATATGTGAAGATACTATTATCTGAAAATTTTCATAAATACTAAAAATTTTTAAGAGTTTTCATTCTATATAAAATCTAGTTCAACATCTTTTTTAAAAAATGTTTGAATATAATGTGAATCAATAAAAATACGTAAAATACGAAAATACAAAGTTATCATTCTAAAAATTATAAAAACTGATGTAGACTTGATTTTTTTTCTACAAAAATTCTAAAAACCCTCAAAATTCGAATTCTAGGGTATCGAATTCGAGCATTTTTGGATTTAGAAATTGATAATTACACTAAAAAATCCTTCTCATTGAAATATACGGGAGAAATGTGAAAAATACGTGAAATACTAGAAATCTGTGAAATACAAGAAGTTTATATTAAGAAATACCAAAAATCTATGTAATTTTTCAAAAATTTATTGAAACATAAAAAACCTACGAAACTTTGAATTCTAGAGCATCAATTTTCGAAAAATATGCATTCAAAATATTTACCTACTCGGAATCGATAAAAAAAATATAGGCTTATTATTTGAAATCGAATCATCTGAAAATCGTACTTTCTTGCTTTGAGTGAGGCGAATTCATCTACAATTTATGTGAAATATAATTTTAGTACAATTTTTTTTTCAATAATGACGGAATCGACAAGTCATTTTATCCCTGTTCACTATTGAGCTCGAGTAATTTTTATTTAATTTTAATTTTCATTACCTTAAATTTAATGAACTTTCACTTCATTCAAGTTTCAAAGTTTCAAAGGGTTATTTTTTATTAATTCAGCATTTTATTTTTAATATATATTTATATCTCTTTATTGAATCTATACAAACGTTCATACTGCTCAACGTTTTGACGTTCTAAAGAATTTTTCGAAAATTTGTACTGATTAAACCAGTGATTATGATTGAGAATCATAGTCCTTAACTTCGGTTCAGAAAACGTGAAAATGAAATGTTGGAAAAAGATTACTGTTTTTCAGAGCAGCCTGCCACTGCTGATATTGGGTAAAAATTGGGCCTGATAATTCCACAACCGAAACTATAAAAAATTGTTGAATACAGGAAACGTTTCTTCCGAGCTAGAAATTTGCAACTAAACTCGGGCGACACCTAATTATAGAATTTTGCGGAGCGTGACGAGCGTGAAATTCGAATAATGAATCTACTGATAATTGGATTAACATAATAACTGATCGTAATGATTTTATCGTGCCGAGAGAGCTTGAATAACTTTAGCGTAATCGCTCTAATTACGCGAACGAGAGCAAGTTTTGTTCTTTGAAAGGCCCTTTATTTGAGTCGCGCGATACTTGGCGTAGTTGAAGCCACTTCGTTTTCAATTAGCGGCCAAACACTTCCACTTTGGATTTATTTTTCCCGCTCGAGAGCAACGGGAAATTCGTCGCGCAAAGAAATCTTGCGTGCGCGTGGACCTTGAGAGGTCTCCGGAAACTAATTCAATTTTGACGTAATAGGTAAATCGTTGAAAATTTCAGCAAGGCTAATCGTTTAGAGTTACTTTTTTGATGTACAGTTTCTTTTTTTCATTAGGAGTTAGAAATTGAGAGAAATGAGGATCCGTTATTTCAACATGTAAAAAATTTCATGTGAATACCTCAAAATTTTCTATAATGTCAAAATTGATTCAAGAAATGATAAACTAGACAAAGATTGAAATCCTAGATATCTGTACTGGACATTTTTTCGAAAGAAGGGTAGATAAATGTTCATACATAGCAGATAAGTGGGAAAGAAGAACAATGAAATAAGTATCATAAAAAACTTACTCTCCAGCGCCAATGGAAATGCTATCGTTATTTCCTTTGATGAAATAAAGATTGTCGCCGGTCCAGTTGTAAACTTGAAACTTGGGGGTTAACCTGAAGAGAAGAGACTCCCCGGTCCCGTAAAAATTATGGCGCACTTGGAGGGAACACGAGGTCAAAGCCCCGAACGCCTGTAAAATAAATTAATAAATTTTTTTATTACTGTTCAAAAATAAACCAAACACAGAAAAACATTGACTCCAAAGAGCAATTTTAAGCTACTAAGAAAAAGGAATTTGCAATTTTATACACTGACACATTTTTTTCTGCAATAAAGTATGAACCAGCAAATCGCAATCAGATAAAGAAATATGTTTTAAATTAGACCGTACGTTTCAACGAAAGCTCATCTTGTAATTTACTTTTAGAAAACGAATCGAAATAAAATTAATGAATCCTTCGACATCCCAAGACAAATCGATGGGTCTCTGCAAGTCTATTCTATCTCGTGAGCGCGCTCCAACAATATTTCAACTTTCACCGAGCCGCTGTAAGTATTCTATCCTTCGAGAATACGAAACGATCTACTATTCTATGTTTCAGCGCTCTCGAACGTTTCATCCCATCTCTGGCAGAGTTGAAACGCTTCATCGTAACTCAAAATTTGGACATTTTCCGAAAAAGTCATTTTTAAAATTTTCAAAGCTTCAAGCATGTTCCACAAAAAATTTGGAGAAAAATATTCAATTTTTACCCTTCAAAACTGAAAAACAAATCAGGACGTCTTATAACTCGAAGTAATGACCGTTTAGAATGTTTTTAATAGGTTTTTTAACTATTTTATGTAGAAAATATGTTACTACAGTTTTACTACAACATATATTGTGTCTGAAAAAATTGGCAACAGTAAATTAGAGTTGATTGTTTGAACAAAATAAATTATAGTAATGCTATCATAAATTTACAATCAACGGCTCTCAAAACCAAGAAAAGCATATTAATGCGTATGCAAAAATGTGCTTTCGTAACATTTAGTTACAGTTTGTTGTTTTAACAAATAAATTTTATTATTCTAATACAAAATATGCAATAGACGGATTGAGAAGCCATGAAAAGTATGTGCGTTTTGCGAAAATGTGTTTTTGTAACAATAAATTCAAGTTTATTGTTTAAACAAATAAATTTCATTATTCTAATACAAAATATGAAACAGACGTATTTACAAACCATGAAAAATATATGCATCTTGCAAAAATTTGTTTTTGCAACAATTAGTTAAAGTTTATTGTTGAAACAAATGAATTTTATTATTCTGATAAAAAATATGAAATAGACGGATGAAGAAACCATGAAAAGCATATGCTTCTTGCAAAAATGTGTTTTTGCAACAATAAGTAAAATTTCATTGTGTAAACAAATTGATGAATTTTATTTATCACATGCAAAATATGCCACTGAAATCTACGTGAATGAATCTTACGAATAGTATATATTTTTATAACATACAAATTGTTAATGACAGTAATATAAATAATAATGATTCAGACCATTCATTATTAACGACCCCAAAAATCATTATAAACAATATTATCAAGACTGAATAATAGATACATGAAAATGTTTATGTCGGAAGTAATTTTTAAGGTGGTTAATAATATTTTTCATTAATAGAAAGTTTACAGGCTTCTTTTAAAAAATTAAACAATCACTGTGTAAATTATTTATTGTAGTAAACAATTTGTTTTTTTAAATCCACAAAATAATGTTTTTCCATGAAAGTGCAAGAAAAATCATTCTTATTGCACCTGAATTTTGAATGAACAAAAATATTTTAATTTGGTGCAATTTTTATCTTTCTTGCTTTATTTAGAAAACTTATACATTATTTTGTTTATAATTTGAAAAATGATGAGTATAACGTTATTATCTTGTAACGAAACCTCAAAAATACTAAAAATATGTGATTGTAACATGTGCAACATGTTTGCCTGCCATCATTTTGTTTCTTCAGTTAAGGAAACTTTACATCATGTTTTCTTGAAACTGTGATTTTCGAGTTACGATGAAGTGTTTTAACTCTGCCAGAGATGGGATGAAACGTTCGAGAGCGCTGAAACATAGAATAGATCGTTTCGTAGTCCCGAAGGATAGAATACTTATAGCGGCTCGGTGAAATTTGAAATATTGTTGGAGCGCGCTCACGAGATAGAATAGACTTGCAGGGACCCATCGAAATAGATCACGTCGCAGTCTTCAAGTCATATTTTTTGCTTCAACGAACTGGGCAAAATATTCGTCGTCGAGAAATATTTGTAATTGAACTGGACCCTTATTCAATGACCCAACGAAAACGCGAATGACATTATTTCTTCGAAAGTTTATATCCCCAGAAAGAGTCTCTTCGATAATCCCGACCTTCTTGCAACGCGCTATAAATTTCAGTTTTTTCCTCGACGTGACTGCGGCGTACGAATGAAATTACTGCGCCAATGCGAGTTTGAAAAGCTTCGCTTTCCGGATTCAAAGTTCGATTTACGGCGTGACGTTCACCCGGCGCGTATGATTTATCGAAACAATTAATTCCGCGCATGTAAATCGACCTACGACAAGGTCAGGTACAACATTGTTTGGAAATCAACTTCAGAGACTTCGGGAAGATATTAATCATATTTTGATTTGGTAGGTATATCGATTTTGTAGGTATTTCTCAAAATATTTCACTCGACGACTTAATTCCGACAGAAAGGCAGTATAATCATCTCCCCCCCCCTATTCATAAAAAAAATATTATTAATTTTATACATAAGTTGCAACTAGAGTAATGTTTTTGAAAATATGTTAATGAAAATTTCTAGTTTTTTGTTGCAATGTGACAGCTATGGGAATTTGAAAGTATGGCCTGAGCCTGGAGATCACAGCTACACGAATTGACGAAGAAACTCATTGTCAGGATGTCTTTCAATTGACGCAACGAATGTATGGGTAAATTTTTTGATTTTTCTCAAGGATAGACAAAAAGTAATTCAATTACAGAATTCCTGTTGAAATCTATGTATTTCAGTTTGACATACTTGGCTTTGTCATTGAATAAAGTTTTTTCTGACGTTAAGAAAAATTTGAAAAAATGTAAGAAAATGTGCGAGGTATTCCTGAGTAGATCGTCGAATTTTTTATGCGATCCCGAAACTATTTAATTTATTTATAGGAAAAAAACACCTTCAAAATAATAATTGAAATTATTATATGTCATAGTACGTACATTAAAAAGTATATCAAGTAATGTATTATTATATAGTAAGTTGTAAAAAAAAGAGTGATGTGCAAGTTGAAAGGAAAATCGAGGAAAGCTATCACATTCTAGAAATTTGTCTATAAATCCAGGAAAATAATAGAAACTTATGGAAATACTAAAAAATCTTACAAAATTTGGTAAATGCGAAAAAATTCTAAAGATACACGAAACATAAAATATTTATTTGACAGTAAAAACATTTAAAACTTTATGTCATAGAGCATCGAATTTAATAAATTTTTTCATAAATCCATAGAAATACCAGAAAATCTTCCGAATTGTATTGATACTGAAATAATACGAAAAACACCTAAATCTCTCAAGTACAAAAAATATATGAAAATAAGTACTGTTTTTCTGAAAATTTCCATAAATCCTAGAAATTTTGGAGACTTTTGATTTCAAAAAATCTAGTTGTACGTATTTTGGAAGAAATACATAAAAATAATGCGTGTCAATAAAAATACTAGAAAATACTATGAAATTCCATAAATTTTAAAAATACGTCATATAGAAAAATACAGCATGTATAAATGAAATTTTTAATTTATGTAGACATAACTTTTTCACAAAATTTGAAAGGCCTTTAAAAAATTTGAATCCTAGAGTAAATAATTCTAGAAATTCATATAAGAAATTTAGAATTCTATCAAAAAATCCTTTTGATTATGTAAATATTGAAAAAATACGAAAAATACTAGAAATCTGTGAAATTTTTAACTATATTTATATGCTTTATATATTTATATGCATATTTATATTCATATGTATAGTCATATTTGTATTTACATTTGAAGTCTCTAGTACAAAATACTAGAAATCTATATAATTTTTCAAAAATCCTTTGAAATTTCAAAAACCTATAAAACTTTGAATTGTAAGATATGAAATTTCAAAACTCTATACAGTAATTATTCGAAACACTAGAAATTAAAAAACAGAAAAACTGGAAAATCCTACAGAAATTCAAGTGCAAAAAATACAAAAAACATTTGAAATATACTTATTGTACAGCCGGTACTCCAAATCTAGGTAGATATGATTTTATCAAAAATCTATAAAAATCTGATCTCTAGATCAAATAATCCTAGAAACCCATATAGAAATCCACAAAAATAATAATACTCTAGAAACTTTTCAGGAGCATTAAATTTTGTGTAAACATCAAGTATTTCATAAAAATACTATTAATTCAGATAAATACTTGAAAATCTCACAAAATCTTAGTATAAAAACAAATAAAAATTTTTTCAAATACTAATAGTTGGCAAAATAAAAAATTCTATAAATTCATATGAAAATTCATGTTTTTACGAGATAACCCATAAAATATAAATACTGAAAAGATAAACACTGAGAAACCTTCCTCATGATCATCACAAGAAAAGTGACATACCTCAAAAAGTAAAAACTTTAGCGTCACAAGTTGATTTCTAAGATGTCATGATGGCCGATTAAATATATTCATTGAAAGTTTCAAGTAAATATACATATAAATATATTTTGACACATTCGACATTTGAATCCCCCCCCCCCATCAAATTTTTCAGCCAAACGGTCCTGTACATTTAAATAATTATCATGATTTTTATTATTGCATTATTTGCTGACAAAAATGATTTCTTAGCTACGTTGTAACTATTTGCGAAAATTTGCAGAAAATTCATTACAGTGTAAAATTTAAACTAATGAAATCCTGATTGATGAATGATCAAATTGAATTAATGACTTGTAACATCTCCTTATAACTTTCCAACGCTCAGTATTTTTATTTTTGTGTAAGAGATAATGGAAAAATGATCAATTGGAGCCAACAGTGTAATTTTTCTCCATATTTATTTCATGTCTATTTCACGGTATTGATCAATATTTCGACCCCTACCAGGTATTCATCAGGATCATCATCAACCTACCTCATAAAATACAAGCCAACTTCCACAAAAATCTGAGTCAAGAAGGGAAATTCGTCGAATTGCATCACAATTATATACATGACATTTGTCCTCGTTAAAAAACTTCATTACAAAATTGTTTCAGTGTGAATTAATGACTTAATTTTGATAATTACATGTTACTTACGTTTCCTTTTGTGTCCTCGATGACCATCAAAATCGGGCTCTCGATATTGGCCATTTTTCGGTAAAGACTGCTCAAGCTGTAGCCATGTTGGCTGGTGCTGAAAACTAGGGTCCAATGGTAGCCTACGGCCCTCGCTGGCAAGTGTTTGCATATTTGCGCTCTGTGCTCCTCAGTAAATATTTCCGTGGTCCCAATCAATTCGGGGATCACAATTTCCGCGTCCAGTGAGCTATTTGTGTATAATGCCCTCATCATCTCATCGCCCACAGACAGCGCCTGAAAAATTTCACTCGTTAAATTACAGCGCTACTTGACAACGATTTCGCGATCCATGAGTTGGAGAACACGTATAAATGGTTCTAAAACACAAGTTTTCTAGTGATTATCGAGGTTTTAAGCTGATACGAAACTTCGATGGATTCGCAACTTTGAAAATTTCGGACAAGTAGAAATTAAGACTATTTATTGCATGAAAATTAAAAATTGGAGTTGAATATAAATACTTAGATTTGGAGAATAATTTACGAAAGTTTTTAAATTGTTTTGAATAGATGTGTTTTCTTTTTTAAAAACAAAATCAGAAATTTTCAATTGAAGTTCAGAATCCATGCGTGTTCCAGGAGATTAAGATAAATTGAAATTTTTTTTTATGTGGAATAGTTGGTTTTCTACATGGTAGGTATGCTATTGAGAAAAAAGAGTGTCCATTTTGACTACTACCTTTTTTGACTACTTTATGTAAAACTGAAGGATTAAAAATATTACAAGATACAGTGTTTTCTAATTTTTGGTGGACTAGGAGCAGAATAGTAGTTTTTTTTTTTTTTTTTTTTTTTTTCAAAAAATTCTAGAAATAAAAAAATTGAATAAAAAGTTGTAAACTTTTTCTAAACACACATATTTGTAAATGATTTTAATAATTCGCAACATGCATCTTACATTTTGGATAAAATAAAACAATGCAAATAACTTGTGAAATAATGTAATATTTTCAAGGCCACCGAGAGGAAATCGGGGCCTAGGATTAGAAAATTACGAGCCCATATATAGTAAAAAAAATTGTTCATTATTAAAAAAATTAGAGTTTTTCATTTCATAAAAAATCAATATATTTCATTGCTGATTTCATTGCTCAAATATTTGACAACTTTTTAAATAAAATGAAAATTTATACATTGAATAATGAAGTATAAAAAATACTGAATGAAGGGCTGGAAAATTACGAGACCCACAGAAATTTTTTTAAATAGTTTTATCCTGTTACAAATGAGTTTTTTTTGCTCTCTAAACAGCAAAATGGTAAAAAACGAGAGAAATGATATAAATATTACTTTTTTACATCAAAAATCAATTCCACCAATTGACTTCGTTTATCAACAAACATTTAAATGAAAATTTAGGAAGAAAATTTTAGGATCAAAGATTTTCAGGCCCTTTCAAAAATATAAATCGGGGAAACATTGCCTTTTTCCACCACCTTCTCAGTGGCCTTGAAAATTTCGGATGAAAGTTCAAATTATATAGCAAAACAACTATGAAACAAAACCAATAACGAAAAATCGAAATATCCTGGATTGTTTCGAGCTCAAGCAAAAAATATGTATAAACAGATTTTTTCCCGTAAATGCCAGAAATGGCCCAAAAAATGTGTGGTACATTCAGGTGTAAGAAATTAGTGTTTTAGTGTCTTCAAGGTGCCTGCAAATTTTTTTCAAAAAAGTCCTCTTTCGTAAATTTATCAAATATATCAGAAATACAAAAAAAGGCACCAAGAAGTAACACCTGAAATTCAGGAGACATAAATTTATGGAAAGTCTAAGGTGCAAAAACGAACTGTTCTAAACAATTCTAAGTCTAAAACTAAATCTAAATAAACCATGTTTCTAGGTGCTTATGTTTATTGACAGTATTTTTTCGTGAAAGTGTAGTGTCAGAATGTTTGTTGAAATTATGAGTATTAGTATATAATGACAAAATGTGCGATCTGATAAAATTACCTTTTCTTTTAACCTAGATTAATTGTTTTCTTCCATATAATTTTTAATAAGATTCAGATTCATCATCATTCAGAATTTTGCTTGATAATTTTTTATAAAAAGTTCATAGATGTAACTTTAATTTATAAAAAAACTTACTCCTCGATAATCCATTTTCCAAACTTATGAAAAAATTCTTTTCTTTTGTCATTCTTTCCATTTTACAGTTTTTCATTAAACTAAGAAAAAGCCTCAAACGAAAAATTCAACATTGAACAAAAATTTATAATATGTATGTCCCTAAAATTTCAGTCTAAGTTACATATAAATAACTACTTTTCATGAAAGCAGAATTTCTGCCAACAAACTTATCGTTGGTCCAAATCCCGATTGCGTCATATCGCACGTAATTATAAATATTCCACGCCGTGTTATTGTTTACCGTTCACTCATTGAACGAGGGCAGCGGCGAGTTTATGAAAAACTCGAGGAATCAATTCAGCGCTCGTCAACGATTTAATTTCCCGGGAAATGTCGCGCGCTTTTCCGATTTTCGCTCGTGTCGTGTTTTCGACACGAGGAAAAAAAGTAAATTGTCGTAATTTTGAAAATTTTTTTAGATAATCAAAATTTCGTTCTATGAGGTTTCGAAGAATTCATTAATGAAGATTTTTGAGAATTATTTTTGTCTATCAAAACGTTCATTGCATTTTATTTTTGTGGTTAAGGGTTCAGAAACTTATACGTGAAAAAAATCTGAATAGATTCTTGTTTTTCAATAAATTTTTTGTGACAGCGATTGACATTTCTCAGGAAGTGTTTTATTTTTCGTTACTTTTACGAGTTACATGAATCATAAGAAGGTTTGATATGAAAAAGTTATTTTTCGTAATTTTTCGAATTTTTTAAAGACGATAAAAAATTTCGTTCCATGAGGTTTCGAAGAATTCATTCATGAAGATTTTTGACAATGATTTTTGTTTATCAAAACGTTCATTGCATTTTCTTTTCTCAGTAAGGATTCGGTTTTCGATTTGTGCAAACAACGAAAATCTCCGGAAAATCCGAATCGATCCTTGTTTTTCAATCAATCTTCGGAACCGAGGCCGCGCGCTGATGCCAGCTGGCCCTGTACTCGATTACAACTTTTACGGCAGAGCGCGGAATTATTATGCGAATCCTGAGATAAACAAATTCTATTTATAACTCGTTTGTCGTTTTCCGTTTTTTGTTTCGGTAATTGAACTCTACCTGCAACAACGCGAGATTCTTGAATCATCTCATCAGGTACGTCGCGACTTGGGGAAAAGTGACAACTGTCAGAATTCAAACAAAGAATATAGATGAAAAAATTTGTAAGCAAACTTAAAATTTAATATTATGAACGCTATGAACGCATATGCGTATTTTGGGATATTTTTCTGAGGCTAGGAAAAATGTTATTTAATGACAGAGTCCTTATACAAACCCATGAATTTCGGTTTGACAGGCTGGTCTCTGTTATTGTATAATTTTTTTTCTAAGCTTGAGAAAAATCTTCGAAAATGTAAGAAGATGCGTTAGGTTTGTCTTAGCAAATCTTTGAAATTTCGTGCAATTCTGAGACAGTTTGATTCTATGATAGTAACATCGTGAGACAAAGTAATAGTCAATGGTTTTTTGCTAATGGAAATCAATATTTTCATCGGCTTCCATTGGCGAAGATCCATTGTCAACTTGTCATTTTTCTTAAGAAAAATCTATGAAAAATTCGGGAATTTTACAAGAGTTTATATATACAAAAAGAAAAAAAAAATACAGAATTAATACCTGTAATATTAGCACGCTGTAAACGTAAATATAATTGTCTCGAAAATCTATAAAAATACTGAAAATTAGTAAAAGTAAGTAACTTGAAGCATTATATTTTAGATATATATGTTGAAAGTCGAAATACACACAAATGAGATAATTTTAAACATTTTACTAGTCTTTAAGAAATATGAAACAAATTTGAATTACACGAAAGCTATGAAATATTTTAAATTGATGGAGATACTGAATTCTAAAACATCATTAAAAATATTGAAAATGTATGAAATACCGAATTTTAGAGTATTTTATTATAGAAATTCAAATCGTGACTCATGAAGATTTAATAAGTTCATAAAATACCATGAAATTCCTAAAAATGTTAAAAATACTAAATAATTTGAGAAATACTTACAATATTTAGTCTTCACATACTCCAAATTTATATAGACGTAGATGATTAAAATTATGAAAACAGATTAAAATTATTAAACAGATTAAAATATCTGTTTAAATACTAGAAATATTTTAAATCACGTATCTTAGAACCTTAGGCCATTAAAATTCATCTAGCAATTATTAATATTTTAAGAAAACTTTGAAAATGTCATAAGATCTTACAGAATTTTAAGAATACTATTTAAAAATACGAAAAATACTAAAGATACTAGTAGTTTACAAAATACAAAATAATTTTCTAAAACATCTCTAAAACTTTAAATCGCAGAGCATCAAATTCTATAAATCAACATGAAGATCTACACAAATAAGAGATGATTTTCAAATGATTTTCAAAATTGCATTAATATCAAAGACATAAATACTGAGATATTTCAAAAATAGGATATTAAGATTTCACAATGCTACAATAAATATACAATAATGCACTTTAATAAATACTTATATAATATTAATCATTTTGACATTTGAATTTGTTCCCCCGAGGAAAAATTTCTTTCCAACATCCCTGCATATCATTATAGGAAACAATTGTGTCCTCTTTTTGTTTCGTGTCGGAATCACTATCATCGGAAAAGTGTAAAATCACGATCTCATCGCACGTGTGTTCCAATAATTAAATCACGGTAATGATTTATCAGCGCGAGGAAAAAAAAGTGTCAGGGGAACGTCAATAACAAGTGGAAAAACGTTGAGTGCCGGCGAGTGGGAAATCGCAATATAAACGGTTTATCTCGTTCAAAAGGATCAATGATTTGCATAAATGATTGGCAAGAATGTTGGAAAGCAGTTTTTAATATCCTTGGGGGGGGGACAATTCGTTTGTTTGAATTTTCAGGTGAAATAAAAATTGAATGTCGTTGCAGTACGAGATTTTGGATATCAATGGAAAATCATCCTTTTATCAAGAATTTTTTTTTGCTGATAACCTTTTTTAAGTTCGACTTTACAGTTCTTTCTGAAGTAAAGAGTTGCAAAAAAACTGTTTGTAATTGTTGAGAGTTTCGTGCATATTTTTTGAATTTTTTTACAGCTTCATTTTCCTAATGTTTAAAAAGTTAAAATGAAATTCTCTTTTAATTCCTTATTTCTACCAAATTCAATTTCTAATTTCTATTCAAATCCACTACTCAAAAAATTAAATCATCGAGAAATCCAAGAATTTGCAAAAAACGCTAACCATTCGTTCTCGACGTGCGAACGAAAGAAAAATTATGCGCGATAACCCGTGATAACACGACGAAAGATTATTTTTACGCGGTTCGTGAGGTTATCACATTTTCCAGAAAGAAAATTATTTTCACGCGGAAGACGAGTGCTTTTCCTTCAAACGCGTGATCTCTCTATTTTCGCATAAGTGGAAAAATCGGTGACTTTTCTCATCCAGGGCGATCAATTTATTCTGCTTTCCTTACAATTTATCATTTCATGATTTGTTGAATAATCGGCTAATTCTACATGTATTTCCGTGATAAGAGGAGCAGCGAATTATGTTTTCATTTTTTCGATTGTTTTTGCAATGCTCGACTGGCATGTTTGAAGAAACGATAATCGTTACGTTATCACTGTTTGGGATGTGTTTTTGCAGTGCACGCGTTATCGGTAATCGCCACCAGCTAACATGATAAGAGTTGACATCTAAGGTTTGGTTAGTGTTAAATTTGAGGTAATTGGTAAATTTGGTAAAGGTCCCAAACTTTCAGTTTTTAAATGATTTTCAGATATTCTTTGAAATCCTAATAATTCATCATTCATGGGAAAAATTTTGTTCTATTCAGAAAACTGTTCTTGATGTTCTTCTTAAAATACTTGCGCAATCGTCAATTTTATTCACGCCCATTCATGTTTTTTGCGAGTCGAAAAAAAATCACGTACCATCATTACATGTATACTTTGACCCAATCACTATTATCATTTGACTCAAACCTTGTCGAGCCAAAGAAAAAACGTTGACGTTGTTAAACGGTTTTTTTCCTATTATTAGTTTCCTTTTGACAATTCATCTGCCGTGTTTAAACTTTTGTGATAAGAATTCTTTTCGCAATATCGCTGTTGATGAATTGTGACCTCTAAATTTCGAGACAGTGTTACACAAATAATGTAAGGTAACGTAAATTTTTATCTTAGAAATAATACCATACATAATATTATTCCAATTCTTTTATTGAAACTTTCTTTGAGTTTTAAAAAATATTTCAAACTTCAGAGTATGTTGTCAAATTTCTGAAACTTATTTTAAACTTGTCCTAATGAAACAAAAAACATTTAATTGGAAATTTTTTTTATGAGAAAATGTTGTGGTTGTCAAAACCTTGTAAAAATACAGAATTATTATCATTAACATCATTTCTAATTTCTCAAAACTTTTTTAACGAATGTTATGCATCCAAACGTGTTAAGTCAAATATTTTTTCCATCTACTTTATCTCAATTTTCATCGAGTGATAATGCAATGTTTATAAAAAAGTCTCGTAAGATAATAATTTCATTCTTGCGTTGAGTCTCGTGAGATGCTCGAGAAGATTGTTTATGGAAATGTTTACAGCTGAGAGAGAAAACTAAAAGAGCTATTGTCTTGGTGACACGATGAATTAATCCTTTGGGGCGCGTTGCGGGCTCACTTGTCTTTACATAACAATTTTCTTTGTCACAGAATAATGAAAAAAATCCAGATCAGTGGTTATTTCCATCATTTTTGCAAACAATGACCGATTCTCGATTAGAAATGCATTATTTTTGAATTATAAGTGAGTTATCAAAAATATTACTTGCTTTTCAAGAATTAAGAATTCAAAAAGGAAAAAGCTATATATATTTGGATTATTAATAAATTTACACAGAATAAATCCTACAGTCATTTGATGAAGCTTTTTTTAAATTTGTTTTGTAACAAAAAATGTACTTTGAAAAGTATGTATATCATGTAAATTTTTTTCAGTTACTTTTAAAAAAAAGTCTAGGTGAAAATTGTTATGCTACCCTGAAATTGTTTTAAAAATCATCAATAAATTCTCTTAATCCTCTGATAACCTCACTTCACCCTTTCAAAATCGCAAAAAATGTGTCAGAAACGAGCTTTATAGTAAAATTTTAAGCTATTGTTCTCCAGTAATAAGAAAATACCTTCATATTCCAGGCAGACAATTTCCGCTCTATTTTTCCTCGTCATCCCAGGTCGCTTTGAAATTAATTTTCGCGAAACACGGATTTCCCAGCTTCATTGCAATAATAAAACGTTCTCGGATAGGTATGTGCGTGACGCCCGGAATTCAAATTAGGCGTTTGTTTACATTCCCTGATCCAAATTCATAATATTCTTGGAGAATTTTGCACGAACGTACGTGCGATGTCGGGTTTCCCATCAGAAATGCAAATTAATTCAAACCCGGCGCAAATTAACTCTAGGTCAGTAATAATGAAGTGAAGTATAGGAAACGTGGCGATAAGCGACGGACAAATTTGCCCGTTAATACGGGATTTTCTGACGCTCTGTGAATTCCTGAGTTTAGAGGATTATTTTATCATCGAGGAGTCACTTCAAAAAGCTACATCTCATGAAGGAATTGTTAGGAACGTTCCAAAAACATTTCTTATCTATAAAAACTCGTGATTTTGTACAAAGAAAAGTTGGAACTTGGAGTTTTGATAACTGAGAGTTCAGAGTTCTGTTATCAATTGTTCAATCTGCGAGTTCAAAGAATTCATAAATTATGCAACGTTATGAAAACAAGTAGGGAAGTCTGAAAGACGTCTCAAAATTTTACCTTGATCTTTGAAGAAATTAGTAGTGATCTACAAAAATGTGAAAAATGGAAACATCCATCCAAAAAAAATTGCTATCATGTTAATTAAGAACAGATTAAATTACAAAAAAAAATTGAAATCGCGTTTCTATAGTAGCATCAAACTACGTCATGTTTACATTTTACTGTATAACAGAAAAACCAAGTTAAATTTTTGTAAAATCGATCGTTTTTAAAAAAATTTCGTGGTTTTAAATAGTATCAGCGTCTCGATAAGTTTGCTCGCACTCTTTCGAAAGCGCCTTTGTCGCCAAGGAGACAATAGAAATTAACTTCCGCGTGTAAGTACGAATTGCGATTCGCAATTAGATTTAGGATTGAAACGCGCAACCGAATGTAAATTCAACGTGGCATAATTACGAAGCCGCTATCACGAACTCGAAGGTTGCCCGAGGTATTCAATATTTCGTCTCCAAATATTTGAATAGTCACTATTAATAGAAATTATCTATCGCTCACCGTGAAGATTGATTTTGTCGAATCTATAAATTTCCCCTGTTTGTGTTGAATGTTATTGGCTTTTCTGTGAATCACATTTTTATCGATTTCGCATCGATTGAATCTGTCTAATGATAAATATATCGCACGAATCCAGTTTTTTTATGATAAAAATTTAGTTAAGAATAGATTTAAAAAAAAGCAAGTAAGAGACAGGGCTGTAGAGAGAAAATGAAGGACCAGGGATGCAAAATTGTGATTCCATATATATATGTAAAAAAAAAAAAACAAATGTGAAGGATCTTTGTTTCTGAAAAACAGCTATTGTATAGGAATATTTTACAAATTTTTCTATGGAACAGTTATTAATGGAGTGATTAATAATAACAAAAAATGATCAATGATGGAATAAAAAATGACAGGTCGATATACAGAAATCAAAAATTTTTTATTATAAAAAATTCAAAATGGTTTAGTTATATGATAATGAATAAAGTGATTATCATTGAGTATAAAATTACGAATAAAGGGCTGAAGGATTGAGAGTCCATATACAGAGACGAAAATTTTTTATCAAAAATGAATATAAAGGTTCTTTTTTTCTAAAGTAATAATGCAATTTCAGATATAAAGGCTTAAAAATTTAACTTATTTTTAAATATGATTGTAAATGATAGAGTTGCTGGTTAAAAGTAAAAAATGAAGGAGGGCTAAAAAATTACGGTATCTTACACAGAAACAAGAAATTTTCTTCCTCGAAATATTAGAATCTCTTCATCATATTTAACGAATTTTTCTACAAACGACAACTTAAAAACAGATTGACTGCAAGTGAAAAAAAAAATGAATGGAGAACTGGAAAATCACATACAGAAATAAAAATTTGTAGCATAAAAAAAAATTATTGATACTTCCAAATTCATGGACCAAACATTTACCTTATTTTCCATGAAATGATAATTGATAGAGTGATTGATAATGAGTTAAAAATTATAATTGAAGGACTAAAAAATTATGAATCCTTAAGCAAAAATAGAAAATTTTCATCAATAAAAAATACAAAGTGCTCTTTTTTCTAAAAATATATATGTATCTTACTGTTGACTTGATTGCTCAAATATTTGTCAAACTTTTCGAAAGAATGACAATTGAGAGTGATAGACGATAAGAAAAAAATGATGAACGAAGGCGCTTAGCGCGATGGCATATTTTAACATTATTCACATTTAATGAGCTTGTTATTTTTTGCAGCCATTTAGTAAAACATCAATTTTTCCTTATCACAAGTCAGTTTTTCTTGTTTTGTGGGAGGAAAAAAATCAATGACGTGAAAAATAATGTAATTTTTAGTCTCATGCACAAAAAATAAATTATCTCGAGAAGAGTTCGTTCATATTTATAAAGTTGAAAAAAAAAAAAGAAAAATTGTTTCGAAAATTAGGATTTTTGGGGTTTTCCCATTCTCCATTTTTCATTCTCTTTTCGGCAGCCCTGATAAAAGATATGTCAACAAACATTTTTTTTTTCAATTTTTTTTGTTAATTGTTATTCATGTGAGATGATTATCTCTCCAAACGTTGCAAAATATAGTATTCAGATAATCGTAAACTAAAAAAACGAATAATTCAAGGAATGGGCGACATTAAAATATTTTCTAAAATTCAATTATAATCCTAGAATATCTTCAACATTCTCGTAAATAATTTCAGATATGGAATTTCATTTTGAGTCCAAGAAACCGAGAAAACACTTATCTATCAATAGTATTCTGTCAAATAAAAACAACTCTCATTTATTTTGAAGACTACAAACATAGCCAAATTCATCTAAACTAAGCATCAAAGAATAATTCAAAGAAAAAGACTTTAAACAATCTTTACGGAGAGAATGTTCAAATAAATTTCATAAAAATTTAAAATACATCAGCGTACAAAAAAAATAAAAAAATAAAACGAGAAAATTCAGAGTTTACCGTAAATATTCTAGACGCATGACATATAACGTACGTGATAGTCGGTTGAAAATTCATTTTTCCCCTTTGCCAAACTAAAAATGCCTATAGGAAAAGAGGGGAAACTTTTTCTGGCCAAAAATTGAAATAGTTTTTGTTTTTGAAATTTATTTCCTGGAGTTTAAACTACCGAACACCGTATCGTGCAGCACGCGTTTTGACACTGAATCGATTTTACTTGAAAAATCAAATTGGAAATAAAAGCAAGCTAGGTAAGTACAGTAAATTTGGTATCATCGAATATATTATTGATAGTTTTTTTATAGAGTTAGGTCTAAAATGTGGAAAAAAACAATTAAATTGTGAATTTCAAAATTGATTCCAACTTACTCTTAGCAGACCATTCAAATTCTAATATATTTAAAAAAAGGATGATTCATTATTGTAACGTGCATAAATGTAATGGTGTCACATTTTGTGTGCAACAATCAGCTGTTACAGAATCTTCACAGCAAAAATCGAGAATATTTTTCAGATTTTTACTTTTAGCTCATAATTGCTCATACATAGATAAAATAAAATTCAACACAATTCAGTCGATATGCAACTTGTTCGTAGCAAAAAATTTGGTAATCTAGGTGAATTCACAGATATTGTGTTTTATCTTATTTCGCATGCGTGGTGAAAAATTTTTGATTTACGAAAAATTTTGGGTCGCAAATGTATTTAGGTTATATATGATTTCATTACATTAGGTGAAAATTTTACGTAATATCGAGTAGTGCAAAAAACAATATCTGCGAATCCACATTCACAATTGGAAATTTGACGACTTACATTATCGTGTTTGTCTCGCTCAAATTTAAAAAAATTGAAAAAAGCCCGTAGCGAACGTAATTTGGTTGAAAACGTGAAATACTCCATTTGCTTTTATAACTGAGCTTCGTTTTTTGATTCCAAAATGTACAAAGTATTGAACAAAAAGACGACACTAATGAAGATACTTAGAAAACGACGTGGAAAATTCGTATATAATGTTCATAAGCTAACTCATTGTAGCTGATAAACTTGAATCGTACAAACTGATTGATTATTGACTACTTAAGTACTTTTTTTTAAATATTTTGTAATTTCTTTTCAACAATGAGTGTCGTAAACTTCATAGTTTGGAAAAACGGTAAGATCCAAAAGAAAAAATGGAAGAAAAAAAGAAAACGTTTTTGATCGCAATTTCACTAATAGCAATAGTTTACACATTTTTCGATCATGGCGATTACTTCGAGAAAAAAAAAGTTTTTAAGACTAATTTAGATTCACTGAGTACGTAATCAATTGTCATTTCTGTTAAGAAGCATCATCAATATATGAGAAAAAAAAGTATTTTTCAGCTCTTTTTCAACTAATGCCAGAAATATTAAGAACGATTGTTTTTATTACCAGAAAATATATATAATTCGAAAGATATGCTTGTTAACTTTACGACGATATACTTTTTTTGTGAATCAAAATTCATAATGTTTTGAAAGTCGAAAAAAGTGCATAAATAAACATGGGCAATATTCATTATAGGTCAAAAAATGCATTTTTTCATCTTTGGTGCCTGTAACTTATAAACTACTATTTCAATTGACATACATCATCGTAAAGCTAACAAGTGTACCTTCCGAATGATTTATATTTCATGTAAACAAAAGAAAAATCAAGTTTTTGGTATATTTTATTTCATTAGAAAGTTGAAACTATTGTGATTGTTTTTTAAAACTTATCACTGTAATAGCTTTAAGTCTTAAAAATGACTCTTATTGAATTGAAACGTTGACAACAATAGATTGAAGGGAAGTTGATTTTCTGTTATTCTACATTAATCCAGTATTTTAATGTTACTAAAAGTCATGTTTCATTTATAACAATGACATGAAAAAATAAATCATGCAATCATAAAGTTCTGAAAATTTTTTATTGGAAAAATTCAATCAAAAATCCTAGAAAAATGTATTAAATATTATTAAAACTTGAAAATCCTCCTGGATTTACTACCTTCCTCTGATCTAACATCGACATTCCGTCAAGTAAAAACAACTCTCGTCTATTTCGAATACCACAAACATACCGCCCAACTAAATTTAGACCCAAGGAAAGCTTCATGAAAACCATATCCCAGAAACTCTAAATAATTCCTCCATCACTCTAAAAAGAACCCAAAACCCTCAATAAAAAAAACAACAAATTTCATTTACCGAAAGCATGTCAGACGTATGGATCAAGACATAAGTCAAGGTTGAAGCAGTCGCCATTTTCCCCATCCTCGAACGAACAGAATTTAGGAAAAGTCGGGAAATATTTTTCCAGCGAAAGAACGTGACAGTAACTTTTTTCTCGAAATGTGTTTTTTCGGAGCCAAAACGGGTGTAACTGTTTCGTGAAACGCGCACTTCGACACTGACTTCGGATTGCTTTCGAATGCCAGCATCCGAGAAAAACCCATTGAAAATAAAAGTACAACGCCTGTTTCGGATCACAAGCTTTTCAACAAAAATGTTGTGCCTTGCGAAATAGCGCCTTTCTCCCGTATGTTTCCGTCTCTTTTCGGGACGTGTGTTTTTACTCTTCTCTCGTGCGTCATTCGCGCCTTGCACCAAACCAAGATCAAGGGACTTGGCCGGCCTCGGGGATGACGGATTTCGAGACCCGAAACATGTACATGGTAGTTTTTTCAAACAGGATTATCCTGGCGCCAGGTTATTTGCGGACGAAGGTGAACTGTAATTGCGCGAGTTTTTGGTGGTTTTTTTTTAAGGAGAGGGTTGGGTCGATGAAAAAAGTGTTTTATTTTTGGAACTTGAATCACCGTATTTCAAGAATTAGTTCCTGAATTTTGAGGGTGAAGAGGAGGGAGAAATTGAGTAAAAAACTATTGTCAAAATGTTGTAGGAGTAGGAACGCGCAGAATTGTTCAATTATAAATTATAAATGTCTCATGATTCTTGAGGGTAGATTTTATTAACGCAAGATTTTTTGATTTTTTGATTTCAATGTATACTGACTAGTTTTCTGAGTTTCTACATAATCTGCTTTGAAAAAGAATTTAACGCATTCAACGAAAATATTTTAACACACAGTAAGTACACCGTTAAAAAAGTTTGGTAAATTTTCCACAAAAGTATTGGAAGTTTTCGACCCATATTCAGTATGGGATTTTTCCCATAAAAAAATCTGGAAAATATTCCATGCGCTATGGAGATTCTTTCATAGATTATAGGAAAATTTTCATATTCATGGAAAAATTGCCATAATACATAGAAAATTTTCTAGATTTGTTTATGGGAAAAATCTCATACAGAATATGGGTTGAAAACTTCCAATACTTTTATGGAAAATTTATCGAATTTTACTTAACAGTGTATGTAAAAACTACTGTAAAAACCAAGGATTCTTCAGATATTGCATGTAACAAATGAAAACCAAAAAAAAAAAAAATGTTTATAAAATTTTTGAGCCCATAGGGTTGTGTATTGGGTTGATTTTGACAAGAAACCGAATTTTTCATTCACATTATTTTCCCTAGAAGAAATTCTTGCAAAAATCCTCAAAAATTCACGAAGTTAGTCTCAATTTTGCTATCATTCAGAAACTTTTTGTAAATTTTCAGTCGTGATCAAACAATAAGAGTCTTATACAATTTAACTCCTAATCCCTCTTTTTTCAATTTTTATATTCCATAAAAAAAATAGCCTATGAAAAAACTCAGATATAAAAAAAAGTTTTACTTAAAATGGGGTAAAATCAGAAAAAACTAAAATTAATCAGAGAATTAATACAGCTTCACAAAAAACATTCATATATTTGATATACCCACTCGAAGTTCTCATAAAACATGTAGGGATTTCGAATTTTCGTGAATTTTCAAGAGTTTAAAATATTCGTTGCAAGTGATAAAAATTAAAAATCCCATTTTACATCATTTCTATAATTTAATAAGGCTGCCTCAATCAGACATTTTTCATAAAGTAAAATTCTCATGATTCCGAAATTTAAGCAAAAAATGTGTGGTATTCAAGTTCATATCAAAAATTAAAAACATTCAATCAAATAACAAAAAAAAAAAGAAAAAAAAGAAAAAAAAAAACAAATAGCAATTTGAAATATTCGTCTATAAAAATATTCATCTGTGTATTTTATAAGGTAAATTGTTCACATTTAAGTCTTTGGTCACACAGTTCTCCGTATGTTACAAGAATAGTACAACTGCAGAAATATTAAATACAAACTTTCAAATATTTATAGTCTTATTAAAACTATGTAGGGTAACTAAATGAAGTTTTTCGCTATTCTGAGTGTGACTAAAAAAAATTTTTTTCTATTACAGGAATTTATATTGGCCTTAATCTTCATACTCAGCTAAGTGTTATTATTTTTCTTTTAAATAACTATTTGGAAAGGCCAGACCCTACGAAGTGAAGTTATATCGATTCCACAACTCGAAATGGCTTCATACACTAATCTCGAACGAGAAAAAGAGCTTTCATTTTTTCATAACCCTCCAAGCTCTCTCTCAGGAAATCAGCAAAACTTAAGATTCCAAAATCATCGGTTTCTTAAACAAAAAGTATAATGGCCATACCTAATGTTTTATGTAGCTACCTAATATACGTAAGTCCAAAAACTTTTTTACGGCAGTGTACCTAATTTAGAATATTCCAAGAGTAAAAACACTTTTCATTTTTCTAGTTGGCACAAGCTCCTTGGAATACCTTCATTACAGAACTACATATATATTTAGCGACTTTTGCACGTCTGACAATGAAACTTAACGTAATTTGGAACGCAATTTCAAACAGCCGACCTTTCTCGAAGGTCCGAGATTAATGTTAATAAACAACAACGAGCGAATTAACGGACAATGGAAAAATGGAAGAGCTACTTGCGTAACCTCGTTGAAATCTTCAGATGAATTCCGCGAGATTTCGCTTCGGGATCGCTGTTGCGAAAAGCCCTTTCAGGGAGATCAGACAGAGCTCGAAAAGTGCGAACGCGTTATTGAGAAGTGTCAAGGGAAGAAACTCGGTTTTACAATGAAATGCAATTTCATTTCGTCGTGAAAATCGACAACGCTTCCGGTATTAGGTTTAATATGGCGATTTCACGGGGAAAATATCCCTCTCGCGATGGACATCGCCTGAGCGAATTTTCGATTCAATCTTCGTCTTCAAAATTTAGAGGATGTTTGAAAAAAAAATAAAAGGACCATTCACAAAACAAAGGAAACTCAAAAAAATTTGACTTCCTCAAATTAAAATGAGTTTGTAGCTATAAGACTGCAAAATTTGTGAATTGAAAATGTTTGAAAATCTTGGGAAAAGTTTCATCAAATTCTTATAATAGTAGCATAAAATACACTTCGTTTCATAATTGTGTTAACTGTAGAGTATCAATCAGTCGACTAAAATAACTTCTATTTAATCAGTATTTTCAGCAATCACTGCATTCTCTAAATGTAAAAACTGGATGCGTAAACTGCTCGAAACGTCGTAAGTCCCGGAAATGAGAAAGTTGTTTTTTATCTCGCAAAACAAAACTTGAACAGTTTCTGGCTGTAAATAAAGATGCACGAAACGAATCATCGCTCAAGAAAATCCCGGTGGTTTATATTTATCTCTCTTTGTGCTGTTTTAAATGGCTTCAATCGCGGGTACTTTTTAATGAATCATTGTGAAAATGTTGAGCAGGGCTTATTTGCAAACAGAAAATGACGACACGGTTTTACTGCATTTTAAATATATTGAATTTATGTTTACTTGTTAAGAGTAGTTTTATCATTGATTTTTTCATTGAATGTACAAGTTTTTTCAAAAACTGTTTCTTAAAATTTTCTATCAAAATATTTGTTTTTAAATACATCGATAGTTATTGAAATAGGTGTAAATTTGAATATACATACGACAAGAATATCTGTATTGACATAATTTTTTATTCATATTATGCTAATTTTTCATAACGATTTATTTTGGATGAGTAAGTAATTTTTAATGATATTCAGAAGATCGTTGATAAAACTATGTCACGAACGAAAAATAAAATACTAAGAACGCATCAACACATTTCACATCTTATCATTTTTTTTCTGATACTAAACGTTTTTTGTTTGTATTTTTAAGCATTTTTTTCAAAGTTAAATTAATTGTAAGACAAAGGTAAGTATATGGTTATTTATGTAGATAATAGAGTAAGCACATTTGTAAGGAAAAAAAAATTTCAAAGTGCCATTGCGATTGTCACGTAATTTAAAAACGCATATATATTTCGGTTCTAGATTATTGAGCATTTCGTAACGCGTGACTCAAAAGAAAGGAATTCGCGGTTCAACATCAGCGGTGAAATACTTTATCGAATATTTTAAAATCGAGAGAATGTAAATACTTCGGTTTTTTAAACTTTTTTTTATATGAAAATGCATTTTGTGCAGTATTTGGATTCTGAAATCGTCAGTAAGGCGATATAATTTTTTTTTTTTTTAAGGAGCAAATTAGAGAGATCTTCGTCAATATTAAGTAGATCAATGAAATTCATAAAAACTTATTTGATTTTAAATTTTCGACTACCAAGAAATTTCGATAAATACATCTTCTCAATTCACTGAAGAGTCAACATAATTCCATTTTCAAAAAAATTCTGCATTCAAAGTCATCAATAAAATTTGGTTATATTGAAAATTCTCAGAACACAAACAGAATCGAATCCGAAACTGCAAAACAGCTTCAATAAAATGAAACAGTAAAATAAAGAATTTTTAATAAAATTTATCAGAAAACGAAATCAACGCTATCCAATCGAATTTCATTAGCCAAATTGACTTGGTAAAAAAACAGAAAGAAGCCGTGAAACAAGATTCACTTTCAGCATTTCTATGGTCGCACGTTCAATTACTGCATGAGTCCGTGACAAAAAAAAAATACCTCGAACTAATTGAAGTAACATTTCTACGTAACAGATGCAAATGTCCGGAAAATTTACATTGAAAAAATTTATCCCAGTTTAATGTACAACAATGTTTTTTTATACCCCAATTTTTATTGAATCAAACAAAATTCGTCAATTTTTCGATTCGAAATTAGAAAAGAAATAGTAATGTGTTTTTTTTTGGCGCTGGGAATTTGTTACAATCTGTATATCTCAATCTCTATATGGTTATGAAATCAATGAACGGCCCCAATGAAAATAATTCATCTTTTTCAGTTACATTTACTAAACATTTTTCTCAGTTCAGTTCTCTCATTTTTCAAAAATATTTCATAAGACTAAAAGTGCATCCAAACCGGTTTTTTTTAAATTCAATCGTGTCGCAATCTATGATGTTTTCGTCATTGGCAAAATACCGCTTTGATACGCAAATTTCGCTCGAACCATTTTATATATAATTGCTCGTGAATGACGTAACATGTATAATAAACGTGCGTTCAAAAATATCGTCAGCCCAAACGATGATCCGCGTTACGAAACATGCTATCGAAAAGACAAATACACGTGCTAGTATTTTCTCAACTGTCCTCGCTACTTTCATTGCCTTTCCATATTTGCATTTTTGCAGAAAAAAGTTAAGGAAAAAATGCACGAAAACGATGATTGTTTAACCTATTCGATCATCGCTGTTTTTGACTCATCGAAATTCAGTGTACGATTGCTTATCGATAATGATTTGGCTCACAAGTCGATTCGGGTATAAACCTAAAGAAGTTGTTAATTCTTTTGACAAGGTGTTTTTACAAGAAAATTAAAATGGAGGCACATGATTGGGTCTCTTTTAATCGAATAAATAAGTGTTTATTTATTAAATAATAAACCGTTCTTATTGGACTCGTTTCAGAGTTAGTAACAATTTGTTTGGCAAGATGGACGTTAGACTAATTATTATTCACACAAACATCAATATTCAAAGGATTGAAATATTGCCAATGGAATCGTCAGCGTTGCCACTTACATTTTGTAATCAACGAATTCCGACAAATGGCTTTTTAAAATACCTTGATTTTTTGCATGAGATATTGGAAAATCGTGCATGAATTATTGGTGTTTATAGTTAGTAAAACGTGTTGAATAACAAACATTATTTTTTTAACCTAGTTCAAGGGTATACGCAGAAAAAATGTTTGGGTTTGTAATATATGTGTGTCTTTGATACTCCCGATTTTCGGTTTTTTAACTTTCAACTTTTTCAAACACGGATTTTCTTCGTTCTCAATCTAAATGCTTTTCATTTAATATTCAAAAGTCTCATACCTTTCTATTTTGATTGTTTTGAATCCCGAGAAATTCGTGATTTCGAGTTTCTTAATTTTCGATATTTATGGGTCGGAAATTCGCCAAGTGGTCACTCGATTTTCACGATGTCACCAAAATTACAATTTTTTTAGTAGATTAGTAGTCTTTGACAACCTGTACATAGTCCGGGGAGTAGTTTTTCAAAATTCAATTGTTTAGTTATTATTTTAGTAACTTTAAAAATGAGGCACTTTTTTTTCGTTAATTAGGTGTGCAAAAGATACTGACCCAAAGTACTCCAAATTTAAACGATATATGTAAAAGCCTCTATACTACAAAATAATTAATATTTTGTTTGAAAAAATTTTTTTTTTATAACTTTTTTATAAACAAATTGTTTTTTATTGATGTTCTCAATCGATTTAAAAAAAAAATTTTGTATATTTACGTTCCTGAAACATTTTTTATACAAAATCAGAAAAAAAATCTTTGGAATCATGCTCGAGTTGGAGCATGTGTTCAAGATTTGGTAGCGCAGCGAGCGAGTTTCGACGCTCCGCTGCGGCGACCGGTGCGTCGTACGTGTTATTTTATTCAATTTTATTGTACTGTTCTACAATTTAGTGATCATTCGTATTTTTTCTATCGTTCAGGCACCGCAGAACATTTCATCGCCCTTACTTTTGCAGTTTTCGTAATATTTTCATTGTTTGCAATAACTCTAAAATGGTCCATACTACTTCATGTTGCGATTAACACAACAACGAAATACCGCAAGTTTGTTACAAAGAATTTATTCAAAATCGCTCAAAAGTGTAACGAGAAATTGAAAAACTTTATCGGTCTACATATGTGTGATTCTTGTCGGAGGAAAGTGAACAGTGTTGCAAACACAACAAATAGTGCATCGGAAAAATTTTGCGTGTATGCAGATGTCGATGAACACTAGCAAGAAAAAGTTTACTACAAAGATAGTGAAAAATCAGATCCAACTTTTGAGTGTGAAGAAATAGATGATGTTTCGAAAGTGATGAAAAAAAGGTTTTGCAAGAACTAGGTATGCCAATAATCTAGAACAAAAGCTTTTCTCAGCTGTCTCAAAAACAACGTCACACTGTGAACAATACGATGAAAAATTGACTAATGATGAAGAGGGCAATAGTGAGGAACGAAAAAAGTTATAATTATGAAATAAGAAATGTTCTATTTAAACGAAAAGGAAGACAAGAAAAAATCAAAGTTTTGACCCTCTTCCACTAGACTGGACGAAAAAAAAAATGCGAAATTAACTGCAAGTATATACTTTTTTATTTCACTATCTAATTGTATTATACAATTTTATTATTCATTAATTTTTTTTTACATAATTTACTGATTAGCAAATGCGAACTTATATGTAGTGGTCCATTGGCTGAAAGATATGTTTTTCACGTAATGTTCTTCATAAAAGTCACTCGGTATATGAATTAATATTCATATACCGAGTGACATTGGTATATGAATTCGATAATGAAATACGAAAATTTGTAGTTGCAGTTCATTTCGCATTTTTTTTCGGTCGCCGCAGCGGAGCGTCGAAACTCGCTCGCTGCGCTACCAAATCTTGAACACATGCTCCAACTCGAGCATGATCCTAAAGATTTTTTTTCTGATTTTGTAAAAAAAACGTGTCAGGAACGTAAATATACAAAATTTTTTTTTTTAATCGATTGAGAACATCAATAAAAAACAATTTGTTTATAAAAAAGTTATAAAAAAAAATTTTTTTCAAACAAAATATTAATTATTTTGTAGTATAGAGGCTTTTACATATGTCGTTTAAATTTGGAGTACTTTGGGTCAGTATCTTTTGCACACCTATTTACGAAAAAAAATTGCCTCATTTTTAAAGTTACCAAAACAATAACTAAACAATTGAATTTTGAAAAACTACTCCCTGGACCATGTACAGGTTGTCAAGGACTACTAGTCTACTAAAAAAAATTGTAATTTTGGTGACATCGTGCAAATCGAGTGACCACTTGGCGAATTTCCGACCTATATCAAATTAATGTTATTTCAAGTTATGAGGTTTTAATAATAAAGTTTTTTTTTGCTCAAAAATTCACATATCCCAAGTTTTCGAATTTCTTAATTTTCCAAAACAGACTGATAATTTTTTTTCTCTTTTTAATGTAGATTTCAAAGTGGGTAACATTTTTGTCCCATCGAAATCCGAGATTTTTCTTTTCAATACGTGAATTCGTTATTTATATGTATCGATTGAAGAATTAAAATTCATCTATTTTTGAGTCACTGATCATCACCTATTTTTTTTACATTTTAGGACGTTTAGATTTTGATTTATGTTAGAATTACGGTATCTACATAAAATGACTGGAATGGGAATGTTTGTTATAAGTAAATCATTTGATTTTTAACCAAAAATCGTGTATTTTGTATTAAAAACTAATGTATGACTTTAATTATTCGTTTGTATTATTATTTTTATTACAAAATAATAATATTTCGGTTGAGAATCATTATTCGTCACAGATGGGAATTTCATACTTTTTTTCTCAGAATTATTATTTAATTTTTCAAGTTCAGATGTTGAAAATATCTAAAACTTTTACTATTGAGACATAATTTTTCTGTTTTTTCTATAAATAATTAGAACTTTTTGATATCAAATTTTACTTGTTACAAATTTTGGTGGTCAGGTTTGTTGCTGTTATCACTATAATATAACTTATCGAATCTTATATATCTTTGAAAATATGTTATTGTGAGAAATCACTTATTTTTTCAAAAGTGCTTAATTTTTTCAACGTTTTCCTATATTTTTATAATTTTTGTTACATTTAAAATTTTTATTATGTATTTAGAATTAACAAGGTCACAGTCAAATATTGAGATTCTTAAATTTGTCAACAATGAAAATTCATATCGAATTATAAAAAAGTAAAAAACTTGTAAGGCAAACTGTAGAATTTTTTGAGATTTCAGGTAGCGAATTGTTTCTTTTTTTAATTTAAGATCATTATTAGTAATACAGTATTCCAAAATTCATAATTTAAAAAAGGTAACATTGATATGTAAAGGTAATATTGATATTTAAATTCAAGTGATACGTGAAAATCTGATTTTGTACTTCAAGGGCAATCCATAAATTTTTAACACAAGTTAAAAGCAATTTTTAACAAAAGTGATAAAAAAAATGTTGGCTGAACCTACTCGCAAATACACTCAATATCCACAAATCCAATTATTTTCCAACGTTTCACTAACAACTAATTTTAAAAACCTTTCGTTACAAAAAGACCGAAGAAATTATTCCTCATAAACAGAAAGTTGGCAAAAACAAACCAAAATCTCAGAACAACAAGTTAACCTCTGCTACTTCATTTTACCCTTAAGAAATCATGAATTTTCGAATAGGAAATTCACTGAAAATCCATCAAAACACTATCGCTTGAAAACCATTAAATTCTCCCATGATTAAAATAGAAAGTTATCATCAACGAAGTAACCCACGAATCACACTTCAAAAACCCATCACCCTCACAAAATTCCCCTTCAAAAATACCTTCGTTTTCTGCTTCAGATACTTCGTGATCTTGCTCACACTCAGCATTTTCGTTTTCGACATCTTGACAAGATTCATCTCAATTACGTTGCCAAAACTCACGACAGTCAGAAAACGTAAGATCGCGTACGAATTTTTTATATCTTGAGAAAATCAGTCGTTCGGGAAATTCGCAAGACGCGGTTTTTCACGTGGGGCACTGATTTTGAACCGGGCATTTTGACGGGGCGCGCGTTTGTTTTGTGGGGTGTCTTTTTTTTGAAAGCTCGGTTAACTCGGTCGTTGAAGCTCTAAGTTTAAAGTCACACTGAGCTTCCCGGCATGACCGGTCGGGCTCATATACGGCCGAAGCGCCAGATCTTAGCGAGTCACGAGGCTCCCTACAGCGGCGTGTTAACGCGGCACGTGCTTTTCGCTCGCATCATGCGTCGTATTGAATGTTTTGTACCTTTGCGGGCGTTAAGCGCAACTATATTGAGAAAGGTTCGGGTTTCCTCGCGGTTTTAAATAGCGTCACATGCATTGCAAAAGTTTTGAGACTAAATTTAAACTTGTCTTTTTAGGAACAATTTGAAAATTTCTTTTATTGGTGGTTCATTTTATTCTTCGCCAATGAAAAAACATGTTTACATTACTATACCCAATAGACTATTGTCTTTGGATTTTTGCGGTGTACTTTGAACCTTGTTCATCATGTTATAACATTCTCTTAGTATTAATCTGTTAAAATCTCTACTGATTCATCTGTTGATACTTTGAACTGAAAAAATATGTGGCTTCGAGGAATTTTGATTGATTAATATGTCCAATTCAACAAATTTTCTGTTGAACTCTATAAATTTGATCGGCTAATTTCGATAGATTTTCATCGTGCAAATTTTACCAGATTAAATCTGTTGAGTTTGAACGATTCAGATTTAGAGAGCAGAATTATTTGTTGACTTCTTCCAACTTTTGCTACTGAATGTGCTAAATTCAACAGATTGAAAATATTGTTATGTTAAAATTTTCTCAATCAAATCTGTAAAAAATTATCAGATAAGATTTGTACTATATAACAAAAAATATGTCGAAATAACAAACAATCTATTGAATTTGACAGATACATCTGATAAGGTATAGATTTTTCAGTCAAAATTTTTAATAGACTTCAATCTGTTGAGATTTAACAGATTCAGATTAAGACAGTAGAATCTTGTGTTTGTCTGTTGCTCATTTCGTGCTTCCCTGCTTGATTTATATACCATACACTCAGAGTAAGGCTTACTAAAATTTAATGAATTCGTTTTGAAAGAGAACTCAAAAAAGTTTATACTCAAATATTATAAAACATTAGTTCTAGTCAACTCTAAGAAGACTTAGGCACGGTAAAAAATTTATTAGACCTTGTAGAAAACTTGTTTAGGCCTGAACTCACATTGATATTTATATATTTGATTATAGGAAGCTTTTCTCTACACTGAGAAAAAAATGTTGTACTTTCTGCCATACTGAAAAAAGTACAATAATCTTGTAAAAACTACAATAATATTGCAGTTTTTACAATATTAATGTAGTTTTTGCAAGATTGTAAAAACTGCAATATTTGTTACACTTATTACAATATTATACAGTAAAACTGCTATTATTAAACAAATTACAATATGTATGCCAGTTTTTACTATATAAATTCGGAAAATTTTAAATCTCAACATGCGAATAACTGTAACTTTTACCATGTAAAAAACTACATTACTTTTTCCAGCTGTTTCGAAAACTGTATCATATTAAAATATAATGCACTAGAAATCTAGAAAGTATACAAAAATATTGCAAAAAGAACATATACAGATCTGTAAACTAAAAAAACTGTATGGAATTTCCTGAAGTCTGGATTATTAGGAATTACAATACGATATTGCAAAAAGTACAAGAAGTATAGTAGAAAACGAAGTACGTATGTAAAGGGGTTTTTACAACAAAGTATATCTATTACTACAATATCATCTGACAACATTTACAATATGTTATTACAAAAATTGCTATATTATCTACCAAAAAAATACAATATGCCAGAGTAATTCCCATTTACTATACAGTATTGTAATAATTACAATATTTTTTTCTCCGTGTGTTTGCTTGCGAAATGCCTGAGAATCTTTAGTTGAATATGCTTCTGGGATGTTAGGTGGATTGCATGGAGAAAAATTCTAGTCAATATTAGGTAATAAAAATAAAGTCACTTTTAGGCACATTTAAACCTCATACTGATATCAATCTAAAACATTGTACTTTTCGCAAGTTACTTATTGCATGTTTTGTTGTATAATATTTTTAAAATTATCAAACGATATTGTAACAGTAAATGTATGTTATCGTAAAAATTACAAAACGTACTGCATTCTATACAATACTTCTGTCGTACTTTCTACAATATTGTATTGTAATTTCTACTAATGCACATTTAAAAAAAAGGCATATGGTTTTGCCATGATTAAAATCTGTATAGTTACTTTTACTATATCCTTGTATATTTTCTAGCATATAACATTGTTATTTTGAATTAGTGATGCTGCAAAAATGAACTGTATTGTAGATTCATCAATGGCATATTAATTTTTGCTCTGTTTATATCTACTGATAAGTACGGTTTATCTGTTATTCTTAGTTCATTAAAATATATATAGAATGAACTGGACACATAGATGATGAAATGGAAATTATTGAAATAATTTTCAACTATACAAAGATTATAAATTATGTGTATTTGTGTAGTAGAATATATGATTTATATAAATAGTATAATTTGCATTCTGAGCGTATTAACTTTTTCTTTATCATTACAATAAAAACTAGTATACATATAGTAATGTGTAGGACAGAAAAATTTTTAACCTACAATATTGTAATAAGTGCGATGGAAATGACTAACTCTGCAATAATATTATAAAAATACAATATATTAATATTGTAACGATGAATATGTCAAAAAGTACTGGACTTTTTCCGTACAAATGGGATATTTTGTCAAGCTTATACTAACTAATATTTTAAAATATTAATACACTTGTTTTCAGTGCAGGACCAGATTTTTTTTTCATGGCAATCTTTGATAACTCGAAAAATAGTCGCTCGTGAGATCGTAAGAAACTCCTAAACTTAGTCTCAAAACTTTTGCATCACATTTTATTCTCTAAGCTTGATTTTGAAATGTACTACACTCGAGTCTAGATTCGCTACATTTTGATACACTGCGGTCAGAAAGGTAAAACAATAAATAAAAAATGAACACTTTTGTACTCTTTGATATACTTAGAGTCACGGAAATTAATCTGGAAAGGCTCATACAGCTGTCTCGATTTTCTGCAGAGAGCTCCGAATCAGTGCATTCAATCGAGACTTGAGTGTAATTTCTTGTTAGTTAGAATAGTTGGACTGTGTGACGAATATTGAGTATGAAATTTTTGATAGGGCGAAGCAAGCAATGATTCATGCTTTCTTATCACGTCTTTCAATAAGGTAAATTCACTTGGTTCTTCAGATGAAATTTTTTCACATAGAATTTAAGTTCAGCAAGTTTTTAATCTGTAAACAACAATGGTTCAATTATTTTTTATTCGTAGATAGTTTAGTATTTTCACGAGTTTCATACTTCAGAATTAGAAAATTCTTAAAAGGATACACTTTATTTTTTAATAAATTTCAGTTTGAATTTAGCCAATACAATACAGTGAAAAATGAATTGTTATTTGGGCAAAAAAATTTAAATTTCGGAAACAGTTTAAAAATTTAAAAATTCCACATTTAATTTTAAAATGACGAAATTGAATTGAAGCTGACATAATAAAATCAAACAAATAAATACAAATTCGGAATTAGTAATTATAATTAGTACATTCCCCCCCCACAAATATACTATATACTAATTTATTTTGCACTTTGAAAATTTTAGAGGTATAAGTAAAAGAAGTTCTTACTGGTCAAATAATTTTTCAAACTATAGTATACTACGTAAATGCGACGAATTTTTTATATTGATGAGTGTAAAGTTTGTAGGCCGAGGCGAAGCCGAGCCAAATAGTCATACGAATTGGTAAAAAAATTAGTCACACAGTCATAGGTTATTTTATGTATCAACTACCGTAAAATGGGTTTTTAGTTTTCGCAGGGGAATTAAAAGACTGATTTTGATTTCAAAGGTACAAAAAAATCTTATAGATCAGAACGTTCAACACTTTGAAAGTTCAGAAAATTTAACGAATGTGAAAACTGAAACAGAAAGAAAATAAAAATTATTTCTGAATTCTGTAAAAAAAATTTTAATGCTGAAAAAAAATCAAAATTCTTTGCACTAAAAATAAACAATGAGACTTTTAGTAAATTTCGAACTTCAAACTGGATTTCCCAAAAATATTTCAAACATGTACGAATCATACACCTTGAATAAAAATTCCTGGCTAATCAGATGCAAATTATCAATGGTTTGTCGAATCCCATTGTTGTTTTTTTCTTGCAACCGATAAACGGAAAATTTCCTAAGTAAAATATGAATGTATCCGAACAAATACATCTCGAAAACGTGCATCGAAATTTCTCCGGCTGCGAACAAAGCCTTTCGCGGAAATGATCTCATCACAGAAAATCGGCTCTCGCAATAATTTTTCCGTATGATACAATTGCAGTTGTGCCAACACGCCCACAGATTGAGCTTATGCAAAATAAAACATAAGCGTATTCTTCGGCCAGAATGTGCGTCGCATGCATAAGTAAAAACCACGCGTAAAATCATCGACGTTAAAAACATCGCTTTTTTTTCGACTCAAAAACAGCACCCGATGCCAGGTATTACTTCAGCTTGAAATCGCCAATCTCGAATTCATAAACAATCATTTTTTTCTCCAACAAAAACGACTCTTTGAAGATGATAAATCGTGATGAAACTTTATCGAACTTTTCATTGGCTTCTTTTTATCGTCGAAAAGTTGTGTACACAATGTGCAATATTGTTGTGAAAACAAAGAGGTCGACTTCATATTTTTGATCATGTTGAAGTCAGAAAAAAAACCCATTCGTGTATTTGCAATTCTCGATATAGAAATTTCAACTTGAAAACCGTTTTCTTTTTCAAGTTTTTGAATTATTTTGAAGAAAAAAACATTGTAACTTGAGCTTTGACCTTTTATGTCTTTAAACATCCATTTTTTCTCATTTTCAATTTTATCTCTGAATTCTTCATCTGTGATTATACTTCGTAGTTTATGTTATCTTAGAATTTCTACTCTTCCATATCAGTTATGTAAATGATAAAATCAAACGTGGAAGATTTCGTTTGTTGCACTGAAATTTTATGCGAAAGTTGTTTACGATCAAAGTGATTGCATCGGAGTTTATCGACCCACGATTCTTCACGCACTTTTGTATTGGGAATCAATATATTTTTTGTCTTGAGAGAAAATGGAAAAAAGAAAGTAGAAAGAAAGAAATTTTTAAAAAAGAAAAAAAAAAGACAAAGTTGCGAATGAACGAGTGGTTAAAATATACAATGAAAAGTACTGGATGTAAAACGTCTTGATGTGACATAAACATTTGTACGTGACGGAACAGCCTCATTTGGAAGGTATAACCGTAGATCAGAGATTAAAAAATACATGTCTGTATTGTTCCAAGAATATTCAAGATTTCACACAATGAAAAATTGTCATTGTCATCGATGAAAATGGTTTTTCAAGCCAATTTTTCGAATTATTTATAAGTTGATAATTATTTCCTAATGTTTGTATCAAATTTTGCTGTCTTTGTAATACTGTGCGACAAACGAAAACTTTCGCAATAAGGAAGAATCATTATAAAAAACAGATTGTATATGATCCACCCGACGTGATTACGTAAGGATTTTTCAAAGAAAGCTCTTGTTTTTGAGTATATAATTTTTAAGTTTTACATTTAACAAATTTTACATGAACAAAAATACCCTTAAAAAACGTTTTAGCTCTGTGCACAAATGCAATTTGTTTGCTTCTTTAATCTCATAACTTTTGCTACACATGCGTTAGTAATCATGTAAACATAAATTCACAAATCATGAAGATATTAGCTTAAATGTTTTTTATGCATCATTAGTCTGATTTGACGAAAATGAAGCCATTACTTCAGTCCTGAAAATTCGCATGATTCATATCACCAGTTGTTAGTCACATCTTATAATTATTAATAGCAATAGCCCACGTGCCACGACAGCGAAAAAAGCTTCTCAATGTGTTTGATTGCTCGTGCATGCGACTCGCTAATAATCGAACAGCGAGACGCTAATTTTACTCTCCCGACATCGATCATATCGGGCCTTTGAATAATGCATTCGCAAACCGTGGATGAAAACGCATTTTCATTTCGGGAAAATGCGCTTTTCTAATCGACGAAACTGAGGAATTTCTATGCCATGCAATGAAAAAACCTGCCTAATCCACGTTCTGACAAAAAACAAAATTGTTCCCCAATGTGATTCACACTAACCAAAATTAAAATAAAAACTTACAATGAAGAAATTTTTTTTGGTATTACAATTTGGAACAAAGAGTTGAAACTTGAATTCATAATTTGGAATAATTAGAAGATTTCTACATATTTCTGATCATGAGGCTTAAGAAATGTGCTTATAATTTTTTACTATAACAGGAAAGCAACCTCAAATTACTGTAAGAACTTACTATTTGCACCACAAAGTTTTACATTTTTGTACGAAAAATTCCGATAGTGTCAGAGTTGTGGTACGAGCCCAAGCCGAGCACTACAAATCCCTTCAGGGAAAAACCAAGTTTTTTCTTTGTATGGCAAAAAATTTCTCATTTTTGTATATTTGTGTGTGTTTTTTTTTGTTCGTGTGCGTGTGTTCAAATGCGGGGGAACTTTCAGCGAGTGATTTCGTCATAAAACCAATGACACAGAGGTTGACTACCATGAAATTTCGCAGGTATGCGCAAAATTTAACACATATATGAACATGCGCGCTCGTCTTTTTTGTGCTTGGTGCATTATCGAGTGCATCGAGAGAGTCAGAAAGACAAGAGAAAAGCAAGGGGAGGGGGAAAGGTGTCGAGGGACACTTCACTATCAAAAGAAAAAAAATATTTTTCTTTTTAGTATTTAAATTGACGACCAGGGTTGTTTTTGTGAATGAAAATTTTTGAAGATTACACTGAACAATTATTATTATTTAGTGAAAAATCCAAATTGGATAATTTGTCTCAACAAATGATTCGTATTGCTCTAAACTCTTTATTCAAAAAATAGTTATTTTCCACAAGGAAAATCTTTGAATATACTCTGAATGAATTATTACTTATGAATATATGTTGTTAATATCAATTAAAAAAAAAAAAAAAATTTTTTTAATTTTTCAAGAAAAAGATTGTCATCCTGTAATGGAAAATACTTTACAAGTATTGAAACAACTCAAATTATAGTGATCGCCTTTCTCCATTAAAAAAAAGATAATGTCCATCATCTTTCATATTCAATAACAATTTATCTGAAAATCATTACTACACTAACTCTTCATTTCTAATAGTTTAATTTTGAATTCATTATATCAAAATCATGCGTGGTTATTTGAATATAAAAGGGATAAAAAATTTTTTCTATTTACATTTTACAACCTTATCACTTGAACTTGTTTTTACATTATTACTCTGAACCAAATATTTTTTAACTGCTTAGTTATTTTATACTTGGGTGGAATTTCTGTTTTTAAAATAAAATTATTGAAAATCACACTATACAATAATATTTAAATAAAAAGAAATTGCAAATTAGGAAAATCTCCCACTCTTTCAAATTTGCAATGTAGTGATTATAATTTTCTTATTTTTTTATTTTCTCGATTTTTTATTGTAAAAATGATGAATTATTGAGTCTGAAAATATGTACTTCTCGTTCTTTTTTGATATCTAGTTTCTTGTTTCAAACAATGAAAATTTTAAAAAGGATTGCTAATTTGATTACTACACATCTTATAAATTCATTTATTTGTTATTTGTGAGAGTAAACTGCCCCTCGAAGAGGATTATGGGTTTCCCTGATCTCTGTGGGCTGAACTTGCGGTAGGTTTAACATCGCTAAACATCGAGCGAACAGCTCAACTCACTTGAGGGCATAATGTTTATCAGTTGTTTTTTTTCATGAGCAAGTTAGTCATCGATTTGCAATCGGTTTTCGTAATGAAGAGTCGTTTTTGATTATTATTCATGGATATGGAAAAACATAGGTATTCCAGAATATGACGTGATTTTCAAATGCTTCAGAAAGGGTTTTTTAAAGTATTTTCATGTGACTAATGCATCCATGAATAAACGGTCTATTCCAGGTCTACAATTGCATTTTGATACTAGTTTTTTGCTGTGGTGTAAATATTTATGTGGATTACTCACAACTGTATCTTTTTTTAGTTAGACAAAATTTACAAACAAGTGCTGAAACTACAGCAAGCTTTTCAAGGAATTACGAAATATTGAGGAAATGTTTTAAGGTTTTTCAGGTAGAAAATCCTTGTTTTTTAGTCTCTCAAAAACTGACATAAATTTTTAAAACCATTAAGTTAAAACTCAGAGTATATTTCACTTTGTAACTTTTCAAGATCAAGAAAATTTCTCGAATCCAAAAAAGGCAAGCAACGATTGCAAATCGATTAATACAAAAATGCAAAGAGAAATCACAGAGTAGGGAAGGGTTTGAGGGAGGTAGGATGGAGGGAAGAGGGAAGGGGGGGGGGGGGTTGATGGATATCTTTGAAAATTGGCCGTCAAGGTCATACCTCGAGGTTCTGTATCTGCTCGGAGTCGGCGGATGCACTCGAGGTCTTCAGGATGCTGTGGAGCTTAACGTATTGGGCCTTGATCAGCTGCGATCACGAAGGCGGTCATAAAAGTCATTCTCAAAATACCTCCTCCAAGGGATTTTTCGCGCATTTTCCGCAAGGGACAAAAGAGGGATAACAGTCCCGAAAATGCATTTTCCAGAAAAATATCCCATGGAAATTTATTCACGATCCGACTTTGTAAAACTAGTTCAAGGATTCGTACGAATTCGGGAATTCGGAAAGAACGATCGAACATTTAAAGGTTATTTTGGGATGTCTTTTCAGTTATTTATCATGGAAAAAAAATTTCCTAAAGATGTCAATGAAGAATATTTCCCGATCGTCTTTAGATGTCCTGTAAATTTTTTTGCAGGGCTTTATTTTCTTAGAGAACAGATGTCTTTCAAATTAGACTCCAAGGTTGTTTCAGCGCGTTTTTTCGAATTTCTTATGGTCCTAATTGCAACGGCTGCAAGATATTCTGAATCTAAGACCGTTTCAAAATTTTTTCCCGAGGGTCATAATTTATTTTCAAGTCCGTTTTTCAAGGATAATATTTCAATAATTCAGGGAAGTTCAGTTTCTTTTTTAGGGTCTTCTTGTTTCTTTCGGACCTTCCATTTGACTGGCTTGTAAATTTGCTTATCAGGGTGAATTTTCGAAAGAAAATCGCGCGAAAATGGGAAAAACTTACCTCCCAGGATTCACGCGTGATCATCTCTGAGATATCGGCATTGTCACTAGATTTGCCTTCCTCGGAAATTTCATCGCCGAAGATGGAATTGCGTGGCGTCACTTCGGGCGACAGATCGGTATCGGCACCCGATAATATGTAACCGCGCTCGATCCAATAATTTTCATCCAACTCCCCGTACAAAGTCGGTACCCATGCGTGAATAAACCTGTACAGGTCGTCGGCCCTATCGAAAACAAACAAGAAATCCTTATTTTCTGATCTTTAAAAAAGTCTTTAAATCGATTCTCTTAATTTCTTAAAGTGAATTTTACCTCTGCACAAGTCAAAATACTGCCATCCAAACTTTGAGTGATATTTTATTCTTTTAGAGTACAAAGTCACTGGAAATTGGTGAAATTTCACTCCTATTTACGAGTGAAACACAATTCATATTTTAGAGAGGAATCTGAAGAGAAATCAAGAGTGAAATTAAACTACTCTAAGAATAACGATTTACTCTTTTAGAGTGAATTTTCATTCTTTAAGAGTAAGTCTACTCGCTGTTTGAGTGGCAGTATTTCGACTTGATGTACACAGAGTGAAAAATCACTCTAAGGCATTGAGAGTGAAGAAATTCGTGAAACAAATTACATTATTACATTGAGCATATATCAGGTTTCCCTATGTCTAGAATAGATCTTATAGAATTTAGGGGAGCATCCTTTTTTTAACTCTATTATCTAACAAATAATCAACAATATAGAATATTTCTAACAAAATAATTTTTTTTTCATTTAAATATTTGTTTGTTTTAAAATAATTGTTTTCATCCTTAATTTTTTAAAAAATTAGAAATTTTTTTCAATTCTGTGGATTGAATTCTCACTCAGCATTAAGTCAAAGCACTGTCACTCAAACAGGGAGTAAAAATTCTAACTCATAAAGTGAAAATTTACTCTCCAAGAGTGAATCGTTACTCTAAGAATAGTCAAATTTTACTCATTAATGCCAATCAGATTATTCTCTAAAAAAAAGAGTTAAAATTTCACTCTAAAAGGAGTGAAATTTCTCTACTTTAGAGTGATGTTACACTTTAAAAAAATTACAAAATTACTCCAAGTGTAAGTGGCACTGTTTTGACTCGATGTAGAGTAAATATTCACGCTAAGGAATTGAGATAGTATATATTAACTCATGCTTCCGAATTTTGGCAATGGTTGAAATATTTAAGACGTATTTAATAAGATGAAATGCAGTCATTTTATTTTACACAGAAACGTAATTATTTTGACGTTTAGATGTTAAAAAGGCGAACAAAATTGGTGTTGTGGTTTTCCTCGTTCCCGGTTATTTTTCCGAAACCCATTTTTCCGTACACCCATTTTCCTACACGCCATATTTCCGAATCCTTTTTTCCGGATCCCATTTTCGGAAATTTTATTTCCGCGTGACCATTCTTCTAAAATACTCATTTTCCGAATTCTACTATCCTTTTCCTATACATTAATTTTCCGAAACACTTATTTCAGGAATCACAAGTTTCAATACTCATTTATTCGTTACGTCTTACAGTCAATATGTAACCGTAGCAACACTATTAAACAACAAAAATACTAAGCATCGACAAATTTTCAAGCTCAACTGTATCTACATCATAAAAAGGTCTCTTGAAACGAGAATTGTCGAAAAATAGTATATTATTGTCAGAATTAGAAATTGCCTTTTTTGACAAAACGTAAAACACAATTTGCAAAACTGACAATACGATATTTTATTTACAGTTTGCTAATGTCCAAATGTCCGATCGTTAGCGAATTGTCAATAAAATTTATTACTCAGCGGTCACATATTATTGTAGGACGAAACAACCCAAGATCATTAAAACATATTTTAATGTCAAAACCTATTTTGTTAACGTTTGGGAAAATCTTGACATTTTATTTATCTTAAAAAAAAAACGGGAATCCCCAAATGTTATCGTTAATGTAATGCTCAAATGAGATTACTTCATGAGTACTTATTTTTCCATTTTTAAATTTTAGCTCATGTATGAGAAATTTAATTCAAATATTCGTATTTTTCTATTCATCATAATTAAGACGTGATTTCTCGCAGGATTCTCAGAAATGTTATCAAAAGATAGTAACTTGCATATAGTGAAATGCGTGAAACTTAATAAGAAATCATTAGTTTTATCGTCGTCATTGTACTGTAGTATGATTTTGACAGCAATTAATTTTAAACAATTCCTTATTGAAATGGATTCGATATCCTCAATTTCATTTTTAGTGTAAATTGCATTTTTTGTCCCAGCACTTGAATTTTCGGGCAAAAATTATATAATGTAAAAAATTGAACATAATTCGGAAATAATCATATCCACAAAAAATTACTAGAGGTTAGATACGTTACCCATAAATTACGACTTCAGAAAAAAATTACTACTCAAAAGTTTAAATTTTAAGAATGCAAAAAATAAATATCGCAAATTCAAAAACGAGTTCGTTATTCTAGAAAGATAGCGTTCGAATGAGTCATTTTTATACAAAAAAATATGGCCTGTATAAAGAGGCAATAAATGATGTTTATTATGGGTTTCCCCATATGTATGAAAATCTTGAAGTATCGATTGATGATGGATTTCTGTTACTGGTATAGAAACTAAAGGCGCCTTACTAAAAATGCTTATCTTAGATTCATATAGATCCTAGATCTTTAAATAAGATAACAATATCACTTAAATTAAAAAATTAAACTTGAAAAATTTCACTTTCGAAATTCTTACTAGGAATGAAGCTGAAGTAGCACACTGAGGTTATTCAACTTTTGTATTCGCAACTTTAAAATTTTTAAATGAAAAAATGACGTACATATTTTGTAATTTTATCGTAACATTTCAATATTTCCTTTATCGAATAAGGTTTTTTATCTTTATTTTCAGATAAAACCTTTGAGTTGAGGGTTAAAATTGATTTTTCAGGATTTCACCTTTGAATTTAGGCTTGAACCCTCAAGTTAAGGGTGAAACTGTCATCCATTTAGGATTCTACAATCATGTTTAAGATGAAGTCCCAATTCTTCGGGGCTTTGTCTTGGTAATATTGAGGGTTTAACCTTCAAAATGAGGGTCTACTCTTAAGTGATGGCTTTACCCTTGAGTTAGGAACTGTATCCTCAAATCAAGGTTAAAACCTCCAGGCAGTTTTTACTTTTATCTTCAAGTTTTATAATTATCTCAAGCTTTTAAAATAATTATCAACAATCGAACCTTGTTTATACAAAATCCATGCATCAGACCTTAAATCAACACAATGAAATCATTGTATACAAATTATCAAATGTACAAAAATTATTATTATTAACTTCATACTTATTTTTATATTTTAGGCACGCAATTTTTGATAAAATTTCTACCACTAAAGACAATAAATTGATGAAAAAAAAATTTGTGAAATGTCATGTATAACATTTTAAAGTCAGTCTTGAGGTTTCAAAGGAAACTAGATCCAAATAAGAAAAAAATATCTTAAGAATCAAAACTTTTTACCTGCCCAATTCATGAATTTTTGGCGAACAATGCAGAATAGTTTTGAAAAATATCCAATTTATATAATTATGACAAAACTGTTTGAAATAAAAACTTTGTTTCATGTCAAGTCACATCAATAATTGAAATTGCAATGAACCTTTGGGTTTAAAAAAAGCTCAGAAAGAAATTTTCATTTTACTAAATTGGATTTTCTCATGTTCGTTATCAGAATGCAGCAAAAACCTTCGAAAATTTGTGAATAAATCTTCATAATTTTGCTTTGTGTATCTTAAATCTACTTTGAAAACATCATTATTCAATGCAATACCTCCGATTAAGAAAGGGTAATACGTGATCCGCCGCCCGCCTCACGCGTATCGCGTGCACGTTTTCCGTAAGCCAGCCCATCATTTTGGCCGGAAAATTTCAACGATTTTTTTACATATTCTCACTCGTTTTCCCGAAATCACGCACTCGCGCACTCGTCAACAACGCGTTCCCGACTGACCGTTTTTTATTGTGCTCTCAATGCGAGCGAATTGACATATGCGCACTTATCAATTATCTAAGACACCCATCTAGATAAGGCAATTATGTCAACGTTGTTCATTTTTTTATTATCGCCTCGAGGCTTCTTCGTTCGACGTTTTGTTCCGCGATCGAGTTTTTTCCTGTTCTTTCGATTTCGTATCGCGCGAGTTTGGAAATGTCACTCTTTGTCCGTGGTGCGATGAACTTGAAAAAAAAGGTGTTTCTAGAGTTGACATCCCGTTTTTTATTTGATTACAATGTTGGAAATTTATTAAAATTTTTTCTTTGTGAATGATATTAAACAGGTACGTTATAATGAGATTTTTCAAGGGGGAAGGGGAAACTCAAATTTTGAAAGGGTGAATGTGAGTACATTAATTGAAAGGTATCATATATATTTGAGATATTATTAATTTCATGTACCAATTTCTTATAAAATTACAATACATTATTTATAACATCTCTTCGTATTTATCTTTTCAGAATTTATGCTATTTGAAGGATCTCATATTTGTATGTTTCTTCAAATACCCTTTAAGACGACTCGCAAGACCTTCTCTTTTCGTCCTTCTTTCTTTCAATTGAATCCCGTTCTAGGCGTCTTTCTCGCACTACAGTAGATTGCGAGTCGTCTTAAATTTGATGCAAATTTCTTACTTTTTCAGTATTGTCATGATTTGTTGAGAAAATTATATATGTAATATAGATATAAATATTTAAAATTCAATTATTTTCCAGAACTTTTAGTGTTTTCATCATTTATTAGTATTTATAAATTTTGTAAAGTTTTAGAAAATTTTTATGGATTTCTATTCTTTGTATGAAGGTCTGAAGAAATATAAAGTATTTATTTTTCTTAGATATTAAGTTCTGTAGATTTGGAATGTGTTAATAGGTTTTTCAGAAAACATTACCCATAGAAATTTTTGATAGATCATAGATTTTTAGTATTTTTTTTAATTTTTATCGTATTTTTCACTGTCTAACCGTTTTGAAAAATTTTCTGTAATTTTCACAGATTTTTATACATATATCTTGTTAAAATTCGATGCTATAGGATTGAAGGTTTTACAGATAATAATTAAAATTTTTTTTTTGTTAAATTTCATTTGAACAGGTACGCAAGTTCGTAGTACTTTATAGACTACTTGAAATTTTTGGTGTTTTTTGTACTTTCAAGTATTGTTTATAACATTTTGTAGGATCTTACAGTATGTTCATGGATCGCTGTACGTATATATATTTCTGAAATTTGATGCTTTTGAAGTCAAAGTATAAAAATTTTAATTTTTTTTTTTATTTTTCTGGAAAACAGAGCCTTCAAAGACATCCAGTGATTTATAGGTTTTGAGTACCTACTTTCAAAAATTTTAAATATCTTTTCAGTGTTCATGAAAATTGCAGAATTTCCAGGTATTTTTATGCCTTTCCATGTAGATTTGAAGAACCCGATGCTCAAACATTTAAAGTTATAAATATGTACACTATTGTCATAGGTTTTGAACAAATGCACATTAACAACAAACTATATTATTTAGTGTTGTATTTTTTAGTGCTGATTTCATTTTCTGGAATTTCCTAGTTTTTTCACAGCTTTCCAGTAATTTAGTGGATTGCTCTGAAGATTTCCAGAAATTATACTTCGAAATTTAAAGTTGTCTATATATTTGATGTATTTTATATTTTATGTTTTTTTTTTATGTCAATATTTCAATAACTTTTTTTTTTCAATAATAGTATAATAGTAGCCCCATTGATATCTAATATTACATAGGTTTATATTACTTTTTCTTTTCATATTCTTTTAATACCCACATAAATCGAAAGATTTTCGAGTATTTTTATGAATTTCTATATAGATAAGCAAACTTCAATTCTCTAAGACTCACGGTTTTTTAATAAATTTTTGAAGAAATCTATACAAATATGAAGTACTAAATGGACTGCTTGTATTTGAGGTATTTTTCTTATTTTCAAATATTTGTACAATTTCGTTCGATTTTATTCGAGTATGTATTTTTGAATTTTCAGTATTTTCTTCGATTTTTTTGTGAATGTTTAAAATTCGATGCACTTAAATTAAATGTTCAGTGTATTTCGAGATCTGGAAAATATTTTAAAAAAACAGTACTTTCACCGATTAAGAGTATTCTATAAAATTCAAGACATTAATTATTTGGCGTATTTTTTTAGTAATAATACAAAGGATTTTTTAGTATTTACCAATTTCTTTATAGATTTTTTAAATTTTTATGCTCCAGGATACAAAGTTATGAATATTCTTCAAATTTTATTCGATTTCTAAAAAAACCACGTTCGTATAAATTTTTCGTATTTATTTGATGTAAAGTATTTTTAGTATTTTCGTATTCTCCAGTATTCATAAAATTTGGTAGGATTGTCCAGTATTTTCATAGTATTATAGTATTTTTATGGACCGCTATATAGATTTTAATAATTTGATATTTGTTTTTTTTTCTTTTTCCTCCATAATATTCTAACTTTACATAGGTTACTTGATATACTTTTTCATTTACTTTTTTCAGTATCTAATAAATATAATAAAAAAGTTAATTACCTAATTATTCTTGAAGTGTTGATTTCTATCTTAGATTGAATAATCGCAGTGTTCAATAGTAAAAAATCCACTAAAAAAGAAACCAACCTTAAGATTTTCAAAAAAACTTCACAAATTGAACACCAAAAAACGGGCACCGAGCTAGAAAAATGTTCAAAAATCTTCATTCTTTTTAAACACGGTGCCGTTGTTTCGAAAATTGTCGATGAAAACAGCATTGAATTGGCAGTGAAATTCCATGTACCACGAATCAATTACCCGGCGTGTGATCATTTCAAGGGGAAACGAGAGCTCGCTAATTGAGATGATTCGCGATCGGGTTCGATAAAACGGCGCTTGGGGTTTTCGACGTTTTCGTTTATTCGCGTTGTTGGCGTCAAATATTTGCAATGAGCGCCTTCTTGTTGCCGTGATGAGACAATTTGCGCAATTATTTCGTGGTCGCGACTAATGCACCGTATGACCCGATACGAACTTGCGGTTATCAATTCCAGCTCACCGTCATTTATTCACGTAATTTGAGGTATAGCATGAAAAATGACTTTGGTCATGGTATAAGACCGGAAGTAGATCAAATAATCAAAACTGAACATGCTTTTATAGTACGGGAAAAATTGTGCGCAGGATATTTCAACTGTCTGACATTAAAAATAAGTAAACATATCTTATTAAATTGATAAAGCATAAAAAAAAACTTCATCAAACCTTGATTAAATCTTGGAATGCAAGCAGTGCAACTGAATTGCCGAACCTAATGAATTTTACCTTCAAAACTAAAAAATTTTTCTGGAAAAAAAAACGCTTAAACCAAAGTATATTAAAATCATTCGGGGCTAAATAAATCTAAGAATAAAGTTGAATTTTCAGACCAAGACTCCGAAGTTTTTCATAACTTTTTAATGGATGCGGCAAAACCTTAAGTGTAATTTAATAACGATGTTATTTTTTGAAGAATGTTTCAAGCAAAGTGAAGAAAGTTTGACTTTGGGAAAAAACGAGGCAAGAGACAATCGTAAATTTTATGAAATGCATGTACAAAAAAATTTTCCAGTGCAATAAAAATATATAACATTAAAATTTAGTAGCTTCATAAAAGGACTTTTTTTCATGATCAGTTTTTTTGAACAACAGTTGTAAAAACGCAAAGAATAACACACAGACAAAAATAAAAGAAAATTTTGAATAAAAATAGCCTTTCTTTCAGAGCAGTGATTTATTATGTAAGCTGTAGAATAGATGTAAAGATATGACTCGAACGAAAAATACTCTGATAATTACGCACTTTGTTCTTTCTTTTGTTTACGTAAAATACATCAAATGCCCATTGAGAAGATAGATAAAATTGATCTAACGTCATTGCGAATCAAGTCAAGTGTTTGGGAATCGTGAACCAAGAATTATCATTTTGCAATATTGATAATTTCGTAAACTTTGTATTGACGTCTGGTGATCGAAATTTTCCTTTAATTTTTTTCTTCTTTTCAGGGCAATAAACTGTATTAATCACTACTGACATGAATGATCAAATCAATGGATTCGAAGTTCACATGCAAAAATTTAGTTACTAAAAACCGAATTTCAACATTTATGTGCAAACTATGCATGTTATAATCAAATGTAGTTTTTTGGAAAATAATGGAGTGAATTTAAAATTGCAAACTAACCACAACCGACGTTTTGTGCATTGTATGTCAAATTCAGATTGATTGAATTTGCTTTTTCAAACATTTTGGGCAATTATAACTTTTTTCATGATTCCTTATTGACTACGAAATGACGACTCTCGATGCAAAAATAAAAACGAAAATAGTCCATTTTTGTGGGAATTGAAAAAAAATCCATCGAAGGTGGTTCAATTTGAGACGACTCGTTAAGGAAAAAAAAAATCAGGGGTTTGATTAGACTTCTGTGTTCAGAGGTGTGGAAAATTGAAGGCTTTTTATCTTACCTGTTGCGCTGTATACAGAACCAATACTCGGGGCGAATTCTTCTCCTCCCATAGCTCATCACTAGTGTAGACTGATGAACTTTCTTATGTTTCGGCTTTCCTGTGCGGAGTCTCAGGTACAAAGGCTGGTCCTCGCACGAGCACGCTGGTCGAGGTATCAATTCTAATAATAAAATAGACAAATCTTCGTTTCAGCATTTGGCATCATGATATTTTGCCAATTTTTACTTACGATTCGGTGTATGATGATCGCGATCGAATTTACGAAACTTTCATAAGAACGTAGGCAAAAAACGTATTTTGTTTGGGGGATTTTGATTATGTTCAGAAAATTCCTTTGTTATATTAAAATACTACGAACTAGCCAAATAATTATTTTTCTTGTTGTATCTAATTATAGTGAATTTACAGTGGTAAGGTACCAAATAATAATAATATTTGAATAAGTGAATTTTTTTTTTTTTCCTTTATACTTATTAGCATGAAAGTATTGAGTAGGAATTAAGCAATGCAATATTAGCTTCAAGAATCACTTAAAAAACATTTCAATTCATTTCCAAAGTTTCTTAATTTTTTTTACTATGTGATCAGTCGCCACCTGTCCCCTTTTTTGCCTACGCACTTGAAGTTTGCATTTTTGCAATTCATTGTTCGAGTACGATCATTTTTCAGTGATTTTCGAAGACGACTGATAAATAAACTCGTTCTTTGAGTGTATAACAATGAAAAAGTATCCAGAAACTTGAAAAAATATCGTCAACACGAATCAGATTTTTGGTCATTGAATTTTTTTTTAAAAACGGGATTGCAGTTTGTGATTTTCCAAATATTTCTGTATAATTTTTCGGACTTGTTAAGATTTCTTCAAAACAAGTCTATCTGTGTTTCAAAAGCGTAAAAAACATGAATGTAGTTCAAAGCTTTTTTTGTGAGCCTTCGAAAATACTTATTTCTATGAAAAGTGTTCAATGTAAAGTGAAAAATTATACTTAAAAGTGATATTAAATTTTTACATAGAACACTTTTTTTTCGATCAAAGATATTTCACATGCTTACGAACAGTATTCCACAAATGCTATCGATAACAAATGAAAAACTATATCAATAAAAATGATAATTATTGTAATGTATTTAATTTTTCTGACAATAATAATCGTGCATGTGTAATATCCTTAAATGTTTACAACATATTCTTAGTTCGTCAAAGTTGCAATGTCAGCATAACTTCGAGCGTGGTAATAAATTTTTACAGGGAATCACACTTTTTGGTTCCAAACTTTTACATCGCAAATGAAAAAGTAATTACACAAGTTTATTACGTTACAACCAAGGAGGGTAATGCTGTGTGTGGTGATGATTTGGATTCTCTAAAACTTGCATTTCAAGTTTTAGTTCATCGAAATCTTGTGTTTTTGTAATAAAGCCATTCAATGATACAAGTACGTGTAAATTTTTTTTCAAATCATTGTGACGTAAATTAATAAAACAAAAATTTAAGAAGCAACAACGGAGATCAACTCAAAATGTGTTGCATCGATTTTCGATTATTTGGAAAATTTTTTCAAAGTTTCTATGATGTTAATGAAAAAGTGTAAAATATTACTTCTAAAAGTCTATTGTTTATAAAGGTTTCATTTTGAATATTTTTTCGATTGTATTCAAGATATAGGAAAAATGATGTTTGTTGGAATTATTAGTGGTACATATGGAAAAACAATAACGCTTTCGAGTAGCTTTTTTTCGGAAACCCTTGTAAAAATATTCAAGCCCTAAAATTCTGATTGTCTGCTTGAGTGGTTTGTTAATTTTTTCCTCTTTTTTGAAAATCACGCAACGCATTTCAATTAGGTTTACCAGACTTTATATATAAAATATCAAGAATAAGTTTACTTTTAAATCATTCAGTCTGTGAAGTGTAGGTATCACAAATGAACGAGTCGAAAACTCATCAATAATATAATTTGTTGTAATAATTAAATGAGAAATTCTATTCTGAAAGTAAATAAAAATATAAAATGGCGCAGAAAAAATTAACTATTTTTCGAAAAATGAGTCTTGAAAAATGAGACATTTTGTAATTTAATAACAATAGGAAAAATAAAATTTAATAGAAAGCTAAAGAGTATCGTAAAGAAAGATTTTCCTCCATCTGGTAACCCTGCATTCCATAAGCCCACTGGGACAGGCAAAAAAGAAAAAAATGTTTGCCAAACCCAATGAATTAAGTGACAGAAAGTAAAAAGTAAAAAATCCAAAATATATGCAAAGTGCCAATTTGGCATCGTTGATTAATTTACATGTTTCGATTATAAAATTGACTTGATTGAATCAGCACTAAGCATTTTTTGAATTGCTACTTTTCGAATGAAGCAGAAAAATTCTGACCTAGACAATGATCCATCCCATTAGGCTCAATTCCTCATTTATTTTGGCGAGGAAATAACCTTTGTAGAACGACACTCACCAGGTTCAGAATTTTACGAGGGTAAAGAAATAGAGAAAAATAGAGACAGTTTTCACGTGAAGGAGAATGAGCTAATATAATGAACCTACCCAGATCATCGAGTTCGGGGAAATTGGGTGCATGGACTAAAGGGACATGATATTACAATATTAGTATGACTCTGGTATTTTTACTTTAACTAGCACTGTTGCAATTATTTTTCATATCATTTTTAAATTTAAAATATCATTTTGAGGAAAAATTTACAAGAACTGCATGCAGGGGCGTACGCAAACGAAAAATTGAAAGGTTAAAATTCATTGAGAAATAAAAAAAATGCAATTTATTTTTAAATTTATTTAATAATTCCGATTTATTTCAGGTAAACATTCTCAGATCTTGAAAATGAGATATCTAATGAGAAAAATGAAATTAATGAATCAAAATTTCTAAAAAATTCTTCAAACCAAGGTATTTTTTCAAAAAACCAATGAAAATTCCTTTTGCCTACGACCCTGACTTACAAAATACTGTAACATTGCTAGTTTTGCAAATTTTCGTTTCTTTTACCATTAAAATATAAACATGTTATTTGTTTTCCAAGATTTTTGACCGAAAAATGTTCGCTAAGGTGTACTCAGAATGTATAAAAAATTTTTTTTTTTCTACTCTTGGGTTAAAATTACTTTAGTAATGGACCCATTTTCGAAAATTTGTGAATTTCAAATTTATTGCAAGCGTATTAAACTTTAAATTCAAATTGATATCATGAATAACCGATAAAATTTGGATTTTTATATTAAAATCCGTGTAAGTTGAACAATATTTTTTTTTAAGAATGAATATTTGACAAAAAAACTTTTCAATTTATAGATATACTATTGTACATTTCAGGGATCGTCATAAAAAAAAAGGTGAAGAAACGAGACAAAGTGCAATGTTAAAAGAGATGAAAAGAATTGAGAAACAAATTAGTTTAAATTAGTTATAGATATGAATTCAACTAATAAAGAATATAAATTGTTCATTCAAAGATTTTAATTATCTTGATTTATGAAAGAGGAATATTTATAATTGTGAAATTTTTGTTATTTAAATAAATAATAATTATTCATTAAAAATAGTATTGACCACATTTCTAGAAAGTTTTAATTCAAAATAATATAATTTTTTTATTACATAAAAGTTTTCGATTGTAGCTTTATTGTAAAATGTGCAGATCATTCATGAATAGCAAATTCTTATTTCAAAGTAAAAAAAATCAAACATAAGGTATTCCTTGGTTGAAAATATGTTTTTTAAACATTAAATTTCAAAACATCACCCAATTTATATGATGAAGAAAAGTGAGAAATGAAGAAGATGAATTTTCGTTTACCTATTTTAATTGGAATTTATCAGATTTTAACGAAATTCACCCAAAATATAATTATAAAAGTCACACATTTATTGGATTTCTTTGTTTCTTTTTTTTATTGATTAAATTCACAATTGTTATCATATTTTATTATTTCATAACTGGCTACTTTTTCCTATGTTTCTTATGGCAAACTTAAGGAAAAATATAAGCGTGTGAAATTCATAAGATATAAAATTCTAATTAATTGATTTTTAATTTATTAGTGGATTTTTTTCGGCTTATCAATACGCATTGACCTTCTTCATTTTTTTTAATAACACGAAGTTAGTTTGAATAAGTTGGATAACTTATAACCATCTTCAGTTACGTTGAAAAATCAAGTGATATTTCGATTTACAAATTATTACGTATACGTTTAGAAAAATTATCCCTACGAGTAAACAAAAAAAAATTCTTCGATTCCTTAGATTTTCAAAGAATGCCATAGCTGCAGAAACTTTTTCGACCTACAAAAGATATAAAATTCTTGAAAAGACAGGTACTACCTGAAATTCTTGCTATGGAAAAGACATAATTTTACGACTTTCAGTACAAAAGAAGAGGTTAAAAAATTTTAGATTAAACATATTTGTCGCTCTGTAATCATATATTTCCTGTAAAATTTGTAAAAATGAAAGGCTTTCAAGAATCTCCAAGGATTTGCAAGCTCAATTTACTTTGAATAGAATGAAATTCAAGTGTTTTTGCGAAAATTCAAAATTCAGATCAATAATTTCAAAAAAAGATAAAATCCATCCTTATTTTCAGCATGCTGAATCACCGAAAATGAGTCCATCCCTGATTCTCATCGTGGAAAATAACAAATCAGGTGAAACGAAGTGACTCACTGTCAAAGCTGACGAAGAGATTGGGCATGTCGTCGACGGAAACCACGTTGCGGTAATCGAGCCGCGGGGGTGCCGTGGAGGAAGAGAATCCCCGGGCGCTGTCGACGCTGCTGCTGCCGGAGGAAGTCAATGGCTGCTGTCTAATGGAAGCTGCAGCGGAGGCGCGTCTGCAAGGAAAACAGAGATTGAAAAAACACCCGCGAGGCAAAGCACGACATGGAATCGAGAACGTCAATTCGAAATTACGAAGGGGAATGAGAGTACACGTTCTACGTTTCGGGCGGTATCTTACGAGGTCGGCCATTCCACCGTCAGAAAGAAGCACATCAATTATGGCGGAAAAATGTTTTTCCAATACAAAGAAATGACAGGAAATGAGTATACCTTCTACCTTCTTGTTCTGGTACTAGATTTCGAGAGTTTTATACAACTGAATCAAAAATATTGTAAATTACTATTTTTCAAATAGGCTTTACAGAAACTAGTATCCTTATTATTTTCTAGTATTTTACGGATCTCCAGTACTTTCAGTATTTTTCGTGTTTTTTTATTATTTAAACAGTTTGAAAGATTTTGTGGTATTTTTAAGGATTTTTACAAAAAATTTCTAGAATTCTATGCTTCAAAGTTGAAGGTTGTAAAGGTTTTACATATTTTTATTAATTTCTGCATAGATTTTCAACTTCTCGCAGGTTTCTAGTATTTTAAACATTTTCCGTATTTGAGAATTTTCAAATATTTTTAGAGTTTTCGAATGTCTTTATAGATTCTTAGCATTGTTAGTATTTAGATGCTCTAAAATAACATGTTCAATAGATTTGGAATACTTATTGAAATAAATTTTTCAAAAACAGTATCGTCATATATTTCTAGCATTCCATAGATATTAGATTTATAGTTAATTAATGTAATTGTGCACTGGGTATTGTATAATTATAATGATTAGATTTCCTAGTCGCATTCAAAATTGTTTATTTACAATCGGTCTTGATTTATACTGTCTCGAATATTTTTGTTTTTTTAAGTATTTATAAAATTTAGCAATACTTTCCAGTTATTTTTGAAACCACTATAGAGATTTTTGAAATGATATGTTCTAGAATTCAGAGTTCTATAGACATTGAGTATTTTTATAGATTTTCCAGGGAGCAATATTTCAACAGATTACGAGTATATAGATTTCTAGTACTCATGGTATTTTTTGTGTGTTTACAGTATTCATACAATTTTAAACATTCTCTGATACCTTCACGCATTTTCGCATAGATTTCTAGAATTAAATACTCTAGCATTCGAAGTTCTGTAGATTTCGGATAATTTTATAGATTTTCGATAAAATTACATCTTAATAGATTCCTATTGGTAAAAAAATTTCTAATACTTCACAGATTTAAACTAATTCGAGTATTTTTTCATATTCTTTTCTATTTTACATTATTTGAAAGATTTTCTCGCACTATTAGAAATTTCTATGTACACGAATTCCAATTATTTAATGCTCTGTGTAAAAGAGTTTAATAGATTTTAAGAATTTTATCTGTTGATTTTTTAGTGAATTATTTCTTAAAAGATTCTTTTTTAGTACTTTTTGGGTTTCCAGTATTTTGAAAATTTACCTGCTTTTTTAATATTTACATCATCTTATAGGTCTCTATTGTAATTTGTAGATTCTCCGAAAAGATCTATATCATAGGTTTTCAGTATTTTTGAGATATTTGAAGAAAGTTGTATCTTCACAGATCTTCATATTTTTATAGTTTTCTACAATTTTCAGTACTTTTCGAATTTATAAAGTTTTAAAGGATTTTTTAGTCCTGTTATAGATTCATTGTATTTTCATAAATCGCAATAATGATTTTCAAAATTTTTATGCTCCAAAATTCCTACTTTAATAGGTTTTCAGTACTTTGATAGATTTTTCAAAACACAATATCGACCTATGTACATATCGAATAATTTGTCATTTATTTCTATGACTCCTAGTATTTTCAGTATGTTTGCAGTGTTAATACAGTTTAAAAATTTTTTGAGTATCTCTATGGATATCAATATTAATTTTTAGACTTCAATTTTCTGACTTCAATTTTCTGGGATTCAGGGTTTTATCCATTTTCAGTATTTTCAATGATTAAAAAAAAACCATTCATAAACAATTCTTTGGTATTTTAGAGATTTCTATTACATTTCTAGTGCTTTTTTTTTTTTAATTTTGTAGACATTTTCTAGTAGTATCACGACTTTCTTTATAGCTGTTGTTGCAGAGATTTCTAGAATTAAATGCTCTATCGATATTGCTTGACCATGTGTGTGATTTCAAAAAAATTATTATTCGAGGAATACAGTACTTCAAAATGTATTTTGTATCATAATTTTGATTTTCGTAGATTGGCCGAGGTTGAGGAGCTGCCTGTTCGTCTACGTTCATAAGTGAAAACTTCAGTAGTTTTAAAAATTCGAATAAATTATCAGTTCAAAAGTGCTTATCAAAAAATGAGTTACCTTCTAACCTTAGATCTGCAATTCATCAAACATAACTGATGATCATAATTTATTTGAAATAACTGTACAGCTATGATATCATAATTCTTTCCGAACAAATACAACGAACAAACATTCCCATTCAAAAGTATGAAAATTGATTTCGTAATTTCGAAATTACAGGTTTTCTAGCACAACACTTAGAACTGAAAACAGTGAAATCCCGTAAAAATGCGGAATTTTCACCTACTCAAAAACTTGCACATTTCTGCCAAAACTTGGTAAAAACTCGACATTTTTTTAGGGCGGAAAAAAGTTTGAAACGCGATAAATTTGTCTAGAGTCGAGGAGACACTAAACGCCAAGTGTCGAGGACCAAATGCTGCTACGTATAAATGTATTCTGTAAAAGCGATAAAAAGTTAACAAACACACATAGCGTCCACAGTAAGATGCAGGGCTGGAAAAGAGTGACGTTTTAGTGGGGAAAATACCGTGGAGAGACAGCACGGGGAAAAATGGCACAAATCCGTATTACGCGCTCGTGACTGATTAAAGCAAATATGGAACGACTTTGTCAGAATTGTTTTATCCGGCGGAGTTAACAAATTATGCCTATAAACATATGGGTAAGCATCTAGACGTCTCTTCTGTAAATGTCTCATATTGAATTTCATACAAGAAATTGGCCACAAGGACTTTACAAAAATTGAAAAAGAATGAAGAACAATTCAGAATATTGAGATTCCTACTTTTAAACATTTCATATTTTGATTTAATTTGAAAAATTCTAAATTTCTTGATTTATTCCATGAAAAGTCTCGAATTTCCTTCCTTCGAAACTCTAATCTTTTGAAAAATTCATACCAATCACGTAGTTTCATCCTTTTGAATATAACTTTATTATTTTGAATATTGAAAAACTTAGTTATGGAATGCATATTATGCAATTCGATGGCAATTGAGAGAATTATTCGTCATATTCTGACACCATCTACGAAATCGATATTTTTTGTTTTTCTTTAATATTTTTCAAGCATTACATTTTATTTCTCACAATTTTGTTACCCAAGAAATTCACAAGGGGCGAATTCATAACAAGAACCCCAGGCATTCAGTTATCAGTAAAACATAAAAGTTTGAAAAATGTGATATTTCAAAGTTTTGTGACCACATACATGAGGGAGTAAAGATTCAAACACTTTAATCGAAAAATGTATTGTCTTTCACACAAAAAGATTAATTTTATATTAAAAACACAATTTGGACGAAAAAACGGAGGGTGATTTGAAAAAAGTTCTGTAAAAACGTCAACTCGAGAAATGAAGCCACAACAATCAAATAATTGAAAAACTTGATGCAAGAATTCGAAAAACAAGAATAGAAATATGAAATATTTTCATATAGAAAATCAAACAAATTCTGATCATCGAAAACAATGAAATATATAAAAATTCATCTCTCCTAAAAACCGGAAATCATGAATATTGAGACAATTTAAATCACATAGTTCCAAAATATTATTTCAGAAATTCAAGGCATAAGAATTTGAATATTAAATTTTTCATCGGTTTCCATAATTTCCTCGTAAGGAAATCACGAATGAAAAAACTAAAACAGTGATCAAAACATTCAAAATCAAAAAAATTACAAGTATTTGACTTTTGGAATCTCGATCAAAAAGTCGCAATTCTAAATTTAATGTTTGGAGAGTTTGGAAAAACTAAGTTTTTACAGTTTGAAAAACAAACCTTTTTTCTTCCAGCAACAAGTGACTTACTTTAAGATATGCTCAACTAGCAAATTTTTTATTTTTACTCCAATAAAACAAAAAAACTTTTGTAGAACTTTTGAATGTATTTGAAACAAGTCTGAGAAATTTTTAATTAGTCCAAATGTCACCAAATGAGTTTGAGAAATGAATGAAAGATTGAAAAAAAAGGCATCGCTATGAAAATTTCCAACGGATTTCGCAATCCTGACTTCAATGAAACAGACTAAAAAATGTCTGGCAGACTTCGATGAGATATTATATCTTCCTTGGTTTTTTCTATAATTTTCTGGAAAAAACATTAAATCAATCATTCTTCATAAAATGTAGATTTTTGAAATAAAAATTTCTGAATTAACATAACTCGATGGTCAAAATTTACCCCATTTTTAAAGTAAATAATTGCTTCGTTATAAAAATCTGAAATGTTCGATTACAATTTTGAAATTGATAATCATTCTTTAATACAGGGTGAAGAAAATTTTAAAATACTACTCACACATAGAAGCTTAAGATTATGAAAAATACAATACTTTTAGAGTTTCGGAAAATCCCGAACTAAATACAAAAAAACCTGAAAATATCCTGAAACATTTTCGATCCAGCCCCCCAGATTCTTACTATTTCCACGATCTGTAAGACATTTCAAAAATATGCATAAAACGAAGAAAAATGAAGGAAATGACATTCGAATAAAATGTGAGTTTCGTGTAAAAATGACACTGCAATTATTCGTGTAAACTGTAGAGAAACATGTAGAACAAATGGTTGCATTGCAGAGCAGCATTTTCGCAGCGGCGCAACTGTTCTTTTCCCTTTTTTCTCCTTCCTTTTTCCACCTTTCGAAAAAAGTGGGCAAAAACGAGATTACAGAAAAAGCTCGAGTCTCTCGGCGTAAGCAAATCGAATCTCGAGAGGAGAAAAAAGTTGGAGTTGCGCGGCTGATTTAGCAAAGGGAACGTAGAAGAACGCGAAGAAAAAAAGTTGTAATGGAGGGTGGGGGGAGGAGAAATGCCTTAATTTGACAGAAAATTTTTACCGAACATCGATACTTCTTAAAAGCTTTTCCTGTGGTTTGAAAGTTCCGTATAACACACGTTTCTGAGTCAATCACATTTTGTTGAGAATTAAATCTGGTAATGGGCATTTTTTTCTAGCGTGTAAATTTCAATTGGGGAATTTTCGAACTTAAGTTAAGAGTCGGGAACTGCTTATTTTAGTCATTAGTAGGCGACAATTTTATAAATTATAGATTCAGTGAATTATTTATTACTGAACTGATGGAAAAAGATGATCAATTTGACAAAAAAATTTGCAAATTGTTTTATTCTTGAAATCTAGGTCAATTTTCAAGTCTAAAATTTTTAGATTTGGGTGTGCATATTTTTAAACATAAAAACAAATTTTGGAGTATTTGTTCTTTGATTCAATCATGTTAAATTCAATGGTTCTAGAATCATATTCTTTCGATCGTTCTTTGATTAATAAATAACTTTTATTGCTGAGTTTCACTTTCCCCAACTTGTTCTTCTCAAAGACAATTTTTCTTGAAAACAGGTTTCGATTTTTTGATCGAAAAAAGTGCATACATAAACACGAGCACTTAGCATAATATAAAAGCTTAAAAAATCCAATTCTTGCAACTTTGAACGTCTTGAACTTGAAAACTACTATTTCAAAAAACAGTTTATCTTCGTAAAGCTAACAAATATACCTTTCAAACAATACATATTTTGTTTGATGAAAAACGATTGTTTTTTATGTTGATGGCAATAAGTGAGAAAAGGGCCGAAAAAAACTTTTTTGAGAATATTTTCCCTAGTAATTTGTGTTTTCATAAAGTTTTTTATGAAAATCCTTATAAAATTTAGGTATTTTTCATGAAATTCCGCTTTTTTATAAAGTCATTTCATAAAAAGAGCGATGTTTTATACAGTTTTTTTTAGTTTTTATAAAGTGATTTGGTAAAAACTTAATGAAACCTTTATTTGTGAAATTACGGCATTATAAATTATTATATAAAGTGGATTTCAAAATCTACTGAATGAAGACTCTGTCTTGTTATAAAGGTTTTATAAAGTTTTTGAAAGTGACTTATAAAAACTAATAAAAACTTTATGAAACGTTACTCTTTTCATAAAGTGACTTTATAAATAAAGCGGAATTTTATAAAAAATACCGAAATTTTATAGGGAGTTTTAAAAAAACTTTATAAAAATCCAAATTACTAGGGTTGAAAACGCTCTTTTGGAAAAATGAATGACAGTTATTTTCTAACTCAGTGACCCAAAATTATAATTTATTAATAATTATAAATATAATAAATTCTGAATATAATGTAATTATTACATTTATCACATTAAAAATATAATATAATTATATTTATTATACAACTGAATAACATCTTCATGTAAAAACTTCCAGGGCTGTTTATTATTATAAATACAAAAACTTCTAACAGTGTTACTTTAACATTGAATGCATTTTTTCAATCTGATAACGTTACGTTCCATTTTTTTCGCGTGTTGTAAGCTTTTTTTTAAACATACATTTTTTTCATTTTCATGCATGAGTTCTAAATTTTTTATCCACAGTCACCAATGTATGAATAATAATTGAGTACATTCTCATAAAAAAATTATTCAATTTCACTGTAATTATCATAACTTCCATCACTATTTTTTATTTTATTTTAGGAAAACTTGATATTGGGAAGAACTTTCTCTAGAAAACAGTAGCCTTTATTATTCTTTATGATCGCAATAGGCAGATAAATTTGAAAGGGGATGCTATCAATTTCAATGGATTTACAAACACATGGCATAAGTCTCGAAACATTCATTATATCTTTTGTTTGTCAGTTATTTTTAGCACTTCACGTTGAGGTATGGGGAATGGGGGTGAATTTTTGCATTCGATGAGATGTCGCAGAGTACGTGTTGTGGCAGGTGAGATAACTGAGCGGGGGGGGGGGGGGGAGGGGGACCAGAGACTCACCCAATGAAGCCGCCTGGTCCTGGAGAGAATAGAGGGTTGCTGCTGTCCTGAGAGAGCGAGGAGGCGGTGAGCGGCGGCGTGCCACCCCCGACTCGGCCACCGCTCCCGCCGCCACTCTCTTCGCTGGGGGTTTTAGCGAACAGGCCGGAGCCAAAGTCACTCACCAAGTTGATCGGCGAGCTTTGCGTGTCCGCCGCACATCACACATTTACTCGTTAGTCAACAACCGGGTATGAAATGTTAGTTAAAGCTTTCCAGGACGCTTCTACCAAAACTCGTATTATTTTCGCCCAACAAATTTTCGCGAATCCCAACTGGCCTGACTTTTATTTGACGACTTTGAGTCAATTTAACAACGGAAAAAATATGAGTTTTGCGTTAACAAGCGACTCAGAAAGTTGAGATCATCCATTTTTATAAATTTCCAGCACGCTAAGCGGTTCGCAGATTTTTGTTTTTCAAAGAACCCACTCAAAATGGAAGCTTCCTTTGCTTTTGTAAGGAATAGGGTGAACGGGAATTACCTGGAGAAGACTTTGCTGAACACGGAGTGATGACTGTCAGCGCTGTTCGGAAGAGTCGGGGCTTTTTCGCTGCTGGATTTGGAACTGTCATCGTCTCTTTCCCCAGTAAAACTATCGACCCAGGAAAGTGGGTTGGAGAGCCGTTTCAGCATCTGTGGGCATTTTTAATTACAGCACGTTGAGTGATATGTTTTCTATAAAATTATTAGGAAACTCATCGAAAATGTTATTTTACACCTTGGAGTTTGGATTCAAACAACGTTTAGTTTGGTTTTGAAGATTACCAGGGCAGTCGAGAGGAAATCAAGCCCAGGACCTAAAAATTACCAACTCACAAACAAAAAAATTATCATTTATCATTAAAAATTGTAATGTGCTTTTTTTTTTAGAAAATATCTATTTTTATTTGCAGACTCGATAGCTATAATATTCGGCAAAATTTTTAGACGTAACGATAATTAATTAAATGAATAACAACAAATAGAAAATGATTTATATCAGAAATAAAAATTTTTAATTATACACAAACTATAAGGTACTATTAATTTAAAAAAAAAAAAAAATATATATATATATAAGTATACGGATAATTCTGCAGAATAAATGGATTGAATATATAACAAATTTTTCAAGAAAACAATTGTAAAAAGTTTCATTTGTACGATAATATGTAAAAAATGATGAAAAATATATACAGAAAAATTATGGGCCACATACAGACAAAAAACTCAGAAGGGCTTTCTATTTCTCTAATTCATATTTTTTTTTTGTCGACTTCATGGTTTAAGTATTTGACGAATTTTCAATATGGTAATAAATAATAGTGTGAATAATAATACGAGAAAAATAATGAAAAAAACCCGAAAATTATTGGCATAGAGACAGACTCAAAAACTTTCAATCATTGAAAAATTGTAAAATATCCTTTACAACCAAACAACATAAATATTTCATTGCAGTGACTTGATAGCTAAAATATTTGATAAATTTTTCAACGAAATGCAAATTAATAAAGTGATTGACAACAAGTAAAATAAAAATGAATATAGGACTTGAAAATTACGCGCGCATTTACACAAACAATAATTTTGCATTATAAAAAAATATAATGCATTTTATTTCTGAACAACTTATGTATATATTTTTTGCATACTTTATTTCTCAAATATTTGAAAATTTTTCCAATGAATAAATAATTACCTAAATGAAATATAATATGTAGAAAATGACTGATCAATCGAAATCACGAAGTTCTTTTTTTTGCTTAAAGATACATTCATTTGATGATAGACTTGGCAGCTCACTCATTCGATAAACTTTTGATGGAATAAAATGGATGGAATAAATAAAATAATCGATAATAAGTATAAAAATGACGAATAGAGCTGATTAACGCGATGATATAAAAAATTTAAGGTAAAATATAACGTTCAATTAAAAAGTTTCAAAGATCATTTACACTTCAACTAATAGCAATACTTGGTGGCCGTGTCGTATAATATATATTTTTCTTCATTAAAAGTGAGTTTTCCTTTCTTTCTTAGTAGCCAAATTTAAAATAATGGAAACAATAATATAACTTTCAATTTTACGCTTAAAAATAATATATCGAGAAAAGTTCGTATGTAAACAATAAATTAAATTTAAAAAAACCAGTTTTAAAAATCTGAGATTTTCAGACCCCTTAAAATTCTCCTCTTGTGGCGTTGAAAATATCACCTTTAACATTCATCAACATTCTCGAACGTTTTCAAAATATTCTAGAATAGTCATGAAATATCCCAGCATGTTTTTAAAATTTCCTCACTAAATCATCTTGAATGTTCTAAAATATCTCAAAATGTGGTAAAATATTCCCGAATATTCCTAAATACTCTTTCAAACAAATAATCTCTAAATGTTTTCCCAATACTTCTCAATGTGTTGAATTTTCATTAATACATGCAAATTTCGAAAACAAGACCCACTTTGCTTTTCCGTGGCTTGTGTTTTTCATCGTCTTTGTTTTCGTCCTTATCAACGTCTTCGGCATTGCTGTCATCGAGGCTGAAGGACACGGAGCCGGCTTTCTTGCGGGCGTTGATCAATGAGGCGTCGACGGCGTCGAGAGTGTTCGTGGTGATGGCGTCGGTGACGTTGACCGAGGCCACAGTTACGGGGGGCACCTGCTCTGCGGAGAAGACGATTTCGGCGTCCGAAATCTTCTTCGCTGGCATCGGGAGCACAGGGTCCCGGATGTCAATGCCAGAATCGTGGCAGGATTGCTTGACTAAAGATCCTTCCTCGTCTTCTGGGATCGCGTCTGGTTTCCCGGCTTCAGCCTGAGCAAAAAATACAAACCATGAATGTAATACAATTTTGGAAATTTGAAAAAATGCACGAGCTGATGAAATATTTCAAATATTTTTTTGACTTCTGAAGCTTCTGAAGATGCTTGGACACATGCAAAATTTGTGGAATTTCTGACAAGAGAAATTAGTTTTGATATGTTTGAAAATTCGATGATTACCTTGTCGGAACTTAGGGAATCTTGTCGCTCGTCATCGATTGAAAATGACGATCGATCTTTGCTATGAACTGGCCAGTGGTGATCTAGCATGGAACGCCTGCGTTCCTCGAGAGTTTTTATTTCTTGCGCCAAACCTCCATCTGTTTCATCAGGTTTTTCCTTCTCACCTTCATTTTCCTTCTCGCCTTCATTCTCCTTCTCTTCGGTAGATGCTTCGTCCTGGGACAGATTAGTACTCTAATAAATGAAATGTGACTTTTTATATCAATGGAGATATATTTTGTAGAGGAACTTAGATAAGTTTAATTAAGTAACTGGCTTAGTAAACTGATCTGATGTCAGATTAGAGATTCTTCCACTAAATTCATTACGAATTCAATATTTTTTTTTTTTGAGAAAGTTGTATGTAATAACACTTTCGATGCTTTTTTAAGACTCTTAAGGAATGTCAATTTTGAAACTTTTTATGAGTTTAATGAAATTTCTAAAAACTACTTACAAAAACGTTTCTTTAAATATAATATAATAATTTTTTTCTGATATTACAAAGTTAATGATCATTTGGAGCCTAATTTAAAATAGTCAGTGAAATTGGGCAAAAAATGTAGATTCCGCCATTGAACCTCCCGTTCTTCTTTTTTTATCTACCTTTTGATCACACATTTTTTGGTTTTCAAAAACTCGCTAGCGAACAAAACATCCAAATCGTAATATCCGATTGAAAACGTTACAACATCCAACTTACAAAACATACACACTAATCAACATCCAAAACTCGAAATATCCAAACCTAGTACGATCCGAAATTTTTTCAATTGTAAAAATTATTAATCAATGTTTAAAAACAAAGAAAATTAAAAAAAAATTAATTTTATTAATTTGAATGTTTTATATTGGACGTTTTATTCTTTGAAATTTTAGAGGTTTGGATGTTTTGGATTGGATGTGTTTTACCCTAATCCATAAATCTATATAATTTGTTTGAAATCAATATCATATACAATTTATCACAAGTAAAACAAAAACAAATTTCTCTTTTTAATACAATGTATTCAAGTTATAAGATTCACTAGTCATTAAAAGAAAATTTTTATACATACTTTGACATATCCGAATTCAATCTAAACATGTACAAATGAAAAAAAAGAGGCATTTATGTCATCATACAAATCAAATTTATCATTTTCGTTGGCCAACAATTTTTTTCCATTAATACTTATTTTATCATTCGTTTTTCAATACATTATCAAGAACTTGGTCGTTGTATACATCTATGTGATACTCATAGCTTGCATTCAGAAAAAATGAAAAAATATTTCAAAAAATCACGATGAGATGAAAACCTTTATTTTAAAGATAAAAATTCTTTTAACCTTGAAATTTAAGTCACAAGAATATCCACTGCCTAAAAAAAATTTTCCACAACTAACAATCTGCGAGAGAATGATAAGGAAGACTCGAAGCACTCTGCGGAAAATCGTAAATAATGGTCCATTGAGTATCTTATCAATTTTTTTGTTCTTTTTTGAAAAATAAAATAAATAACTATTGAAAGAAATGTTCAAATAGGAAGTTTTTTATTCCAACGCGATAAGTTTGAATTGAGTCCCAAAACTTTTGAAACACACGCTATTACTTTTTTAAAGTGTCCATTTATGTCCCTTAATAATTGTGTATAAATATCAACACAAAATATGTTCCTAATATAATCCTAAAATGATTTTTCCGGTAAGTCTCTGTATCATTTTCAAAAATAAATGTAGGTCTCTCAAAAATTATTTTATTCAAACAAAGCGCACTTTTTTCATCGATTAAAAAGTATTTCCGTTAGTTCTAAATAGTAATATTGAATAATATTTGTTAAATAATAATGATTATTTATAAGATTAACTACAAAATGTGATGGAAACAATTTTTTTTATTACGCTAATTTTTTCACGTTTGGAAATTCGTAAATATTCTTCTTTAGTATCATGTTCTATTTGACTCGAAATAATTATTAACAAGTTCTTCAATCTTACGTTTCAACAAAAGTGACAAATATCAAGAAACTCCTGAAAACCTAGAAGAATAATATCATTCCTGACGTCCCTATTGAAAATATCAAAAAAATAAACCTCGTTCAGCTCCTCCAGCAAGATTCTAATTTAAACTTTTAAAGTGTCAGTGATCCTAACATGTTAAAACAATATTGTTCGAAACAACTCACATTTTGCGAATTCGTTGGCGTGATGAGCTCTCTTTCGAAGGCCTTCGGGAAAGCGTCTCCTTCTCTTTCTGCGCCACTGCACACGCTCTCGCTGTCGTCGGTCGCGAGCTCGGGAAAGCTCTCTTCTTTGCCGGGGGACTGGCACTTTTGCTCATCTGAAGAAGGATCTTTCATGTAATATATCTCCGGCTTTTTGTCCGACTTGCTCTTCTCCCTGTTATGACTGTCCCGCATGTGCGCGATGTCGTGGTAGATCGCAATGTTCACCACAAGCTCCATGGGCAACACCACGCCGTAAGACCCGGCTTTTCCATTGATCACCAGAGGATCCGACACGTTCGGGTCGAACATCAGAGCGTTCGGCGTCACCAGCAACACTCCACTCACCACTCCCTTCAAAAACATAATTGTAAATGGTCATTTCATTAGAAAAAAAACGAAAAAATAAAGAGTGTCTTATGTAATTCTGAATTATATATGGTTATTTTATAAAAACAACACTCAAACTCAAATTTTTTTGTATTCTGACCGAAAAATTCGTAATCGTTCCAATCACAAGTTCGCAGGAAGATACTGATAAAGTCTTATCATGAAAACGTGTATTTGCTGATTTGTCTTCACGCCTAATGTACGTTCTTTTACCTGCTTTTACTTTCTTCGATTTCACACGTCCCAGAAAAAATTTATTTCACTTATCAAGCAAATATTAACTACTGTGATGACAATAGATTATATAAAACATTGCATCTCGTTTTCTTCATAATTGTCATAATTAGCCATTGCAAAAACAAACATAAGAAGTTGAAAAAATTGTGTTTACAACGCTTGAGCAACACAGTTATTTTTATTCTTAGATTAGTTTGCATAATTTTGTGTTTTAATTTACGTCCCGGAAATAATTGTATGTCCTTATGCAACGAAAAAAATGATTATAGCCTCATCACAAAAGTCACAATTTCCTAACAATTTCATTTCACGAGATTGTAAAATTAATTGAATGAAACGAATTATATTTGAAACTGGGCGCATGAAAAATTTCTACTCTCTTTTTCAACCTTCTTAGCAGAATTTTTTCAATCAGTAATAAGAATGAATGAAACGAAGTTCAGGTTAGATTATTATGATAAGATCTTGTGTTGCTTAAAGATCGACTAGTAATTTATCAAAACTTGAGTCTTCATTTTATCAGTGTCTAAAAATGGAATGTGACTTGTTTAAACTTTGTTATCATGGATAGAAGAAGGATTTCAAACGCCTTCAAATCAAACAAAAAATTGTTTTTGCAATCGTGGATTATGATGTAATATGGAGGTGAACAATTTTTTATTTTCACAGTTAGAAATTGAACGATTGTGAATCTTCGATAAAACGATGGAATAAAACTTATGAATAAATGTATTATGATAAAAACTTGAATAACTATAGATGGGAAATGATGAAAATTGGTTGAAAAACGTAACTTGAAGTTGAGACAAGTCATAAATATAGTGAATTTAGAATATGTAGATCAAAATTCACATGAGCAATGTCAAAACATTTAAGTAGAAGAACCAGAGTAAAAACCTGTCTCAATATAATTTATTTTCTTAATTGTGAACTTGAAGATCAATCATTTCGATAATGAATGAATTCCAGAAAGTTTAGAAAAAATTGAAATATCATACTTTTGGTGTCAAATCGTCTAAGATTCACAACTTGTAAGTTTCCCAAAAATATGTATATTTCTTTACTAAATTCCTCATAAAAATATGTCGTGCCTACGCCCGTGCCTAAAATTTTTTTGTTTGACAAGAAAAATGATAAAAAAATATTTTGATTTACCTCTCCATCCGTAATATGCCTGACATCGATTTTCAAAAACCTTTCTATGTGTGATTTCGCCACATCTTTTGTGTGCGTGAGAGACGAGTTCATACGTTCCAAATGACCCGGCTTTGGCGATGGTGGCCGAAGATTGTTCAGGAGTTCTGAAAATGTACAACACTCATCTGATTAAAAACTGAAAATAATACTTGAAAAAGCTTTATCGGACGCTTTTGAAGAAAACCAAACTATTAATAACACGTTTTTTGAGAAACAGAACATTCATTCATTCATAAGTACAAGAATTCAAAAAAAAAATCAGGAACGAAAAAAAGGTTTATTGAAATATCTGACTTCGAACATCTGAAAAGAATAATTAATTTATGGAAATTTTGAATCAAAGTTCAAGTTGTAAAACTGGAATCTTTGGACTCGGAAATTTTTGAATTTTATATTGTAATGTCTGGTATTATTATGATAATTCTCTTTTTTGAGAATTCAAAAGAAAGAAAACTCTGAAATTAGAGAACTACAATAAATTAAACATATTCAAATAATTTCAATAAATATTATCAAGGCACAGACAGATTTTGCAAAGAATCCATTACACCACTTATTTAAAATCTTCCCACAATCGAAAAGCACCGTATTCACGTGTTACAAAAGCCGGAGTTTTGTCCACTTTACTTGTCACAATTTCGCAAATCCTCGAGAAGACGCGACAAAAGCAAAATAATTTTTCCAACGGCAAACAAACGAGAAAATAGGCGCGCATCGCTCCTTGCTCGAACCGAACTCGCGAACAATGGATAGGCGTTGAAGAATCGATTTTCACGCTCGCTACTCGCGTTGATTACGCGCCATGTGATTTGCGGTGCCTTTTTTACGAGACCATAAAAAATACATATTTCGTGACGTGGTTAATGATCAAAGAAACCGACCTAGTAATTTTCCGAGCATCTCTGACACGCGTCGAAGAGCTTGGAGGTGACATTCGATTTTTGGTACCATGAGTCCCCGCGATTGGAAAAAATACACGATTTCACTCTTGAAAGCGCGAATACATACTACGTTACGCGACGGTGTTTAGCATAAAAGTCTTATCAAATCACGCGACGCCAAGTCACTGCGGAAATGTGTGCTTATCGAAGATTGGTAGATGTGGGTTTTCTGTGCGTAATTTTGGCATTTTTGCTAAGATTGCTGTGGCGCTAGAGCTTGAGCTAGAGCGCGTAAATTTGAGAAAAATAAAATTCGTTTTGTTGTTATTGTATATATATTAAAAATGTAAATTCTCGAAATTATTCAAGCATTTTTTTTTAATTGTAAGGTACATTGAACTTGATTTCCAGGCCTTATGTTTTACTAATGTGAAAAAAGTTCGCTTTTAAAAATTAAACTTAATATTTTGGGAATATAAAAATTTGCTGAAATTTGAAGATATCGAAGGTTTCGTTGATCTTATACTCGTTTAGGCAAAGATAGCAAACTCTCATTCCTCGGAAAAAAGGTTAGGAAACGATAGATTGATTATTTTTTAATGGAAAATCGAAATTTGTTGAGAAACTATGGAATACCTGATCGAAAATCTATTATAGATTTATCGATGATTGTTCACTGCATTTACTGAAATTCTACTGATTTTTTGAAAAGCTACCATTAGAATAAAAAGTATTTCAAGTCTTACGATTTATGGATTAAAAATTTGACAGCGAAAAGCGTGACAAGTTAAAAAATTTCATATTTTTGATTGAAATATTGAAAAATACAACAAATAAGAGAATGTGTGTGTTTTAATAAATAAATAGCAATTTTGACTTTTGAATAGAAAAAACACACTCAGCTGCGCTATCAGCTAATTAAACATGAATTTTCTAGAATTTTGAATCTCGTTTAATGTTTTTTTACGATATTTTCTATTTATTATGCTGCTGAAGAAAAGTCAAAAAGAATGACAGAAATGAAAAAATTCAAAATAGTTATGGTTATCGATTTAATTAATAAAAAGTAAAAATGTCTAGATCAGAAAATTTTTTGGTCTTGATACTTTGAATGAGAAATTTTGGAAATCGTAAATATTCACCATTTAAAACTAAATAAATGGCATTTTTATAAATTTTTGTTAATCAATAAATTTCGTATTACCGTTATTATTCAGTGTTTCACACTCATAAATTTTCAGTGAAGAGTTTCCTATCGAATTCATTCCATGGTAAAGTAGTTTGAGATAATTGATAAATGAATAGATAAAAATAGTTGAACGTATTGATTAAGCTAATTAAGAACAAACTTTTGAATTCAAAAACAATTTCGATGTAGATATTTTCATGAGGAATTTGCAAACTCTTTAATTTCTATGTTGTCAAAATAAAAATGATAAAGCCGTATTATCAAATAAAATGTACTGCATTCTTATGCAGTAATAATTTGAAAATTTTTTTCATCAGATACGAATTCTCGATAGAAATCTATGTAATTGCAAAATTTGCGGATTATTCGAAAATAGCGCATTTTCTCTTGAATGTCTAAAATATCGAACTAAAAGCATTCTTTAATGAAAAACGTGTAATTCAAACATTTGATAACGAAAAATCATTCATTTGATATCATTTGGGGAAATGAATAATAAAGTAGGTAAATTTTTGTTGACATATTACGAATTTTGATCAATCGTTAACTGTCACAATAACGACGATTATACCAAAATTGCCATGGAAAATCTAAATTATAAATTTTCCTCATTTCAAGATGTTGTTTTTATTATTTGAATACATAACCATGAATATTTTTAGTCATTATATTTCTGTCTGGCTCGTTTTTAAGTAAATTCAAAGAAAAATATCAGCATTACAAATTCACGAGAAGTAAAAATAAAAATAAATAAGTTTTTTCAATTTTATCTACATATTCGGCTTTTTGCGAGAATATTAGTTTAAATAACTTATCGTTAAAGCTTGTACCATATCTCGAAAATTCAGAATTCTTTGATAACAGATAGAATCCAGACTTAACTTTGGACTTCTTTTTGTGAATAAATGCGTTTTTTTTTTCATTGTTGTAATATTGAGTTTCTTAATATTTAAAATTATTGATTGATTGATTAAGGGTGATGTAGCCAATATGAAAACAATTAATTTAACATAAATTTCCTTGAAATCTTTAGCATATTCTAAGTGTCCATGAAATTACAAACTCGATTTCAAGAAAAAGTATACAAAAGATGTACCAAATTTCAAAATTTGTTGACAATACACTCAGGCATTCTTCATACGTTTAATCTTGCAGTATGTACTAAATATTCATTTGGGAGAAGCAAATCGTAATATACAGTGAACTCAATTTAATCATGTAGAGAAGAAAAAAATATCTATCAAAGCGTAATAAAAAATTGTTATGTGGACACAAAAATTGTTAAAATCGAAAAAAAAAAAAAAATTGGTACAGCCTAGCATTCTGTAAACGTGTAATCTTGCAGTATACCAAATATTTCTTAGGAAGAATAAATCGTATTATAATACAGCCAACCAAAATTTGTCTACCAAATATTTATGCTACGTTGAAGAAACTCGAACTTTTAGTGATATAACTCCTAATAAATAACTGAATATTTTTGTATTCGAATCACTATCATTTTTTTGTGTCATAAAATCATTTTATCAGTACCTCAAAAATTATTACTGGCTTAATATCAGTTCATGATTTGTGATTTATGAAATTGAAATCATGGGTGAGAACTATTTCGAGCCCTATTCTACATATTGTTGAATATTTTCATATTTAAATATTCTTTAGTAGCATCATCATTCATTTTTGTTTGATGTCCGGATATTTCAATCAATTATCTGCAAGATAGAATAAAGTGGAATTTAAGTAAACCTTCTTCGTCCGAGGGCAAGTCATCCGGGAACTCTTGATCTTGGCAAGAATCGAGACTGTGGGACGCCGTGGAAGCTTCATTGTCAGGACAGGCCTCGCCTTTTTTGGGGACTCGCAATTGCTGTCCTGGCCACAGTAACGTGCCGATCAGGCGATTGAGTTGGCTCAGCTCCGAAGGCGTCGTGTCGAACCTCGCCGCCACCGACGTAAGAGTATCCCGATCTCGCACCTGCAACAATCACGTTCACCCGGTTTTTCGTGAGGGCCATTTCTCTGCTGTGCAAGCATTTACTTGGTATAAGATATAGGGCTTTCGGATGCTCGAAGTGGCGAGTTCAGGCAATGAATTCATGATTCTCGACAGAGTACGAGCATCAAGGGGGACATTGTTTTTCGCGGTGAGTATAAAAGCGAGAAAGAAATTTTCGTACTAGGTTTGAGATGTCCAGGACTCTACAATGTTTCTTAGAATATTTTGGAGAATTTAATTATACATCGCATACATGTAGGGTCAGTATCTCAAATACATGTCCCCAGGTAATTCAAGTTAGGCCTTTTTTTGTCGTGCAAATGTTTGTATAGCTTCTCGATCAAAATCGATGAGATATGAATATTTTTCAATTGAATATTAATTCTTTCGTCATAGGGAACGTATGGAAAATCCGCTAAGTATTTGATTTTCCTACATTGCCAAGTGTCATTTTTCTTTATAATTCAATAACTTGGCCAAAAATTATCAGATTGCTATAATAGTTTTTTGATTTGTATTCAAAGCTTTATTTCAACAGAAAAAATTGCCATCTTTATTTTTCAAAAGATACTTTCTTGCAATCGAAATGTTTTTATGAAGAATAGATAAATTTTTAACTGAAAAATTTTAGATCAGTTTTTTTGCTCAGTTTTTTGTATGGAAACTTAGTGAAATAAACGAAATGTAGTATGTATCATTCTACATGAGCCAACATTTTTTTTTTTGGGACTACAATTTTCAGAAATCAAAGTATAACCTCCGCGTATTTCATGCTTTATTTTCTTGAAAATGTATAATTTTACCGAAAATCATAATAGTTTTCATTCAAATTCATCAATAAACATTAAATTTAAAAAAAAAGGTAAAGCCTAAAAAAATTTCAAATTTTTATCAACCATCGTCAAAGAAAAATTAATATTACCTTCATCAAAAGTTTTTATACCTAGTGCTAGAGTTTTTCTTTCATTTCTTGCTTTGTCAAAATTTTTTATTTATATTAAATACATTATTAAAAACTTTTCCTTAAAAACAGTAATCATATTTTGAACTGTGCGAACTCCGCGTCTCCAATATGTACTTATCAGCAGGATATCCTCAACAGCGTAAGATTGTTGAAGAAATATAACTTCATATTCAGCACAACATTATTATTCAAAAAGAAAATAACATAGATCAAGTGAAATTAGATTTATCATCTTCATGAAATTCATTTCTATTCATTTATGTAGTTTGTTGTTACATATTTATTACAGTCGAAATATTTTGTATAAAAAAACTTATGAAAATACTCAGACTATATGACAACTTTCAAGTCGAGAAATTTCCCATTTTTTTTCACAATAATCAAAGAAATATCAAAAGTTTATCGAGCGTCGAAATTTGTTATCTTCAAAAGTAAATCCTTATTGATGACTTCTAATGGAAATGATTAGGATCCAACTATTTTTGGCGTATATATATTGGTGAAGTCGTAGAATTTCAGACAAGTAAAGCATAAAAATAACTACAAAAGTGGCTTCAAAAAACCGTAGTCCCAAAACAATTAATTTTGATTAATAAAGGACCAATACTGAATGTTGTTTATCTAACTACCTTTTTATAAAATAAACTGAAAAAAAAACTAATGCATCGTCAAAACTTTCAAGTAATAAATTTCTCGGTATTAGTACAGAAATCACGATTGCGAGGTTTCTTTTTTAGAAATAAAGTTCAGACTTTTTTCTGTTAGAAATACGAAATGAAAACAAATTTCAACTATCGGTTAATTCACGGCTGAGTTATTGAATCACAGAGAATAATTAACAAGTAATGAAGAAACATCAAACTTCATGCCGATGTTTCACGAATTCCCTACAACGAAAGAACGGAAATTCAAAAAAAAAAGAAAAAAATACGTTTATCATCGATTTTGATCAACAACCTAAATGGACGATTTCTTATTTAATGACCCGACAGTATTATTGAGCTCCATTAACATTAAAGAACTATCAAATATCTTATTCACAATAAAGAAAGAATTTTCATCAAATTTCAGTGATCTATTTGAAGAATTCAAGCTCAACTGTCTCCCCCGAAGTCTTGATAATATATCATTGCCTATTTCCCCACGATTTCCCATTTCCCTCGACCTTTCGAAAAATGCCCATATCAGTGAAGAGCGTAACAACGGGCCGGCAAATGCTCGATTCGGGGATGCTCGATATCCCGTTGTTGGCAAAGTCCGCCAGTTCATAGATCCGAGGCTCTCGGTGAGCGCGGGTCGTATATAAGTGGCCCCTCCGTGAACGAGTGAGCAAGAAAGAGATACACGGAGAAAGAGAGAAAGCACGCGGAGCGAAGCGAGGCAAAAGGCAATCCGCGTGATATTATAAGCCGATTATCGACCCGGCAAGACCATACGCGAGAAAGCGAATATGTGCAGGACGAGCACGGGCGACTCGATGGCCCGCAAATATTTTGCGGCAAATGCAATTTCATGACCCACCTCCGGCGTGACGTAATAATCCGCATCTAGGTCTAACCTACATTTCCTTTCGCCGCGCACGTACATATCAGCAACGCGCGTAAAATCCTCGACCATGGATATTTTTATTGTTTTTGTAAGCATAATTTCACACCGGCAAAGCCGATGATAAGAAAAATGACATGGTCCCGAGAATGAACGTTATTATTGTACACCTGGCGGTCGATGTCCAACCAGATTTCGAGAGAGCACCAACATTTTCATGTAAAAATTTTCAATATAACAAGCATATTTTTAAATGCAACAGATCATAGTATTTAAAAGTTATTAACAGTACATGAAGGGGAAAAAATTTAATAAAAGGTGTATAACCAGGGATGTGAGGCGGTAAATTACTAGTCATGGCCGTCAATTACGACAAGAAAGTTTTGGTCAATGTGGACCGTCAGTTTACCTTACCGGTCAGAATTATTATGATGGTCAAAATGATTACATAAAGATGACTTGAAAAAATTTTTATCTCGTTTGTTATTGCATCATTCTTGTTTTCGTCGAATTTTTATAAAAAAATGGAAACGAATTTTTTGATTCCTTAAATAATAAATAATCATACAATTACAACCTTTCTATTTGAAAAGAATAATTTATAAAGAAATAAACAAACAACTTCATAAACGTGTGTTGTTGATTAGATATTTTCCTTCGGCATCTTTATTTTCAGAAAAATTATTTCACTGTTAGGGATTGTAATCATTGTGGAAAAGTTTCGACTATCGCACTTTTTTTTATCGGAATTCTTTTTTTACTTCACTATATTGATAGCAAATATTGGCAAATTTATTCAAGTTTTGTTATAAATATATAAAACGAATATAAAACGAATTTCATCAAAAAGTGCAATATTTGAGACTGAACCACAATGGCAAAATTTTATAGTAAAAAGTACAATAATATTTATTGTCCGCTCCTTTAATTTTCATATTGACCAAATTTTTCTTCACAACGATCACTTATGGAGCCAATTTTCAATAAAAACAACAATTTTATCTAGCTTTCGGCATATATTCTGCCCTCATCAGGAACTACAATATTATTTATTATTATTATTACAATTACTTTTAGTGACACTTTAAGATTTATATTGTTACTTACTTTCTTAAAAACATCGTCATCAAAAGCTGAGATGGTCCGATTCCTATGCCTTTATCAGGAACTACAAGTTTATCTATTACAATTATTATAATCACTTCTTTAAAGAATTCCAAGATTTCTATTGTTACTTACATTCTTATTATTAGAAACATCCTCGAACTACAATCGGTCCAAAAAATTTTTCTTTCAAAATTAGTCAACATTTTCGCTCTTTTAATTAATAACTTTCCTTGTCCAGAACTTACAGGAAAAGAATCGTCTCAAAAATGATTTTTATTAAGGGAACGAAGAATACATTGAATAAGCAAGAGGATACAATGTTATTGAGTTCAGTTTACGATAAATACATAGATGACGTGGTTTGATTATCAGTTCGTTCTCTTCAAAAATCTAAAGAAATTCAAGACGTTTGTCAATGCTCAGTTGTGTGTTGTATGACGAGGATGGTTCCATTAATTAAAAGATCGAAAATTTTGACTAATTTTTAAAGAAAAATTTTTTAGACCGATTGAAGTTCGACGATGTTTTTAATAATAAGAATGTAAGTAACAATATAAATCTTAGAATTCTTTAAAGAAGTGATTATAATAATTGTAATAAATGAACTTGCAGTTCCTGATAAAGGCGAAAGAATGGGACCATCTAAGCTTTTGATTGATTGTTAGTTCGACGATGTTTTTAAGAATGTAAGTAACAATATAAATCTTAAAGTGTCACTAAAAATAATTGTAAGAATTGTAATAAATAATTTTGTAGTTCCTGATGAGGGCAGAATATATGCCGAAAGCTAGATAAAATTGTTGTTTTTATTGAAAATTGGCTCCATAAGTGATCGTCGTGAAGAAAAATTTGGTCAAAAAGTACAATATTTTTCCTCAGGGTGTGTTTATGTATAATTTTGAAAGGAACTTAATCGGGAATCTAAAACTTTTATCATTATCGCCGATGCATTAATTTCTAAACATGAGTATAAAGTTTTTGTTTTCGATTTATTGTTAATGACAGCATATACAGGGTGTCCCAAAGTCAGCAGATCGTCTCAAAATGATCAATTCCTTAAACATTTTAAGACACTTTTTCCTTTGCAATTTTCGAAAATTCGCAATACTTGAACAGTTTAATTCAATTTCATCTAGTAACTTTTGGAGAGGCGGGGCTTTTCATAGAAGAGACTCCTCCACTTTCTTATCTTACTCTCATGGGGATACTGGGATCATTGAGTTGTGTATAATGGAATGTCGGTTAATGGCTTCTCTTATCTCTATTTAAAAAAAATTAAAAAATACTGTATTGTAAATGTAATAATTGGATAAAAGACTATTATAGCTAACGCAAAGGTGAGTCAGAGTAAAAATTCTTTTTCAAGATAAAAGACATCATTATTCTCCATTCCATCACACACTTCAATTACCCCCACTTTTCCATTAGAGTAAGCTTAGAAAGAGAAGGGGCGAAGAGAGAAGGGGCTTCAATCAAAAACCCCGCCTTTTCGAATGGTAAGTAGACGATACTGAATTATTAAAACTTTTTAAATTTTAGGAATTTTCAAAAATTGTAAAAGAAAAAGTGTCTCAGAATTTCATGAAGCATGGATGGTTTTCTGACTTTGGACACCTTGTATATTGTCTAGCAAATGCAGTAGTACAGCGACACTCATGAGTTTTTTCTGAAAAAATGGAAAAACCATTCATGAAATGTGAAATAACAAGATTGGTGATTTTCACCTGGAATTGCTGGAAATCGTTTGGTCAGTTACGTTAACTCACATTTTTCCATCGAATTTCGGGTCATGAGCAGTAATTACTCACCAGAAACGAGCTCTGACGGTAAATTATAATTAAAGAGTTTCTAAATTTGACCGTAAATGACAGTAAATGACTGTCAGAAATTACCATGACCTGACCGATTTTATTTTTGACCGGTAAACTCACATCCCTGTATATAACCGACATCATGGCGTAAAAGTTAATGAAAATAGGATTTTCCTTCTTCCATCGGAAATTACCTCATTTAATTTCTTTTTGCATGGAAAATCGTGAACGTAAAAGTTTTACGAACAGATATGCACACTCTAATTACATTTCATACTTGCGGATTCAATTAAGCGATTTCAGCGTTGCATCAGAAGCTTTTTCCCGCAAATACGTATGTACCTTTCTTTGGGACGACCCTCTTGGGAACATATCGTATTACTTCGTGATCTTTTTTTCCAAGCTCCCTGTAATTGCTGTTTGCGTGGATCTGTCACTGAAAAAGGTTTTTTTTATTCTCTAAAAAAACCTTTTTCATGATCGCGTTTACACTCAAAAATTTTTATGCCTTTTTTTGTTCGTTGCCATTAAGCTTTCATAAAAAATGAAATAAATGCAATTTCGTGCAATGAAAAAATTGGTTGGGATATGAAAACGGAGTTTCTGTTGGTGGAACAATCAATGATGTTTTGTAAATAATCTAAGAGAGAGTAAAGATGGATGTAGTTCTAATATTGTTATTTTTTAACATTATTTAAAAAGTACACACATCACAGAATCGATGACTATTCTTTGGACTTTCTCATTCGACTATGAGAATTCGATTTCTTCGGGGGAACTGAATCCACGCTATCTGAAACGTGCGCATTGGTCTCGAGTTTAAAAAGTAATCGCGGAAAACGAGATCGTCTTTTTTCATCGTCTCGGGCTCTTTTCAGCGCAAACTGCAGTGGACTGAAAAATCGGCGAACAATAGAAACGCAGTTGCTCTAAACATTTTCTTCACTGGAAAAAGGGTGGACATTTTGAAATATCAGCAATAGTTTACAGTCGTAAAAAGTGTGCCAGCATCAATTTTCTTGAAAATTTTACGAATTTTTTAAGATACGGTAAAAATGTTTTGTTGATTCAACATTCCTATTTCGGCATTGTCGATGTGATTTGAAAGTTTTTCAAATTTGTTTGATTACAAGTTTGTATTAAAAAACTATGGGTATTTCAAGTGACATTAAAGAAAACCGAAATTTTTGCAATATTCAAGTACTTGAGGAAAAATGTATAACATATTACTGGGCACTACTTGTTTTAATTTCTTCTTATTCAAGATTTAAAACCTTTAATTCTTGAATGTAACTGAGTTAGAAGAAGTGGCTATCTTTTGATCACTTTGTTGTCAAAAAATTTTTTGCACAAGATTAAACACTGTTCGATAGTAACATATATGTAAGCAACTCAAAATTGAGTACTTTTTTAAAAACAGTTCTCTGGTAGAAAATGAAGATTAATGGACAGGATAGTGAGCTTTACTAGCCACATGTGTTTGAAAATTTATAAATCATAAATAAAATAGATAAGAAATGAAAATTCCGATATAGGTTTAAGAATGAATGAAAAATTTCAAGTTTTCACCACTACCCCGAAATACCCATGATTGCTTCATTTCAAAAAAGATGTTTGTCATGCTGGAAAATTGTATGAGAAAAATTTGTGCCACTGTGGTGTGGTAAAATTTTCAGAATAGAACTAGTTTTTCACACAACTTGAGATAATGAGTCTAATTTTGAAGAATTTGAATAACTTATGGAATATCAACGGACATCCTCTCCCTCTTTTTTTATGAAAAAATAAAATTTTCAGAATTTTTTTTTTTAAGTTCGGATGAACTTTTGATCTTTACAAAAATGAATGAATTATCACGAATTCCCGGAAATATCGGAAATAAGTTACATTCTTAAAAATATGGATTATTACTAACATCGCATTTGAAGCTTCAAGAAAATTTTTGAATACCTTACATTATTTCTAAAAACAATAATTACTGCAACATTTAAAATTCACCAAAAAATTTTGATAATTAATTCTCCAGAAAGTGTTATGAATAATACAATCATTCCAAATATTTTCCAAATAGTTGTCAGAAATGATAAAAAAAAGTCGAATTATTTAAATTCCAAAAAATTTCATCACAATTAAAAAAAAACGGTCCACTTCTAAAATTGAATTACTAGATTTACAATTTTTTCCACGTGACGAAAAAAATTTCATTGAAAAAGAAGAAAAGTGAGAATCATGAGATTTTTAAGAACTTACATTCTAACAGCTCTGATGAACTTCCGATATTTACAAGAATAGAATGAAGAATTCCAAATTCTTGAAACGATCAGGAGTTACGTTTTCAAAAAAATATTGATCTGGGCTAAAAGTGCTTTGGTATCCTCACAATTTAACATTCTACAGAATTCCTTAAAAAATACCAAAACTACTACAATATTTGAACTTTCTCTTAAAATGTTTCATACCTAATGAATCATGAAAAAATACCCTGAAAAATACAATTGTTGAAAAAATATTGTAGATATTTCTTAGATTTTAGCTAGTTCCTCAAATTTTGATGTTCAACGTACCTTATAGAAATGTTCCTAAAAAATACAAAAATTACTACAATTTTTGAAGCTTCTCCTAAAATTTTTGATAATTATTGAACCATCAAAAAAAATCCTGAAGAATACAATTAATGAAAAAATTTTCCAAATATTTCTCACATTATAACTACTTTCTCAGACTCTAATGTTCAACTTACTTTACAAAAATGCATATGTTAATTTTTCGAAAAGAGGAAAACCTGTCGCAGATTTAATTTTTCTAATTTCGAACATATCCATTTTAATCGCTTCATCGAAGTAATAACATTTATTTCGATAATCACTTTCTAATCTTCAACACATCCTTCTAGATATAAACATTGTCATCTGATTACATCAACACGATTAAAAACTATCTATAAAATTTCTCAAAACCCTAGATTATAACGAATCCAAATAAATAAGAAACGAATATTTCCCTTACTAAGTTAAAAAAAAATACAAAATTCCTGGACTTCTGTATCCATAAATGGTACAAAACAAACACCTTTTTCAGCAGAAATGTCAAAAATATGTATGTAATTTACTTTTTAACTTTTTTTTACCCTCTTGAAAATGGCGAATGAGCATTACTCTAAATTCAATAACTCCAGAATCTGAAATTATGTTTTCCTGCATAAGGTCCCTTTTCTCATGGCAAGTTAAACGCATATCCAAGCGAAGTAATCTCCTCTCGCGTCAATCCGATACTCATACTTCCATTCATCGGCGATTAGGGAAACTCCGACTCCGCAGACTGCGGCTCATGATCCGTGGCTTTCCAGCACTTTTGCGGATGAGAGTGCACCCGAGGAGTGTTGTCGGCCCAACTTCCTGTCCCAGTTACTTCGGGATAATGAGACGTGGGAGGGAAAAAGGTGGTAAGAATGAGAAAGGGGGGAGGGGGTCGAGGGGTGGGCAGAGAAAAGAGCCTCATTAAGAAGGCTCGAGAGATCTTTGCCTGCCTATTATTGGCCCCTGAAGACAGAGACTTTGTCGCGCAGTAAAAAAGCACATTAAACCAACCTTTTCGTCGAGAAGATATTAAATAATTTTTTTGCGTAATATTTGGCGATGTGCAAAAAATTAGATGGAAAATGAGAGTCTAGGTTCTTTTTCCATAATTTTGAAGTCAAATTTTTCTGGCTTATGAAAGTTGTGGATTTTTAGTGTAATAAAACAGGTCATTAAAAAACATTTGTATCAAGGAGAAGATTTTGAATCACATTTGCATAATATTTCGGTGGAAAACAATGAATCTTGATGCGGTAATCAGGTCTTTTCCTGTTAGTTTTTGAACAGTGACTTGTGATGGATTTTCAGAACTTTTGACTCAGGCGCCAGGCAGATAAGAATTTTTTAGGTAATGAGATGACGTGTGAAAATCTTTACACACGATATTTTTTTATGTATTTCAAGAACGTAGCTACAGATTTATTTAATAAAAATAAATCAATATTGATTTTAGGACGTTATGATATCTTTCGTAATAATCCTAGTATTTTTATGCATTTAAAATCCATCATATCAGAGACAATTTCACATTCATTAGCCTGAAAAGCTAAGTTTATAAAGTTTGAAAGTATTCATGTAAAACGTATCAAAAGTTTCGTTTAAGTAATTATAATCAGTTCTCTTTATTATTTATTTATTTGTATATAACAAGCAACTTACTGAGAGTTTTTTGACGTCATTTCGGGTTTATATGTCTGAATAGCTCAGTTTATCAGATTTGACAGTATTTATGAAAGGTGTATCGAAATTTTATTTATTAATATGAAATTTATGTGTAATTGTTTTTTTATCACCTTGCGATAAATAACTTACCGAAAGTTTTTAAAAATATTTTTAATAAATAGAAAATAGAAATTGGTTATCGAATTCTAACGCCCATTGTCGGCCTACAAATTTTGCACTGCAAGGTAAGTTTTTTACGAGATTTTTTCCCGAATGATTTTTTGATACAAAATGATAATGTGATGATTTGTTGTGAAGTTAAAATTTTTTATTATCATAATTATGGAATTTCTGTTGAATCAGTTCTAAAAATATTCGCGATGCCAAAAAGCAGCCTGAAATTATTCGTACTTTCGGGATTCTCAGCATATTATATTCATAAAAAAATTCTCAGTCGTTTCACAAAATTGTTTCATGTTTCCTAACGATTTTTCAAAATTTAACAGGTCTTTAATACATTCAAACTTGTTGAATTTTTATGGTTCAAGTGATTATTCATTTTATAATAACTCTACGTATATGGAATATCGCTTGGAAACATATAAATAATTTGCAAACAAAAATTATGACTTTCCTCAAGTTACAATGGTTTCGGAATCTAAGTTTATGCGATTTACTTACCGTGGTTATAAAATTTACAATAATTTAAAGACTTAAAAGCATCATTGAGTCAATTCTATCATTGACAATCAATTTTATCACAAGTTTTGAATTTGCACAGCTTGAAAATTTTCAAGAGTTTTTTCAATTTTTAAAAATAGTCTCTAGGTAGAAATATCGAACAACTAAAGAATATACAAAGGAATAATACTAAAGAATATACAAAAATATACCTAATAACAGTAAATGAAGTTCTTAAAAAATGTGACTCAAAAATAGTAAATTGAGAAAATAAAGAATGAGGAAATGAAAATAAGAAAAATAATTTGAAAATTTGTGACTTTTTAAAAAGTTATTTCATTTTTCACTTGACAAAAAAAAATATTCAAAGGCCTGAAAACTAAAATTATTTTCGAATTGATCTCTTGAACATAGGTAAAGTCACGTCAAATTAGATCAATTTTGTCAAAGTGCTAGAATTTTTACAAATTTTACGAAGTTCAATCGATTTTTTATTTGCTGAGTTCTCAAAATTTTCTCAATAATTTTCAAATCCACCGTAATCATTACAACTTAAAAATAAAAATAAAAAACTTTAAAAATGCACTTTAAAATGTAAATATTTTTGAAAAATCAGGAAAAAGAAACTGTAAACTACATTCACGAATAAGAAATACCGAAATTCCAATATCTTCCTTCAAAGGTTCCAAAAGTTTAAGCCTCTAATAATCAAATATCCAATCCTTTATAATCCTGAAAGTGTAAAATCACGATTCACTAACTTTTCGTGATATTACAATTTTAATTGTTGTAGATCTTATAGAAATTCGTTGTATATTTTTTAAAAATACTCCAGTAAAATTCGTTCACCGAGTAAAAAAGATGCACCGTACAAAATTATCTGAAACTAGTTGAACAATAATCAAGGTTGTTGCTTCTGATGCGAAGGAAACTCTAATTATCGATAATTATTAGAGCGGTCAGTATTGGATCGACGGCTCACAAAACGGCCGAGGCCGCGTAAATGCGCGCGCGATTCAGAAGCATCAATAGTCTTTTCATCCTTTGACTCAAAGCAATCCCCAAGTGGTGAAATTACTTGGGCCCAAACAATTTTTTAATTCCTAATCTGCTGTCTCAACCCACAAAAAGTACCTACTCATAAATTCGAAGTACCCCTTAAATCCCTCAGTGTCAGTTTTGTGCGGTGCCAATCAAAAGCTGCCACAAGGAGCTACAAAATTTTTCGTGAGTAAATATGAAATAGTTAAAAACTTACATTATAAAAAATGAACCACGAATAAAAAAATAAGCATGATGGGTTCTTACGTGAGGAAAAAAAGTGTAATGAATATCAGAGGTAATTTATTACTCAGAAACTGTAGCATACTCCTGTAATTTTTACCTTACATTTAGGGTCATATTACATCTCTGAAGGAATCAGAAAATGATTAGATTCATATAAAAAAATATACAGTAAAAGTAAAAAACTGAAAAAAGAAATATCAAATTATATAATTTGCATGAATTACGTTCTTCAAAATGCAGTTACTCTGAATTTATCATTAATTGTTAATAAATAAATAACTTCGATAAACTGAAAAGCAATACTTAACCTCAACCACTAATCCCCATCGCCATCTCAACCCATAGCTCTACTACTAATTGATCTACAAGCTTCATAAATAATTTATGCGCTAATGTAATGGACTGGCCTGCTAATTCCATTTTCTGGATGAAATAATGATCGATGGTTCGGCATTAGCGAATATTTGCCGAACGAAATGGCAACAAATTTCAAGTGAATCGCACGTAATTGTACGTGAATACAAACGACGCAATGGAAAGTACATACTGTGATATTCCCAGTTAGTAACCATAATATATAACGCCACTTTCGTTTTATCGCTCGCTGGGCAAAGTCTCAATTAAGGAACAATTTGCTATTTCATTATCTTCGAACGAGCAAAGTTTTGTAAATCAAAGAGGTAACTTTGTACAAGAAGTCAATGTGTAGTGGAAGTGGTAGTAAATTGTCAAACTTCTAGTTCTTCTATCTGATCATTGTCAGATATATGCACAGTATGTTATAATGAAATAAAAAATGAACTAATTTAAAAACAACAAACAGCTTTGAAAAAAAAAACTGCTTAAATCAACTGTTTTTTATTACAAAAACAATTTTTTCCAGAAAAACCTTCTACATTACGAATTAACAATTAATTTTCCACTCCGTCAAATCCCAAAACTACTGAAAGTTGCTTATGTTTATCTTGAGTGTCTCGCCAAACGCGAGTTCTTAATTTTATGTAGGATCCCGAATGGAAGCGAAAGAAGAAATATGAGACGAGCGGTAAATTACGGTTTCAAGAGAGCAGATCCAAAGCCAAGGCGATGGGTTTCGGTAGTTTTATCACACAAGTGGCAGTCTGCACAATGTAGCCTGAGATAAAACGAGGAAGCATAATGCACTCTGTTCTGGCGAAAGAAAGACTACTTAGTTTTTCTCCTGCACCCCCCCCCCAACCCTTCTTTTCCTTCCTACCTCAATGGTAAATTAATTTTTTTATCAAAAAAAGCTGCGAACCAATGCAATAATAATTCATATTGCAATGCTTACTAATTACCATCTTCAGAGAAAAATTAATATTAATATATATTTCAAGCTGATAATGAAAGATGACAAACCATTGAATTTTGCATCGATTTGTTGAAGTCTCTAAATTTTATTTCAGTTTGTTGTCTGATAAATTGTATTCATAAGTAAATATAATATGATTATAATCATCTATGCCTATTTTGATGAAATTTGTTGTGGAAGAAATCAATGAATATTATTGAATACAATCGTGATTAATTATTCGTTAAATTGAATTAATGTATTTTTATGAAATATATACAAAATAATAAATAATTCGAAATATATAGGGTATGTTTAATCAAATTTATATATTCTGAATAAAAAAAAAGTATCGAAATGATAAGTGTCTAGTTTTAAAACTTGGTGATTATTTCTGAATGACATTGAAATCTACAAAATTACACATTGTATCTTTGTTTTCATAACATTTGTATTTAGCTTGCAAGAATAAAAAGCACGTAAATGGCGAAATGAACTAAAAACAGTAGTTAAACGAAGCAATCGCATTGATAACCTCGCAAAAAGAACCTATTCAAAAACACAAATGTACTGTAAGAATCGCAGGTTTTGCAATGACAAATTTATCAATGTTGGATTCCCTCACAATTTATGTCTAGGATTAAAAATTATCATTCTAATGAACAATAAAACGACTTGTCGTTTTCAAGGGTATATGTTGATAATTATAAAGTAATAAATGTACAAGATACGATAAAAATGTTCATGTGATATTTTCAAAACCGGAAAAAAAATTCATTTGGAACGAAAAAAAAGTAGATAAAATCAATTGTGAAATACTTAATAGCACTTCGTTTCAGGTACAAAAATAACACTTGGAAAACTTGAGAATATGAAAAAAGAAAATATCGAAAACCTATGAACAATGCCTTTTTTTTTGGTACTTTTGAATCGGCATAAAATCTGTGAAATTGAAAATTTAGTTTTTTTGTATTTAAAAATCACAAATTGCAAATCAACCGTGAAAATTTTAACAATATATTTATCCTCAAATACAAGTTATGACAAAAACATCACAACGTGATAACTACTGTTCTGAAACCCAAACATGTACCTTGGACTTTTGAAATTTTGAAGCAAAAATTACTTATACAAGGTTTTTAATAAATTCTTTAAAAACCTTCGTTTATTCTTGAATAAAAAAAATTTATTACAAACCTCTTCCTGTGTTCCCTACGTTCAAAATGAAGAATTTTTTCACAATATAGAGTTTTTAAAATTTTGAAACAACAAATTTTGAAACAACAATTCACAACACAAATTTTTTTTACAAGAAAAACGTCATTTAATCTTGAAAGTGAAAAAAGATCACTACAAGCCTCTTACTTTTTTCCCTACTCTCAAAATTAACGAACATTTTTCTCGCTATTAAAAAAAGGGACTGATTCACGCGCAATTAACGCGCTCCTTCATTTTCCCGTTTTTCACGCGCTCTTGGCTTCCACCGCATTTTCCGATAACGTGGGAAACCCATTTTCATTCACCGCTCTGGCTTTTTTCCTCCACGCCTCCTCCTATACCCTCCCACCATCACCTTTGTGCATTGTTGTCCTGTGTTTCCCGATTTTTTGAACGTCTTTTGTTCCTATATTTTCCCTTCTCTTTTTGAGTGGTTTTTTTCTCTACAAGGTGGTTTGGAATCCTGGACACGCGGTACGATTGTCGAAAGTAGAATGTTGGTGCATCAAAGAATGACAATTGTTTTTATGTACGAGTTTGCTTGATACATGCAAAATTGTAGCAATGCTAACACTGAATTCATGCTAAATTAGTATGAATTCAAAGTTTTTTCAAAGTGTTTTTTTTTGCCGATGTGTGTGGAATGTGGTATCAGAAATAAATCCAGAGATAAAAAGGGCTTTTTTTGCTACAATAGAACTTTTTATATAGAAATGTGAGACTTACGGTGTAGGAGACGGTGTCAATAGATGGTGGTTGATCTTTTTTCAGCGGGAAAAGCATATCTTTGCTACCACACTCGGAGGAATCTGAAATTAAAAAGAAAATTTTTGAGTGTCGATAGCTGAAGGCGTTTTGAAGCTTGAAACTTTGAACTTCAAAAAAGAAAAATTCATTACATTCGTCATGAAGTAATATGAAAGAATGATATTTTGCTGTGAAATTGAAGCGAACAGTTGTAAATTGTAAAAAAAGAAAAAAAAATTTTGAGCTGGAAATGATTTGAAATTTAAAAATTCCAACTTTATTCAACGTAAATCACGAGAATATAAATCTTCTGACATATGTATAATCACTGGGCAAATTAATCCAAATCAGCATCACTTATAAAATTTTATTGTAGATCCTCAACTTTCTTTACGGCCAGAATATTCTACAATCGCATTAAAAAAAATCAATCAGTTGCAGATGCTTCAATGTTCTTTGATTTTCCGAGATCATCAAAACTTTTTCATCTCGAACAGTGAAAAATTTTAAAAATCCATACAAACACAATCTTTCATTCATTTGAAATACTGTATTGTTTGAAATTCGATTAGAAAATTATTAAAACAAAAAACTCAAAATCAAAAAAACAAGAAATAGTATATTATGTACCTAGGACATAAATTTTTTATTTACGTACGATATTTTATGTTCCGAGGGCTAGAAAACAAATTTTGAGATTTCGAACTGGACGAGAAATGCGTTTTCTATACCAAAGGTACATAAAAGTATTTTTCTAAATTCCTTTCGTTAAATCACGTTTTTCTGGTGATTTATTGGTATAAAACCTGCACTCGTTTTTACTACATGCATAAGACGAGTACTTTTAATAAATTTTTTAAAAGTGCACTGTTTTGAACCACACTAGAATTCCAGAGAAAAATGAACCAAATTCTACAATACTTAAAAAAACAACGAAAGTTGTGAAACGAATAAGTCAATCTCCGTCTCCCTGTTGCGTTGCATATTTTTTGCACGACCTCCAACACACAAATTAGGTGATTTTGCAATCTGCTAGCGAAAAAAAATTTCTTTTTTTGACAATTAAAGCTTGCTGTTATCTATACGTGTCGGTGATTTCATCATCACAATTTTAACAAAATCACGCAAAGAACGAGTTTAATTTTTCCTTTAAACAGTTGGACTATCGGGATGGTTGTTGATGTTAGTTAAGTTTTTTCGGAATAAACGAAAAATTATCAACTTACTTGTTACATTGCGTTCAGAATAACTTCTTTTTCTAAAGAAATTGCTTTTCAAGACACGAATACACAATTTGGAAGTCATTTTCATAAATGCTTTGAATGTCGTCGTAGTTATAAAAGTATGATAATGAAAATGAAGGAAAAATACTACAGAGTTATTATCGGCCGCTGGAAAATCAGCAAGCATGCGCTGTTCAGTCAAATTTTTGGAAACTTTGGCCAGTGAATGAACAACGAAAAAATATATTAAAAAAAAGAAAAATGAAAGTAAGATGGTTACATATTGTTGTGAATACTTGGGATAAAATGTATAAATATTTTAAGGTTTCTCGAACTTTCTGGGAAATATGTAAAACACTGAACTTTCGCCGATCTAGACTTACTACTGCTTACTACAGACTAGCTCAGACTAGCTGAACATAGCTGAAAACGTAAACATTCGCTCATCTAGAGTCGAAATTAGTTCCCACTATTTCACGTACGTGGAGCCACTTTTCATTGGCTTGCACGTTGCTATGAATTTAAACAAATGAATTATGAAATTAAAACTTTAAAATTTGAAGCAAAAACATGGCGCATCTTGCTGAGTGTACAGTAGGGTGGCAGTTTTTTTTGGCGATGTCGAAATTTTTTCCATTCTCGGTCTGAAAAACAATCCAAATGACAAAAAAACAAATTTTTCGTGAAGTTTGACTAAAATCGGAAATAAATAACACGTGCCACCGAGCTGGTAAAGTTTTAAATGGAAAATATATTTATCTCCATGATGTCTCAAAAATTTTAAACTTTTTTAAAAACCAACGAAATGGTCTGAAACTTGGCATAGTTTGAGTACATGGTAAAGAGCGCAACAGTGAATTTTTTCAGATTTTTCGATAATCATCATCATCATCAAATATAACGCTTAGAAAGAAATGAATCATTTTTAGGAATAATTAACAATTTTATAAAAAGTATAAAAAGTTTAAACTAAGACAGTGAAAATTATTAAAGATTTTGCCAGTGTATGGTTCATAAAACGGCTCATCGTCCAAACTATGGTCAGTTCATCTATTTCATGTAAATAAATGATTATAAACATTGCACTAACTTTTCAGAAAAAAAACACCCTATTTCGTTGGAACAAATTTTCGATAGACTTTTTGTAGGGTATTTTCAGGGCAAACGATGAATAAAAGCAGGTAATGTCAAGTTTAGGAATCTATTCGATGATGATGATTATCGAAAAATCCAAAAAAATTCACTGCCGTACCATTTACTCGAATTTTGCCAAGTTTGAGACCATTTTGTTAGTTTTTAAAGGAATTATAAATTTTTAAGTGAAATATGCGAATAAATACGTGTGCTCTCATTCAAAGCTTCATCAGCTCAGTGTCACGTGTTAATACTATCCAATTTCAGTTAAACTTCACGAACAAATTTTTTTTCTATTTTAATTGTTTTTCATACCGGGAATGGATAATATTCCGACATCACCAAAATAACTGCCACCCTAGTGTACAGTAACATATACAAGCTTACATGTACGCATTTTTATGCAAAAAATTTCGGAATTTAGATAATGCCTTTAAAATATTTATTGCGAGAAATTTTTGTGGGACTCTTTCTATATTTTTTTAATATGTAGACTTGTACATATAAATATCGAGCTTTCGAAATAATCAAAATTACTTTTCTCGCATTTTCAATGAAATTTGTTGTTGATATAAAAATAATATTCCAAAAATTTTCATTTTTGAAACATACATCGAGCGACTTTAAATTTCAGGTTCAAAATTTCAAGACAACGAATCTCGAGGACGAAATAATGTATAGATTTAAGTATTGTTCTGAATTTCGCTGCTGATTAATTAGTTCTCCAACTTTGAAAAACGTTCGAAACTTTCGAAACCTATTCTGTGTTATTTCCTGTTCATGAAGAAAAAAAAAAAAAAAAAAACTGAGCAACGCAATTTGCCAATTAAAAAATGACACGTTACCGAGTGCAAAATTCACAGAATGTATTTTGACACGTCGATGAACTTGGCATCCAAACAACGCCAAATCCTCCTTCACTTCAGGGCGAAAACGTCCTCGTTTAACGAATGACAAAACCATGTTAACTATCTCGAAAACGTGACGACGTTTCGTTAACGCGATCCGGTACATTGTTCCATCACGCGCCGTGTTCTACCGCAAAAACTTTTATCATACGGAGAAAATAGCAAACCGAATCCCCTTCGTTTTCGTTTTCAAATTTTCCACAGATTAATAAAAATTATACATTCGAAACATTACATTCCCATCTACAAAACAATACCAAATCCCTTAACCTTTAACCAGGTTCAACTTTCCAAATTCGTCATATCTCTCAATATAAAAATACCACTTTTCACTTTGAAAATCGCAACCACAAAATTTACACAAGTACAACCAAGAGAAAAGAAGAAATTTATTCTCAGCAAGAAACTTTCTTTTCATTTACAAAAATAATTTTCTACGTTTTCCTGCGATTTCATTATCCCTGAGTGAAGCTTATTTCCATCGGAGCTTTTTTCCTCGACTTCAAAGTGAGAAATCGATTCGTATAAATCATATCTTGAAAACAAGGAGCTCCTGTTTATGAAGCACAGTAATTAAAGTTGATAAATAGCGATCGTTCAAGCCAAGCAATCTGAAATTCGCTGAGTCAAGTTTGCTTGAGGCGATAAGCGAATGGGAGCGATATTTATTTGTATTGACAACGCACCAGGAAAATTATGTGGAGAGTTTTAATCCCGTTGGGGTGAAATGTTTTATAAACATTGTGCTAAAATTAGGTTCTATCGATTAGCTGCAGCTTTGTTAAATAAATTGGAGAAGTTTTTATACGAGGAGGAAGTTTTAACGAGATACCCCCTTTTTTTCAATATGCTTCGTTAGGAAAAAATAATTATTACCACGTTTAATACATTATTTCACTGATTTATTTCAGAAAGTATGAAATGCATTATTACACTGTCTTGAAAATGTTTTTAGAAGCTCAATTTTTTATATTCTAGGAATGTAACTACATGTTTGATTGAAAGTTTCGAGTATTGCTGGACGGACGTTATAACAACTTTAATATCAATCCTCAAATATTTAAAAGAAAAATTTTACGATTTCCCAATTTTTTAACTGTCAATTTCGGAAGGAAATATAAATTTAGGTAAATAGATTTTGTCCTCGATTTGAAATTAAAGACTGAAAAATTAAAAAATTGTAACGAAAATAACCCTGGAATCCTTGTCTACACATATGGAAATTCATGAAACTCAGTTCACTGGACTTAGGACCTTCAAAATTGATGATAATTTTATGGCGAACTAAATAAACGCAAATCTTAATGCGAAAATTTACTCTGTGATACCGGTAAATGTGACACATTCTAAACACGTGTGTAAATATTGTGTAAATTTGAATTTCAAACTGAGCCGTAAATTTGTCTTGTGTAACCAAATATTCCGTCTTGAAATATTGCTAAAATATTCGAGAGATGTTATATTTATCAAGATATCAATGCAACATTTTTATCGTGGAATAAATTCAATGTGAATATTTAACACTTCTATTTTTCGAAATTCTGAATCACATAATTTGACACATGTATAGAAAGTTTAATGCAAAAATTCAAGATTCAATACCTGATCAATATTTCACGTACACTGTAAAAAAAGTTTGTAAATTTCTTATAACGTAGTATAGTAAATTTCCTATACCTCGAAATTTACTATACCGCAACAGAATTTTTTCCTCGATCATAAGACTTTTACTACTCTTTTCATGAATTCTTTCTATGTCTGGTATATAAAAGATAAATATAGTAATTTTACTCTGGAACAATATTATTCTACCTTCTCGCTATACTAAAAATATCCTACCCAAGTACAAATAATTTTTCATTAATTTTTTTAAGAATATGGTAAAAAAGCTGGTAAATTTTCCCATGCCCACACTGCGAAAAATGTTGTCTTGCCACGAGACACTTTTTGACGCCGTTTTTAAGACATTTAAAGATGTATGTATTTAAAACACGTTTTTTTGACATATAATAGTATATTATTGTGAGTTTGGACAATACTGATTTTAACGAAACGAAGAGTTACTGTCCGAGGTGAAGCCAAGGATTGTAATTATTTCGTCAAACTCGGCATTGTCAAAACTCGCAATACGATATTTAATTCGACTCCACCTCGAAATTCACGTTCGAATATCCTATTTCGAGGTTAAAATCGAATAAAAGTAAGACACTTGATGACTGAAGACATGGATTTCGCATCTTTGTGTCTTCTACGGAGACATGTTTCATATATGTTTTTTTTGCATTGCAGTATAGTGAATTTCCTAAAATCTGCATTTTTCTATACTTCATTCGACACTTTTTTACAATCATTGCTTATTTACTATATTTTGCTTATCCATTTGTTCAATGTCTCGTAAAGTAAAAATGAATATGCATATTAATTTTATTACAGAACGATAAAAAATTTTTACTATTCCTTAGTACAAGAAAAAAATTTACCTGTTTTGAAACCACTATTAGAGATATTCCATACTTGAATGAGGTAAAAATACTATACTGAAGTATGGTAAATACTATTTATGCACAGTAAAACTACTATACACTGGTATAGTAAAATTACTAACCCTGGAATGGGTTAATTGCTTCTAATACCGGTATGGGAAAAATACCATAAATTTTTTTTACAGTGTACGTCCTCTCATATTTACTGATTCTATCGTTGATTACATTTTTTCCCTCTGATTTTTCACGATCAGAGCCATTAAATCTTTCGTATTTCACATTTTACAGATATTTTTTCATTGGAAATATTTGGATTCGGAACGTTTATTACACAGCTTTGGCAGAGATGTACATTTCACGTTTTTATTCCTTTTTATTTCGTATTTTTTCCATTTTCGAGCTTTGTGAGCCGTGTGACCCAGGTCGCTTTGTAAGCTGCGCTTGACGCTACGAACGTTGTTAATTAAATTTTTTCTCCATGCGCTGGATTTGGCATGCTGCGGGTCGTCATTTTGCGGGTTTTTATAAATTTTTGTATTTTCTAAATAGTACCGGAAGTGTAATAAAAGTTTACGTAGCAAAGGAAATTCTCACAGTTATGAAAAACTTGCTAACATTTCACAAGAATTTTCATCATTTTATGGGGTTGTTTTTTCTAACTTAGAAATAACAATTCACAATGTTCATACTTCATTGTTTGTACATTTTTTCTGCGCAAAAGTTTTTCAGTTTTTTCAATTATAACGAGTTTTCGAAAAATTGAAGGCTCGTTTGTTGTTATTTTTGTTATCCATTTTTCAGCTATTTATATTTATATTATTTTTATTTATATTATCACACGTTGGTTTGTTTGGCACAAAATACTGTGGATTTATTAGCAATTTTTGATTTTATGGAATTTTTCAATAATTTTTAAAGCGTTTTTTTTTCCACATCCATTATGTAGCACTTTTATATGGTTAAAATTTTTTTACACCGGATTGTTTTCATGAATTATCTATCATTTGAATTTTCAATTATTGAATTGATTAAATTTTTTATTTACGTGATGTCCAAATTTCATTTAGATAAATTCTTCATTCATACAATATGAATCGTTGAATGAAACAGTTTCTTTACTTTTATTTCTCATTTATATAATATCACTGTTTATTTCAATTAATTATTTCAATAATTTCATATAATATATAACAATATTCGTACATTCTTTAATGTGAAAAAATTTAGGAGTTTGAATTTCGCGGTAGAACTATTAATAATTGCTACAAATAAAGCATTTTCTTTTTTATTGTTTAAGCAATTTCAAAAAAATTACTTGTCATTGAATAACTAATATATCATGACGGATATGTTTGGCAAATTTTATATTGTTAGAAATTCGTTCCTTAACCATCACCTGAAACATAAACTGAATATTGTACATAATATTTGAAAACAAATTGAAATTCACTGAAAAAAATTTTGTACCATAATTTTTATTTGAAAGAATCATTCATCGGCATTTAATTTTGTTGTAAATTCGAAAACGCGATGCATATTATGTTAGTTCTTCAAAATTTTTTATCGTACAGATTTTATGCAGAATTACTAATAAATTTTTGGTTTTTACATTTGTACGTTTAAAATCGAAAAAAATATCACGTTGTAAAGAATAAACATCGTTTTTAGTAAATTGAAAGTAAGATTTTGTAAAGTTGTTTTACTGAAACATTGAAAAGTACTTATTTATTACATTGAAAAACTATAAGATTATAGTTTTCCAAGAATAATTTGATTTCAAAGAACCTTGGTAATATGGGTTTTATTAAAACTCCTTATAAAATTTCGGTATTTTTTTAAAAAATCCGCTATTTTTATAAAGTAATTTTATAAAAAGAGCAATGTTTCATAAAGTTTTCATTAGTTTTTATAAAGTGACTCCATAAAAACCAAAAAAAAAAAAACCTAATGAAACATTTCTCTTTTAATAGAGTGACTTGATAAAAAAGCGGGATTTCATGAAAAATACCTAAATATCATAAAGAGTTTTATAAAAACTTTCTAAAAATATAAATTACTGGAGAATTGAGGTTCCTAAATATTGTGAATCGTAAAAACAATATGGTGGATGAACGCATTTATTATTTCTGGGAATTTACTATCGTAAATATGATGTTACTCATTTTCAGATTTATAGGAATTTTTAATTTTTACCAATGCAGAATTCAGACATTCAAATTCCAAATTTTATAAGTCTCTCTAAAAATCTCTACAACTGTTGATGTTAAAAGATCCGCTTTGTTCAGCCAATTTTAAATCTCAAAAACGTATAATAATGGACTTCAAATTCAGCTTTTTTTTTCAAAATTGCAAATGCATTACTACTAATATCAAATACATATTTAATTTTGAAAATTCAATTATATCGAATTCAAATTTTTCTGTTTACTTTAGTAAAAAGTATTGTCAGTTTTTACCGATCGAATAATTAACACTATAAATATCAGATTTGTCATTTCATGAATTAAAATCTCAGGCTCATAAATTTATATTCTCAGCTTTTTTTTTACTAGCTGGATCAGAATCATTCGAGATTGAAATCAATGTTCAATCAGGATATACATTTAAACATGTTGAAAAGTTTTCTAATACAAATATTCCAACATATGAAAATTCCTATCACGATAATTATTAATGACAGCGAATTTAAAATCAATAATTTATCAATATTAAAACTTTTTGATTCTTGAAAAAAAAAATCGGTAATTTCTCTCCCATCCGCATTTCGGAAAACGCGTTACAATAAATTCCGCTACCAAAATCCAGATAAAATAGAGATAATCCCACCATTTTCAGCAGCCCTAAAACCTCCCTTTTGCCCCATATAACGCGAGGCCAGCGTGGAATCTGGGTTACTGGTACGTACGACCCTGACGCGTCCGTTTAGCCAACTTTGTACGAAAGTCTCCAAATCCCAGGGCTACATTTTCCCGTATTTATCGGTCCTCCTCCTTCAGGAGGGCGAATTTCTCCCCCGGGAAATTCGACCAAGCGCTTTCCCACCCGAGCCAACGGAGATATCAAAAACCCGCTGAAATGTAACTTTGATGGTTCGATTGTACGAGGAACGCGCAAAATTTCTAATTTACCGGAATCGTCGAGAAACCTGTTAATTCGCGCAAAACGCCAAGAAACAATCGTTGCCCGAATGAAATTTCTCCCTTCCCAAACCGCAAATCCGCCTCCATCGAATTGCGGTTCGTATTTCATAATGCAATTTCTACCACGATTCCCTTTGTGCGTTTCTATGGGATCATGTTGATTCGATTTTTCCATGAAATTTTGAGAACTTAAGTTGCTAATTAAATGCGATTAATTACGAGTTGGTAATTGTTTCCATACTGAACATTTTTAATTATTCGATAATTGATGAAACATATAAATGTGATATAGAAATAGTAGTTTATTGTTTATTATGTTATCTAAAATAAAATAACAAGTTTAGAAGAAAAAATAACAAGAAGCAGAAATTTGATATTAAGCTTATGAAAGAATTTTGTTGTTGATTCCTTGAAATAAATATCTTGCGTCTCAATTGTTAAACGAAATAAAAAAAACACACATTTTCATACAATTATATTGTGAATACGATTATGACGTATCGAGAACATTTGAATTAAATAGAATAAATATTTTTTTATAACGATACGATGATAGGAATACGAAAAATGTTATAATGTACTTGTGTTCTATCAGTATAATTATTTTAAGTACATTGGTTCTGTTTCATTCTCACTATTTATTTCATTCACTTTCATTAACTTTTGTTGTTCTTTTCTATTTATACACTGAAAAATAATAAAATTTCTAACTTATTTACGTTAACAGATACAAGAATACCTATTGTAACTTTGAAAAAATATTATTACAGATTTTGCCATTTTATTCTTACTTATTACAATATTTTTTATTAATCTTTGTTAACTCGGGAATAAAAATACAAAAACAAATTGAAAATTATTTTTATTGTGTATTGTGTACTATATATAAGATGTCGATTAAAACTAGATTATAATTTAGGAAAAATTTAAATACGGATGATACAAATTGCAATCATTTTTTCTACTATACTGGTACACACAATATAATATCTGTGCATTCAATTAATATAATAATGTTTCTACACAAAATTAAATGCAAAAGAATTTAATATTGTAAAATATCATTTCAATCACTTTACCTTTTCTCATTTGTTTCCAGTTCCTATAAAATGATTTTTTTTTATACTAAGAGAAAATACTGTAAAAATTTATGTAAAATTGTGAAATGTACAATTTAGTTTAAAATGTCGTAAATGTAAAATTTACATTGTGAATATTACTTTCAGATAAATATTGCATTTACATCAATATTACAAAATGTACAATATATTTTTACAATGTAGGATTGTAGAAAATTGACAAAAATATAGAAAAATGAACTATACAGATTTGGATACTGGGAAAATTATTTGGCTTTTTCAAAATGTGGATTAGCAAGAATTATAATTTGATATTTCAGAATATACAACTGAAATGTGGTACAAAATGCAATACATATTGGTGTTTTTACAACATATATCAATTCATATAGAATATTTTGACAGTGTTGAAAGTATAATGTAACGAATAATTCAACAAATAATTAGCAAGAAGAAAAATATTTCAGACTGATTCCACAGGAAAATATTTCATTATGAAAATTACTAGATTTTTCCCTGAGTATATAAGGTAACATCAAAAATCACTTTGATCTATCAAATATCAAATCAGTTAAAAATTCGGTAAAATTTTCACCGGTTTGTGTGTTTATTTTCTTTTAGTTTGAAGTCTGTTACAATTTGCATTGAAAATCAGCGAACCTCAAGTTTTCAATTGTCATCTAATATGTGAATTTATAAATTTGCAATGTTCATGATCTTTTACGTAAATTTTTTATTCGTAGAAGATTCATTTTTGACATAATTCAATAAAATATTCATTGTCAGTCAATGAGCAAATCATAGAATATACATTTCGCTATTTTAAAACAGAAAAATCGATAAAACCAAGTATCTTAATCAAGCGTATTCTGGAAAGTACAGTTCATGGCCAGGTATAAAACTTTTTTTCAAATAAGCGTGTTTACGGAAATAGCACAGAAAGGTTATGGTCGACGTAAGAAAAACATCGTGGAAATTACTGGACGCTTGGAATTCGTTGATGGGTGGATGAGGAAATTTTATTCCGGATATGTTTAGCATCGGATCGTTATATGTGATTGGAAATTTGGCAAACGCCTAGAAAGCGAGATATTTTTGAAAGATCGTCCGTCATTTTTGGCTTGTTAAAATAAACTCGCTCAGAGATTCTCGTGTTGCATGTTATTTCGAAATAATAAAAAAGATTATATTCGATCGGAAAATGCAAATCATCTTGTATTTTTTGAAAGTGGTTAAGGTAGAGAAATATATATAAATTAAATGTCAAAACTGTTATTCACCAGTTTGTAGTGCCTTAACTTTTTAGAAAGTAATTGTTGAAAAAATGATCAAATAATAAAAAATATGTGTGAATCTTTGTTAAAGTGAGCTCCCTGAGACACTTCGATGCCTGGATACTTAATTTATGATTTTTGATTCATAACATTAACGACTCAGTAATGTAACGAGTATGGATTATATTGCAATTGCTTCGGATTGTTTGAGGCATCTGTAAAAGCTGGAATGTGAATATTTGTAAAAATTTAATTACGAAAACTAACCTCTAGTGAGTTTGTCGACCGACTCGAAACGACTCTCGACCTTATTACGCAACGAATCCAAGTCAAACGGCGCAGCGAATCCATGATCCACGCTGCGGCTTTTGCTCCTGCGAAGAAAGAAGGAAATAAACATCATTCTCCAAGGTAGAATTTTTTTCTCGAGGCAAAAACAATCTCGAAAGATGTCACGTGTTATTACTTTTTCCCCGACGATTCTACGAGTTCATTTGAACGTGAAAGAAAAAAGTAAATGCGGAATCGATACAGGGAATACGTACGGAAATACGAAATGAAAAAAACGGAATGAAAATGGTGAAAAAATGTTTGATACTAGCGGAAAGTTCTCAAAAAAAGGTGACTGACGACGACATGCGATTCAAAAATGCGAAACATGCCGAAATGTGTTTTTTGGCTGATCGTTAATGGAAATAAGACATCTAAAAAATAAGCTTATCGAAAATTCTGGATTCTTCGTACTCACCAAACGCTTTGAGAATTGGCATATTTAAGGACGTGACTATTTTGCAACAAATTTGGTGACATTTTCGAAAACTCCGTTGTACGATTATTGTTTACTTTTTTTTTGACCAGCTGCTTGGGAAGTTGGGTTCATTTGGAGAATATTCTGTGACTCGAGATTTTTTAAACCGAGCATTATTGGATTCACTCGCACCTTTACTTTTTCAAGAAAAATAAAATTTTCCGGTAAAACTTTTACTCAGATATAAAATTTTGACTTTTTACCTGCGCTTTTAAACTGCTCCAAAACCAAAAAATTGTGCAGATATCGCATACGAAAGACCACAAAAATATAACAATACACAATACGCATTTTAACTTAAATATGATCTTGTAGTAGGAGTCGAAACTTAGTTTGCAAAACAATTAAATAAGTTGGAAAAAAAAGAAAAATCACTTCCTAATTGGAGAAAAAATAATAACTGATTTCTTCAAATTTTTAACTCATGAACCATCTGTATTTGGTATGTAGTAGCAAATATACGTTTTTTTTTCTTAACACAATCATTCTAAAAACTTTAAAGTACTTTCGAAGCAAGTAATTATGACCAAAATTAAAATTTAATGAAAATGTTTTAATTTCTGAATTTGATTTTATTGATGTTAAAAACGAGTTCCACTATGAAATAAACAATAAATTATGATGGTAATGAATATAGACAAACGTTTTTGTGAAATGCTCATTTTTATATTTTTCACATTTTAGAGATAAGTAATAATAATGAGAAATGTATTCTTGATTTTAAGCTAATTCTTTTATTTTTCATAATTCAGCTTCTTGAGAAAAAAACGTTCTATCGATATGAAGGTATTCTGTAAGTCAGATATTTCATACAAATGGGGATTTGTGATAGATTTTTATTATTTTTTTCTCACCAGAAGGATTTTCCATCTGAGGGATGGTTTTTCGTAAACTTTCAAATACTCGTTAACGAAATATTATGTATAATTTTTACAGTTAAAATTGAGAGGAGTAGCACTTATTTAAATTTAAAAATTGCAGTTTGGAAATTACAGGGAGAATTTCCGATCAAATTTTATGTCAGAGCTGGTCAAAAATTTTAGAATGTTCGAAAATATTGAAACCATGGTTTTATAAATTTTGTAGTTATAATGAAGCATTTCTGCATTTGAAAATCACAATAGTATGTACATCTATTCATTTAATGTGTTACATGAATAAATATTGAAACGAAATGAAATAAAAATTTTCTTTCATAAAATGTGTCATGGTATCAACGATATTATATAAATATCATCATTTTTCTAGAAAATAAATCAAGATAATTTTTTCATCTTTCTGTTTCTTATGACTTATAATTTTGTTCTCCTGTTTTTTATTTAACTACATAATAAAAATTTTTTTCACTTTCTCGTTTCACTTCATTTATTATCACATATAGTATAGAAATACAATTATAAATTTTATTTGCCACTTTCTGATATTAGCTAGTACTTAAGAATGTATACTGTACAAAATTTTGTATTTTATTCATACGATCACAAAATTTTTCGGTTCTGGAACATTTTTTACGTACTTACCTAGCTTAACCTTTCTTTTGAACGCAAGTATGTAGATTAATCTAAATAAAATTTTTTTCGAATGAAGCATGCTAGATTCTGTATTTTTAAAAATTCGAAAATCGCCAAGTTGCTTCATGCCTAATACCCTATCAATCGTATTTATTTTAAAAACCATTCGCTAGAAAAAAAATAAATGGAAACAAAAAATTACTTTCAGTATATTTATTTTTCTTTCTTACTGTTTCACATCAACATTTATGTTTCGTTATTAAAAATTTAATATTTAGAAAGTTTCTAAATGACAGATACTCATCTGACTTCACTTATTTTTCTCAAACAAATTATCGCCATCAAAAGAAACCTCTGCACTCTTGATTTTTAAATCTATTTACTTTCTCTTTCACTGAAATGTCTTGTGAAATTTTCTGATTACCTCGTGTGTTTGATATCAAAGTGGAGTATGTAGAATAGGCAGGAATCTCGGAAGACCAAAAATTGCTAGTTGGTTCTCAGCAAACGGGACTCGGAATACGCGTGTTTGGCAGTGACCGAGCTCGCTCGGGTTTAATTATCTTCCATATGAGAGACAACGACATAATGGCAGTGAATCGTAGTTTGTATATGTTGGGCATTTAATGCCACTTTATGGAGTTGAGGCAAGTTCGGGCAAGCAGAGGTCAACTACGAGCATTGGCTTTCATTACGAGCAATTGGGATCGTTGCGAAACGTAATCCCGAAGTTGGCTTAGCATTATGACTATACTGCGTGTGATTTAGAAATAACGATTCCTGCGGTTTTCATATTTTTTCAAAATGAAAAATGTAAGTAATGTATTTTTTCTTTCAAATCCTTATAAAATTATCAAAGTATTTCCATATTTTGTACAAGTTTGTAATGATCATTGTAATACAGAAAACTGTTGCAGTTTTTTGAAGAAATTAAAAAAAAAAATTACAGCAATCTGATCATTATTTATAACTCCAAAATTCTTTCGGTTTCAATATTCAAGTCCTTGTCTCATTTTGAAGAATCCATAAAAACCCTTGAAATTGCATTTCAAACTGCAATCCATTTGTAACTTGACGACTTGGCGATTTTCGAAAAACCACTCTTGGGCAATTCCCCAGATCCCCAAATACAAACCTCAAAAAAGAAAAGTGCAGATTCTCCGTGGACCTCGTGCGCGCCACATCTTGGGACATTCGCCGGGACCTGGTTCGTTCAACGAAACGAACAGAAAAAAACAACAAGGTGAGATTACATGCGAGCATAACGTGCAGACAGCACAAATAATAAATATTCCATAAAAAAAGCCGTAAAAAAGAACTTGCAGTTGCAAAAATACATCGTAAAAAGCATTCAAATGCGTTCGATGCGTTACTTTTCTTATTTTCTAAAAAGCCTGAGATGCGATAGTAAAATTGTAAACACGTGCGTAAACTCGAATGACTTCTTTTTCTGCGTTGGGGTTATTATTTTTCTGGGAAGTTGGATTTATAGAGGGCTTAAAAGTACAATTTGTGCAACAAGAGGGTATTCATTTTCTGGTAACAATGAATGGCAGTGATATACGCAAACGGGCTAAAGTTTGGCACTCGCTCGGTGCCAGTAACTTTGTAGCACTTCGTTTTGTCGCATTTAATAGAGTTCTTACGTTTCGAAAGCGTCTCAAATTACGTCGAACTTGCATTGTTTAGTGGAGACGGAATTCGTGATATTAAATTGATTGCACATCTTTTTCATGATATTTTAATAATCCATTAAAATTAATATAAAAAAATTGAAAGTCTAATTTTTATTCAGAATTCTAAAAGCGATCAAAAGACGAGAGAAGATAAAAGGTTTTCATATGAGTAAAGTAAAAAAAAAAGAAAATATTGTGACATCACTGTACAATAACAGCAGTTAGATGCACACACTTTCGTACAAAAATGTTTCGACTTCAAAATTTATAACTTATACTAAGAAGGTACATCAAACATTAAACAAAAATACTTACTTAAGTATACAGAATTTTATCAACATGAATTCTTGTAAATAGTAAAAATGAAATATCTAGTTGCACTCAGGATTCAGGATTGAATAAATTGTTTCGATTCCTTTTATACGTTTTGCATGAATACCTTCAAACTTGATTAACCTATATTTCCAGGCATACAACAAAATAATGCAAAATGTGGCAGATCGCTGATTTTGTCTTTTGAATATGCTAGGATTGCTACAAAAGTTTAAAGAACGTTCTACCATCAATAATTTAAAGTTTTCATATATCATTTCTGCAGTTGTATTCTTATAAAATACATATGATAAATTGAGTATTCCAAATGTATAAAATAATAATGTCATAGTAAACACACAAAAAATTAACGAATACAACTATTGCATAGTTCTTCATCTGCTATATAATACTTCATCTATAGTTCTAAATAATTTTGTGAACATATAACGACGTAATAGGGGAGGCTGGTACTAAATGTTGAATTTCTAAAACAAGGTAATACATATTTTCTGGATCTTAACGTTTGCAGCACTGAAATTTTGACTGTAAAAAAGTTTTAAAATGTTAAAAAAATGTTTATGATCATGTGACATTTAACTTCAAGTTTTAAATGTGCATAACCTGGAGTGAGTTTTTACGGTGTCGTAATAAATTTTTGTGCTGCCGAAAGTTTTAAGTTATGGAGAGTTTTTTTTAGACGTGTTTGTATGAAATTAATAAGTATGTGAAATTATTTTATTATTCCGAATACGAATCTGAAACGATGCAGCTATAATATAAGACAAAAATATAAGGTGGGGCGAAGTATTAAAAATGTGGCGGAAGAAGGGGAGGGGGGGGGAATGAAATATATTTTTTAGTTTTTTTGAAATGGAAAAGTTACTCAATGCCATATTATATATAGAAGCCAGTAAAACAAAGAAAATAACACACAAAAAAGCAGTAAAGACTTCAAAAAACTGAGACTGGCCACGGAAAGCCTAGATAAGTTGTTACTTTTTCATTTTTCTTGTCGTAGTACATGTAATTTTTAATAAACACGGGCTTTTTGGTTAAATAAATTTTGTTTCACATTCGGTACGTAGCTACTTCTCAACATGGCTCAAAAATTAGTTCAAGTAGTAAAAAACATATTTTAAGGGGGTCGTCTACTTTTTAGGCCTCATTTTTACCCAAACTTTTCCAATGGATTAAAAGAAAACTACTCAAGATTTTTCAATGCGGTTTTTTTCTAGTTGTAGGTTTATTCTTGAAAAATTATACATATATATTCATATTCGATTATTCCCACCCCCTTGGCTAAAACACGTGGTTGTCCGGGCTTCCGTCGAAATCGTATAGACAGATGGTGTGACCGACTTTGCGAGTTTAGAGTGTCTGAAAATTGAACAACCAAACATTTTTTTATTTATTATTACTTCGATCAAAAGTTGACACAAGCTTTTTGCGATATTTTGTTTAGTTAAGTAATTAAATAAATAAATAGTGGTGAAAATCCATGACAAAAACGATACTTTTTATTTAAAGGTCCGCTATTTTGAAAAAAAACAAAATAATTCAAAAAGCTTGTGTCAACTTTTGATCGAAGTAATAACAAATAAAAAAATGTTTGGTTGTTCAATTTTCAGACACTCTAAACTCGCAAAGTCGGTCACACCATCTGTCTATACGATTTCGACGGAAGCCCGGACAACCACGTGTTTTAGCCAAGAGGGTGGGAATAATCGAATGTGAATATATATGTATAATTTTTCAAGAATAAACCTACAACTAGAAAAAAACCGCATTGAAAAATCTCGAGTAGTTTTCTTTTAATCCATTGGAAAAGTTCGGGTAAAAATGAGGCCTAAAAAGTAGACGACCCCCTTAACTGTAAACCCCATCCATCAAAAATTCGATTCCACTGCTGAACTGAGTGTCAAAGAAATTGCAATTTTGAAGAAAAAAAAAAAACAAAACATGCGAATTCCGCAATAATATCACTGTATTTGTTATAAGAAATATATGTTGATACATACATGTCTAATGACATACTGCCTAAAAAATGAAACGTTTCTATAGTGATTCCAACATATATAATAAGAAACCCTGATTTTTCACGATAATCACTCAAAATTTGCATTTTAAAAATAATAATTATAGGATCTATACATTTTAAGTTCAATTATACTCACTACCTACAACTCAACATTTCGTTTGACCCTCTCCCACTTAAAATCGAATTCTCGTATCTTCCCGTTACAAAATGAATCCCATGGTAAATAATTCAGCAACTTTCCGTTGATTCGAAAATAACGAAATCACGTCAAATGCAGTTGAAGAGACTAAAAATGCATTTACGAATTGGAAATAAAGTTGAACTGGCGTTTTGCCGGAGTTTCGTTGGCGTCTGCTTGTACTTTATTTCAATGATAATCCGCGACGTGCTGTCTAATCCGATGATTTTGTTGCTCAACAAACTCCGCCAACTGCAGAAATAACGTGATTTATACTTATTTTCGGTTGCACTTAAAATGAGCGCGACTCTTTTTTATGTCCGACGGGAACCATAAAAACATCGCAAAAATGAGAGAAAAAAGCCACGAATTTTATGTACCACGAAAAAATCGTGTATTTTCAGTTAACACATGGCACGAAGTAACCATTTCGCTCGGAATATCTTTTTTTTTGTTCATGATGCGTAAAAGTTAAATGACGGACCAGTTAAATGAAACGAATTCGCTGATCGAAGCTTGCCAAGTGCTTCGCTTTTGAACGCCAGACGAGTCAAGTTTCACTGCACGAATAATTCACCAGTTTATTATCGCCCTCTGATATATTTGAAATTCGGAAACGATGAACGCACGAAAACGTGGATTTATTCCAATAATGATTTTAATACTGAATTTAACTGTTGCGATAAAATTGATGCAAATTTATGCTTAATTATTTTTCAAATATGATATGATCTTGATATTCAAATTTCGAGGTGTTTTTTATACCTATACAAAAAAAATATACAATAGATTTGTTGGAAAAATTCACTTTTCAGCGAATTTCTTATATTATCGGAATGATTGTTTTTTTTTTTTGCATACCAGTGCAAAAAAATCGATTTCAAACTGTGGAGAAGTACTGTTCCGTGACTGGTGACAGAAAACTATTTTACGTTGAACTGAGTCACTAAAAAAAACTTTTTCTATCTTTTCAACTTAGAAATTTGTATGTCGAGATGTTTTTTCGCTCGAGTCGAAGATTGCTTCCTAGCACGAAAATAGCCAATTTGTTTTACAATTTTTTAACATTCAAAGTATGTGCCTTTTCGCAACAACACTACGTATATATGTCAACAAATAAGGAAACAAATCTTATGTTATTGTTATCGAAAAAGTCGACGTTTCAAACACGAAGAGAAATCCCTAAGATTTTGATCAGAGATGGTCATCAATCATGGTTATTTTCACTACACATTTGAACATAACTTAGTAACTAGCCTGACCCAAATCACTCAAATCCACATCATAATAAATTTACCTCTATTTTTCCAGAATATCGACTTTCCAATGAATTTGTCCCAGCTCGTTTCTGTTGAGCTATACATTTATTCGTTCAACCATAGAAATGTCATCAATTATTGCGAACAATTAAGCACTATTCGCAATTATGACGAAAAAGCGATTTGTGCGCTAATTAGAACCCGAGACATTGTCGCGTGATTAGCGACACTCGGAGGAAATTCCAGGGAAAAAAATAACGAGGAGCTTCTGGACCAGCGCGCCGTAAACGTCGGCGACAAGTGGTTCAACCCATTTATGGTCAGCCAAGGAGAGCATCCCTCTCGACCTAATATTCAAAACTGCCATTGCTGAGCTCTTAATCAGCCCACGTTTCGCTAATACTATATCTAAAGGAACTATTCACTAATTTGACGATATCCAATGAATTTTACGAATTCGACGTCTGAGAGCACTTAAAACTGAAAAACCTGGTACGATTTATAGTTAAGTAATAATTGACCTCGAAGAGTGACTTGCAAGACCTCGAAGGATTGCTTATAATAGTAACTGTAGAATCGTAAATGAAAACCCCCTTATAAAAAATAACTAAAAATTTATTATCGTTTATAGAAAGTCAGTAAATAATAAAAAAAGATGCACACATTCTTATTTTGAGCACTTTTTTGTTATTATTTAAGAATAAAATGTAATTTTTAGTAAAAAAAATAACGCTGAATTGTCGATTTTCAAAAAAATAAAGATTTTTTCGTAGAATGTGAAAATCTGAGTTGAGGAAAGACAAAGCGTTTTTCACTGTATTATAGAAATACTGGATAGTTCAAATTTTTAGATTGTATGTACTCTTTTTATGCCTACCTATTATTATCCCTAATTGACTAGATATTGGAACTTAAAACTTCGAATTCTGTAAATTGACAATGTTGAAATTCTAGAATAAGCAGATTAGAAAAATGAAAATGACTGCTTTGAAAGATTTATTGTGAATTTTGATAGGATCAATTTTCCAGAATTTCATAGTTATGAATATTATATTTCATAATGTTATAAACTAATGAACTAAATATTGGAACTCAAAACTTCATATTCTGTAAATTTACAATTTAAAAAATCTAAAATAAGCAGATTATAAAAATGGAAATTACTGCTTTGATTGATTTATTTTGCCTCTTGATAGGTTTGGTTTTCCAGAATTTCATAGGTATGAATATTAAATTTCATAATATTTGTTATTAAGTGTTTAATTTTATTAAGTATTACCCATATTTTCTTCAGGATCTTGAAACTTCTGATCTCCGACTATCTGGTTCCAAGAGCGTAATTCTTAAATGTTTTAGAATATTTGAGAATTCATATTTATATCTATATCACTACTGATATCTATATTTATAGAACACTGCATTTTTAAAAATTTATTTAAATTTCATCATAGTCCATTTTTTGATAAAATATATATTACTTAATCATTTTTTGTATAGTGAAACATTACAAATGCTATTTTTAGGTATAAGATACACAATGCATTAGATACGTTTTAGAAAATAAAGGAAATTCAGAGTTGTTAATTTGGATAACTCGAAAAAAAATAAAAAATAAAAAATAAAAAAACTTGCAAATAAACTCCATAAGGAAGATTACTCAGGATCGTCGAAGATCGAAAACTTCGGAATCTTGTATAAAATACTATATTTTTCTAATACACCCCTCCCAAAAATGTCGTTCTGCTTACGCTCTTAATTCTGGATAAGTAAAAAGTTCCCAAAATTGCTTTTCAAAAACCCTCCACGAATAAATTTGATTGAGCGATCCCCGCAACAATGGGCAAATACGTAAGAATTCCAGTATGGAAGAAAGGAAAGCTTTTATCTCATCGGGAAAACTCGAAGCTCGGCAAAGAAAAGTTTTCTCGCTTTCGCAATGTTCCGATAAAGTTTTTCTCGCAAAATTTTCCGAGGTTTGCGTCCGCGAAGTGGAACGTTTTGACGGGACATGGACAAAGGAAGTGATGCGAGAGGAGCGTTCCTGGCGTTCTCGTTAACGAGCCACGAAGAACACGAAGTACGGGACATCCGATCGAAAGCCCTTGGTAATCTCGTGGCGAAGTGGGAGGGAAAGAGGAAAATGTGAACGGACAGAGACGGAGAGAGAAAGTTGCATCCTGTTCTCTCGTAACAATCGATCTGCTGCACTAATCAGGTTTATGGTAGACACTCTCCATATCACCCCTTTGATTACATTTTACACGGCGTCACTTCCACGCGATTTACTGGATTAATTAACAAACAATTCCTTAACTTCGTATTATGCTAATTCCTGCTGACGCTGAATTGGTTCCCTCGAGTTTTTGTAACTACGTCATGCTGATTAGAGTAGTTTTCCACGAGCCTGGAGTTCGAAACGTTGCACAAAATGTATAGAACATTACAAGAACTGTCAAGTTGTAATATTGTATGACATCCGAAGAGGAACTAACTTCACATTGATAATTATGAACGAAAAATTTCATTATTTGAAATTGAGGTTAGGATTTTTATTTCACAATTTTCGTTCATGTCTTAATTTCCAAAAGATTCAAGGAGAAGATGGAATATCCATTCGAGCTCTACTTTGAACAGAAAAAGAAATCTGCAGCAGTCCATGGAAAAATTGATGAAGAAGTTTGTCTAATAGGATCTTGTTCATAAGAAAAATGTACGGAGAAGATAGTGGAGATCGTTGAGGAAGAAAATGAGTTTGTTCGTGCCGTGAAATAATTAAGTGCTTCCTTGCGATGGACTGGATTCTTAATAAAAAATCTTGATAGTTGTGCTTGGGAAAAGCTTGGTTCTTTGTAGAAAAAATTTATCGTAAAATAATATTACTTGACCTTTATTCATAACAAATGTTTACTGATTTTTTTTTAGTTTCGAAATTAAATCAAAGAGAGTTTATCTTATTGAAATGGAAAAATCGAATTTCATATAACACCTTTCTGTCAAAAAAAAAACGACAATAAAAGAGGCATCAAAAATGAAAAATAAAAAATAAGTATTCTACTAGAAAAGTTAGTAACTTCATAGTTTTAATTTCGGTTTTTATGCATCTGAGTATTTTTTGGCGAATGCAGATACTTTCAATCAGCTTACTTTCCAATTTCCAAGTAAAAAAATGTTCATGAAAGGATGAATAATCCTGCATATTTTAAAGGCAACATTAAAAATACGCTATGGATCCGAAAAAAATTTTTTTCTGTTATAAATGTCACTAGTATTAATATAATTTTATTTTTGCCTCCTTATCATTATCTTGCAGATACCTTATTTGCATAATAAATTAATGTAGTCCACAATTAACGAGTTATTTAAAGTGTTTAATGAAACGTTTTGAGTAAATCGAATAAACATTAGAATAAAGTACTCATAAGTACACATTGGTGACCTAAGACTTTTTGACAGCAGAGTAGTTTAGTTGAAGTAATTACTGATTGACCTAGACATTATGATTTCCAGGTATGCTTTTCTTTAAGTTTCAAATCATGAATCATGTTGATTGAAACAACAAAATTTAGTATGTGGGACAATTAACAAAATTTCTTGGTACTACGATTAAAATAATAACAATTAAGAGTAAACATTTAACTAAAGTCAAAATTAATATAGTCATAGATTAGGATAGTCTAAATTTTAAGAATGAAAAACCTGATTGTGATTGGCAAAGATGAGTTTTTTAAAATTCCAAAGCGAAATGATGAATGTTTCATTCTTGAACTGCGGAGATCTTTTATCTCAAAAAATCCATGTCCCTTGATTCTACCACGTCGAGCATTCAGGTAAATTGTGGGAATCTTCGGGAAATTCACAAGTTCTTTGAAAAAACGTATCTTATCCAACTGAGATTACGAGTATAAGAGCAGCTTCGAATGAGGAAAACGCGTTTCATCCGCGATTATAGATTGAAGACGATTATTCGGTCACGTGAGGATCGCACACAATCGCGCCTTAAACGTAACGCAACAAATTATTACCGCATGCATGTGGAACACGCAACGCTACGTCAATGATACGAGCTAACGGAATCCTTGTCTAGCATTTATGCGACCTATCCGCTTCAAAACGTACGCTGGCTGACCTTAATAATGACAATAATATCGCAATGCAATAATTATACTTAACAATGCTTGTCAAAAGTTCAAATACCAACGCTTTTCTCAGTTTATTAACTGAAATATGACTGACATTCATTTTAAACGGATAACTGAATGATTTTCAATTTATAATTCATGAATTGTTTTCTGCTCCTCAGAAGAGAAAATACTCGTTTTTGCTCCTGCGACGAAAAAAGTTGACTCCCTCGGTTCACAGTATACTATTTTACACTACTCATATTGATAAGGTTTATTTTATTTTTTTCGTATTGAGTAAGTATTACGCAGGCCTATAGAAAAGGGAGAGGGGATCATTCTGAGAAATCATACCTCTTTTACTTGAGAATATGAATTTCATTTTTGACCGTTCTTGTACTGCAAAAAATAAACCCATCATAATTTAAATTTACACTATGTATCCTTTCCTTTCACTTTTTCAACAAATTCAACACACTTATAAATTTTACACCTCAGATCAAACCAGAAAATTATTTTCCATTAGAACACATTCATCTTGAATTCTTTCGTTGCGAATTATATAGGTACAAAATGTCACAAGGTCAAAGGGAAGTCTCAAATTTTATCAGAACTGCTTTAATCAACCGATCAGAATTCTAATGAACGTCGGCAAACAAATTCGTGGCGCCTCGAGCGAATCTTTGCTCGTCTAAATTAGATCCACTGCTGAATCTTTGCTCATACATTATTCACCATCGAATAATTTGCAGATTCAATTAAAAAAATGCCATGTTCCACCCCTGAAAACCAATTTTACCAACAAACTTTTCTACTTTAGTTACCACTTGATGAATTTTGGGAGAAATCTTCAGAAAGGAAAATGACAATTCTTGATTTCCTCATTAAATATATGAAGAATGATTAAAAAATTTTTTCAAAATATAAAACCAAAAAATTGTTTCCCCTAACTCTCATAAAGCAAAAAATAATTATTGATATTTAACAGATTTTATCTAATAATAGTAACTATTTTCACTTTAAACTTGGGTGAAAATTGAAACAAATTTTTACAATCGTAATCGTTTATTTTTTAAACGTTTGGAACTTCGAACACATTTACATTTTCGTTCTGGCCATTGTAAAATTAAAGCAAGAAACTGTATACCGAAAACCAAGCCCACGCGACCCGACGCAAATGAGAAGTTGAATTTTTCAATCACCCTCGAACCCCCGGCGAGTGCCTGATAAATGAAGACAGAAGAGCAGTGAAAAAAGCGCATCGCCAATTCAAGATTACGTATTTAGTAAGGTCGAATCACTTTATTTCCCAATCCCGATTTCGAAATTATGCTTTTTTTTATAAATTCGTATTAGAATCTCGTTATTTTATTCTTAAATCAACCGGTATCCTCGAAAAATTTGCGCCTCATTGTTTTATGTAACACAACATTGAAGCTTCCTTTTTTCCCACGAGCTTCCGATTGTAGTTAGGAAGTACTTGTGGAATATATCACGCTTTTTTTGAATGGATAAGATTTTTGTTGCTTAAAGATTTCTGTTTTATTATCTAACATGGAAGACGAACATTTTAATGAAATCCACCCCCTCTACCTAACTTCGTGCTATGTAGAAAAAATAATGAAATCGATGACTTCATTGACGAACGGCCAAAATTAACTATATTACCGAAACCAATATTTTACATAAGGCAAAGTGGAAATGTAAAATATACATTACACAGGTAAAGTTAAAGAGTAATCGATTTTCAAGTTTTGAGAATTTCTGAAAAATCTTCAAGAATGTAGGAAATTATGTTTACCATCGGAACTATATAGACAAAATTTTGATGTTTTCAAAATATGCTGAAACTAACAAAACCTATAAAAAAAAGTAATAATAATAATAAAAATAATTTTCTACTTTCTTATAATTATTATTCTTCTAAAACCCAATTTCAGTAGCTGAATAGTAATATTGCAATTTCTGTTTTCATAATTAAATTTCATCCTGATTAAAGAATTCTGTTTATTTCATTTTCATATTATTTTGATTGAAGATTCGAGCGTGATGAAAACGAGTATTTTTCCCACGGGGTCAAAAGTAGTAAATATTCTTTGCGCAAGAGAGAAACACGGTATTTCCGAAAGCAAACATTAGTCGGCAATTCCTTATCAAAATAGTCTCTTTTAATGACACGGTATAACAGAAAAAGCGTCGATTTGCGCGATGATAATAACCTCGTTGCATCTTCATGTCTAATTAAGTGATTATCAAACGTCAGACACTGTTTCCATTCTGGATTCCCGGTCTCACAACTCGCCAAGGACGTTCTTTCCGTTTGTTTCCTTTCCTCCTCTCTTTCACCTCGTCACCTTGGACAAAGAGCTTTTTGCGTCAGAGAGATACAATTCGGGAACTTATTGAAATTTCCTCCTAAGCTATATGAAAGGATAAACGTGCTTCGGAAGCACAAAAACGCATTCGTTCCTCCCATTCGTACATTTCCTCATTTAAATTTTGGAATTTGGAATTAGGAAAATATCTCATAATAACAAACGATGGTCAGAAAGTCTATAACTATGAAAAATTTGGATTCAAGGGTAGTGATAGAATCAGCATCCAAAAATGGAGCTTTCAAGAATATGTTCAACGATTTGTATTTCAAGAGCAATTGACTTTTGTTACTCACCAGTTGAGTGTATACAGGCTCAATAACATTGAAAATATAATGTTGCGGAGAAACTTTATAAGAAAAGGGATTCTATTGAAAAATAATTTTCTTCGCATGAAACAGTCGCACATGTTAATTATATTTTATATTAATTCTAAAAAATTGAGAAAACTTATCCAGGTTTGGTTCAAAAATTTTTATTCAGAGTAAACATTACTGTGGATTATTATCTTGGGTCACGCCGAGATTAGCGCGATCTCGCCGTTATCGGCGCGATCGCCCGCGTGCGTGTGCACGTGTATCACAACGTCACGAGATCCGCTGTTTATACGAATGGAACAGCCGAGGTTTATGATAATCGGGCGAGCCAAGGCGTGGTTAAGGTCGAGGTACACATTTTTATCACCCAAGTTCTCAGCGTTTCGAATTTCACCAACAAAAATTTATCTTCAAAACAACGTTCTCTGAGTTTTCAATCTTAAAAGATGAAAATTCAATATTTGCTAAGAATCAAATGCTTATCAATTTTTATTCTGGAATGGCCAATGTTGTGTAAAAGTTTTCGAACTCTCAATTACTAGTAATAGTCGAACAGAAACTGTCATTTCACATAATGTATCCATAAAAAAGCACAATAGTTAAACCACAACTAGTATAAATTCACAGTATACGCAGCTATGATTAACAACTTTGTTTCAAGAAAACCAAATTAAATTCTAGAAATAACCACCAGCACATGGAACGGCATTTGCATGTTCATTTCAGCATTTCAATTTTTATTGCTTCTTTATGGAAAAAGCAAGAGCAGAAAGGCAGTAAAAAGCATGACAAATCTCTGAAAACAATAAAGGTATATTTTTCAATAACGAAACTCGTCGACTGCTGCAACTGAATTTTTTCGATCATATTTAATTTATGTTACAACAAAGCATGGAAAAACAAGTAATATTTTGATTTTTTTTATTACTATATTGGAAAAAATTACTTATAAAACAAACAAACAAAATAGCATGTCGAATCTCGTGCTCCGAAAATCCCTCTCTGTTACAACTAGAGTATTTTATTTATCTCAATCTTCATTTTCCTTCACTTTCGAGGTGAATGCGGTTCGTGTATTTCTTTTAAATGCAAGACAGACATCAACATCAGCCTCTATTTTGTGAAAATAAAGCGAATCCGGAGCATACACGACGCGTAATTCAGATTCTTCGGGGGTACTTTATCGCAGGTCAAACTCCGAGAACTTGATAACAAGTTTTCCATTCCATCAAGTAGCGAGTTTTTCTCGTGAGTTTCGAGGTGCTTCGGAATTTACAGAAGGAAACTTGAGCTGTTTGGCACTTAATCCAGAGTATGAAAGAGTGCCTGAAGTTCGGAAAGTGCATTCTGTACTTGTTGTTTTTCAAATTAACCATGAAGCTTGGCCAAGAATATATTCCATTTCATTTAAAAGGGGGCCTACAACAAATGTTCAACTAGTGCTAAAACAAAGAAAAACTCATGACTCGCCAATTTTTTGCATCGTTATTAATTTGTTTATTTACTGTTATTTGGCGTGTAGCTTGAATGAAGTGGAATCGATTGTACACGTTTTTCTGAGTAAAGGCAGAAAAATGAGATGAAAATTATGAAGAATGTCTGCAGTGTATAAAAATGTTCACATTTTATTTCAACTTAAAATTTCTTCACGAATTGAAAAACTTTGCCCAAAATTCCTTAATCATCCATAAACGGTTTTTAACAACAGTGGTTTTTTTTTCTTCAAATTTTTCCCAACGCGCACAATAGTTTTCCGGAGCCTACGAAGGTTAGTCATTATTTCGCACAATTCTGTACGTTTCTAGGACTGAATTAGTGAGATTAGTTTACTGCCGAGGAAGGTCTATTACGAGATAAAAACAAAGCGCGCGGAGATTTGTGGTTCGCAATAAATCACTCGCTCTGACTCGAGCCAGCAACACGTTAATAATAGATCGCAGGAATGTCAAAAATACTGATCATAATTGCGACGATTTATTGTGAAACGAAGTCAACTGGAGTATGTGATATGACGAAAGTCGCAACTTCCTGTTGTCTCTGTATGGATTCCAAGATTCCTAAATGGAAAAATCCTGGACCATACCAGAAGCATAAGAAGAAACTGCAGGGGTGCCAACATATGGGATGGAATATATTTTGTTTATTTGGAATATAAAAATAATGTGAACGATAGAAACAGCTGCATATCCTATTATTATATTTTTTTAATTTGAATATAAAAAAAAAGGAAAATGAATCTCTGTAAATATCAATATTAATTCGAAAAAGAAAATTTACTTTCATCGAATTCGAGACAATTTACTTCGAGAACAAAAAGAAACAAATTAAATTACCTGGATCAGTAGTTCGAAAAAAATTTTGGCTAGTTTTCATAAAACTATTAATTGAATTATTTGAGGAAGAAATAAATTGTACGGAAAAGCAAGAGAATTTTTAAATGTATTGGTATAGAGAAGTGTATAAAAACTTAGAACGCTGACGAAAAAAATTAAAAATTGTTAAAGTGAAATCTCGTAAATATCTCCAAAAAAACTATTGAGTTCCATTTCATCGTCAAGAACAGCAGTTCCAAACATTCTTTGAATTATTTTTACACAACGACTAGTTTGAAGAGTATGAAATCATTGACAGTCAAATTTTTCAAGAAACAGAAAACCCTTTAAAAAACTTAAATTGCGCTCTTGTACATAGGAAATATAATAGCTTTACTGATTTTCTCCTATCTTGATATCCAAATAAACAATATACAACAATGCGTCACTGATTTTTACAAAACTTATCCAATCATCAAAACATTTACTTCAAATCGAGGAAGTAAAACATTTTGAAAGTTTCTTTATGCCCCAATTTGACTTTGAAAAACTTTGCGATTCCAACTCAACTAATTTCTTTCAATTTTCTGAACGAAACAAAAAAAACCATTTCCTTTTACGTCGGTTTTCCAGATTTTTCCTCGACAAACCCCTGCGTCGTTTCCTCGTTTTTCTTACCATTACAAAGGCGAACAGACAAATTAAATGCGAGTTTGCAGCTGAACCTCTTTCCGAAGAAGATTACTTCTCGATTTAATGAAAATCCATGACTAGGAGACTAACGCAGCAATTTTGCACTGATATTTACAGAACTGCTTATTACTCGACATGGGAAATCTACTGAAAACCCAAACATCACGAAATTCTGCAGACGTCACAAAACCATCACACAAATATCAAATTATGATATTAGGTACAACAATGCTCAAAATATTGTCACTTCCATAAACTCTCGTGTGTCAACAATCAAAAACCGTTTTGGTTGGCTCAAACAAACGTTTGGTCTGACTGCTAATTACAATGTAACAGTCCGTACCAAAAATATATTACAGCTCACTGAAATTTGTTTGCTAGAACCAAAAATTTATTTGAGCTAACCAAATGTTTGTTTAGTCATATATGGACCAAATTTTTGTGAGCCAACAAAACTGGTTTTTGAGTGAACCGCATACTTTTATGTTTCAGTCTTTTTAGAAAACACAGTTTGTTAGAATTTCGTTTCACTCTTGATAAATATACGAAGCATTATTATGTTTGCACTATAATAATGAATATATTTGAATCAATGATAAATATGCTTGCATCTATAATCAGTATTTTTCAAGTGTCGTGTACATTTGCACCAACCATAATCATGATTGGTAAAATCATGCTCAAAGTTGATGACCCTCATTGGTTATTGACTTGTGTTGCAAAAGTTTTAAAGGTAGATTCAAATTTGTCCTCCTAAAACGAAAATAATTAGGTTCTCAAATTTATCTCGATATTAGATAGTTCATTTTATTCATAAACAATAAAAAAACGATTACAGTACACTCAATAGGCAAACCTTCTATTGTTAACATATTTATGTGCTTCGAACCTTGATTATTCACTTCAGTTATTACTTCTAAAAAATTACTTTTTCATTACAGATTCTGACTTCGTTGTATGCTTTCAGATATTCATCATAATTTTCACTTCACAATACAAACAATGATGAAAAGTTAATCATCCATTTTAATTCAAAATAACTACGTCTCTATTCTCCTAATAACAATAGAAAAAGCTAATAATCGACTAAAACTTGAAGAAAAATACTGCCTTATTTTTTTTCATTCCATCATTATCACCCTCAAAATTCTACCGTCAACCCAATGCGATTCGGTTCCCCAACTTTCTTCACCGGAAAAGAAATCATTTCCTTTCGCGTCAGTTCCTAGATTTTTCCCGACGAAAAAAACCCATCGTCGCTTCCTCGTTTTCCCTGCTATTACAAACGCGAAAAGACAAATTAAATAGAAGTTCCCGACGGATTCTTTTTTCGAGGAAAATTGCTTTCCCACTTGATGGAAATGCACGATGAGCAAAAAAAACGTTAGCGTTATAACGCACACGATGATTGGGAATGACGAGTGTACGTGCAATTGCACCTTTTCCTGCCGGCGGTTGATAATAAATTACCTAATCGCGACTTATGTAATTCTTTCGTTTGTGTCGACTCGAGTTTCGCGCGTTGTTTGCCGGCGCATTTCGCGGCATCTGTTATCGAGGCCTGTATACCTGACGCATAGTTTGCATATTAATACGGCGTGTAAGCATTTAGCCGAGCGTGCCATCGCACGGGGCGCAAGTCCATTATGCCGATTATATTGAACACGTGTTCCAGATGATGTTAACTCGATCAGCCCGAAACGACGACTGTGTAAAGGAAATATTTACCTCCAGAGAATTTTTCAAGCAAATGTTTCCTTATTTGCAAGCGGTGTTGCGTGAACATTTAAGACTTCCTAGGTAGGGATTTTTGAGGTAAGAAATAAGAATCCTCACTACTCGTGTGGAAATGATTTTTCATCAAATTCGAGGGTGGTGAGCTGAAGGCGAGCATGGAGGAAAAGAGCGTTTTTACTACGGTTTTATAAATTTTATTTACAGAATTCAGTATTCAAGAAATTCTACTTTGAGACTCGAGTTATGAAATTCTAGATACCGTAGTTCACGGTTCTGTAATTTGTGTAACTAGAATTCACAAGGTTTAAATTTGAAGTTCTTTCATAATTCTGCTATTTGAAATTCTTGAGTTTAGGATGCCATACGTAGGAATTCTAGAACCAAGAGCTCTAGAATACTGTCTTGTGGGGAAAATTTGAAATTTCTATTTTTTCTTGAATCAAGGATTTTAGAAATATACTTCACATTCTATGTTTCTCGAGTTGTTTTCTGTGGAAATGTTTTTTCTTGAGAGTTATAACTATGCCAAAAAGTCATTCTCTTCCGTACTCCAAATTTCGCTGCTTCACAAAAAAATAATCGTTACTGGTCGAAAATTGCTGCCAATTCAAAAGTTGCTTATTCCTAATAATCACATAGAATTTTCAAGTTCAAAATTACCCTAGAATCGAGAATATACATTTTTATAATTTTGTATTGATTTACCGCGAAACATAATTAATTCAACTCAGATTTTTCAAAGGTCTAGAAGCTCTGAATCCTCTTGGTTTAAACTATGTTATTGTTGCAAATTAAAACTATTTTCGAAGAAAATCAGAGAAGTTTCTTGCAAATGGATAATAAATAATAACTAGGAACGAATAATTTTTTGCTCAACAGCTACAGTAAGTTATAATATTTTTATGTGCATTCCAATATATCACTTCGAATAGGGAAGTGAGGCAAGAAGAAAGTGATGCATTTCCTAAACTGGCTAAACTGAGTCTTTTTCACGAAAGGAATGTGAACCAAAGAATCAGAATGCGCTTTCTACGAGTTCTTTTCATTGTGAATCATTGTCAATTTTCGAGGGATTAAGGTATCTCGCCTATGCTACCTGCTGCTTAGGCCGTAAGTGAAAAAAATACAGTTATGTTTGTTTGTACACGTGGTCGATGAAGGTTTGCATCTCCAAATATTTTGACACATTCTGACTCTAGAAATTTACATTTTAGATTTTCATACTTAGCAATTACGATACATAAATTGATGAAATAAATTTGCATGTTTCAAATAACTAAATCATTACTTTCAACGCTCTTTATAGTTGTAAAATTAAAGATTATGTTTTAATTTTGAAATTCATTGTAATTTTAAGGTGAACAAATTACCAAACCTTTGTTCTTCTCATTAAAAATGATCATCAAATAACTTTATTTCGGAAGTGTCATATATACAATAAATTTCTCAGATTTATCAACGAAATACGATGACCCTACTTACTTAACTAATATAAGTTTTATTATCCAAAAGTACAAGCATCAATAACTTTATCTTCTGCACCTTTAAATTTTCCTTTTTCTACTCATGAAAGTTAACAATTTTTTTTTTTTTTTTGGATGAAGGTTCTTTAAACTTTGTTTAAATTTCCTTGTGAAATTGTTCTGAACTCAAATTCATCTGAAAATACTAAGGACAGATTTTGATATAACTTCAAAAATTCTAATCCAAGCTTAATATTTTAGAATGAAAAATTTGGAGAAATGTTTGGAATTTTTCCTCGTCAGTCTTTTAAAAACATTGGTTCGAGTTGAAAACCATTGCAGATTTCAAAATTCAAGCTCATGTCGAAACGTGAACGGCTGAGGTTCTCAGGAATAACCGGTTCTCTCCGTCTTATACACCTCCTTGATTTCGCCAGCTCGACGCTTTGAAAGAAACACGAAATTCCAGGAGTATAATTTAATTTTTCTCACTCGAATTTTCCTTTCAATCAGCCGATTATCGCTCCGAATAACCGGGAGAAAGCTTCACGCGAGAATAAATCGCTGATAACAATTGAACGTGATAAGAATGAAGGCGATAATGAAACCCATGAAAGCGATAAGAGTTTTTTGCGAGTCGCGCACGTGTTCCCAACAAAAAACTAACTGGTGACATTTATAAATAAACAACAGTGAAATTTTCACTGTCTAAACTATCACAATGCCAATTTTCACACTGAAATTTTCGACATTTTTCTGTCTGCACTGGAAATATTTAATTTCTTACTATTCATCCTTTTCCAAAACAAAAAAGAGTCATTTTTTTATTATGTCATTATAGTTGCCTGGCTCGAAAATCATCACATTTTTTATAGGAATTCCGAACAGGAAAAATGACAGCTAAATGATGCATACGCTTGATTATTTATACCATGTTTTTACGACTTTTTTTGCAGGCTGTTTATTGAAGCAGTCGCCAACAACCTCAATTGACGATTACGAGATGAATTATCGTCAATTGCAGGTGGAAGACACCGAGAATAAAACTGATCAAAACCGAGGGACGGATGCAAATAACAAATTGGCGAGTGTTAATTCAGTCGCTTGTCTCATGAGTGAGTTGGGCAATAAAATTCCAAGTCGTATTTCGTGAATCAAATAAGGATATCTGGCTTCAGTTTTGTGAAGAGAGGAATAATTTTATACGAAAAGTTTTAAAAATGCTGCGTACTTACAACATATTTTTCAATCATCAATTTCTAAATTTAGTATTCAAGAAATTGTTTGGAAATGTTGTCATATTCAAACAAAAATATCCCAAGTATATTCTCTATGATAACTTGGAAAATTTTTTTTTTATTTGATTAATGGAATTATTTCAAGAAATTCTGGAATTTTGGTGGCTTAGTTATTTAAGCACCTTTTTACCTTGAAAATTATTGATGTGATCAGAAAAATGCAAATCGATATCTATCTCAAAGTTTGTTTAATGTATATGTATGGATAAATATATGTATCTCTGAAGTTTTTGATAAGACTGATAATAGATACTTGAATAATGACATGTCACATTACGTTTTTAAATAAAGTGATAAGATTTTCAATAGCATCTCTAATAACTGATAAACGAGATCGCGAATCGAGGAGCCAATACTGATTGTCATTATTTTTTATGTTTTAGTCTTCAGTGATTTTCCAGAGTTCATTCTGTAGAGTTTCAACAATTATGTCACAAGTATGAAAACTGTTGAAGCGATTTAAGAGAAATTACGTCGATATGGGAATACATGTAACTGTATAATATATTTTCGATTGTTTACATGCAATTTTGCATTCTACGTTGAGAAATACGAAAAAAGCATGTACATATGAGAATAACGAGGAGAGCATTGAATGATCTGAATGAAAATATTAGTGACTTGAGTCCACGAAAATACAAATAAAAATAACAAGATGCTTACACAGTTACATAATTACATGTAACCGAATATCTTAGCGTCAAAGCATTCACAATATTATGATATGAAAGTATCTTTTTATTCAAAACACATCCCTTTCGCCAACTATCGCCAATTTCAAATGGAACTAGACTAAATCACTGTAAACCTTTGAAAACTCAAACTCAACCATTACCATAGGTATTCGAATCAAGTTGACAAATATTCACGATTCCTTCCACAATTGCAGTACTCCTTCATATTTTACTACTCTAACCTGCCATATTATTCTACCAAAACCACAACCCTACCATAGCAACTCCAAACTATCAAAGACCCCACTATACCTGTTACCAATGTCGAACACGTTGAACCAGGACTTCCTCTTCTCGTCTTTCTGCCTCCAAACTTTCCCTTCTTCCACATCATCACCTACTTCGAAATCTCCGATAACCGTTTTTCTTTGTTTACGCTCATTTTTAAAAGGTTTCGCGAGAGGATGCCACGACTTCCTCCTCCCTTTTTTCCTCGCCTCTACCAATTGAGGATCCTTGAATTCACGATCCTCCTCCACCACATCACTCGTCACGTAAAACACAGAATTCCTTCTGGATCCATCGCTGCTCCTGCGTTTTTCTTTGTTCTTCTTGTCCGAATCTTTTGCATTTTCCTTGTTCTCGAAAACGCTGGTACGTCGCTCACGTGGGAAAAAACTTTCGTAACGAGCTTTCAGGTCGTCCAAGACGCTGTTTCGGCGTTGGGATTTGTTTTTCACAATGAGCAAGGGCTCCATATTGGCGTGATCCTCGTTAAGACGCTCGACCAGAGAAGGTATCGAGTTGGTCGATGCGAATTTCGGGGGCGATTGGCAGCCATTGCCCGGTGATTCGGTTATGTAAATTGGGTTCTCCATACTGTAGGAAATCGTGTGGAAATCGCTTAGAAATCGAGGGGTGGTTTACTTCAGCCTGGTAAACGCCATGATGTTGGGAGGTCAAAGGTTTAAAATGAGGCTGGAAAATAAGTTTTATGGTGTTTTCGTTTTGTCGTGTTGGTAGTTTTTAAAGATCAGAGCCGGATTTGCATCTTCTAATACCCGAAAAAAATGATCGAAATCCCTTCTACTTATCGAGTCTCTTGTTACGGTAAATTTATGCTGTTTGTGTTTATTTTAGTCATGGAAAATAATTCGAAAATTCATGGAGAAAGTGGATAACATTATATGTATTCATGGATTGAATAATATCTTTCAAGTGCATAATGAATTAAATTGCCAGGTTGCTCTCGATGAAAATCCGGCCCTGTGTGGAATAACGGTTTTTCTAAGATGTTTTGAGTTGAATATTGTATTGTTTACAAGTTTTGAATTCATAATCAGAATCTCATCACGGAATACACAGGAATTCCACGAGGACTCTCAAAAATGTAAAATATTAGACAATTCATTTAAGGCAAATCCTATTTTTCAGGCATAAAAATTCGAAACTTTTTCTCGAAATCGTAAAAAAGCAATAATTATTGAATATTTTCCAGCATTGTACTATGTATGATTCTTTTTTTTTATGATTTCAAAAAATGGTCTCGCCAACCCAATGAAAACATCACTTTTTTTTTGTACATTAGAACTTTCGAGCTTTTTAGTATGATTCTATTCAGGGGCGTAAACAAAGGAAAGTTTCAGGAGTTTGAACTTTACCGAAACTTGAATAAAACTCGTGAATATTTTAAGTGAAATAATATCAAAATAATACATTACGTATATAAAATGAAGTGTACTTTGAATTTGTATATTCAATTTTATTTATGTGAATAACAAACTTCTGAATGGTAATTTTTCACAAATTCAGAATTTTCATACGAATGTAAAAATTTGAATACAAAGAAAGCAAAACACTCTTCTGTAAATTCTAAAAAAACTGTGCGATTACAATTTGTGTCTCAGACTATTTTTTTTTAAACTCTTTACTATGTTTGATTTACTTGATATGGGATCTTAAAACTTCAGAACTTTCTGAATGTAAAAAGTGTAGAATCACATAATTATAAAAAAGGAAAATGCGTGATTGAAAAGCTTTACTTGAATTTTAAAAATTTCCAAAATTGTAATATTCAAAGTTAGAAGCTTGAATAACTCAATATTCCAAAAACGAAATCGAAAAAGAGCAAAAATTATTAAAAAACAAAAATAAAACTTTATTTTTAAAGATGCCCTAGCTTGTAGTATGAATATAACTTGAAAATTCGAAGATTCGAAACAATTGATCATTCATATCCTGAAACCCTGATCATCTAAGATGAAAAACATAAAAATAATAAAGAAAATCTATTTACATATCTCTCAACCTCGCCCAAAAATTTTCTTCTGCTTACGTCTCTGATTATACATATTCATCATCAATTTTAGTACATAACAATGTTTAATATTTGTAGAATCTACAAATCGTTACTTAAAATAACATATTGAATTTATTAAGAATTCGTACGAACCGATCCCAAGAACCCAATAGTTAAAACTCTCTTCAGTCATCTTCCTTTTTAGATATAGATAAGTTAAAAAAATAGTTAAAAGGAAGATGACTGGAGAGATTTTTAACTATTTGGCTCCTGAGATCAGTTTGATAATTTAGAAACATATTGAATGTTTGTTATTTTCACATTTCTGAAACTTAACTTGTTTTTCATTGCATCGTATAAATGAGCCTGAGGTCTCATACAAAAATTTTAAACTTGAAGAAAGTTATTAATAAAAGTACTTTCTACCAATCTGCCGTATCTGGCATCCTAGAACATTCTGGCAAACGAATAAATTGGCTTGATTTTTCTATCATCAGTTTTCAATGTTTTTCAACTAGCTCAAACGCGGCACGAAAATTCGAAACCCGCAGCGCTCGAGCGATAATTATGTCAATATTGTAAATGTACGCTCATGCATAATGCAGCGATAATAAAATTGATGAAAGACGTGGGAATATATTATCACGCGCTTTTCATCCTGGGTGAGATTCAATGAATTAGAATACATGCGAACTATAAATAATTTTCTCGTCTTAATCCCGAGGAATCAGTCCCTGCGATAAATCTTTCCCGCGCTTGACGCGACGTGATTTATGCGTCGCAAAATCAACCGAGACATGCGTCATTTTCCGAATTGAATTTTGATGCTACACGATTTCGTTACTCGTCCGCGAAACAATGCGAAAGTTTATTGGCATCACCGCAAAACATATCCGTGTTTACTCGGATTTATTATGATTCTGGTTTGTTCACGAATCAAAAAACGATTGTTTTAAAACTCCAAATCAAACAATGAAAATATTATTGGAACAATGTAGTTATTGTTATCAAAAAAAAACTACATATCTGTTATTAGAATAATTTTTGTCAGTCTAATAGAGAATTATGAAATTTGGCAACAGTTTTTCGTCAACACTCCTAATCTTTATTTAATACCAATTTTCATGTTACAATTTTTTTCTTGAGAAAATTTCTGGTATTAAAAACAATTTTACTAAAGTGAAGAACGTGCGATATTTTGTATAAGGACGTCACTGATTCATTGACTTCAAAAAATAAAAATGTTGGATTTGCCAGAGTGAATGCCAAGGGTAACATGATCTTTAAGCTTAAAATGTGTAGGTTGAAAAGCAACGAAACAGCTATACTAAAATTCGGGTTTTTGATTGCCATACTTTATTTGATAATTATAGGTGAAAACACCTTGAAGCCATGCACATTTTTTTTTACTAAAAATAGACTCTTTTACAGTTTTTCATTCAAAAAAAGCCATTTTGGTTCGCTTCTCGTTTAGAAATATTTTTCAAACCATCGCATAATTCTTGTACGGTTATGTTTGATTATGTGAGTTTATGTGATAAATAATTTTCTTTAGTATTTGAAAAAATTAGATCTAGATAAAATAAATTGATTTTTTATAATCCAATCATCAAAGTCATAGAAAATTTTTTATTTCATCATTTTCGTGACAAACATAGTTGTTCTATCCAGACAAACGGAATTTCTTCGATAAAATAAAATAATCGAAAATATAAATGTGAATTTTCCATCATATATTTTTGAGTAAAATCCACCAAAGACGAGCTTAAGTTGAAGAAATAGATTAATATCCTTTTCATATTTCTCAATTAGAAGCCAAAAACCACGAGACAGAGAGATCATTTTACGCTAAAATTTTTAATCCGAATCAAAGTTGAAAATTTTCCACGCTTCTTAATTAGGCCATTAACAAAGCTCGATCTCAGATTTCCAAATCTCATATCGATAATAATTTACAACTCTTATAAGAATAAAGAACAACAAACGGCAAACCGTGAGTCATGAACAATGTGCAATGAAGCAAAAGTTTAATCTTGTAATCGAATCACTGATTAAAAATGACTTATGTACTTGCTATAAATGATATTATTATTATTATTATTATTATTATTATTATTATTATTATTATTATTATTATTATTATTATTATTATTATTATTATTATTATTATTATTATTATTATTATTATTATTATTATTATTATTATTATCGATGATATTATATATTAATGATATTATATTTTGCTATAAATGATATACTTGCTATATATGAATAGTATATATATTTCGATGTCAATATTTCTAATGTTGCTTCAAAATCTTGCATCATTTATAGCAAGTACATTAGTTATATTTTGACAGATGATGCAAGATTTTGAAGCAATATTAGAAATATTGTCATCAAAATATGTATAATCCGTTTCAAAAAAAATGCATTTGTTTATCTATATATGGCATCAAGTTTTCAAAAAGCAAGTAGAAATACTGAACGTATTTAAAAGGGATATAATTATCATTTTTATCCAATGAAAAAACCTGTATTTAAATTGAATGTTTTTTCTCAATTTGCGTGATTGACTAGGAACATAATGAAGTCAAGTGCAGATTTGTTCGCGGATCAAAGATAAAAATTACTTTAAGGTACTGCAAAAAATAATCGTAAAATTTACCAAATTTATTTTAGCCCCAAAAATTCTCAGTGAAACTCAATGCTATTAAGATTTTTTCCCTTGAATATACATTAAGAACTAGCAAAGAAAACAAAACAAAACAAAACAAAAAGCAGAGAGACATTTTTTCCGTCGGAACGATTTTTCTAGCATTGATGGTCTGTAATGATGTAAATTAACTGTGGTTTAAATTTTATCGATCATATTGATTTAACAAAGAACATGCTCACTCATTTGTGATGAAACCGTCGATGAATGTACATTTCACAAGTGCTTCTATGTTTGGATAACTGATAACAAATTCCCGATAGTTGAATATCGCATAATTTTCCGATGCGGCAACAAACCCACTAGTAATTATATTCATTATTTCAAAATATGTACCTTGCGAATCCGAAAATGTTTTACAATTTACGTGTAGTCTATAATAAAAACTGCGCTCGATGAATTTCGTATGAAGCAGTCTTGAAAGCTAAATATTTACGGTTTTGCGGACAAAGAAGAAAAAAAAATTAACATTGTGACAAAAATTTTATTGTTTGATGAAAAAAAGAGGAACTTAATATCATAGCATTTAATCGTGAACAAACGAGATATATATTGGTTTATTCATTTATAAATCGACGTTTATAATTATTTAACATATGTCTATTTATCTGAACCTGTGAATTTCAATTTTCACTATTTTAAAATTTAGAGAGCAAAAAAACAAAATCAGCTACAGAAATCTTTGTGTAGAAAGTTAATCATCTAAAGACATCTTTATCTTGTGCGTATTCGTGCATACATATTAATTTATACGAAAAAGAAGATATTTTTTGAAATATCAAGTTTTCGAACGTACACTTTTAAAATGCCAGTTTTGTGTTACATTATTAGACATTTCAAAACTTTTTGCATTTATCGACATTAGGGCAAAAATCTTTCGGAATTAAAAACTGCACTTTTCCAGATTTTCAATCTCTAATCGTACTTTCACTTTATTCAACTTCACAATTCAAAAAATTTCAGCCGCTTTCATTTGCAAATAGTACGATTGACTGGATATAAATCTTGTTGAAGAAGTTGAAAAAATTTACTGATAATTATCTGTTAAGTTAATGATTTTTATCGATCGAAATTCGATCAAAATTTACAGTCAACGTAAAGTTTTAAATCAATATTTTATTGGTGAAATCGTAGATCGATGAAAAATGAGATTGTTTGAAAGATTTGATTTTTAAAAAATCAAACCACTACTCGTTAGCCAGAACGGAAACCGTGTATTCCACAATATATCCCTTTCCTGGCGATTCGAAAATGAGAGTTTTCTCGAGTGTATCTGGTTTACTCATCAGAGTCAGGCAAATAAAAAATCATTGATAAGTAAAGTAATTAGCTACGTGATTGTGACTAGAATCAATTTCTACTAATACTCAATAACATTTTGCGCAATTAGTGAAAAAATTCAATGTAACCACAGTTGAAAAATTCACCATACAAAAAATTATTCAAGTAGCCACAAAAATTTTTACTGTTGTATTTCATTCTTCATTTTTTATTCTTTCTAAGCAGTGCTTCCTCATAAAATTTTTCTGTATGATAGGGATGACCAGATAACTCAGTCTCCGAAGAAATGCAACTGGTTTTTTAAAAACAATTTTAATGTACGTTTTGAAAAATGAATTCTGAATAAGTACAAAATTCGGACATTTCTAATCCATTTATATACATTATTATTGCATTGTTCAATATAAAAAATAATAATAATTTTGTACATTGAATGCTGTGAAATACATTTTATTCATAATTACAGAACTTGTCAATTTTAAAGATATAAAAAAAAAAGGATATAAAAATGTAAAAAAAGCGTAACAAAATTGCTGACATAAACAAATCAAAAAAATAATCATATAAATCCAAAAGAATGGTTTGGACTTGAATGTTAGGATATCAGTTTCCAAAATTTTATTGTAATCTCACTCGACAGTCGAAAGAATTTAGGACTTACAAACTCTAATTTAAAATGAGAAAACTCGAAAATTTAATAATTTTTGTCATTGGACGCTCTAATTTCAGAACTTGATCTTCCATAAAAAATTGAATTCTTAAGTTAGATAAAACCAAACTTGGAATTAAATTTTCCACAACTCTTGACATTGAAATTCATGATCTTCAAAGACTTACAATATGAGAAAGTAAATTATTCCAACAATTAGACTTAATTTTAAGATCAAGAAGCTTAGAAAATGGACATTTGAATTTGTATTTTGTAAAAGACAAAGTATCTCATCGTTACAATTGTTCACTCGTGCGATTCTCTGACTCGCTTCGCTCGTTCGCAAAATTAAACCCTCCATACGAAACAAACAATGCCACGAGCACCCCTATTTCCGTATCGCCAGGTCCTAAAAAACCACACGCACAAACACGAAAATGCCGCAATTACCTCGGACGAGACTCAGATTCTCAATCTGTATTCCTCATCCAACATTATACGAATCCGCGGGTGAAAGCGCCAAGGTTTCGCGCGTTCGACGACCGCCTTTTCACTCCGTCTCTTCCAACACCTCGAAACACGCCGAAATCCAAATCCAAAAAATGACAGCAACCAAACTACGTATCACTTGTTGCACTATTTTCCAATTTCCTTTTTCACCAAAGCTGTACCGCACTTTTGCGCGCACAGAAAAGCCTGGGAAATCGCGTACTCGCACTTTTTCGATTAAATACCTCGCGATCGGGCGTCGGCTCGCGCGTTCGATACGAAATACAGCGATACTTGATACTAAGCGAGAGCAAGCGAGCCCACTTGTATTTATGCAAGAGAGCACCTCTCCCTCTCTCGCGAGCACTTTTCTTCCGTCGCTGCACCTCTGATGTGCGGGAGTCTTTGCCCTCCCTCCCTACCTCTGTCCACTCTTGCCCCCTCTTGTATACAATCCCCCTCCCTCCCGTTCCCTTCAGAAAGATGTTGAACATTCGAACTTCTCTCTTCTAGTTTATATTTATATTTAGTTTACATATTGAAGTGAAACTTCGTAGGTGACATTATCACTTTCCAGGAATGTAATTTATTCTAGAATGTAATTTACGTAGGGAGTAATTTGGAGATTTTACAATGTAAGATGTAAGACTGTAGGATGTAAGACTGTAAGATGTAAGACTGTAATGTTTTCGTTTGGAGAGAGTAATTTCGGAATTTTACAATGATAGGTGTAAGACTGTAAGATGTAAGAGTGTAAAGGCCTGGTTACACGATCTGTCAAGCCATCACGAGCCAGTCCCATTAGTATATCTATATGTATATATTATAATTATTAGTAATTATTTAGTAAGTAATTATTAGAGTAATTTTTAGATTTTGTTGTAATGTAAGACTGTAAGTCGTAAGACCGTAATGTTTTTGCTTTGAGGGAGTAGTTTTGGGATTTCGTGAACCTGTAATTCTATAAGAGTGTAATGTTGGATCGGAATAGTTGGGAGGTCGATGATAGTCGAGCGTGTTTCGAGTGTAAGGAGTAATTTTGAGATTTCATGAGTCTGTAATATTGTAAGTGTGTAATGTGAGGTCGGAATAGTTGGAGGTCGATGATATTCGAGCGTGTTTTAAGTGCAAGGAGTAATTTTGAAATTTCGTAAGTCTGTTACATTGTTAGAGAATATGAATACCATTGATAGATTCGACTGAAAATTAGAAATGAATTGATTTTTTAACTGATTTACAGTTAAAAAACGGGAAAAATACCACGCAGAAAAATTGAGGGATCTGTTATAACTAAAAAAGGTAAAAAAAAATATAAATTTATACATCGGAACCTCGAAGAAAGCAGCATGGGAAGTTTTACTTCTAACGCGTGTTGATTCAACAAGCTCCAATTTTTTTTAGTATAGATAGGGGGAATTCTCTTCTCTTGACAAACAAATAGGCAAATTGTGGTTTGCGGAGTTTAAACCCCTCCCAAACTTCGGATAAAACTAATTATTTAATGCGTGATAAAAAAGGTACAAATATAAAAACAAAAATACAATTATGAAAATTTTTGCCTTGAAATAAAAATAATAAATGATAAAATGAGTAAAAGTTATCCGAAATGTACGTATTTGCTGAAATCCGGAAAACGTATTAACAGATAGTTTCATGTGAGTTATCAAAAATGACAATAATCCTGGCTTTTAGAAGAGTTAAAAAAAGAAAATTGCAAACATAAATGTTTGGCTAGGATAGTAGATCATGAAAATTTTAAAGTTTGTTCCCGCCAAGTAAATTATAAAGAAAAATTAGAACCTACGAAATACTAGAAATCTAAAAAATTGTGAACACTGGACCATCGACTTCTGGAAACATATGTACATAGAAATCCATAAAAATATCAAAAAAAATTTCGAATTACACAATTTCTGATGAGATGCTTAAAATTGTAAAATTCTATAAAATAACCCTTTCCTGAAAAATCTGAACAAACACTTACGACCTATAAAACTTTGAATTTTATAACATCAAATAATCAATAGTGTTAATAGTAATCTCAATAAGTACTAGAAATTTATAAAAATACTTAAAAATGCGACAAAGCTAATTTTATAAAAAATTCGCAAGTACAAGAAATCGTCAAGAGTACTGAAAATTTATTAAACTTGAAATTCTACAGCATCAAATTTTAGTAATCTAGATAACAATCTACAAAAGGACTAGAAACAGATAAAAATACTAAAAAATCTTCTAAAGTTTCATGGATATTAAAACAATATGAGAAATACTTGAAATATTTTGATAGTGAAGAACTATGTAGATATTATTTCATTAAAAATTTCAAACATTACACTGAGAAAATTGTTTAGCATTTTTTCCTATGTTTATATGAATTTTGGTGTACTGAGCATTCTCTTTGGGTTTTCCTATAGCACTTTTGATAGCAGCCTATGCACTGAGGAAATACTGCTAAAACTATAGGAAACATTCCATGAATCCTGGGAGTGTTTCCTTGAAGAGTATATGAAAAAACAAAAGAATATGCTCGATACACCAAAATTCATATAAACATAGGAAAAATTGCTAAAGAATTTTCTCAGTGTAAAAGCATATACAGAATTCTATAAAGTGTATTTTAAAAAAACCATAAAGATATCAATTTAAATACTCAAAATTGCCAAAGGCTTCAATACAATACTACTTCATCAAATTCTAGAAATCTATGAAGTGATCTATAGAAACACATACTAGAAATCTATTGGGATACGGGAAAATTCTCTAAAATTGTGTGAATAATATACAATAGGAAAACTTGAGAAATCATTGAAATACTAGAAGTCTGCATCGTTGTAGATTTCTCAAAAATGTATAAAATACAATATTCACATTTTTCAGAACTTTGATTTGTACAGCTTCAAATTCTATAAATATGCATAGAAATTGATAATCATATCAGAAAATCCTTCAAGTTGTAAAAATACCAAAGACTTAGGAAAAATATTAAAAGTACTGTAAAAAAAATCGCAATCCCAGTGACTTTAAAATCACAAAAACCAGATTGCATTATAATATTAAAAACGAACATGAAAAATGTGCGACTCCAGAAGTTATACGATTTTTTCTGTCTACATCCCTGTCTTTTGATGATATACTGTAAAAATTTAGTGAATTCTAATTTTTGAATTTGTACAAGTATACTTACGATGATAAAGTCAATAGTTTTAAAAAATTTTTTAAGGAATTTTCATGCCCAGTGAACCTGTGAGCTCGCAGCGTGCTGGCGGCGAGCGTGAAAATCAAACGCGCTGCGAGCTCGCAGCGTTTTCATTATTTTTGCCCCTTTTCGAACATGCCGCGAACTTGCCAGAGAGCTCGCAGACTACTCGCCACGAGCTCACAGAGTACTTCCAGTCGTTGATAATTATTAATATATATTTACTCTCTCTTAGTGCATGTCTCATGTTAATAATAAACATGAGACATGCACTTGATTTAAGCATTCTACACAAAACTTGAAACATGAGAAAAAAAACCAGCAGCCATCTGGTGAGCGCTTGGGGAGAGCGCGCGAATTTTCAAAATTTGAATTATTTTATATTCTTTATTAAGATCTTTAGTTTTAAACAATTCAGTTGCAAATTATTACCTAAAATATTAAGTTAGGCATTTCAATATTCAATACAAATCACCTTAGCAAAATGATGGTAAGTTTGGATTAGCCAAAGAGTGAGAATTTGTTTTATACACACTCACTAGTATAGGCTGCACTGTAGGAAAAATATATATTATTTGAAAATGAATATTTTTCTTTTATTAATATACCAATTCATATACATTAATGAAAATTGCTTCTTTTTGATTTAGCATTAAAAATATGTGTAGTAACATTATATGTCTTGCCAAAGAAAATTTAAATTGCTTCAAAAACATAGATAGGTCCATCTAGAATTTCCCTTATTTATTTAACGAAAATACTGTATTCATTAATTAATGACTGACTCAAGAGGAAATTTTAAAAATTTTATTCGTTTATTTTTAACTTTAACAAAAAGCTGAAACTTTCAAACCCCAATATAAGCCACATTAGCTCAATCAAAAGTTCAGTTAGAAATAATCGGTGGTATCACTTGAAATAAAAAAAATAAAAATGAAAGAAAAAACCTTCCTCCATGATCGACAAAAATTTTAAAAATGTTTATTATCTTGGTGTATACATTTGAGTATTATTTTTTTTTTTTCTTCTTTTTTACATTCAATTTTTACGATAGTATAAGTTTCTAATGGAAATTTTTTTTTATTTTCAAAATTTCAGAATCTCATTACCCGAAAATCAAAAATTCACTAGCCGATAACTAAGGATGATAAATTCACACAAAAATTATTGTGAATATGTATGACGAATTTTTAGTATTCATCAAAAATTAACTTGGATTTCATGATTATGAAATACTTTTTTGCCTCTCACACATTAAAAATGAGCGTATTTAAACACGTTTCGACATACACAAATGAAGTATTTCAGGCCAACACGCAGGCTGTCGACAATTGACTTTCGGCAGGGAAAGGGGGGGGGGTCCTTTTAACCCACCGAGTTAAACCCGGCGGACTAAATGGGCCCCCCTTACCCCTGCTGACTGTCATTTTCTCCAGCCTCCGTGTCAACCTTCAATACTTCATTTGCCATGTCGAAACAGTTTTAATACGCTCATTTTTACTGTTTTCGAGGCAAAAAGTATCGTTTGTACCTCGGAGCAATAACAGCCGATTAGAACTCGTGTGATTGCCGCCTTCGCTTCGCTCAGGCGGCAAACCTTACACTCGTTCTAAATCGGCTGTTTTTGCCCCTAACTACAAAATATATTATTAAAAAAATTCCCAAGACAAGAAAATAAGGTTTAACAAATCGAAAAAAATGACAATGCAAAAAAATAATAAAAGCTACTGTATTTTTATTCAATCAACGTAGAATAACAGATAGATAACTTGATACTCCAAACAATTCATGGTTTTGTGATTCAGAATGGCACAACGTTCATTTGCTAATACACATTTATTTTTCACGACCAGTTTCCATTATCTTACTACTTTTCAGTCTATTTTTTATCCCTACACAGCTTTTTGATCGGATAACGTTCTATTTTAAGATTCTTTGATAATTGTCTATCGCTATCACGATTCCCGTACAATTTTCAACGAATGATAAGAAGAAAGCTGAAAAAAAATAACGTTATATAAAAAAATAAAAATTAAGGAACGTATTTTTACTAAATATTCAGTGAAATTAATCAAACTTCAAAGATAACGAAGTCATTTATTTTTCTAAATACATCAAAAAAATATAGTACGAAAATGATCTTTAATGGATTCAAGTGAATAATTAAACGTCACTGGAATATATTTCTATATCATAACTTAACCACTGCTGTTATGCAATGATAATTTATCATATATTCATCAAGTAATATTTTTGACATTTTCTTTGTTCTACGACACAGCCTGCAATGAACGTTCTCATTTATAGACGATCTGCACTTGTTGTTTCCGCGAGAACCGGGATGTTTTGGTTTCGCGGTTTTAGAGGAAACGAATTTTGACGGGACGTTAATTATCCGAGGCGTTTATGTAAGATCATTGCGCAATGAAACAGAGAGCAGTGAAAACGTTTTGCATAAGGGAGCTTCAAATTTCAGAAGCAACTCGAACACGGGGGGGGGGGGAATAATTTTTAAAAAAATAGTAGAACGTTGACTGTACAATTTGACGCAATTATATATATATATTTTTTTTCTTTAATACAAACTTCAATCACGTAATTTGATTGAATCAGTAAAAAAAGCGATTCGGTGGCAATTTTTTATACGCTTGCAATATCCGCAATTAAAATATTTGATGAGTTTTCAAATATCATTAGCAAGTGCCAGAAGTTCTTTTGTTCTTAGGATTAAACATTATGTATTTGGAGTATTTTTTTTTAAAGTAGTTTTCAAAAAATCTTGAGTATCGTCACACAAAAGTTTACAATGGAGGAGTTTTATAAATCGTTCGTATTATCTAAACTAAACAAAACCTCATGGGAATTTCCTTATAACTAATCAAATAAAATTGAACTTCAAGAGTCTAGAAAAAATTTTTAACTCTATACGAGTTTTTTATTTTGAGGAATTCAAAGTTATTCACGGTATTCAAAACATATTTTCAACATAAAATTTTAATTCGCGTGAAAAATTTAGATCTCTTCATGATCCCAACTTCTACTGACAATGAAACTGTGAGTAGATAATCTAAGGGGCTTCTGAAACATTTTCAGAGTGGGGGATATCATATGACACAAAAGGGTCGGTGTAAAGAGAACCCGACCTTCCAACAAGCGATAAATGTCTAAAACAGTTTAAGTATAAATTTATTATTATTAAAAACCAAAAAAATCAGTATAAAAACAAAGTTTAAAAAAAAGCTAAACAGAAAAAACACAAACATATCGAAAGGTTAACTAAAATTGCGGTAGTTTTCTCAAGTTTTGTGAGTTTATTCGTTTTTTTTGTGCGCAGGATTAAGTTTGATTTTACATCTCAAATGAATTCATTCACATTATGTTCCATTTGTTTCTTCTTCACGAAACTTAGATATTTAATGATTGCCGTTAGTTAGGGTTCCTACACTTTTAAGAGATTAACAATTCCCTCCCTGAGCTTATCGAGTACTACTTACAAGAAATCACGCTAAATCTTTGCAAATCTCACAGAGTTTTGTAGAGAAGATTAAAAACAACGAACTATATTCAAGCGGCAATAATTAATATAATCCGAGACTTTTCTGAACACGTGAAAAACCTCTTAAATGAAGCCATTTGAAGCGTTTTTCCTTCGTCGCACTTAACCACCGCGCTATCAACGACTTTAATAGGGTATTCGAGTAGCGATAGTTACACCACTCACGATTCGCTCTGCGAATTTAGCAAATTCAATAAACTCCATGTACGTCGCAAAAGCCTATTTTTTTACAATAGTTTTAATATATTTTTATAGCCTATACAAAGAAACATGAAAGAAAAAAATTTATTCACGTAACCCTACTTCGATATCCATATTTTACCCTAGTTCTAATAAAAGTTATGTCACTAAGTTCTCGAATTCTGAGATCTTGGTTTAGTCGTGATCTGATATTTTTATGAGTGTAATATAACTATTTGTAAATACTTTTAATTTATTTCATATAAGCTAGAATTGGAATAAAAAATCTTTGCAATTTACTCTTACAACAAAATTTTCTTACCAAATACTTATCCTAAAGCACCAATTTAAGGTCTTTTCTATTTACCTGCGCTTAAAATAAAACGAAAACAAAAATATATGTACATTATACATTTCGCGTCACAGGGGGAAGGATTCTTCTTGAAATTTTTTTAGGGAACGTTAAAGTTTGTTGTTAAAAAAAAAGTGCTCGGAAGAAGCTGGAAAATTTTTTCCACCAATATTAATATACATACATTTTTTTTCTTCTCATTTGAAATTTGGAACTACATGTATATGTATTTTCTAGGATTTCCAAGTTGCACTTTCAGGCATGTCAAAGCACGCGGAGTTCAGAAGACGGATTCTCCATTTATTGAATTTCAAAAACAATAAGAACTAAATGATTTTCAACTGCGGAAAAGAATCCACGATCCGAACTCATCTGAATAGCGCACCGACAAGCTATCATTAAACCGCCACTAATTTCAGTCATAACATAGGCTGTTATCAACAATGCCAGCGAAGCAGCGACGATTCGCGAATCTCGGTATCATCCGCTTTTTTTAATGCCCACAAAACATATACGTCCCTCAATTTCGTTCCGCAAGAACGCGAATTCGGACGCTGATTGGGAGGGACGTTAACGAAACGCGAAATTGCAAAAGCGCTGGAAAACAATTTGCCAATTCGTGACGAGGCAATTAGGGCATTTGCTGGGGATAAAAATACGAATGTCCCTAATTCGATTCCGCCAATTAATTCTAACCGCGTTACCGGTCAAAAGGCACGGCGCGTGCACTTGCGATGAGACGTCATTGGCAGGAATCAACGATCGTTACATTTTTATTGATCGAGGCGACATTGGGCGATCTATGGAAAAATTATTCTAAGCGACAAATTTCCGAGGATCGCTTTTTTATTATGAATAATTTTGAAAAAAATTGTTTTTTATAGACTTAAAACAAAAGCTGTGGTTGGATGAGGTTTCGTTCTTCCTTGTCTTACATTGGTTCGGAACGCGAGTGTTAGGCAATGGAGGGGGAAATTTCCCCTTTCAGCGTCATTTGATTTTACATAGTCGGGCTGGCGCTAAGGTTCGACATTTTCAGCGATGAATGTTGAGTTAAGTGAGAACTTTTAAGCTTGATAAAAATAAGGGAATTTTAAGCTTGTTCAGCTACGTAAAAGGTTTGCAGGAGGGTGTTTATAGGAAAAAATTTTTTTTCAGTATTCTACAGTTTTTTTTTAAGTCTTTTTTGCAAATTTTCAAAATCCCCAGCTTTTGGCGTGCAAAGCCGCAAATGTTGTATTTCTTTCATTTTCCATTTACATGATGTAATCATGGAATCTGATTTTTGTAATTGTCACTAAGTTGTCTATTATTGCTATTTTTGAGAAGGTGTAATGAATGATTCTTATTTTTATTTTATTTCCAAATTTTTACATGAAACTTATTTCATTGTTTCGTTGGGAACATATCATCTTCTAAATTTGTATGAATGAAAGTCTCATGAATAACAACTAGGAATTTCTGAACGTTTTCGAGTTTATTTTTCCTCCAAAATGTGCAGTAATATTTTCTTGGAATCGCCAACTTTTTTTGACTCGACTTTTCGAGATTTGGAATGAAATTTTTTTTGAAGAGCAAATCTTTCATTTTTCTAATCTTGCTTAGTGTTTTTTTTCATTCGAAATTCGTGAAAATTAAAGTTTTAATTTCCAAGATCCCATGTTATACAATAGTTAATCAGATATACTCAGACATCAACATAACAAATCGTACGATTCGTAAGTTAGGATTTTCCAGGATTTTTACAGTTTACAGGAAAAAAATGTTGTCTTCTTCATACTTGAATTATTATTTTAGAAATATCCCATCCTGTAAATTTAAAAATATTATGAATTTCATTATTAACTTTCCCGAATTCTTTCACTTTTCCAACTTGATTCTTTCCTTCCCTAACAATTTTGATCTGTATAAAAACGTTATGAGAAAATGGAATTTCTGATAAGAATTCATTTTTTTATAAGGTGACTTTATAAAAACCTTATAAAAAACTGAAATTTCTTATGAAGAATTGATGAAAAAATTACAATAAGGTTTATATTCTTATAAGATTTTATCAAATACATTCTTATAAAAAATTTCAGTTTCTTATAAGGTTTTTCTAAGGTGCCCCTTTGAAGAAATTGAATTCTCATAAACAATTTCATTTTCTTACAAGGTGTTTATGATTATCAAAATTACTGGGGTTTTCAGAAAGTTGTAAAAAATCAGTGTTTTTTTTTTTTTTTTTTTTCTTTATATGCAGTATGAACTCATTAATATTGCTAGCTTCCAACAGTGAAATTTTTAAGGTTTGGGATGTAAGTTTATGAGAGTGGATTTCATATTTTTCAGCCTTGTAATTTTACGTTTCATAAATTCGAAATTCGTAATATTTAAAGTTCCAAGTATAATTTATAGTAAAATGTTTCTTTTCTTTAATACATTAATCTTCAATGTTGCGCAAATAACTTTTTTTTTCCTCGAAAAAAGCCACTGTAAAGTTGTTCGTTCCTTGAAATTACATCAAATTTGCAAAAAAAAGAAAGAAAGAAATAAATAAAGATTTTCTTACATTCCAGTGTAACTATTTTCCATTTTTTCAAATCAATTCCTTGAAATAATCTAAATAATCAATAATTTTACTGGAATTTCGAGAAGTGTTTTAAAACCCCCTCTATCTCAGTCCATGTACATCAATATTCGCCAGGTGATGGAGAAATATTAATCTAATTATGTAACTTTTTGAGATCACCATCAGATCTAGAAATATATAACTATTTACTTTAGTTGTTTATAAGGAGTAACGTCATGTTTGTTTGTCGCTACATTTCAAAATACAGAATCTCAATTTCTCAGTCAAACATTAAAACAGAGGTTAGAAACAGAGATTTCAGAGAGCTTTCATTATCATATAATTAATATAATGATTATTTTATGAAAAATAAACGAAAAAACCGTCTTCACAGTTCAGTCTTTTGCAGTTCTGGTCAATCACGAGAAAAAGATGATTAGGGTGGTCATAAATACGGAAATTCACTTTCCAGATGATTCAAACTAAAAAAAAATAAGTAACTGTCTTTCAAAATAAACACAACCATTTGAATTTATCAAAAATCTCAAAAAAGTCCAATTCAAAGTGGCAAATGCACCACTTTTTCCAAAGCGGAAGCGTGACATTCGAAGCCGAGTTGCTAGAATCGTAACCTGGTTCGACGTGATCTCTACGATAAAGCGCCCACTGATAAGAAGAAAAAAAAGCCTGACTGAACGCAGTTATTTCATAACAATGCTAGGGAGCGATATTTTCCCGCTGGAAAAATATGTGTATCTCGCAGTCAAAACATTCACAAGCAAACACGCTAATTTCAGTTGCGATCGCAATTGTGGGGGCGGAATTTTTCCCGAGTGAAAATAAAGCTTACTCCGCGCAATGTAAACAATCGACTTGACTGATAACTCGCGATTCGTTCAATCATCGTCTCGTGCGGGACTTGACGAGAAAAACTTATCTGGTCGCGTGATTTACAAGATCAATGAAACATGCGTGAAGTTTCTTCGAAGTGATTTTCTTAAATTTCAATTTGTTAACTTCAATTATTTATCAAGTAAAAAACAGTACTTCTAATGAAATTGAATTAATAATCATCACAATTCCACTTCCATCATGTTGCGGAGAGTTAAAGTATGATTCATCATCAAAAATAAATTCAAATTACGAAATCTTTTTTTTTATCTTCCACTCATCCAGGAAAAGTGATCAAACATGAATTAATCCAACGTAACAGACAAATAAATTATCTCACATATTGTTGAGGTCACCCCAAGTATAATAATTTTTATCTGCAATATTATTAAAAATAAAATATATCAATTTAGTTTATTTCTAGCAATATGAATTATGAAATTACCATTCTAGAAGTATTATAAATGCTTTTCAAATCACATGAATATATAGGAATAGAATTTTTTTCTGAAATACATTTCAAGAAATCATACAGCTTTAGTGGTAGAAATTGTTTTTTTTTTTATGATAAATTTGTGTTACTGGCGATAACAAAGCATAATAGAAATTACGTAGCAATATATATCCACGAATATCTCTATCTGTTTCCGAAACGATAAGATAATGTACACTCTTCAGGAACATTTCTATAGATCATTTTACATACTCATTGTAGAGAACGTTTACCAAGTTTGTAAATACAGATAAAAAATTTGACAAAAATTATCTCACAAGACTCAGAAAAAAAAAACGTGCCCATTATCATGACACTATTTTCATACAAAACAAACTGACGAACTTTCGTCCAAACATAAAGTATCAAGTTGCCTTTTTTAAATCGAATTATATTTTTTCTTCGGCAAATGAAGATACAATTAAGTATGTTATATGCTTATTACATTTAAAAATAAAACTTCCTTCACACATCTCATTGAAAACGTATGAAAAAACATTGCTTGGAATTACATTATTATTACTGGGTGTTATGAAAAGACGTTTTGTAAACAAGCCTAATAACATCTCAATAAAAAACTTCATCATATAACGCAGTGTTGAAATAGTGCCTGAGAAAAAGTTATTTGCATCGTCAATGAACCAGTTGAGATAACAAGTTATTTCATTTAAAGAAAATTTCCCGCGGAATAATATTTACCCATGACTCGTGAAGAAAAAGAAAATAAAAAACAAACGATTCCCGGCGATTGTTTCTCAATTTAAGATTTTTTCGATACAAAAAACATATTTCGATCGACAAATTTCCAAATGTGTATTGCCTACTTATCGAGTAAGAAATATTGTTGAGAGGGTACCCCCACCTTCAGGCTGCATAAAAAATTTTTACAGCGAAAACATTACATTTATTCAGATCATAAATATGCTAGAAACAAAAATTTTAGTTTTTGAAACTTTGAATATGAGGCACCCCTTTATTGCTGCCAGCCACATTTTTCAAAGAATTGAAGCCATTTACATATTATTATTATTATTATTATTATTATTATTATTATTATTATTATTATTATTGTTGTTATTATTGTTATTATTATTATTATTATTATTATTATTATTATTATTATTATTATTATTATAATATTATGACAATTCTTTTAATTTTATTACATTTTTCTGCAATTTCACCATTTTTCACAATAAATGATGCCGTCTATTCCTATATTTTTTTTTAACTCTTGAGAATTTGTGAAAATAATTATGTGAATCAAGAAGAAGAAAGTAGGCGAAATCCATTTATATTTATAAATACCAGAGAATCAGGAAATAAAAACGGGATTTCAAGACTCACTGGTCTTTCGTTTTCTTATCAGGCGGAAAGTAATCGAATGACCTACGACGCGAGCAGTCATCGACCGCCGCTCGCGGGCATAATAAATATCTTTATCTAATCATGCAACGAGTTTAAGGAGTAAATGCATAATCTGCAGGCTAAGAATTTTCCCCGTTTTCTCGGCTCCATCGCCGAGGAAAATTGAATGACAATCAAGCCTCGATAATTCAGTATTTTCCGCCAGTTAAAGTGACTTGGGAAATCATTTATTACGTATTAATTTTATCGGGGATTTCGTTAACCAACTTTGAAATTACTTTGGGCTTTGTTTGAAAGAATAAATGAGTAAGGAGTTTATTAATAATTTTTTTTCAATAAATCCGCGTACCCACTGGTAAAATAAGTTTGATACCTAAAAAACAGTCGGTTTCACCAATCATGAATCCAACTATTCATAAGGTTGTATCCTCTTTTTTATAATGTGCAATTTTTTGAAATCAATGATTCAAAAAATCAAAAGGAAAAATCGGGAGATAACTAGACTTTTCGTTTTCAAGGCTTGCGAAAACTAGCGACGGACAATCGTGAAGAGAAGCTTCCTGTGCGAGCTACGAGCGGAATATTGAATTGGGTTCTGTTCGTGATTACAATCCATAAAGTGAGGTGACATTCTACATCGGCGTTTATGCCGGCGACTTCGTATTTCGCATCAGTTCGGTCCGATGACGATCGGCATTTACGTGGTTCGATTCGAGCAATGTCTTCCGTCGACGTCGATGCACTTGACGTCGATTTCTCACGTGAACGAGTGTCATCTTACAGTGAAATAATAAATAAGAAATATTGTGTTAATCCAACGTTAAATCAACGTTACTTATAAAAAGTCAAGATTTTACATTCAAAGTTACGTAACCGAAAAAATTGAATATTACATTTCTGGAATTCAGGAATGGAAGTCATGAGGTGAAGGAACGACAACAAAATTTGTTGGGGAACTATAAAACGGTGTATCGAAATTTTCACCGAAAATCTGTCCATCTATATTTTGAATACAATAATTTTCTGCAAAAAAAACCACCACCCCAATTATTATTTATTCACGTATAACTTTTTCGAAAAATTCTTACATCAATAAAGTAAATAAATTATCCAGTAAATCGCAGTTGAGGAAAAACCTCGTACCATAATTCTTTCAAGTTTATAATTATTGGGACGCCTCACTTTACAGCGGCTATTTTTTTCGAAAAACGTCTCGGTTTAAAGCGCCATTAAAGCGCCGCTAAGGGATAAAGTGGTGAAACGTTCCTTACACACGTACGCGAAAAACTAATATATTACTTTTGCGCGTGGTTTTTTCTCTCCTCGGTTTTTTCGCAATCTTGTTTTCAAAGTAGAGAGATTTCTTTGCAGGTTTAAAAAACGTTTGCTCCGTGGTTTCGCGGCGGAATGGAGTTGATACAGGGAGCGTTAATCATAACGAAGATGGAGGGGACGGGAAATTAATGGTATATTTAAATTTCATCAACGTTGGAGGAAAAACGGAGCGAGCGTGACGAGTTTCCCAAGCACAGATTTATCATTGAAAATGTTGAGTTGAGTTATTTTAGGGCTGTTTTTCATGCGTTTAAAACTAAATTTTTCGCTATTTTACGTCATATTAACTTTGATCATTTATAAAAAAAATACGCACTAAATCGTACCACTTACAAAATTTTGGGAAATGCTTTGGAAGGATTACAAAAATTTCTGCTAATTCATTTCCTTTCGTTTCTTGACACTGATGGAAGAAGCGACTCACAAAATTAATTCGATTCGGTATAATCACTCATGGAAACGAAACTGGGTCGTGACGATCATTGCTTTTTCGCCAAAAGCGATCGGATACAACCACTGTGCCTTTTATGAATCAAGTTATGAGATCGAGAAAAAAACGTGCCAGCCAAACCACTCGTGACGTACCTCGCTCGGAATTCGAATAGCGCGAAAAGCCGAGGGAAATGAAATTTTCGTAGCATCGGGAAACGCAATTTACGTGTCGAAAGTCAAAGCCAGTACAAAGTTGGCGGTCTTTATGGAGGGCAAACCGCGTTAATTGTTTGTGCAAAGTTGCGCCTCGCAAGATAATCTGGCGAGTCATAATAATTTTCTCTCCCTGGATAAAGGGAATATTTGATGAGGCGACGAATAAGTTGTGGGTGTGCTCGAAATTGCGGCCATAAAGAATTCATGGGATTCTGAGATTTTAAACCCAGTGGAACCTTTTGTTCAGGGATTTCATGAAAGAAATTTTTTTTCAATGTTTATTTTCATTAATGTTTTACTTCTATGGCGAGAGTTTATACTTAATTCGTTTCGAATTTTTTCATTTTTTCTATTTTACAAAGGAAAATTTTCTAAACTGTACTTCTATTCGTGTTCTACTTGTCTGATAAGAGTTACAATTTTAACGATTCAGAATTTTGATCTTGGAATAAAGTTATTAGGGCTTATGTTCAAAAAAAACCATTCAATATAGACTTAAAGGAAAGATACGAAAACTTTCTAAAATCTTCAAATATTTTTTAATTGAAATTCCGCAAGGGTTTCCTCTAGAAAAAAAGGTAAAAGAACAAGTGATCAGTTTTTTTATGATAAAATATTATCACAATGTCGAGTTGAACTAAACTCGGCCAAAATATTAAAATCGTAAATGTTTCTGATTTCGAAACTTTTATATAAATTCATCGAATTCATAACTATGATTGTTTCCTACTCTTTTATTTCTCGTCTTTTATCTCACCTTTTGTTTTGTAAATGCGATAAAAAAATTCGAAGCTTAAAATCAAATGAGAGATAAAATGCAAAATATTTTACTTTTATTAAATTATTAGAGATTTTTAATTTTGTCAACATAAGTTGATATATTCCATTATTTTTTTTTTAAGATACGATATTAGTTTAAATAACTTATCATTGAATACAGATGCACGTAGGGCGCGCGATTTTTCGTATCGACAATTTCAGATGAAAATGGCCAGAAAATGAAGATGGCAGTTATCGATAATACGTATAGAAAGAACTCGTTAGGGAAAGAGTGGAGAACGGTGCTCGAAAGTTGGGAGTCAATGCGGAACAATCGCAATTTATGTAGAACGTATAGACAAACGATAACGTGAAACCTTGACCCGAAATCTCACCGCTGGTCCGGTAGATCGTCGTAGCGATTACGACGTTGCACATTAATCAGGCTCGAGATTATGTGTTAGGGAATCGATTTTTGAATCGACCAATTGGCCGTAGCTGTGCTTGTTCTTCGATTTGAATGGGAAATTCCCAATGTGAAATGCCTAAGGTATTACATATATTCAGGGTTTGGAAGTAACGCGTTACTTTAAAACGTTACATTTTTTACTGTAACGATAACGTAACGCGTTATATTAATTAACAAGTAACGATAACGGGAACGAGTCACTTTTTGCCGGTAACGAGTAACGAAAGTCCCGTTATTTTACGTTACTTTTATCTGTCCCATTAAGTTTTTAGCACAATTTAGAACTTTTTAAAAGATGTTCTGAAACTGAGATCTTAGGAATTTTTAACTTCCTCATTTTGAGATATGAAATTCTTTATTAATAATTTTTAATGAAACTATGTGGGATAATCGCAATTTGTGTAAAGATCTTGACAAAGAATAGGCTTTTTTTTTATTAAAAAATTTTACGACTCAAAGGGTTGAATTTTAGAAATTCGCATGAAAAGATTTAAAAATACTTAAAATCTATAGATCGCAAAATCTATATCAGAATTTGTGTAAGAAAATGCTAGAAAATTTTATGGAATAATAATGAATACAAAAAAAAATAAAATAAAATGCGAAAAATACTAGATTTTATTAAGTTTTAAGTCACTTGATTTTTAAAAAATTTAAGTAATTCAAGGAAAAAAAAAGTTAAATTTCTTGAGCTTCAAATTCTAAAAAATTTATGTTTATATAAGTCTATAAGAAGATAAGAAAATTTTTATGTTATATAACTTTCTGAAAAATACAAAAAATATTGAGGGCCCCTTAAATATATAAAGAAACTGTTTTCTGCAAAATCGATCGAAATATACTCCAGAAATTTCGAACCTCCAATTTTATTCCATTCTGGAAATTAAAAGAGATATCTTTAATAAAACTAAAACTTCCACAACATTCTTAAAATATTTAAAAATGCAGAAAGAAAATACGTTCGAAAAAATACGTGCTAATATATAAAACATTGGAGATCTTTTAAATTCCAGAAATTCATACAGCAATATATAAAAATAAGAAACCATTTTTGAAATCATAGAAATACTAAAGAAATACAAAAAGTACTTGAATAAGTCAAAATCTATCGAGACACAGTTTTGTGGAAAATCCTTTAAAACACATAATGTTTCATAATATTCAAATTCTCGAGTTCGAAATTCTTGAAACGTATAGAACAATTATTACTAACATACAAATACTAAAATTATGTAAAAATACTAGGAAATTCTGCAATATTCTATAATACTGAAAAATACGAATGGTTTCAAAAATACTCAACAATTTTTTAAATCGTAGAAAAATTAAAAAAATTGAAAAAAAATCAAATGAAATGAAAATCTCAGAAATTTTTTGCTGAAAAATCCTCTCTAATACCAGTAATTTATTAAACTTTCAATTCTAGAGTATGAAATTCTTGAATTCTAAATATCAATGTACAGAAAAATAGTAGAAATTTTAGAAAATTCTAGAGAATCCTGCTACATTTTATACATACTGAGTAGTACAAAAAGATTTAAAAATCCTGGAAATCTGGGTATGTATTTAGATACTTTCAAAAATCTATTAAATTTGCAAATGTTTTCTTGTGGCTAACATTGAATCAAATGTCATATTCAGAAATTTCGTAAACTTGAAAAAAATATAAAAATTTGCACTAGCTGATTGATTTTTTTCTCGGGGTGAAAAAATTCAGATAAACTTTTTTTTTTATATCTTAAATAAACAATTTCTTCAGAACAAAATCACAAGTACGTTGAAATCGTATTTTTCAGCCATAATTTTTGGATTTTTGTTATTTACATTCAATTTCTTCCAAAAAGTAACGTGAAAGTAACGGAACGTTAATTCCGGTTTAACGGAACGATAACGAGTTACTATTTCTTTTTAAGTAACGATAACGTAACGAATTACTTTTTTCACCTTCGTAACGGTAACGTAACGCGTTACATTTTTTTAAGTAACTTTCCAAACCCTGCATATATTCTCTATAGCCAAATTTTGAAATTCAAAATTTTTGAGTTTCCATTACTTAACGCTCAATATTCTGTCACTGTTATGAAATTTACTACATTTTTGTAATGAACTATAAAAAAGGAAAATTGAAATCGACAACCAAGCACACGAATCTAATAACAAAGCGAAAACTCAACAAATTCGAAGCTTCTGAAACTTCCATGAGGACATCTTCCAAGAATCTTTCAAAGATAAGAACGCGTTTTTCACACTCTCGTAAATGACAAAAGATAAAAATAACCGCAAGCCCCGTTGCAATATCGCCGCTTCGTTAGATCGTGTCGTGCTCGTTTTCTCGTGCACGTTGACCGTATTACACCGTAGCGCCTGTATCTTCAAACGAAATTTATCGAGGCTGTTACCCGAGTATTAATGCAAGAACTATAATTCTCGCCAAACGACCGTAAGAGCTTTTGTTCCCGGAAACACGACGGAGGAGTTCGCGTTTTTCCTCGAAGAAAAACAAGTGCAATTTGATATTTTTATTTGTGGAGGACGTTAAGATTTCGATTTATTTAAATTCGAATAAATATATCCTTCGGTATTATAGTAACTTTATAAAGAGCTAAGACTTGCAAAGCAGGGACGGGGCAGCTAAATTCTTCATGGAGGATACATCCTCAAATCACAAAAGGGTCAATATGTATGTAAATACACACATAACCATGAAAATGCACCAATAAATATTTATCCTAGCATAATGATACCTTGAAAATTGAGTGGTCAATGTCAACAAAGTGGTCAATGCATAGTACACAACAAACAATTCCAATCGCAGTCATTTTAATCGAGTTTGAATAATTTAGGAGCGGCCCAGAAAAATGCTGGCACTTTCCTGGTAATCAGGAATTATGTGGATCGTTGCCGTACCAACCGACTCCGTGATTCACGGTGATCGTTACTTTTGAATACTTGATGAACACATTACAATTACCATTTCGAGCGCGGCCATTTTCATCCACGAGCTTTTGAAATGCAAGATGAAGTACATTATTACCATTGCCGGGGCGACAGTGGTAATAACTGATAACGCGAGTGAAAATTGGTCAACCTCGATAAGGCAAGAGAGCCAGCGAAAATGGGGCATTAACTTGGAAAAATCGGTTCTGGAAAATCTAAAATAGGGACTCTGGTAAAGCAGTATACTTATTCCCCCCCCCCCCCGCCATATCAATTATTTATTTGTAGTGTAAATTATTAAATAAATGGATCTATATGTAACTAAACATTGCAGGTTTCTACAATAAATAATTTTTTAAATACATTTTTCCACGCAATTAACAGGGAATTCTTTCAGTTGTATTAATACTGGAAATGTTCAAAAATTATTAAAAGTACTAAAAACCTATAGAAACTTAAAATGCATAAAGATAATTTTTCGGAAATATGTATTCAACTACTGACAACAACTTCAAATTTCATTAAAATGGGAATCTGGAACATCTATACGTATAGCTATTTATTGAAACGCAAAAAATCTATGAAAAAAAAATCTGTTAAATCTTACATAACTGTATGAATCATAAAAAATGATAGAAAAACGGGCAGTCTAAAATATTTAGAATCTATGTGGATACAATTTTCTCAAGCATCTGAAAATATTTAAAGTCTAGAAAACTTTGAATCGAATAGAATCAAATTCTCGAGTACAAATACACCATTCTTAAAATTGAACAAAAATGTTGGAATGACAGAAGCAAACAAATTTTATAAAAGATATATTGTGGTTTTACAAGAAATGTAAGATATTTGAGTAAATTCATACTCATTGAAAAAATATAGATATATTCATATCGATTTTTTTGACATTTAAGTTCACCTCCATCTATTTAAAATTCCATTGCAACGTCACTGATTAAATATGTCAATAATCAATGAACTCAGCAGTTCAGAAGTTAAAATTAGGAAAATTGGCATGAGAAATCAAATGACTAACTTCAAAATTGTTAGTGCAGTTACATAAAAATTTCTTCGCCCTAAAGAAAAGTATATTGAACTGCAAGCAAACCTCAACCTCCGCTTTCTGACCAGAAAAAGAAACTAACTCTGCAGGCTATCAAAATCACCAAAGAAACTTGAATTGATAGTTTTCCCAACCGAGATAAAGTTCATTCTGGATAAAAAGAAATCCGAAACGTAGCGTGAAAGCAACCATAAAATGCTCATAAACTTCGACATTCGCCGGCAATGTTTTCCGAACGGTAGTTTATTTTATACGCTCGGAAAGCTTCGCCCAGACCAGCGTTATTTTAACCATGGATTTTCTTCTTTTTCTTTCCTACTGTTTATTTACGTAAACTGCCGATAAATCAAAGGGCAGTGAACCTATATTTCAAGAAGCGCGGAATGCATCGACGCGAAGAAAAATCACGTTGTGACGAACCGCGTTTGCATGAATGGAAAATAAGGGTTGGAGGTGGCGACGCTTTACAGAGAAAATTCCCTGTTGCGTATGGAGAAGAAAATTCTGGAAAATACAATGCATAAATATTGTACCGGCGATGATTTCTCCGAGTTTGAATTTGCATTCTACGTAAAACTGGAATACGAAATCGGGAAATTCGCGGTTGGAAAAGTCGCCAACGTTTCCTGTGCGTCGATGCATATTGTATGGTGAATTTTTGCAAGAGAGAAATGTGGAGAATAAGAAATAATGATGTGTACGAAAATATCGACGAGCTTGCGATGAAAATGGAAATATGGAGATGATGATGTGTATTCATCTGTGCTGCGTGAGTTTTCAAAATTGTTTTCCCCATGATTCGACCGATTATTCTCGAAAAACCGTGGAATTTTAATTCAGACAGCGTCGTCACTTATTAATGTCCAGCTCGCATTTTGCTCATTGACACCAGCAGCGAGGCTCATACACGAGTTTAGTCTCGTTCCAACGATGACCCCTTTAGATCGTGCAATTACCATTCCTAGGACGACGCCGGAGCATTGAAGTGGCACAATTGGGTTGTTCGTCCAAAACGTGGACCGAGAGCTCCGCGATTATTATCCGCAAAACTTCGCCCTTTTCACCCCAATAATTTGCCAATATCCCCAGAATAAACGAATGTGAAAACACATCATTCCCTCTTACAAGGCGTTTTTCGAGTGAGGCCACAAAATAATTACTATCTGGCCATTAAAGATTTTAAAAAATTCGTGTTGCAAAACGATGCTCAAATTATTTCTGAAAATTTCGTGAACGTATTAAGATGCAATTAGACGTGAAGCTATTGGAAATTTCGAAACAATATAATCTTTCTAAAATGAATATATTATTTTAACCTATAGAATTTCAAAAGTTTTAAAAATAATTTATGACACACATTGAACGCTACATTTAAATTTTTCGATTTTTATACCTCTACACCAGCCTCCCATTAGAAGACGATGATCCTCTAAAGTTAGATTTTCAATAAAAATCGTGTAACAAAGTAAGAGCATTAATGGTTTGGGAGAGGTTGCCGCTAATTTCTAATCAAGGCGTTTCGTCTTAAATGGGTGCTCGACAAGATCGTGCAGAAAAAGAAGTCTTCAAATGAGCTATTACTACTTTCACAACTGCTTCCACTGCTATAATGTTGACCAGTGAACGAGGCTATTTTTACGATGTGAAGATAAAAATACTCACGCAATTACTACAGGTCACAATAACGAATAGGAAGCGAGTACTCACCTGAAACATAAAACAATGCATACATTAGAAATCAAAAATTGTGCACATTAGGTTAGCCAGTAAAAATTGTGGTACGTCATTTACTAGAACTAAGAATGGGCGATACTAGTACCAGTATTATGATTATCGATAGTTATGCAAGAATATCGATTATGTTTATTTTAAGAAACAAACATCAGTTTCATCAAAATACTCTATTATTATAGACAACTATTTCACGTTTAGTTGTAACTTCAGTACAATCGCGATTAGACTCAGTAAACCCAATTCATAAGCTACCCATAATAGAAATTGATGTTGAACGCGTTCTAGTCGATGTACATGTACCTCTGAATAAGGAGACCAAACAGAAGAAGCATACGTTGTAATTTATGTTCATAACATGTTTTTTTTCAGCGAAGCTGATTGCACTGCATTTTTCAAATATAAAATTACATTCCATTGACATTAAGCTGATGCCTGAAATTTGTAAAAGTATTCAATTATGAGGATTTGAAAATGCAAATAGTTTCACACGCTTATCTTGATTGAGCGAGAAGATGCAAACCGTTATTTTTCATATGGTTCCGATGAGCTCTTTCTGATGGAAATATAAGCTAAACTTAAGATTCCTAAATCAACAAGGATCTGTACAATTGAATAGTATCGTGAAACTGGGTCGAATTTCAACAGATCGCGAGGTATCAGAACCTGTGAAACAACGAAACAGTAAGACAAAACAATTGTCTCACTTTCTAAGCGGAACAGATGACGAACAGCCACAGAAATTGCAGTCAATTTCAATAATTACCACGATGATGAAATTTCTGTAGGTAAAGGCTGCGTTTTGCAGACTTGTATGATAGAATTAGCACGTTAAAAACGTTTTCACGGCCACAAAACAAGAAAAAGTGACTCAATTCAGCTGAAAATAAATAGTGTTGAACCATTTCAGACTACAAACAATGCTGTAGACGTAAAAGACAGATTTATGTGAGATATTCGGAAAATAAAAAATGTTGCCATCGACAAAATTCACTCTCACAAAGTTAACCACAAAAATTTTACTACCACGACCATACCTTTTTTCCAATATAGACGTGATACATCGACATGTGCATAATGTCAATACATGAAGGAATTGGGTAAAATTAGGTTATTGGATGTTTTTCAATAGACAAATGTCAAAGTAATGCAGAAATTTCGCGGGCATTTTCTCTAGAGGAGAGCTTTCTTGCGCCCTCTCGAGAGCGTGGCCGCAAAAAGCGAACCTGTTTTTCAACCTGCGAGAGCGCACATGTACATCAGGTGGTGGTCACGTTATAAATAGAATTCGCCGAAGCCAGGCGAAGAACTCGAACATCCTTACGCGACATAAACATGTGATCGCGGGTCTTTACAGAAGCGCGACAGTTTTCTCAGGAAAATAGAAAAATCAAGATTCAGGAACAGTTCTGTTTCAAAATAGTACAAAAAATATTGAATGGAATAAAGCAAATTTTCTCGTAACCTTCGAGCTTTTGCAGGTCATAGAATTCAAATGAAAAATTTAAGTCGGGAGTCATATAAAGGTAACTATCAAAATCTTAAAGTGGAAAATGAAAAACAAGGTTATGATATAAATAATTCACTGCGATTGAACATGGACAAAAGTAACAATGAAAAACTTAAATTTCACAATGATGCCTTCAGGTCAGGAACTGTGAACTAGATTACAAGTTAGGACTGTAAGTTCAGATAATGCACTGTATCAACGAAGTTTGCTCAAAACATAAAGACATAAAATGTTTAATAGTGAAAAAAAATAATACAACAACAAATGTAACCCTTCCATATCATTCATGATTATTTATGCATTTACTGCAGTGTAATGTATTGTCAAAAAGCTATAATTACAATAAAGAGAATCTTGAATTTTTCAATTTCTGGATTAAAAACTTGATCACAAAATCTATGATGGTAAAAAAATGTCTTAAGTTTCTTGAAATTTTTTAAAATCAATCATTCCAAATTTCGGAGCTCATTGATTTTTCATGGCGATTATTTTATCCAATAAACTAACAAAAAAAAGGCAAAAAGTATGGTAAGAAAAAATTTTTTTTAATTTGAGGCTATAGGTTCGATTACTTAAAAAACAGAAATATTCTAATCAGAAAATTCATAATTTTTATATTTTGGGTGTAGAATTCAAAAACCAGATATATTTTACATCAAAAAACCAAATTGATTGCATTCATATACATTCATGTTGATTAGATTAAGAAATTTCTTATGATTATTATTAAATGTTTGAAATACATATATTTTTGATGAAGATTTTTCCATTAAATTCGATGCAAAGTAAAAGAGTTGAGAAAAATGGGGTAATAAACAAATAGAAATAATTTTAAATAGATTTAACTACTGAAAATAAAAATTTTTAATTCAAAAAAATTCGTGCCCTTGATATTCAGGATAAGGTATTTTCAAAATTTGTGATTAGATGAATTGTGAATTCAGATGAATAAGTGAAATTCGCTGCATTTTTTAGTAGAAATAATTGGAAAAAATAGAATTTATTGTCATATAAAAGTTCTGATCTGAAACTTTTCTACAAAATGTGCGGATAGTTCAAATAGCAAATTTCAGCGTAAATAAATAAATTTCTCGTTTGATTTTCATAAAATATATAACATACATAATATATTTGAATATTTATAATAATTTTGGTTTCAAAGTTTATTATGAAATTCAGACTCACGTGTAGAGCACACCACCTCTAGTTTCCCAAACAATTCTACTGCGAACACTGCACTTCGGAAAAATAAAAATCTCCTTTTTTAATCGAAATTACCAATTCCATTAACCAAATCATCTCGATGGGAAAAATTCCATCAACTCATATCGAATCAACCAATTTCGCCAATCTATAAAATCAATGCAAAAACGCTCCGGGTGGAACAAACAAAAAAAAATCCGTGGCGGACTCACGCTGACACACTTCAAACGTCGGAAACCGGATCGCGACGAGCATGTGGTGCATTCATTCATGCGCTTCACGTTTGCTCGATAAATAGTAAAAAAAAATTTTTCGGGCATTTCCGTAGAAACCAGCAAAAAATCTAGCGAGGTTTCAACTTTGTTAGTTATGTGCATAAGCACCACGAGCCCGAGGGAATTTTCGGCCTCCGTCAGAATTTCAAGAATTTCGACGTGTTTCAGCTTTTCCGTCATTTTCTCTCCTTTATCGCAACTTTTGATAATGGTTTATCGCTACTGTAAAACAGTTGTCACCAAAATAAATGGCGTTCAAGGAAAAAAAATGAAAATATAGCGACAACAACAGAATATGAAAAAATCTTAAAAGTAAACCATCAACGAATAGTTATAATGAATTTTATATGCATAGTGTCTATTGTATCTAAAAAAAAATCAAAACTACAGTATCATTACTATAACAAAAATTGGATAAATATAAGAAAATTTTTTTAATGAAATTATGTTTGACTGTGTGAAGTGCAGAAAAAGGTTCTATAATTCATAAGACACAAATAATTTTGTATCAATTGAATTCGAAATATCGATGATCAAATAATTTATTGATGACCTTAGATGTTTTTTCCTCCATCATATCACATACAAGATTCGGAAATCACGATATAATTTTACGGATTTAATTTATCGCGATGAAATTTATACACGACCGCTCATCGGGTTAATGACACGTCACTTGATACGATCGCCAACTTAACGCTGTGGTTACGTAATTTTTGCACTTGTTTATTTGCATGTCAATAAGACAACTTGAATGTTTTCTGCATTTTTCAGAATAGACTATTGTGATAACGGTCGTCAATGTCGCAACGTGTAACTTGTATAACGCCGTCTTCTGTCGCCGAGTCTTTACACAACGAATCCCTATTTTTTGTGTGGATGTGCTTTTCCTACATTTCCCAAGGGGAAAATTTTTCGATTTATCCATTCGCAGAACAATTTTCGTATAGTTTAAGAGGAATTTCCCCTGGAGAATTTTACGACACTTCTTTTAAGCCGTGGGCAAAAATCGAAACTGGTTTTGATGGGTATCAGAGGGAAGAAATCGAATTTCAAAGAGATATCAATAAAATAAAATCGTGATGATGGAAAAACAAATTACCTTGAAATATGAGTTGAAAATTTTTTACGTCAAGTCCGTTATGATGATAAATTAAACGTACTAAGTAGAGGCAGGGTGCGTTAAAAAAATGCGGGAAAAAGTTATCGATATCTTTAGATAATTCGTAATGTTATTATATTTTAGACGTGAAATATAATTTGTTGCGCATATGTAACAAAACAATGATAAAAATAAATTAAAATATAGAAAGATCAAAACAGAAAATTATGAATGAAAAGCAAGGGACATGTTAATAAAAAGACATATACAATTTTCATTATTTTTCGATTTCTTCATAAATTAATTATCATGTATTTATTATACAGTTAATTATTTATAATAAGTGATTTTTTGTCTCAAATTTCATTGAAATTTTATAGCTTAAATTTTTTCTATTTTGGGATATCCGATTTTTCAGTGACAAAGTTATAAAAATTTGGAAACTCAGACTCCCATATATTTGATTTCAATATTGTTCAGATGAAATTAGTCAAATTTATCGATTGCGGACATCAATATTTCAATTTTCATGTCAATGAATTTTTGATTCTCTATCATTCGAACAGACATATTCCATGGAATTTTCCAGTTCCAATTTGGAGCTTTATAAATACAAAATTTGTATTTTTGTTTGCATGAAAATGTGATATGTTATACGTAGGACATTTATTATTTATTGAATTTTTAACATTCCTAACTTTACTAAGATTTTTTACTTTAGTTCAGATTGTCAACTGTATTTCTGACTTCTTGATTTTTGAATTTATTGATTTACATGGTTTTTGACCATGAAAGTATGTAGTTGTTTTTTATATTTTGTAACAAGTATTTGAAGAAACTATTAGATATATATATCTAGTCCATCCCCTTTTTTTTTAATATCTTATGCAAGATTGAATCTGTTTAAGCTCGATCACGGCCTGAAAAAGCTGAAAAACTCATTTGTAAGGGAAAAAAATTGTATTTCAGTAAATAATCAAAATTCAAAAAAAAACTCCTTGATCTTGCTATAGCCAGTGTAATGATACTTCATAATATCTTTGATGTTTTCTCTTAAAGTTACGTGCATGAAAAAGGTTACGTGAAAAATTGCAACTAGAAACAAATTTTGTTGTAATAATATAGCTTTATCCTTGTAAAAAAAATTGACATAAATATTTTTTCTAGTTCATTTGCAATTATTTCTACATAAACATCGTATCTCTTACTTCACATATTTTAATAAAATACTTTTTGAATTCTGTTTTTCCTTATTTTCAAAAGAAAATTTCCCTGCTGTACCCATAAATTAAATCGATTGAATTGCACATCAGATCAATTATTTCTTGATCACCAAAATCTTAAAGTAAAAAAGGACATGATAAAGAAAATACTTTTCCAACATCGATGAAACATATCATGAATCTTTGCACCGAATGCAATATTCAGTTACCGAACCAACTCTTATCGCTCAATGCACGAGTACATTCCACTCGTGGATTTTGCGTGAAAATGATAAAGTCCAAAATCAACGGCGCAATAAAACTTGTCTCGTGAACCGAATATATCCTCTGAATAAACAGTTCCTGATTGCATTTCGGGAATTCCGACGCAGATTTTCATGCGATCCCAAGCGTGCGCAATCAGTCTCATAAAAGCGTGATGTGGAAGCTTTTAGGGATTTTTGTGTGGATCAATATAAATATTATTACAGATAAAAATTTCATTTCAGCGACGGCATGTGTTTCAGACACGAAATTGGCCCAATTTAATATGAAGGAATGTTATAACTTAGTAAAGGAAATCACAGCTATTTCGCGAAATTTCGATGGAAATGCGATGGTTTATTTGCATGCTGCACGTTTTGTATATTTAATTATGTAATTTTCATCGGTACGAATTCCGTGCGATTTTATTATCGTAATTTTCGTGCGATGGAACTTGAAATGGTTTTGAGTACGAAAACGAATGTTGGAAATTGGAATTACATTGGTCGAAGAATAATTTACGTTTGCGATGTATTATTTGTTACATTTGCGAATTCATTTATATTGCGATGATCAGTTATGATACGTTGAAGAAAAATTTTTTGAAATTCGACTATGTATAGATAATTTTGAAACAGACACGAATTGCTTGATTAAAAAAAATATCATTTAAATATTTTTTTATGAACGTTCAGAAATCGGTTCTTAAAACATACATCTACAAATATTCTGGATCATAATTTGAAATTTCGATACTTCACTGTGAACAACTTTCAGTAACAAAGATCTTGCCAAATCCTAGAAAATATTTTTAATTTTTTTCAATGTCTTAGATTAAGAAGAAATATTGTAATGAATACATAAGTAAAATTATCATAAGTTTTATATATTTTCTGATAACTTTTTTCATCGAATTTCCCTAGAAAAAACACGCAATTGTCCTCACGATCAAATGCTGTTTGCGTCTTTCGCTAAAAACCTTTAAAATAAAATTCACATTTCTTTTTCCACCACTCTCCACTAAATCCAATTCACCTTCTACACCCACGCATTTGGGTACGTTTCGCGCAGGACTCGAACAAAAAAAAACCTCCACGTTTCTCCATCCTCTCAATATTCATCGAAGAACCAGCCCGCTATAAAAACCAAGAAAAATACCGACGGAGAATTCATTCGCAGTTCAATGCCGGCACGAACACTTGACCCAAATGAGATATAGTTGCTCGCAAACCCCGGCTCATCCCTCGAGAGTAATCGATCTCGTTTGTCCTTAACTGATAAGAAGGATATCGCGTTCTACACGCCTCGAGTATGCACCATCAACGAACGCCCATCGCGCTGTATAAACGTCTCGTAAACGAATCATCAACCTCCCTACTTTTTTTCTTTCCAATCTTCTGTTTGCAACGTGTCGTAAAAAATTTATCACCGCCAATAAAACGCTGAAAATATTATTTCGTTTGACGAAAGATCGAAGGAGAAACAAACTATGACTACCGGATGACTGGAGGAAAAATTTTCGAAAAAAAATTCAAGAAAAACGTGAAAATTTTGCCTGCAACGTGCCTGCATATCGTAAATAATATAACGTTGTGGATAATAATTCAAAACTTCATTTAGTTTTCAATTATTATCGTATTCGTGAAATAAAATGATGAAATAGGTACAATAGTGTCGACAAACTGAACAATTTATATTGAATAATACAAAATCAACAATTTTCGATTGAATATCTTATGAATTTTAAACGCCAATTTTTTTTCATCTAAATTCACTAGGTGCAAACTAAAAGTTTAAAGGGTAGAGTTAAAATGAAGGAAATGAAAAATAATTATGGTTTGGTAGTCGATCTATGGAAATAGAAATTCCAAAATGAGAAGAAAATGTAATTTTTATCCATCGATTGGTTCAAATTGACATCATGACAGTAAATGCCAAGTAAAAATTTTTCATGTATATTCACGGAATTACTCTTATTATCATTTTCCTTTTTCTTCTAAATTAAATTATAAAATAGTATACATCCAATGTAAATCACACATTCCTTATTAAAGAATGTTTTTTATTCGATTTTTCAATTTTTCAAGCGAAAATTTGCTATTTTTGAATGATCCCCGCATTTTGTACTCAAGTTTCAATACAGACTGTAATATGATGAAAAATTTTATTTTGACCAATTTTTATTTCTGCCTGATGAGAACGCAGTAAACTCTATTTATAAATGCATATTTATCATTTATTTGAATAATTTTTTAACATTTCTCATCTAGAATATCGAGATAACACGTTTTTTAGAATCAAAAATTTAAATGTTGTATTAGCTAAATCTAAACCTTTAGCTATACTTATTTTATTCATTTCTTTCTCAATTTTTTCCGGTTCTTCTACTTGGCAGTAAGTTGAATAAAAACGTCTTTATCAAAAAGTATAAATTTGTGATCCTGAATAATAATGTTACGAAGAAATCTCTTCATTTATGAAGATTAATTTATAAAAATGCATTCAATTCGTTATTTCAATAAAATGGATTAAGAATTTTTTAAGTTACTCAGCTAAAATATTATAATCAAAGATTTTTCTGAACTGCAAATTTTAATTTTTTATTAATTGAATTCCTAATAATAACTGTTGCCCAATTTTTTTTTATTTTACCTTTTTTTATTCGAACTCTTGTCGTGTAGTGAATTCGATTTGAAAAATCGACATAAGCAATAGTTTAAAATTTACAATATGTACTTGATTTCTGATTAGCCGTTAGCAGTGGTGCGTATTTTTTATCAAAAGTCTGCATCATGATTTTTTTATTGAATTATAAGTTTATTTTTAATCGTTCCATATTTCAATTGTTTAAGTAAAAATTGAAAATTTGTTGACTTTTGTGACATTTTGCTATCAAGTATTGAATCCAAAATTTTTTAATTTGAAACTCTCTTTACTGCAATTATAGCTTCAAAAATATTGAATCGATCATTATAAATACAATAAAAAATTTATATTAATAAATCAATATATTTTCAATACAAATTTTTATCCTGTATCAGATAGTTTCTCAACAAATATCGATTTTCGATGAAAAAAAGATCGAGCCCTCGTTCTTTAACCTCCATTTTCTACATAACGATTTACACTTCTTTCTACTTATTAGTTTCGAGCAATAAAATTTGAATGACGAATAGATTGTTAGAAAATGTGCGAAAACTTTCATAAAATTTACTATGTAAAGTTTCTACAGAACAAAAAAAAAGGAAAAAAAAAAAAAAACAAAACAAAACAATCATCAAAAATTGACACAGAGTTCACCGGACCCATTTCGTGACAATTTTAGAACGACCGTAGAAGGCTTTGAAACAATAAAAAAACAACATAAAAACTTATTATTCTAGACAAAGAAAACATGCACGGTATTAAGTTTATACGCGACCATGAGAAGGTGAATTTTCGGGCTTTTTCATAAATGTTTGATGTCGAGTTCAATGCCAAGCTCGAGAACTCTCGATGGCATGGGCGAAGTGGCCGACCAACTTCGCCGTCTCGGTTGTATGAATATTTATAGTGAGCCGAGATAGCGCGAGGCGTTATAAAAAGGGGTACGGCCCGCCATAAAAGGTTCTCCAGAATCAACCATGGCAATGCCAGGAAATGAATTCATGGCCGTATTATCTTAATTGCGCGATATCCTTCGGGCGCGGAAAATATTTGCACCAGCGAAAACAGATTTTTTAAAGGTGACCCGATAATATAGAGAGGAATGAGAGTAGAAGAGAAGTTAAGTGAGACAAACGTTTGAGACTTCAATCCGAACGATACATTATTACAAATAAATTCCTCTGAAACTGAAAGTAAAAATATTCAAAACGAATTCCCATAATTTTCCACAAAACTTCTTTAGGGGTTTAAAATATTCACGAATTTCTCGAATTGTGAAATTTGATTATTTAAAAAAAATTAATTTAATAAACAATAATACTTGGGAACAGAAACTTTTTACCCCTGATAAATCTAACTCGCACTCAAAACAATTTTAGTAATTATTACGATGAATATTTTACTGTGGCATCAGTCTAAGATATTGTATTATTTGCTTGTTATATATTGTATTTTTTGTAACATTATAATATTAAAATTGTCTAATGATATTGTACTAGTTACCGTGCACTCAAACCCCAATAAAACGATACGTCCGAGCACATCCTACTTTGATACAACGATGGTTGTAGAGATTCCCACCACCGCATCATTTTCACTGTGTGCGCGCTGTCTGTGAGTATCAAAAATGAGGGTAAAGAGAAAAGCATCCGTATCGATAAATTGGAGTTACGCGCATCGCTGTATCGGATGTATCGTTGTATCGGGGATTGTTGTATTGGAGTTCGAGTGTACATTGTAAAAACTTCCAGATTTATTTTGTTTTAGACCATACTTTTGTTGCACTCTCTACAATATCGTATGATAAGTTCTACAAAGAGCCACATAGTTTTGTCAGTATTCAAACTCTGTAGAATATTGTATCTAATATTTTCTAACATAGATATGTTGAGATTTTTGCTAGATTTTCTTCTCAATGCACTCTCAGACATTATAAGTCCAAAATGGTTGTCGGGTTGTTATGTCATCTTTTCAATAATTTCAATGAAAGTTTCTATTTTATATTTATGCAATTGCATCCTCAAAACGTACGAAAAATTTATTTACCAAAGACTTTAGCAGGGTAGTATTACTTTCCGGAAAATCACAAATCCATTATACACTTCAAAAACACAAAAAACGCTAGAATCTGAAACAGCAGAACTTCTCCAATCCAATCTTTTTTATCGAATCAATTACTCGCGTTATATCGTGGATGTAATAACAGCGCTCGTTCTCGTTTCTATGTTTCCCATCGAGAATTTTCTGACGCATTACGTCCATTCCGTCCTAAAAGCATGACTGAAATAACAGAACTCTTCCCGAGCGAATTTCCCGCAGTCTTTGAATCACGTTTTTCTCTGGTTCTCCTCAGAGAAAAATTCATACGTCGCGTGATTATTATTCTTTATTTCAAGTTCTTTTTTCTTGCCATAACGACACAAAGGTTATTATAAAAAGAATTTCTTTTCGTGCACGGGACATTCATAAATCACTCCGCCGTGACGTGTTCCGAGTCAGGACTAAATTGCAGGCGTTTTATAAGAGGCAAAAGTTTGGAAGAAAAATGAAGAAAACGAAAGTTCGCCACGTCGGTCGAGTTCCTTCAACTTTTACGTACGTGCATACTTAATCAAGAGTTATGCGCTTAATAACAGACTGCAGGTGATGGTACCGGGACGTGGCCATGAAAAATATGGGTCACTGACGAGCATCGCGTGTCTTTGAATTGGAGCGCGCAGAATGAACTGTGCAGCCCAAAATTTCGTAGACATGTGCGAGGGGAAAACGAATGGTTTCGGGTTCTTTCGGCTATTAAAACTTTTGGAAACTTTGAATTCGTAACTAACTTTGTAAATCTGTACAAATACATCGTACACTGAAAGGAAATTAGGACTTGAGCATCAATACCATGTGATTGGTTTCTCAGAGTCGTATTGTTCATAATGATAGATTCTTCATTACAATGTTGTGTACAACGTAAATATCATCATCAAAACATGTTTCTAATAATGTTATTTAAAAGTAGAGTTCAACTTGTACTCATGAAAGAAACTATGTACATCTGTACTACCTACCTCTTATTTCACTGATGCTTTCAGTCTCGATTCAACTTTTGTATTTAGGATATTATTTTATTTTTCAACGAAATTAAACTAAGTTTCTCCTTGTTCAAGATGGCTAGACGAGTATTTTTTCTAGTGGCAAAAAAATTTTTTTTTCACTTTTTCTTCAGGATATTCTGTTTTTAGGATGAAAATTAATATATTCCTTTTTACGGCTAAAACTTTTTTTTCGAATACTCATAATTTTGTCAAAAATCAATGGATTTTACCATTTTTATATTCAAAAGGTTTAGTGTAATTCATACTTTGAAATTATTGTATTAAGAACTCTCCAATCGTTTTTTCATTAATTACAAAATTTTTTCGTAATTGTACCCATGACTCAAAGAGTGTACTTTTATTTTTTTGAAATTTTTTGTACATAAAGAAGGTTATTGGTTCTTCCGTTTCAGGAAAGTTCCGCAGATTAAAATTTTTGTAAGGAGTTATGATAAAAAAGTGTCTTTCTTTGCATCGATCACTAGGTCAACCGTTATTTCAACAATGTAGGAATTTTTTCCATTTCCGGTATTAAAAACTATCAAAGTACAAAGAAACAATTTCTGAAAAATGAGAGTCAAGTTAGATAATATAAACATCATTAACAAAACGACTGGAGATTTCATTCAGAAATATACAAGTATTTTTTCGTATGTTCTACATAAAAATTCATCATTATTTAAGAATCCCATATGAATTTTTGCAACTTGACAAATTTTTAGTATGTACATGACAGCATTGTTCATGACAGTGCTACCAAAGTAGTGGTAGCTCTTTATGAGAACTCTATGTTCCAGTTTTTGAAAACTCAGGATAAAAATTGCACAATTGCCTATTGTTTTCATGCGCGAATGCAAGGAAAAGGAAGCAGGCGGTCATCGATCTTCAGAGAACCCGAAAAGATGACAAGGAGGTCACGCTAGATTGCAATGGAGATGACGAATGATCGGGGATTTAGCTCAAGGTCTCGAAGAGTGGACGTACTTGCCGCGTTGTCGGACAAACAGGTACAGCGTGTTCGTTATTATCAAGTTTCGAAACTTCTCTCACCAAGACCTTCGTCAAGGCGGTTATCCTTCCTTCCGCACGACAGAAGCAATCGCAATTTCAGCTCTTCCCAAGTGGAAAAAACGAGCACTATCAATTTGATTTGCCCTTTTGAATTTCGCCGCTCGACACCGCCACGGAACAAAGACAGATGGTGAAAAATGATCGGTCGTTGAAATGTTCGTTGGCACCTCAATCGAACGTGAAAATTTCGATCAATTATACTTAAATTCGTTAACAATAAATTTGTGTAAAATAAAATATTCATAAATATTTTGTGCTAGTGTTCCAGGAAATAATTTGCCTGAATATCATCGTTGACAAAATTTCCCAAACCAGAAGTTTTCATTAAAGACTGTATTTTGAAATTCAAGATAATTTTCATTTTTATTTATGTTGAACTCGGAGCAGACTTAAGCATAAAAGTTTCTTAATTTCTATGATTATTCCTATGTGTGTTTTTAATAACTATCCCATTCCAAATTTTTAATTCGAACTTTTTCGGCAGTCTTTTCAACAATTTACGAAAGTAAGAAACCTATAGAAAACCTTCGAATATGTATAGAAATTTACAGATAAAAAAAGCAAAATTTGTTATATTCTACTATTACTTGCATACTTGAAGAGATTTCGAAAATGATCTTTAAATAATCTCCGTTTTCGGTATAATCAAACGAAAAGGTTTCTGTCTAATTTTTCACACCTTCTTCCCACGCCCTTGCAGATCCACTCACTGAAGAAAATAGATTTCGAAACGCGAAGAAAACAATTTATGTTGTTCTCAGGAATAAGAACACATTTTCTGTTTTATCCCCAACTTCTTCAAGCAGTTGTGAAGAATTGAAACAATGTACAGAGACTGAAACACAATTTTCCAGTGGAAAGGCATGAAGAAATTTTATTGGAAAATTGTTATTGACTCCTTGTTCGATAAAATGTTCGACTAGAGTTGAAAAGAGAAATGCTATTTTGTGGCGAAAACTGTAGTGTGCAAAGTACGCACTCAATGCTTCAACATTGTCATAAATGATTATTTTCGACTCGTCTATTCCAAAAGGGAAGAAAATGTTGACAATGGAATCGCACGAGTGTATGTTTTGTTAATCTGACATCCTTATGAGGATGGAAGTTTAGCGTTGTTAAAGGTGAATTATTTTGTTTATTCACAGAATGGCACAAAAAATGGAAGGTATCAATGTTTGCCCAGAAAAAAAACCTCACGAATCATCATTGCATCAAAAATACTTGCTCAACCTAATTCTCGTTTATCTATGGGATGTATGAAAACAAACAGCAACAAATGACGATTCTCAAAAAACTCAATGTACAAAAAACTTCAGCTCGAATAACACCTATCTGAAATTCTGCTTGAATCCGAGCGCATCCTGCCTTATATTTCGACACCGAATGAAAAAAAGAATCCAAAGGTTCTTCATGAAAAAACGAATCACGGTCCAGCGATCTTCAAAAGACAGGTACGTGAATGTTGAAAAAACAAATCAATTGAACATCTATTTTCGTCCCGTACTAAACTAGAAATTGCAACGTCGTCGGACTTTTTGTATCAGCGTCTCACTGCCCGGCGTAATAGACATTTAACTGGTTTGTTTGCACAATGTCATTCAGCCTTTTTATTCCGGAAAAATATTTTATCGATTGTTCAGCAAAACGATTGTCAGCCCTGAATGATTTGTTTGTAACGCGAGACGCTCTGGGCATATAAATTGTCTAAACAAATTGCAGGAAAATGGCGCTCCTTCTGTTGCGAAATGCGGTGCGCCGTGTCGCGGATCAACGACGAATTGCATTTTCGCAATTAATATTAAACGCGTTACCTCCTACAAACGGGGCTGCAGCCGTAGATTCGCGTTTCGCGATGTGTTTGATTCGCAAAAACTTTATTGTTGTAATGCAGCCAATTAGTTTAATCAAAGCGAATTGCTTTTACGTCGCGCTAGTTACGCAAGAGTTTTTTCAAGCGCGATCGACAATGTCAATGTGCAATGTGGAAATCTTTTTGGTTTTAATATCCCAGGATGTGAAGTTTGTGAGATGGAATTCCCTTGTTTGAATTTTTTCTCAATAACACGGAGAAACATATATGATACCTATTGACATATTTTAATAGAAAAAAGTAGAAGAATATTGAAACTTTTATGATATTTTTCCAGATTTCGCCATTTTTACCTTACTTATTACAGTATTGTACAGTAAAAACTGTTACATTCAATAACTTACTATATTTACCGAAATTTTCAATAGATAATATAAGAAAAAAGATAAAATTGTCAGAATACTAATTGTACTACATAGTGGGTATATTTTACTATACACAATTCGATATAATAGTGAAATATCAAACGAATTACTTACCTTTCACTATTTGTTTTTAGTTGGTACAACATGATTTTAATGGGAAAATATTTGTACTAATCAGTATTTAGCAGAAATTCTAGCGATATTATGAAATTTATAATATACTTTCATAATGTCGATAGTAACAATAATATTATATACTAGAAAGTGAACACAAATAAAGCAAAAAGCGCTATACGGATTTCAATTCCGAGGAACATTATATCAATTTTTCTTGTAATGTGGGTAAGTAGGAATCACACAATATGATACTACAGAAAGTACGATCGACGTATGTTATAAAATGCATGCATCTTAGTTTTTACAACATATACATAATATGTTTATGTATGTCTTCAGTCAAATAGAACCATTCATCTTTCAGTTTAACGGTACTTATTTTAATTTTAAAAATGTTCTCTTTTTCATCTTTTATTTAACATTCCCATTGTTTAAAATCTTCTGAAACATAAACATGTATTTTTGGTAGATGTTAACATCCTAATTTTTGAAAATACTACCAGTTATTTTGTGTTGCATTTTTCAAATTAATGATAGCAATTTTTCGAATAACTTTTTCATTCGCCAATTAGTAAATGATATATTTTTCCTCATAAATTAATCTTTCTACGCTCACTGTTTTATTGCTTACAACCTACTCTATGCGATTTAAGCATGTTAATAATTTATCAGTAAAATAATCCTGATTTCCCATCCTAATTTCGAGATTTTAAGCCCTTGGAATCTGTTAAATTACATTTTGAAAAACCAGTGATTCGTTAATAAAAGAGAATAAAGAAAGTTTTTTTTTTTCATTTACACACTCTCTATATGGTATATTCTCGGGAAAACATTGTCAAATTAGTTATTAGGTTTCAAGCAAAGTTCCAGAATTTAAATAGATACTTCTGTGACAAGAAAACTCTATGTGAAAGGTTTCCACATTGAATTTTTCTTAGCATGTATAATGATATAATACGAAAAATTAGGTTTGGGGAGTTCCAACAGGATTTCGAGCAATACAATGGAATTAATGCGGTAATGATATTTCTGATGGTGTGTAATAATTATACCTTCTGGTGAGAACTGCGCAAAGTGCTCGAAATGTCGGCATTATGTGAAGATTTGATAATGCCAAACTCGAGCAAAAGCTGCCCGCAGCTTCAATTATGAATTTCTGAAAGCTCTCGAGATCTTGGGAATTCTGTTTCCCTCACTTGTCGAGAACTTGAGATAACTAAAAAAATTGGGTGTAATCCTTCAATCCCGTTGGTCTAATGCTCTCAAATTATTTTGTTTAAATATTTTAATGGAAATCATCAGGGCATATTGAACACTAAGATGATCAATCATTGATAAGTGACACTTATTCCAATAGATGTTCTTCCAATTCAGCAAAACACATCATTGTAAAATATTTTATTATGTAAAAATATTATTCTAGACTTGACAAGTTTTTTAAAGTGAATAAAAAAGTTAGGGAAACTTTGACCGTTCAGAAAAGTCGGGAACAATTCAAAGACGAGTTCGAAAACCAAGTTATCGTGAATGTTTTAGCGCGGGGCTTTTGTTAGTCACAGACAATATTGGACGTTGAATCGTAGCATGCATTCGACCGAAAAACTCGACCCCAGGCATGGAATGCAAATGCTAATTTACTGCGGGAAAATGGCAATGTCGAAAAGATACGCTCCAAGCAGTTCTCGGCTAGTGTGATGCAAATGTTAATAATGGAAAGCGTAATGGAAAAGTGCCCGCATGAACGACGCTAATGAAACTTTATCGATGTTTTAGGCGAGCTATAATGCGGCACAATAGAGAGCGCTGCATTTTACATTTACTGAGGACGAATGATTAACGGAATGCAAATTCAATTAGCAACGAATTTTCTCGAGCTTTCGTTCGGTCTTTTGTTGAGCTTTCGTTCATGTAGGGGCGAGTGGAGTTTTCCATGCGATGTAAAAACAGCGAATCGAGATATATACGCGTTGCATGCGACGATTTTGAGATTACTAGAGACGGTGCATTCTATACGCGCTTGCATTTAATAATGGCTTATTCAAACTAATTAGGTATCGTTAGAAAAAGGGTGAAGTAGGTAAACTTGTGTTCTCCAAGCGAAAAATCTCTATTTAATAAATGAAAAATCATTCTGTCGAATTTTATCAATCATGAAATTTTAAACACTGTTTTTTTTTTCATCAAATGTACTAAAAAATAGGAGTGGAAAAGAAAGGCCAGAAAAAAGTATAGTTAAAGATTCAAATAATGAAAAATGTAAATTTTGAAATCAGGAACATTTGTGATTTAGAGATTTTGGTTGAATTTCGTAATAATCTACTTTGTGACATTTTTCAATGGTCAATCAAAATTTTGAATGTGTACGTCCAAAAAAATTTACTTTCCTTATTTATCACTTTCTTTAACTATGAATTCCATAGTTCCAATCTAGAATTTTCATATAGTAAAAAATTATTTTATTTCCAATTCCAACTGCTTAAAAAATTCAGTTAATTTCATTCGTTGATACGAGTTTAGCGTTTATTTTATAAAAAAAATTACAGTTTCAAAATTTCTTAATCAAAAGTATTCACATCACAAAAATTTTTCGACTCCGAAATTTCCATACATATTTCATTTGTTGAATCTTTATATATAACTGTTGTTGGTTCGTTTTTTTTCAATTCATTCGACTTTTTTACTTTGCAGTAAATTCGATAAGAATTCTTCAATGAAAATTCATGAATTTTAAACAATGTATAACAATTATGAGAAGAAATTTTTTTATCTGGCAACACAAATTTATAAGAATGCAGTCAAGTTGGTTTAATATTACAAAACATTTACCATTTTCGAAATTGTTCTTCCGAATTAACAAAATCAAAAATTTCTCTGATGTAGGAATTTCTATTTTCCATTGATATAATTCATCAGCATAATTATTATTATTATTTTTTCTTTGCCTTTCTCTTTGACTTTTGTTTTTTAGTCCATTTGACGAAAAACATTGGCATGCAAAACATTCAAGAGATCTAGAATGCAAGGTAAATGAATTTTCATTAGTGGATTTAAGTGAGGTGTATTTTTTTAAATTTCAAAGTCTGAGTAACGATTTTTCTATTCACATATTCTCTATTCATTAGTTATATTTTCCACTTCTTTAATCAAAATTTGATATTGCAAACTATTTACACATTTTGCAATTTATTTTTAAGCCAAAAATTGTGAAATTTGATACCATTTCAAAAATGCAGTAAGTTTCGTTTTTCGATAACAATTCAGCATTTATTTTTAGTGTAATATAATTTTTTTGAATCCTTAACAAGAAGTATAACAATCTAAAATAGTGACTAATTCATTCTACATTGATTATTGACATTTTTCAAAGAAAGTGTATTTTTTTATTTAATTGGCTGAGTCCAAGTTTGTATGATAAATTTGCGTACAAACAAATTTGTCTAACAGTAACTATGAATATGTAGTCTGTTCAGTACTCTGATAATTGATAGTAATCATAGGTGCTGCATTTTGCAGCATGCATCTATCATACTGGAAGATAATAATAATCTATAAATCGATAGATTTTTCATACCAAGTTTTTTCCGGCATCGAATAATTCCTTAACGAATTTTAATTTTCCATAACAAAAATTATCGGTATCTCGTTACTTTCCCTTTTTTTTTCACATTGATTGTAACCAAATTTTAAAAAAAAATTGTGATCTTCTCTAGATTTTTCAAGGATCTTAAAAACACATTGAAAAGTTTTGTCTTCCTTACAATATCAGGTGAAAAAACTTTTTAGAATATTTTAATGTAGAATCTAAAAATTTCCGACGTTCATGTTTTTTTTTACTTCTAAATAATTATTTCTCACAATTTAAAATTTTAACCCTCAAGTTTTAACTTTTTTTTTGAGAATAAAGAGTTTAAACCCTGAAGTTTTGTTTAATAAAATCTGAATCAAACCTTACAAAAAAGTCCACATTCATTATAATTATATCAAAAGCCATAAATCTACCCAATCTTTCATTCCATATGTTTACCTACTATTTGTTTAAATCCACATATTTCATGTTACGTTAATCTTCTCGTAGAAGAATAAATCTCGGAAAATCAAACTAGGTCAGTGTGAATTTCCATGGTCTCGGAAATATTGACGCGTTGATATTTTATAGACGTGGCCAGAAACATGCTTTGGCAAACATCAAACTCGTTGATCATACAATAATATTCTGTATTTATAAAAGGATCATCCGACATAATTTATTCCGTCATTTTCCTTTGTTCCATTAATAACGTTTATCTGTTCGACCACCAATTCCATTCCCAACCATTACGATTCAAATCCTATACACGAGACGAGATAATCACAAATATTTCGATACACGAATTCGTAATTATTATTAATAATGCCATCGAGATACTCTCTGATCCTGCACAATTTATTGCCTAAAATATTTGCATCAAATTAAAAGTAAATCAAAACCCTCTCCAAAAATCTCACACACCTCAATAACAATAAGACGGAAATACTTGTCATTATACCTGAGCAAATACATAATCCCCCAACTAATTCGATTTCCGGCTGTAACAATTTCAATTACACGATATCGCATATTCAAAGCCATCTCGAGACATGAATGTACCTCCATTTCTTGTGCGCGAACCCGGCGAAGATTTATGAATCGTAATGCGATGCATTACAAATTGGCTCCGCAAAATGTAGATATATATTCGTCGCGCACGAATTCGCGAACGTACGAGATGGTCGATGCGTGAGTACGAAGAGCCCGAGGCGGGAATTAATTTCATCAGTGAAACTACGGTGTATATACTGTATGTATATACACGGTTATGATTTTAATGGGGAAACTTCATAGAGGCAGTGACCACGAAAAAAGCGCTACATGGAGGACACGGAATTTGCGGAGGCAGCGAATTCGAGGCGATGGGACGACGATGAATATTCACGCGATATCACGGACGCGTAGACCAAGTAGGTTAACAAACCCCTGATTGCGAAACGTCGCTTAACCGCCGACGGTTTTGGCGTTGAAATTGGTGATAATGAATCCAGGAGTTTTTGTCAATATTTTGTCAATATGAATTTTATGCACATCATAACTTAATTGAGTAAAAATGAGGGACGTTGCAAGGGAATTTTTAAAGAGAGGGAGAACCCAAATATCAAAAAGGTTTTCAAATATCATTATACATCTATTTATTTGAATGTATCAATGAAAATTTATTCTAGCACTACTATGAAATCTCTTATAAAATCGCAATATCTGATTTTTGAAATCAATCAGTACTCTTATTTTCAGTATTTATTCTGTTTTAAAGACAATCACATAATTTTAATGAATTTTTATATACATTTCTAAAATTTGATGTTCTAGGATGCAAAATTTTTTATATTTTTCATAATTTCATTACATTTTCGAAAAGATAATAACTACGTTGATACTTGTTAGTATTTATGTTTTCAAGTATTATTCGTATTTTTCGTACTTTTTAGTATGAATAAAATTTTGTAAGATTGTATAAAACTTTTATAGGTATCTAGTATTTATAAAGATTTCTACAATCATATGCTCCAAAATAAAATATTTGTAGATTTTTGGTATTTTATTGGATATTGCAGGAAACATTACTGTCATGAATTTCTAATCCACAAATTTCTATTACTCTTTGCATTTTTCGCATTTCCTCAGTAATTATACGGGTTTAAGGGTTTTCTTGCATTTTCATGGATTCTAATGTAGAATAGATTCCTAGAATCTAAGGCTCTAGAGTTCAAAGTTATTATAGATTTTAAAGAAAATTTTATCTCTGCAAATTTTAATTGTTTACAATTATCTGATACACTAAATACATATTCAAGCAGAATTCATACTGTAACGTGAAACTTTCTAGTATTTTTATAATTTCCCAGTATTTTCGTGAATCCTTTAAAAATTTCTCGATTTTGTTGCTATAGAATTCAAAGTTTGAGTGATATTGAGTATTTCAGTATATTTTTTTGAGAACAGTAACAGTACCATTTTCAATAAAATTGGAATTTTTTAGGATTTCTTCGCATTTTCATGAATTCTTTGTGTTTTTGCAAATTCCTGTAGAGATTTCTATAATTTCATGCTCTACCTTCATTTTTCTTCCAAACTCCATATGTACCGCTTTCTACAACTCAACATGATTATATTATTGTGTATATCTGTCTCATGATTTTTACACTTCGTCTTAACATGCTACTATCAAAATTGCCTCATGCAATTTGGTATTGTGTAATTTAATTTTTTTGGAATCTTGCCTAAGCAGTTGATAAAAATCCAAATGTCCACATGACACATGTCATACAGTTTTAAAAATGCCATCCACCATTCACGCCATCTCCGGAAATGTCAGCATCTTATCAATAATATTGGCGAATATAATATTTTCTAAAATGGATTGAGAATATCCTCTGAGGCAATAAAAAACTTCATCAAAGTAAATTACATAATATGCGCAATTTTTCAAAACCCACTCAAATGGCTAATTCCCTTCTCGAACAAAATTCAAGTAACTCGGCCGAGTATCTGGAAAACTTGAGAAAATCTGGAAAAGTTTCGATTCTCGGAACTTGGATAATCGCGACTTCGTAGTCTCGAGTTACTTCTTTTTATTCGGCATTGAAAACTTGGCTTTCTCAGACCACGCGGTAAAATTTTTCCCCCGACCTATAGAGCCTGAAGACTTAATGCGGGAATAATTTAGAATCCGGTGAATTCTTATCGCGATAGTATCTTGAAATTGCGAGAAAAGTGGAGAAAAATGAATGGGGACACAGTTCTTATCAAGAGCGGGGATCCCATTAAATCGTCTCCATTCCTCCGCGAGGGAGACAGGAAAATGGCGAAATTGACCGATTAGCATTGAAGTCGATTCGATTGTCGTACACTTGCTAGTCAGCGTTTTACAGCTTTCGATTGACTCGTTTCCTCCTCGGAAATTCACGATACATACGTTCCTCATCGAGTTTTTGGATCGATAAATTTTCTGCGTTTCCTGTATTACATTGCTTCTTCAAAGTACATTTTCCATTGCGAAAGCTTTCATGAATTTCTCACAAATTTAACGTAACATTTTCGTCTTTGCACCAATCCCAACTAAGAAAGCGTGCATTCTCGTCAAAAATATCTGCTCTTACAATGTTACAATGAACAACGCCAGGAGAACGCTATCAACTTCATATACCCTGGAAAGCGGAATTTATGCATCGTTAGAAATAACGATTATGTCATTGTGCAACTGGAATCCGGAAATGCGACGCTTGCTGATGGAATCTGTGATCTGGCGTGCATAAAGTGCGGATAAAGGCATCGCACGGTTATGTGTCAATATGTTAGCTGTAAAATAATGTCGTCTCCAACGCCGAACGAACATGGTCCCGGAGTTTCGTGATTTTGGAGAGTAAAAGCAGAAGTTATGTTCCGCATCAGCTTGTCCTGACGTTCAACATGCCCCATTAACTTTCATTTGCCGTGATACTTCGCGGTGAATCCATGTTTATAATATATACATATATATCGACGTCATGAAGGAAACAAGAGATAGTCGTCGTTTAATCGATAAAGCCCATTACGAGCCCGCTTTTACAATTACCCTAGAAAAAATATGCCCATGGCGCGTGTGTAGGTGTAATCGAGATATGTGTCACCCAATATGTCCGACATTCAGGGAAAACATGTGAAAAATGGCCACCAATGGCCTTGCATAGAAAATTGTATATTGCATTTTGTGCAGTTTGATATGGACAAATGTTGACTTTTTACGTGGCTTGGAACTCTCAAACTGAAAGCCCAGAATTCACAAGTATTCGCATATGAAGCTCGAAAATTACTCGAATTCGCCAGAATCAGCTCCTATGAGTACACTAAAAGAAATTGCGAAGAAACCCGAAACCTTCGCAACGGCAATAATCGTGTTTGCTTAGCTGTGCAATATGCCAGCGGAAAACTTTCATCGGTCGTATATTTTTCATTCATTTGCTCGGGTAAAACGATGCGTCGTGTCGTATTACCAACACGACAAAAGACAATGACTGCAGAATGAACGGATCTCTCTTGCATAAAACATCGCAAACAACTTTGTACGAGCGCAGGCGACATTGCGTTAAGAACAGAGGATGGGAATATCATCGATTTTGAGCAAGAGTTTCAACTGTAAAAGAAAACTTTTTTTTTTTCGAAAATTAAGTCTTGTACAATGCAGTAGACAACTGAGGGAATTCGAAATCAAAAATTAATTTTACAAAGTGATTACACGATTTTTGGGCATTTTTTTAAAAAACACCAAAATTAAGCTTCAGTAGAGTTATCTTCTGATTAAATTCATACATGTCAATTTCGAAAATTTGAAAACAGCAGGATCAAAACATCTAAAACAAAATAGTGAAGATATATGGTACTCGTGAATTTGAATTTGAAGATCTTAAAAATCATAGATATTAGTAGTTTATTTCATATGGGCTTTATGTTTTTTGGCCAGTATTTTTAATTATTCATTGGCAAAAGATGATTTCTACCACGTGGTAAATCAAAGAACAAAGTTTTCAGTTTTTGGAAATTTATATTGACTAGTGAGAATTTTCACTCTTTTATAGTGAGTTTTATTTATGGATCGTTAACTGACATTTGAGGAATTATTTTTTGAATAAGAAAATCTCAAAAAATAAACAGGAAGCTTGAAATTACAATCAGATGATATATAATTAATTATCTTATTTCATCAAAAATGGCTCTAAGTGATTGATTATTGACACACATTCTAAGGAATTTTTGAAATAAATTCCATTTTCATGTCAGGGTGAGAATTTGAAAATACTGTTTAATTTTCAACTGTTAATTTTATTTTGAAGAAAAAGTTTATGAGAAAACTATTGATACTCAAAAATACTACATAGATTTTTCAAAAAACCATTGGTAGCAATCGGTTATTTTTCAAAATTATGTTTCTCATCTGTAATAAGACCGTTGGGAAATACGATCAAGCTCGAGACATCTACTGGAAATCGACAGCACTTGATTCTTTGAAAAGTAGAAAAGTTTAAAAATATCGACTGCGATTATGTATAAATATTAATCATTATTATCTTCAATTATTATGAAACTCTCATCTTGTCTAATTTTTAGAGAGTCAAATTCATTGGACATGAATGACATTTTTGGTTTCTCTAAATTTTGAAGATTATTGAAAAAAATTCGATTTTTTATCAGTTTCTAACAATCAACAGAGATTTCATGAAACTTTTGGAGAGTTGTGAGAATTCTTTTGATGATAATTCTTGTCATCATCTTGTTATTATTAGAAATGTTTAAAACGTTGAGAATATTCTAAAAATTAACTTCTGATTCAGAAACAAATGATTTTTTATAGAGTCTTAAAAATTCCGTGCAAATCATGCATTGTAACGGTTGAAAATTTGCAAAAATTCTTAAAAGTGCAAAAATTTTTAATGAATCATCGAATTTCTCGACAATCCGTCATGATTTCATAAAATTCAAGTTCTTTAAAAATCTTTTAAATCTGTAATTACAAGATACCTTGTAATTCACAAAGTTTATTTGAAATAACAATTTAATATTTTTCCACGCATTTTTCGAAGTTTTTCAGCATTTCTAGGGAAACTTATACATTCAACTTTTTAACGAATTAGATGGATGTTGGAAATTTGGAAAATGTTAACATTGTTTAATTTGCACACATCATGAAAAAAACATGTTATTAAAAAAAAACTTATCTTAAAGCTTATGTGCTTCCAAAAAATCTTTAACCATTTTATTTGAATCCAAAAACAATCTAAATTTAATACAACTGAAGAACCTCGAAGCACGAAAAACGTAAGAATTGTTCGATATACTAGAATTCCATATTTTTATGTTTCTGATTGATAACATAATGTAATACAATATATTATCTACTAAATTACTATTTTCACATGAAGCTTTCAAGGTAATTTTATATTTATTTCAATTTCGAGAAAGATCTTTCTGCTCTTCAATTACAGAAAGGATTAAAAATATTAAACAAGCAGTACGTACATATATCAAAGAAGCTTTCCAGCGCAGATTTTAATAGATTTATTCTTGTTTATTATTAAATTTATTTATTTAAACACACAATTACTTGATGATATCTATTGGTTCTACCACGAAAATATATTCAACAAGCACAATAACATCAGAGTAGTAGAATTTATCAGACAATAATATGATATTTTTTTAGAAGTAAATTAACGAGTAATTTATAAACCTTTTTTTGAGAGGTCCTCCAAGGCTTTTTATGGGTCTGTTTATTATCTGAATAATATATTTCTTTAATGAGAAAATATGGTACCAGCTCAATATGCTTTTCTTATTCTGTTAATAAATTTCTATGTAAGCTGCATTTATATTCAGTCTTTCCCTTTTATGTAATAAATAAATAAATATTTTATATTGTACTGTATCTAGATAAATTACGGATATAATTATTACATTTATAATTATTAATTAGATTCATACGCGCGTTGATTTTCAAATGAGATTTCTGACCTTGCATTTTTGACAAAAAGTTGAACCGGCAAATCATGACAGAATACATTACATTTTTTTAACTTCATTCCTAAGTATGATACAAATATCTTCGGAAATTTATTCACGTTTTGTATTTTTTCAACTGAGTGTTGAAACAATAAACATAGAAAGATACAAATATTTTACATTCTGAAAATTTACGTACAATACTCTAATACGCAATATTAGCATGATTATTTATTAATAATTCAATAATATTTCATTAACTACAGCAAACTGGAATTGTTCGGTCAAAATTATATAATGATAGATCGATTATTAAGCATGTGAATTAATTAAGGCTGATACGGAACATCCACTGAATGCAATTTGCATTATCCAAACAGATGTTTTTATCAAAGTGATTCATGGAGGGACCTGCTTTGTATTCAACGATTTCGTATTCTAGAAATATTTAAAAATGAATAAGTAATGAAAATAAAACTCAATAGTGAAAGACAAAATCCAAAAATATTGTCATAAATAATGTTCATTTAATTTTTCAGTCTATAATGAATCATCCCTGGAAATCAAAAAACAATTCCTAGATTTACAAACTATAGCCTAAACAAAATCTTTGAGGATTACAAGATTTCGAAACTTTTCGAAAAACACAACCCAAACTGAATGCCAAATATTTGTATCTTTCTATGTTTATTGTTTCAACACTCAGTTGAAAAAATACAAAACGTGAATAAATTCCCGAAGATATTTGTATCATACTTAGGAATGAAGTTAAAAAAATGTAATGTAGTCTGTCATGATTTGCCGGTTTAACTTTTTGTCAAAAATGCAAGGTCAGAAATCTCATTAACGCGTCTGTTCAGTGGAAATTTATTCTTGCTTCGTGATTCAAGAATGAACGTTTTTGCCAAAACATGATCCCACGCTAGCAAATAAAAGTTTATCGCAGATTTTTTTATAATATAATACACATGGTGACTACAAAATTTTGTGTGTAACATGATGTTCAAAAAGAATCATGAAAAAAATAGTAGGAAAAAAAATTTGGTCCAACATTTCGTGACATTTTATTTACACTGGGATCATTATCGATTCAAAACCCTCTGAATAATTCATTATTTGCTTTTTTCTTATCGTACACATTTTTATGCAAATCGGAAATGATAAGTTAAAAATAAAGCATACTTTGTTCAATCGAGAATCCTTGGAATATTTTTCAAATGTCACAGATACATTTAGTTGAAATTACGAGAAAACTTTTTAATCCTGGATATTTTAAACGAAACTTAATTTTTTTATTAATTTTTTTTTTCAAAAGTCATAGTAGCTTGAACTTTGAATAACTGCTGTCATGGTAACCTGAGCATAAATTTGAAAAAGGCAATATGAAAAAGCAGACAAATAGCTTCAAAATGGTATATATAAGAATTATTTCAAAAATGAACACTTTGAGTAATGAATTTTTGAAAAATCAAAAACGTCAGAGTACCTTGAACTTTGAATAACTGCTGTCATGGTAGCTTGAGCATGAATTCGAAAATGTCATATGAAAGAGCAAACAAATAGCTTGAAAATGGTATGAATAAGAATTTTTTCAAGAATGAACATTTTAAGTTAATAATTTTTGAAAAATAAAAAACGTCCTAGTAGCTTAAACTTTGAATAACTGCTGTCATTGAAGCCTGAGCATGAATTTGAAATGTCATATGAAAGAGCAAACAAATAGCTTGAAAATGGTATGTATAAGAATTTTTTCAAGAATGAACATTTCAAGTTAATAATTTTTGAAAAATAAAAAACGTCCTAGTAGCTTAAACTTTGAATAACTGCTGTCATTGAAGCCTGAGCATGAATTTGAAAATGTCATATGAAAGGGCAGACAAATAGCTTCAAAATGGTATGTATAAGAATTTTTTTAAAAATGAACATTTTTAGTAATTAATTTTTGAAAAATCAAAAACGTCATAGTAGCTTGAACTTTAAATAACTGCTGTCATTGTTGTCTGAGCATGAATTTGAAAATGTCATGTTAAAAGAGCAGACAAATAGCTGCAAAACGGTACGTATAAGAATTTTTTCAAAAATGAACATTTTGAGTTATGAATTTTTGAAAACCAAAAATCATAGGTGGCACAGAATATCTGTTTCGTTACGTAGAACTACGTCTTTCTATGACAAGTCTAATTCTGAAACAACCGATATTGATACTACAAAATATTTTTTTTTTGTCAAAAAAATGTCCTGTTATACTTCAAAAATTCAGATGTAAGCACAATTGGAGAAAATTAAATGGAGTCTATGAATTTCTTTTATTAGTCTTTCCTTTTATAATGAAACAAAAAAATCAGAGTCAATTCTTCATCATTAAAAAAATGACATCCAAACTGGGGACCACAACAATTTTGATGTTTCATCAATTTCTTACCTACTGTCAAAATGGCATGATTATTGATTAAACTTTTTGAACAAAATGTTGATAAACTGAACTAGGTAATTGAATGTTAATCAGGGGAAACAATTTGGAATTCTCAAAATTTCGCAATATTATTCTGCATGGATACAACTTATTTAATATTCAGAAGTTCCGAACCTTCTTGAATATCTTCGAAACAGAAAATCCTTAAAAATTCTATCAAATTCACAATAAGTTTTATGAAGGATGAAAAACTGAATACTTTATGGTATTTGCAAAAAATTTGGATTTGCCACTTTATATTATGAAAAAATGTTACGAGACGAATTTCCCAAGATGTAAATCGTGGCAGTTTACGATTTACAATAGTAAATTTTGCATCCAGAAAAAAATACCACTCGTGAGGGTGAAGGTTATATCCTGAACCGAAGATAAGGAATATATTCATTCGAGGGAGAATTTTACTTTTGCTCATATAAGTAGAAACTATTTTTTTTATTGTAACGGATTTTGAAGACGCTTTTTGTTCCCGAAGCAAGAAAAAAATTATTCTTTCAAGCTTACTGTGATAGAAATATCATTGTTGAAAATATGGAGGATTTTAACAAACTATGACTCTTTACTTGAGATTATATGTTTTTTTCCAAGTAAAGATAAAAAAAACTATCATTTTTTGTGAACTGTAACAAAAGAAAGATGTTGAACTGTAGAAAATGTAAAAAAAAGGAAACATTCGAGAAAGGTTTAAAAATGCTCCAGTTTGCAATGAAAATAATGAAAAAATATTTGTACTTGAAAAATCTAATCTTTTTACTTACTATAACCATTAAGGAAGCAAAAATTGGTCAAAAAAATGACAAAGATGCAAAATCTTGAGTGTATTCAGTACACCAAAAACGGTTTTGAAACAACGAATTGAAAATTCAAGAGTGTTAGACAATTTAGAAACACCTTTCAATGATGGACTTCTCCAAGACCTAAAATATATATACTATGTCACTTAGAAAGTGCAAAATCGTAAGTCTATACAAAAATTCGAATTCTGATAATAGAAAAAAGTATGAGTTATTACATTTAAAAATTGAAAATAATAATGAATTATATTTATTATTACTGAAAATCTGTACAGGCATGATTTTCTCAAAACCGTTAAAACACTAAAAATCTTAAAGTTTTTTAATCCTGGATCATAAAATTCTCTAATACTATATTCCATTCTACAAATATACGAGAAAATACTTCGAATTGTATAGATAATGAAGAAACACGAGAAATACGTACAGAACTAGAAATTTTTTATGCTACTGGAAATCGATGAGGATATTGTTTAGTAAAATATCGATAACAATTAATAAAATGTATAAACCAATGAATTTTAGCGTATGACATTCTAAAAATTTACGTAGAAATCTAAAAAAATTGGGAAATTTACAAAAATTCTAAGAAGTAAGAAAAAATTTTTGAGGTATCAAAAATGCTTGCAACTCAGAAATACTAAAAATTTATAAAGGATCAAAATTTATGTTGATACGATTTGCTTACAATTCTATGACACTATGAATCCAAGAGCATCAAATTCTAGAATTCTATAGAGGAAAATATTGAAATGCCGAGTAATTCCCCAAAGGTCTTATTAATACTGAAAAAAGACGGAAAATACGAATTGTAATTGAAATCTCTGAAATACTAGAAATTTACGAGGGTACTGTTTTTAAAATATTTATTATCGCACCATAATCTTTTCCAACTTTTTATTCTAGAACATGAAATTATTCAAAGCAATACAAAAATCCATAAAAATATGTACTAGAAAGTCATTGAAATTTAGAAAAATTCTGACAAAATTACATAAATACCAGCAATCCATGAAAATTACAAATCCATGTAGATATGATTTTATCTAAAATCTATATACATAAAACATACATGCAAACTGGAAAGATAAATACTAATAGATTTTAAATATGAGAAATTGTAATTTTAGAAAAAAAGTGATATATTTTAAAAAGTATAAGCTTTCTACGATATATAACAAATTCATTGCAACGTTCCTGACTTTCACTCAATAATGTCAAAACGTTCATAAAATCATACTGGAAAATCATTCACAAAAATGTGTAATTCTTCACAAAATAGATCTACCTGGCGCAAAAACGCCCATTTTCTCTACCAGTGCACAACAAATTATTCCGAATACTCACTGCCAAGACAATCCACCAGTGATGCCATCCCGAAGTCGATCCTTAAAACTTCTGTGCCTCGAGGGCCCGCCAAGGCCCGGGGACCCCTGAGAACCCGTAGGTGTTCCACCGCCGGAAAAGAGCTCCATTTTTCACGAAAATCCCTTTTCACTCGGTTAGAAAGAATTAACGATTCAACGAATTTTTATAGTTTATCGAACTTCTGGGCGCGGTTAAAAAAAAGCTCGCGGCGTCTTCCGACCGGGCATGTGAAAAAAAAATTTGTGTAGATCGACGGGAGAGGCGCGGACACGAAACTGGCACTATCGCCTCACATTTCCCTCCCCCACCTGGCTCTTGAACTTGCGCCAATCGCGCGCGAATAAAACACCCGTCTGTTTATTTGTGTCATTCAAGCGCGTTCGACGTCTAGACCGGTGAAAGAATATTCTCTCTTGAACTGCTAAAGTGCCCTGGTCCCGATGCGCACTTGTTACATGGTTGGATGCTGGGCGAGCACTGACACTGATGGGAAAATTGCCGGCTTTGGAGGCCTGATTTTAGTGCTTGATTGGAAAATCGAGCGTTTGAAGAGGAAAGACAGTTTTATTAATAAAGAGGAGTGTTAGAGAATCATGTCGGGACGTATCACGTTCTTTTTTTTTTAGTGCAGAGGAATTCGATTGGTCGTTCGTTGTTGCGGTGTGATTACAACGTAAATCGAAAGATTTCCCGGGGTGATGAAGTTCACAATAAAAGTTTTTCATTCAAAATTTAAAATAAACGAGTCTTCAGGTTTTTTGTTGTGTGGGGAAATCTTGAAAAAAAAAATACCTGCTCAGAGATTATATTACACTGTACACCGAAATTTGAGTATATATATAATTCACTTGAATGGTTACTGAAGATGCCTTTAATAGAACTACCGAAAATATTTGTAAACTGAGCCCGTACTGTTAATTTATATGCCATTCATAATTTATTGACAACTTGGTGAATTCTCAGTCGTTTGTCAATATTCAAAAACGAAGATGTATGTTTTCGGAGATGAGCATCTTATATCTGACGCAAAAAAAATATCGTAAGTATCAGAATAACGATTCCTATTCCTCTTTGCAGAAAAGGAGTCTTCATTGTCTCCACATCACGGATGGTCATTGTGTATCGTCTCGAAACATAACGGACTTCTCTCACTTGTAAAAAGCTTGAATGACTTTCGGAATCCCCGAGCGAGATTTGTCATTGCCCTCCTTGATGCGGAGACAACGAAGACTTTTTTCTCCAAAAATTGATGGAAATCGTCATTCTGGTTAGTTAATTTTTTGCTTTAGAAATAAGATCCTCGTCCCTGAAAACATACATATTTGTTTTTGAATATTAAAAAACCATTCTAAATCTCCAAAGCTGTCAATAAATTTGTTGATTCGCGAATAAATTAAGAAAATGAGCTCAGCTCGCGAAAACCTTCGTCAGTCCGATTTAAAAGGTCTTAAGTAACTATTATAGTTTATTACTTTCTTTTCAGGTAAATTTTTTCGTATTGTACAGCTACAAACGGAGTGAGATTTACATTAACTATTTTAATAGTTGCTAATCAAACTTCGAATTCTGGACCTTTATGGGTCTTAATGTCTCAATTCCTCAAGGGTTTGTAATGATTACAATAAAATTGCACCTATCATGAATAAAGCAAGCGTAACAACCATCACTATGGTTTTTACATATTCTGATTAACATAGTGTTTTTTCTAAATAGTATATCATTAGTGTTTCTGAGTTTCCAAACTAAAATATCTACAGTTCAGGATTCATCCAAATTAAATATTACCTAATTGAATAAGAAAAAAATTTTGAAATCATCGTTTTATTCTGCACTTAGGACTTCAATGTTACTTTTGTAATATTTTTTTTAATGTGATGAAAATTGAGAAATAAACTTTGTAACTGATGATAGTTTTTTTTTCCTTCAGTAAAAAATTTCACCATTTTGTTCCTGAATTTTTATCACATTTCAAAGAAAAGCTAAACTTCTGAAATCCGCTTTGCTTACACACTTGTGTCTGAAAAATTGCAATGTCGATAAAGTACCAAAAAGTGAAATACGTCCCTTAAGCTGGCAGAGCAAGGTCAGCAGAATCAACAAATTTTTTTTGCATTATTTAAGGCTAATTAAAGGCTCATTAAATGACCTAATTCATTTAGGGCTCCCTTGGTTTACCGGGAAATCAATGCGCTGCTAGCTTAAGTTTAAGCCAGCAGAACAATGCCAGAAAACGGCTTTAAACTATTTTAATCAGAATAATTTTTACCTTCAAATTTAAGGCTATTTAAAGGCTCCAAGAAACACTTATAATGAAAATAATCAAAAAAAAATTTTCCGGGAAATTACACTTTTTTAATCTTCAAAGGCTCGCGCTAACAGAACAATCCAGAAAAAGTGCTAAAAACTGTTTTAATCAGAAGTTCATTAACATCAACTTTAAAGGCTCTTTAAAGGCTCTAAGAAAAACATTAAATGAAAATAGACCGGACGAAATTTCCCGGAAAAATTCACGATTTCAATCCTTAAAGGCTCGCGCCAGCAGAACAATCCAGAAAAAGTGCTGAAAACTGTTTTAATCAGAATTTCTTTGACGTCAACTTTAAAGGCTCTTTAAAGGCTCTAAGAAAAATATGAAATAAAAATAGACTGCGAAATATTTCCCGGAAAAATTCACTATTTCAATCTTTAAAGGATCGCACCTGCAAAACAATCCAGAAAATGTATAAAAAACTGTTTTTATCAGAAGTTCTTTGACGTAAACTTTAAAAGCTCTTTAAAGGCTCTAAGAAAAACGTAAAATAAAATATTTCTAAAAAAAATTTTCCGGAAAAATTCACTATCTCAATATTTAAAGGCTCGTACTAGCAGAACAATCCAGAAAAAAGCGCTGAAAACTGTTTTAATCAGAATTTCTTTGACGTCAACTTTAAAGGCTCTTTAAAGGCTCTAAGAAAAACATACAATGAAAAAAATCTAAATAAATTTTTTCAGAATAATTCACTATTTCAATATTTAAAGGCTCGTACCAGCAAAACAATCCGAAAAAAGTGCTGAAAACTGTTTTAACCAGAATTTCTCTTATGCCGACTTTAAAGGCTCTTTAAAGGCTCTAAGAAAAACATTAAATGAAATAATTCGGAAAAAAAATTTGCCGGAAAAATCACTATCTCAATATTTAAAGGACCGTCCCAGCAGAACAATCCAGAAAAAATACTGGAAACTGTCTTAATCAGAATTTCTTCAACGTCAACTTTAAAGGCTCTTTAAGGGCTCTAAGGAAAACAATAAATGAATAAATGCGAAAAAAATTTTTCGGAAAAATTCACTATCTCAAGACTTTACTTTCAAAGGAATACGGAATACCTGGTTGAAAAAAGCCAACACGATTATTATCCAGTGACATCAGTTCCAAAATTTACATGGTCAGGCAAAAAGACTGTGCGTGTGGAACAATGACAAATATTGCAAAAGTGCTGATTTATATAGAATTTCACTCTTTTTGATCTAACATTTAAAAGGATGCGTATGGTTGACGAAAGCTCACAAGATTTTTCTCCAGTTACATTAGAGCCATAAATTTAGGTGTCAGGCAAAAAGACCTGCCGCGTAAAATAATGACAAATAATGCAAACGTGCCGATTTATATAGAATTTAACACTTTTGAACCCAACATTTGAGAGGAATACGTCTGGTTGACGATAGCTGACAAGATTATTCTTCTGTCAAATCAGTGCTATAATTCTCAAGTTCAGGCAAAAAGACCGTGCGTGGAAAACGATAACCAATAATGCAAAAATGCTGATTCTTATAGAATTTCATACTTTTCGTCCTCACTTGTAGAAGAAAAACGTCTTGTTGACGAAAGCTCACTGGAGTGTTATTCGGTTACATCAGTGCTATAATTATCGGGGTCAGGCAAAAAGACTGTGCGTGTGAAACCATTACAGATGATGCAAAAATGCTAATTTTCATACAATTTTTCTTTTTTTGACTTTACTTTGAAATGAATACGTCTGGTTGACGAAAGCTAACAAGATTATTCTTCAGTTGCATTAGTGCCAAAATTTCCATGGTCAGGCAAAAAGACTGTGCGTAAAAAACGATGACAAAGAATGCAAAAACTTTAATTTCTATAAAATTTCACATTTTTTGACTTTACTCTGAAGGGAATACATCTGGTTGACAAAAGGTAACAAGATTTTTCTCCAGTTACATCAGTGCCGTAATTTTCATGTTCAGGGAAAAAGACTGTGCCCGTAAAACGATGACAAAAGTGCAAAAATTCTAATTTTCATCAAATTTTATATTTGTTGACTTTACTCTAAAGAGCCTTTAAAGTTGACGTTAAAGAAATTCTGATAAAAAAAGTTTTCAACACTTTTTCTGGATCGTTGAGCTGGCGCGAGCCTTTGAAGATTGAAATAGTGAATTTTTTAAAAAAAATTTTTTTCGACTTCGTTCATTTTATGTTTTTCTCAGAGCCTTTAAAGAGCCTTTAAAGTTGACGTTAACAAAATTCTGATGAAAATAATTTTTAACACTTTTTCTGGATTGTTCTGCTGGTGCAAGCCTCTGGAGATTGAAATCGTCAATTTTTACGGAAAATTTTTTTTCGGCTATCTCCATTTCATGTTTTTTTTAAAGCCCTTAAAGAGCCTTTAAAATTTACGTTAAATTATTTCAGATATAAACAGTTTTTAACATTTGTTTGGATTGTTCTGATGGTGCAAGCTTTTGAAGATCGTAATAGTGAATTTTTCCGAAAGTTTTTTTTTGAATTTTAATTTTCCGTTTCTCTTAGAGCCTTTGAAGAGCCTTTAAAATGACGTTAATAAAAATCTGATGAAAAAAGTTTTTAATACATTTCTGGATTACTCTGCTTGTACGAGCCTTTAATTATTAGGATAGTGAATTTTTCCGGTAAATTTTTTTTCGACTTTTTTCATTCTGTTTTTCTTCCAGTCTTTAAAAAGCCTTTAAAGGTGACGTTAAAGACATTCTGATAAAAAAAGTTTTCAACTTTTTTTCTGGATTGCTCGGCTGTTACGAGCCTTCAAATATTAAGATAGTAAATGTTTCTGAAAAAATTTTTTTCCGAAATTTTTCAATTTATCTTTTCATTGAAGCCTTTATAGAGCCTTTAAAGTTGACGCTAAAGGAATTCTGATAAAAACAGTTTTCAACACTTTTTTGCATTGTTCTGCTGGTGCGAGCCTTTGAAGATTAATATAGTGAATTTTTTCAGAAAATTTTCATTTTGACTTCTTTCATTTTATTTTTTCCTCAGGGCCTTTAAAGAGACTTTAAAGTTGACGTTAAAGAATTTCTGATTAAAACAGTTCCAACACTTTTTCTGGATTGTTTTGCAGGTGCGATCCTTTAAAGATTGAAATAGTGAATTTTTCCGGGAAATATTTCGCAGTCTATTTTTATTTCATATTTTTCTTAGAGCCTTTAAAGAGCCTTTAAAGTTGACGTCAAAGAAATTCTGATTAAAACAGTTTTCAGTACTTTTTCTGGATTGTTCTGCTGGTACGAGCCTTTAAATATTAAGATAGTACATTTTTCCGGAAAATTTTTTTTAGAAATATTTTATTTTATGTTTTTCTTAGAGCCTTTAAAGAGTTTTTTAAGTTTACGTCAAAGAAATTCTGATGAAAACAGTTTTTAACATTTTTTCTGGATTTCTCTGCTGGTGCGAGCCTTTAAATATTGAAATAGTGAATTATTCCGAAAAATTTTGTTTAGATTTTTTTCATTTCATGTTTTTCTTGGAGCCTTTAAAGGGCCTTTAAAGTTGATGTTAAAGAAATTCTGATTAAAACAGTTTTTAGCACTTTTTCTGGATCGTTCTGCTGGCGCGAGCCTTTGAAGATTGAAAAAGTGTAATTTCCCGGAAAATTTTTTTTTTATTATTTTCATTATAAGTGTTTCTTGGAGCCTTTAAATAGCCTTAAATTTAGAGGTAAAAATTATTCCGATTAAAATAGTTTAAAGCCGTGTTCTGGCATTGTTCTGCTGGCTTAAACTTAAGCTAGCAGCACGTTGATTTCTCGGTAAACCAAGGGAGCCTTAAATTTTTCATTAGGGCATTTAATTGGCCTTTTATTAGCCTTAAATAGTGCAAAAAAAAATCGATTCTGCTGACCTTGCTCTGCTAGCTTAAGGGACGTAAGTGAAATGGAGCCTTCTCTCTCTTCGAAGTTTGCCCCATGAATTCAATAAACCAAAAGCAAAAACTTCAAAGTTGAGAGACAGTAGACTTTTAATAACGCTTTTCGTCTAGCGCTGTGTATTCAGTGAGCTGTGTCATGTCATGTAATCCATGGCTGACCAAAAACACTCTTTACTACTAGCTGCTAAACGTCACAGTGATCAAAAGATCCTTTTTTGCCAAGCAGCCATTTTTGTTTGATAGCGATTAAGTTTGGACCATTTCTTAGTTTCTTTAAAAGTCCTGGATTTGCCGAAATTTGTTTCTCATAAAATTAAAATGAAAGAGGTCTAAGTGAGAGATGGTACATTCACAGTTTGGATATTGTAATTCTGAATGATAGCTAGTATGATTTACATTTTCGAAACTTGATGATTGCTAGAAATCGCCAATATAACCATTCGAGTTTTGAATTTCTGAAAAAAAATTAATATTTTGAGTATTTAAAAAAAAGTAATGACCTAATCAAATCACGTTATTGTTTTCGAAAGCTCTCAATCACTGTAAAATTATATGTATAAACTTCTAAAAAAGTTCCTATCGCAAATTACCATCTCAAATGCTATACACGAAAATATTAAAAAAGTGACTACAATGAAAAACACCTCAAGAAATGAAAACATTCAAAACTTTGCTCGAACTTCAATTTTAACTAAAATGATAAGAACTCCTCACAAATTCATGACTTTACTTCTCTGAGTCTTAATATTCATTGAATAATTATTATAAGAGTACTACAGAAAATGGTCTGATTACTTTTTCAGATCGAGAAAAGATTGCGAAAATCGACATTACAGCGCAATTTCACAGATAATAAAAGGTAGATTAGAATAAACTGCCTGAGTTTACTCAGTAAATAATTTCCAAGTCCCTAATTACGCGCTCTCTTTGTGCAGTAAGAACCCGAGCACTAGTGTTTTAAGTTCTTTCATTACAATCTCAACTTATGCGTACTCCCCTTTTTTCTTCCATCGACGCGATCGTCGTTCTATAATTATATCACGATGAATCTTGGATACAAAAAATTATCCATTGTTAAAAAACAAGTACCAACAAAATGAAATAAGTTCACATTTTACTTCAAGCTCTATATTGAAATTTTTTTTACATAGCGAAAAAATGCAATGAATTCCGTGCAATAAATTAATTCTGGAATAAAGTCCGTATTTCACAACGAAATTTTCAGGTATTTAGTCTGTTGCATTGATCACGCAACCCTTACAAGATAACACAGAAATATATGAACGGGAAATTAGGTTATCGAGGTGTTATTAATCTTTTGTCGTTCGGTTGCATTTTTGGTAACAATCTATTATTCTGAAGTTACTTGCAACTGTAGCAGACAAAATTAATGACAAAATAAGTAAATATACTTCTTGAATAGAAATTTTATTAAATTATCAAAGCAATGTACGAAAACTTGGAAAACATGAAATATACATATTTCTAAATGATTAAGATTTTAGATCTTTTTTCTTCTAGATTCTAGATTTTTTTTATAATTTATGAAAAAAGGTAAGATTTCAGCGGCAATCGACTTTTTTTATTTCCACTTCATCGAGATATTTCTACTCAGTATTTTATAAATATTGCAAACAAAATTTATCGCCATTGAGCCGGAATCCTAGAACTTTTTCAACAATTTTTTGAGAGTAAAACATGGATAAAGCGAGGTGAATTCACGTAGTCGTATAAATAATTCACAATATTTACTACTATTTCATTTTTTTTAGATTCCACAGTTAGTATAAGTTGTTTATTAAAAGTTTTTTTTTTTCAGATTTCTTCTGTAGTTTAAAAAAAATTTCGGGTCCAAAGACTTTTACATGGCATAGTAAAAGACATTTCAAACACCTATATTGCATAAGCGAATATTCAAACTATCAAAACTCATTTTATCGCAGAGGACTAAAATCATTACTTTTACGTACCATTAACAATAGAAAATTTCTTCCTCACAAAACATTATTTTCCCTAGATACGAAATGAGCTATTCTTCCATCGACAAAAAAAAAGGTAAACAAAAAGTGCAATTCCCTTCTTTAAAAAAACGGTAAGCACCATTGAAAAAATTTCTAGAAAACAGAGTAGAGAGCCGACATTTCCCTCGGAAATGCCGGATAGGAAAATCGTTCGTACACGTATGGAAGGCGCGGAAAAAGCAAAGATAAGGGAGCTTAAAGTGTTTAGAGAATAGAAAAAAAAGGGGAGGAGGCCGTAGTGGTAGAAAAATGAGTATGTAGGAGGAATACATGATGTGCATAAATTATCCGCGTGGAAGATGGATACGCGAATGTTGGAAAAGTACAAGGTCAAGTACGAGCAGCTGTTACTCGGCTGTTTCTGTCTCGGGGCGAAAATTTGCCTTCAAAGGACGTATTGATCCCGTTTCCCGCGGCCCCAATCACGCTCGCCGCTGCGCTTTTCCGGCGCGAAATTCACCCATGCAACGAAAAAAGATCGTCAGCTGCATTTCTGTGAGGAAAAATGTTATTTTAACTCATCACAAGCCGATAATCATAATTGGAAACATGGTTTTACATTTTAAAGATAACAGAAGAATATAGCGCTTAGGCAGAGTGACCAGATATGAATAGAAAATTTCATTGTTGTGAATGTTCACAAGAGAAAATTTAGAGGAGACGCAGTATGTGTTCTCAAGAGATATAAATTACATTTTTTTTTTATAACTTTAGCGACCTTTTGGTTGAACCATAAGAAGCTAAAAAAAAATTCATTTCTAAAGTTTCTTTACGTAACGAATTAACAGTAAAATTTTTTAATTTACAGACTGACTGGAAAGTCGTACCAGATAAATTGAAGAGGTGCAATTTTCCAAAAATTTTCCGAGGAAGGATTTTTTACATTTTACGACAGTTTCAAACAAAGCTAGGAAAACTGCGACTATTCGGAACGGAAAGAGCAGACTCGGAAACTTCAAAGCAAGGAAATTGCATTTTTGTCTATTGCAATGTCACCAGGAATTTTCGCGACGTTCTTGCATGGGGGACGAACGAGCGCTCGGGATCGGACGCATGAGCGGGTCCAATTAAAAATGGACGTGTCGTTTGAGTCTCACAGTCACAGTCAGTCTTGTTTCGCGGGATTGCATTTGTGACTTTTTGACGACACAAAAAGTTGGAAATCCAAGATTGAAGAGAACTGCAAAGGTTTATCATGGAATCTGATTTTTTTAGGATGGCATGAATTTCCGAAGAGTTATTGAGGAAGGCTTCGAATTTTTAATGATTTTTCTCAGGCTCAAAAAAAAGCTATGCGACGACAATTTTGTCCAATCAAAATAGATGGATCTAAATGGGTACTGTAATTGAATAACATTTTTTCTGGATCAAAAAAAGTCTGACAATTTTCACATACTGGAATGAGGTTTTCACCGATTTGTTGCAGATTACAAAAAAAAAAAATGTTGAAATTCATATCTTTAAAAACATTTGAAGAATTGCTTTGAATTGAATTAATATTTCTCATCCACAAGTAAGAGGGCAAAATATGTATACCCTTGATCACTATAAAAAGTCAATCTTGTTTAAAGATGCAACAAAATTAAGACACAACTTGAAATTCAAACATTATTCTAAATTTTTCCCATGTTAGAATTCACTTTCAAACAAGCAAGTCTTAAATTAAGACGATATGTCTTGAATCCATAATAATTTCTGAAATTATGAAATGTGAACATGGACTAAATTTAAGGTTATACTTGAATTTCCAGTCGTGTCTTGATTTTGTTGCATTTCAAACTAAGATTTAATTTTTAGAGTGATTTCACCGTCCCTTCGCCCTGCGCATTGTCGCGCCTACACTCACTGTGCTTTCGGAGCGTAGAATCCCTGAAAGAACCCTGCATGCTCCAAACACACGATTTTTCCTCCAAATTCAACTCTAACGGAAAAAAATCTCGCCACGTGCGCGCCGCGAAAAATGTCCATTTCCCTCGGCGAGGGGCGAAGGCCAAAGGTCGAAAATGTAGGGCAATCGGAGAAAGTGAAACGCGCGAAACATCTGATAAAGCCGACGAGCTTTATCGCGGTCGATGCGAAAAAAATTGCCTGTGGGGCGGGGGGGGGGGGGGTTGTATGGGGGATAGTGGGGGAGGGTGTTTAGAATTGGTTGGCGAAGCCCGAAAAAAGGGATGAAAAAGCGTGGGAAAAAAACCGGCGCGACCTTGGCGCTCCGAAAGCCAATGCCGAGGTGCGCCCTTGCGCGGAACGGAACTTCCCCGGAACACAGCGACGCCCCAGGTATATTGTGCCACGAATTGTCTCGCTAAGTAGGCCGCCGTCGCCATCGCTGCTCGCAATCGAACCTTGCGTTTGATATATCGTCGCGCCTGCAGTGACGTATGCAAAGTTTCCGTCTCGGATGCACAATTGGGGCCCTGCTAGTTTGATTTCGGACGAATTATTTTGACGGCAGGGAAGTTCAGGACAGCCTACGTTGGAACAAAGGCGAGTTGGCAAAAAAAAAGTTTAAAACAGGTTGATTCATAACAAATTTCTTGCGAGTCTCGATACCTGCAAACCTTATAAGGTAACCTTATAAAAATCTTCTAATAAATTCTTAAGGGATTATATACCTTTTTGTTCTGAAAAATTAAGGATAGTTTGGAGTATCTTTTAAGGTATGTAGCAATAATGTTATAACTCCAAAGTTATAGTTTTTTTTAGTGTATTGTCTACTCAAAAAACAAGCATTTGTTCATAAAAAAAATCTATACAAAACAATTTTTGTTTTGAAGAGGCTTGCGGTGACTGCGATGCAAGTCAAATAAGTCAGCGATCGCTTTTTTATAGAAAAGTTTTTGTTTTGCAGATAAGAATTTTTTGATAAAATTTTCAGAACTTATAAAATCGAGATTTTGAGGAAAAAGTTCTCGCGTACAGACAAAATAAAATATTAATTTTTTAATCGTTCAAGAACTAGATATGTTCCTAATCTAATGAAATTTTGTGGATTTTCTTATTTAACTTGATCTATTTGACTTGCATCGTGGTAAACGCAGGCCTCTTCAAAAAAAAATTGTTTCGGGGAAAGGTCCATAACTCTACCAATTGTGGATAGTTTTTTATGAACAAATACTTTTTTTTTTAAGTGGACAATACACTCTTAAAAAACTATAACTGTAATTTCATATCATTATTGCTACATTCCTTAGAAGATACACCAAACCATCCACAATTTTTCTGCACAAAAAGGTATATAACCTCTTAAATTCTTATAAGAAGACCTCATAAAACTCTTCTAAGGAAAAATATCCTAATAAGGAAATTGAATCCTTGTAAGGTTAAGTTCTCATAATGTTACCATATAGGGATTTGAAATCTTTATGAGGTTTTTATAAGCTGGCTTTGTAAAAAATAAAAATTCTTATGAGAAAAGTTGGATCCTTATAAGGTGTTTACAAAATACAGTTAAAATTTAATGTACCTATTCATTTGGGACAAATTTCGAAGTATCATTGAATAACGAATACCGATATTGTTATATTTGGATACTTTTCATAAAATGACTGTCTTTTGAGTGTTTTTACATACCCTTAAAGGTATTAAATTAGGCTTTCGCAGTTTGAAAAATCAGCGAACATCTACCTATATCCCTGTATACTTTTTAGATTTTTGTAAACTCAAAGAAACTTTTGCAACCCCAAAGCATTGTTTCAAAGATTCAAAGATTCACATCTGATGAAATGAATTTTCGAAAAATAAGATTTTATTCTCGATTATGAAGTATACGATCTTTCGATTTCTTACTATTAATTAATCACAATGCACTGAGAAACAAATCCACTACTTTTTGACATATATATAGTAAAAAGTACTAGAATTTTGTGACTTTTACAATATTTTTGCAGGTTTTAAAAAATTATTGCAGATTTTATCATTTTTATCCTACTTATGATAATAGTGTTTAATAAAAATTGTAATACTGTACATATTACTATATGCACAGTTTTTAACAGATAAAATATAAAAAAAGTAAGAATTTTTAGAATGCAAATTGTACTATATAAATCGTATATTCTACCTACTATACTTGTACACAGAATTCAGTATCTATATATATTAAAATATCAATTCGAAAATTTTACTGTTCATTATTTATGTTTCAATATGATTTTTTTCATATACTAATAGAAAAAACTTTGCTCATCAGTATTTAGTGAATATCTATATAATATTGTAAAATCTGCAATATACTTGTACGTTGTCAATAATTAAATATTGACAACACAATGTTCCAAAAAATACACAAAAATATAGCAAAAAGACTTCACTGATTTTAATCCTCGTAAAAGAATATGGGTTTTTTAAAAATGTGAATTTGTAAAAATTTCAATACGACATTGTAGAAAGTATCACAGAATTATGGTTGAGTTGCAATACATCTTTGAGTTTTAAGAACAGAGTGTATCTAGTATAAAAAAAGTGATAAATAACTAGCGAAAATCACAATATCCTAAACTGACTTCACAATACGATGTTTCATTGTGATGATTAATAGATATTTTTCTTGGTGTAAATTACCTACACTGAACTTGAAATCCTGACTTTCATTCATTGATTTTTTTTTCTAAAAGGCTTCTTTTGCTCTGTATGAGAGTTTTCGAAAAATATAGTATTTTTGATCAGTTTTCAAGATGAGCAATAACTGGTGGCAACCTTTATCGTGTCATTGATAAAATTACCGTCTAACGAACAACTTATGACGTCGGCTACTCGTGACAGTAATGATTTTCTCACGCCTCTTCAATTATTCAATCATAATTAGTTATTATTGAGGCTACAATGGCATTATTTTCAAAATTGAGCTTGTTATCTCAATGAAGTTTCTGACTTTGAGATCATACGCGTATTACTAACAATTTTCAACCTTTCCAGACTTCTTATTTTCCTGAAAAATTGTATACTAACGAAAATTCTTCTGTCAAAAAATTACTTCAGAAAATTTTTGGCTAAAAATTAAAAACTTTTCCTCGAATCGTAAAATTGTCATAATTCATAACGCAATATTTTTACAAAACCTGCAACAAGTTTTACCATAGTTAAAATTTTAGATATTTTTATCAATTTTTTTGCAATATACAACATTTTGAAAAACTACACATTTACATGATTTTCAAGATACAAATCCGAAATTCACTATCGTATATAAAAAAAAGCGTCCAGTCACAAAATCGAAAGGCTCGAGCGTGACGCAAAAGCGTCTTCTTTATATGCAAAAATAAACTTGGCTACGTAACGTCACGTTAAACTGTTTCGCACACTCTTCACCCCTCGTACCTTTCAATCCTCTCTAACTCTACTAACGATCAAGAAAAGTTTTGTATCACCTAACTCGCGTAATCCAATTCAACTCAGCACTTATGTTAAGCACTCATGTTTAACGATCAACGTAACTTTTCCTAGCTATTTCCAGATCAGATTTTCATTTACCCACATGCATCTAACAAAGCTCGCTTATATCAATTTTTCATCAAGTGAAGATAAACTCATTCGGATATTATTGATTGGAAGCCATTTTCAAATAGAATTCAACAAGTGAAGTCTTACAGCGAGCAATATTATGAAGAATAAGAAGGTGCGAATGTCGACATATGGAAGATGAAATAATCAGTCAATCGCCAATTTTTATTTATTTTGACAAAAATATTTGAATGTGAGAAAATTTAGATATAAATTAAGACAAATAGTTTCGACAATGAACTTTTCCTTTTTCTTGGCTCATTTTCAAGCGCAGATATGAATGTACACTACTCTGCAAAATTCATTGGATGCCAATGAACGATGCGGTAAAATGCATAAGTTGAATTCTAACTATTGAAGACATTTCAATCGACGAAATATTAAATTTTTATTTTTTAGGTTTATATTCTATTCAAAAGTCTTTAAAAACACTATATACAGTAATACCTTGTTCCCCTTCGTTTTCTTTTTCAGTCGTCACTGAGAACATTTTCCTACCCCCAACTCGACAAGTTCTATTAAACCCCCATATAAATTCCTTCATCCCCTTCTTTGTCTTCTGCCTATTTCAATTCTTCTTTTTCCATTTCCCTTTACTAGGATATCATTTTTTTCTCTTAGATTTTTTTCAGTGTCGATTAAAATGTTAGAGAAGCGGTATTTGTCAATGTCGACAACTTAATCTTAGCGCAAACGATAGGGAATTAAGGGCTTAAAGTGGCAGAGGTCGCGGAAGGACCTTGAGAGTTCTAGTGCATCGCGTAAGAGGATTCGATGTAATCCAATACGAGTCACGTGCGCGAGAGGACTTTACAAGTTGCTTGGAAAGATGCGTGTTTACACGTTGATAGGTCGATTGATAAACGACACGGCTTTTTTCATCGAAGTACAAGGGCGTAGATTGAAAAGTTTTCAGATGGCTAGGCCATGCGAAAGATTTTCTCTTTGAGGGAGGAAGAACTTTTGTTTCAATATTTACCACTTGAACATCAGAGTGATCAATAATAGTAGTTGGAATAGGATGGAGGTTTCTAAATAATTTAAATTAAATTACAGCAATTACGTCATCAAAAAATTATCCAAAAACCTTCATCCGCAAACTTCTTGCTTCTCGCGTGAAGTGACTGATGACATTGTAAAAACTTTCCAACCCTCATGATCCGGCGAATAAATGAAGCAGATAAAATCCGCGTGTTACAAATGCCACGGATATAGATCGGAAAAATAGAGACGTCCTTTTACCGGTGATCTCAAAGTCTCCCGAGTGCCATGAATAATGGCGATAGCTTTTAGGGAAGCATAAAACGCTTTTTCCCGTCGCCTCGGCTCACGGATAAGAATCATTTCCCAGCTATATCGAGTGCTATAAAAATGCCGACTTGGGTCCATTGATTGAGAGACAATCAATGGCTCAATAAGTCAGGATCTCGGCGCGTTTTTACAACTGACATCAAGTGCTCGATCTCTTTTAACCGAATTTTCCAGATTTTTACATAATTTATTTATGACGTTAATCGTTAAAAGAACAATGAAAGGAAAAAGGGTTTGTTAAATTACATTTTATATCATCTTTTGAATCCTCTTTACATATTTTTTTATCCATTTTCACTCCCCCTCCCTCTTGTCCATCTCTAGTATCATACTTTTCTGAACTTTTACAGAATTTTTCGTGTAAAAAAAAATTAAATGATTCCTAGCAAAACACGCATTCTTCTTCATTCATATTTTTCATTGAAATCGTTAATTTTGCATTCACTGAAATTATTACAAATCTACTGCAAAAGGCACTTGGAATCACAAATATGTTCTAAAAAATTTCAGTACAACTTTGGAATCCCTTCACATTCCAACATATTTGAAATGCCAAATACAATTATAATTTCAGGAATCTCAGGAACGCAAGGACGAATATCTTGAAACCTATTCAATTCCTCCTTTTTTTACAAGCTGCAGCTCGAACGTTCAGATATCAAGAATCGCGGATGAACAAGGTTTACAAGCAAACTATCCTCGACATTGTTCACCGGGATGTAGAGCGTTTGATTGTCTTAGAGGAAAGGAGGGAGGGGAGGGCAATTAATGAAATCCAATTTCTGCAGAACATCTTCGTCCCCAAGAGTACCTAATCGAGGGAAACGAGGGAAACGGAAATAATTGGATCGCGTTCATTATAATTAATTTCATTCGAGAAACGCTTGTAATGTCACGCGTTTTTTTTCTGTGTGAGTGGTGTTAAACATTGAAATTCATCGTTGAGAAGAAAAAATTTCGCTCAACTTTTGAGCTCCCTTAAATGATTCTTTAGAAAAATGATTTACAAAAGGTATTTCATTATCATTTTCTGTAGTAAAGTTTTCTTACGTCTGATCTAAATATTCATGTAAGTTTGATATAGGATTGCTTTGAGGTGGTCTCTATGATTTTCCGAAATTTTTTATGTATTTGGCCTTATTTTCAAATTATATTTATCATACTTTAACTATTAATCTGTCATTTTTGGAACAGATTTATTCTTTGATTAGGTTTACTGAAAAATTTGTCATTTTTCAATGAAATTGTAGATCACATACTGACTTAATTAACTATTAATACTTTACTATTTCATGATATAATAGATTCAAAGTAAAAATACAAAGAAAATTTGATTGAATGATTTCATAATCACTGTTTCAATCGAATAGCTATTCAATTATTTTTATAGTGTAATATCAGTGGTTCAAATAGTTCCTTGAATTTCATAAATTCAATTAAATGAATAGTCAATGATGAAAAACATGGGATCTCGTTATTTGAAATAGTGATTTGAAAATCACAAGCTCTATCAGTGAGATCTACATAATTCTCAATGAACGGGCTTTCACTTTTGTGATTAGTGGAATCCTACTGAAAATCAGTGGATTCTCACTAATTCAGACTGATAGTGAAGGTAATAGGCGAAGTTTGGAAATTTCTGAACTATTTTAATGAAGTGAAATTAGTTTTCTTATAATGATCATGTTCGGCATTTATCAAAACACTATTCTTAAAAAACTGAAAAAACCTGAACCATATTTAAATTAACTCACTAAAATGATTTTCAAAAAACTTCAAGTCTATAATGAAATATAAGAAACTCATAAGTTATTAATTGAAATTCGTGAGTATCGACAAAAATATCGTAGGGATTTCCGAAATTATAGAAGATTCAGAAAAGGATTATTGTATTTCAAATGGTTTCTACGGCTATTGAAAAGTCCTGAAAATGAAAATTCTTTGAAATCTATAAATTTATGTATACTCCTTAAAAATTAATATTGAATCCTAAAAAATTTTGTAAACGTATGTAAAAATTGTGATGAGTTCATAGAATTATTAAGGACATTTATTTATAATGTATTTAAAAATTTTTCAAAGTTTTGTACACTGCAAATGTAAAACTAACTGTAACTTCTAACCCATTTTTCAGTTTCTCGAAAATCTTCAAACAATTTTCAAAAATTTCTTACAAAATCGCTTACAAAAAATGGGTTCAAACTTCCCAAAACATTTAAGTAATTGCATAAATAAAAATACTATTCAAAAACTTCGAATTCCTCTCAGACTTTGAAAATTCTATAAGATTTCAAAGAAGCTCCTCTAAGACTGAATAAATTTTCCAATAGTTTTCATTTTCCCCGAAATTTTCATATTTTCCATGACTGCAAAAACCACCTTGTAAAATCATACAAATATCCTAGCTCTCATGACAAATGCATTCATAGATTCAAAATTTATTTTGTAGAATAAGATGGTAGGAAATGGCATGGAAAGTGACAGGAAATGGCGAAAATGGCGAAACCGGAGTTATTGATAAAATCGTTGACACTTCGGAGCAACGAGTCAGTTAAATAAATCGAGGGGATTTGGCACGGGCGAGGAAGTTATCTCGCTCTGGCATGAATCCAGAAACTGAGCATATTGAAGAAGCTTCTCGACGCACTTATTGTTTGTTGACCGCAAACTTTTCGTTTCACGCGCGACGAGAAATTGCGGCTTCCGTGATTGTTTGCGCGCTTGATTACGACGCGGCCACTTTTATGGATGCATTGAACGAGCTCGGAAAAATAATAACAACTTTTCCAGAGGCACAGACAAACATTGTGAGGTCGTAATTTTACTCATGAAAAAACAATTTAATTTATGGCCATGTCCATAATTAATGACGAATAAATTTTTCATCAATTTCGAATAGTCAGTTTATTTTTTCACACTAGAGTTATTCTGGCAGTCGAATTGTAAAATTTATAACATCAAAAGAAGGAATTCTTTCGATGATAAAATCACGAATTTTTCCGAATTTTTTTATTTTAGAGGTTAAAAAATTTTATAACTTTATTGTGTATTTTAGAGAAAAACAAATTAAAACCCTACGAATTTCAATAACGATTTTTCAAAACTTACAACAGCTCTCAAAACAGCCTTTAATAATATATATACAGACTTCTAATCATCCTTGAAATTTTAAAATTCTACAATTCTGTTACGAAAACCATATTCAAGAATCTGTAAGTAACGAATTATCATTTTATGAATTAACAATTAGAATGAAAAATTTATTTTAATGAAAAAATATATGTCTGCGGTACTTTTCCCGAAATTCTTTAGGAATATTCACCCTCCAGTTTTTCCGGTTTTCTTGTGGCTTCTATTCTTCGTCAATACAAAATTTCTCACTGACGTTCATCCAATACGAATTTTGAAATTTCCTTGACAGCGCAGAAATCTCTGAGGAGAATTTCAAAAAATTCAGAGATGAGCAAAAAACATTTCAATTGTCAGATTTAGTTGCAGCTTGGTAAAGCTTGATTTACTTGGGTACGATAAGTAATGAGGATGATTAAAACCGGGGCATAATGTATCGCGCTTGTTAAAGTACTGGCTCCTTTGCGTGCTTAGACTCCTTTTCGACCCAACTTGCAACAAGGTTAATGTAACCAAACTCTTGTCAAAATCTTGCATGATCAATCTGGCCACTAGCGCTATTTAATAATTCGTGTTTCAAGTACCTATCTGTAATTTGAAATAAACCATTTCATAATCACGTGATACAGAAAGTTAAATTATTAATTTTGTCGAAAAAGAAATCAATATTCATAATTTGTGCAGATGGGCAACTGTGAAATTATAAATTTTTAACAACTTAACATTCTAGAAATTTAAATCTATCCATTTTAATACTGCCATAATTTTGAGAATTTCAGGTATACTCGAAGTGAGCATTTTCAAACCTGGAAATTGACCATCAAACACTCTGAACTTACAGTCTAAAAGTTTGAATTTTAGAAGCTTATAAGATTTGAAAAATTTTCCAGAATTCTAGAAATCTGAAATTTCCTAGAATTCTAAAACACGTGCGAATTTTACGTACAAACAAATGTTAGTTCGTAATCAAGCAATTTTCAATACAGAAATTTTATTTAGGGAAGTTACAAAATTTGAATTTTCTGGAATTATAAAAATTCAGAAATTCAATAATGAATGAATTATATAGTTTACGAATTTTAAGAAAAACTGAAAATCAAAAATTTTCGAAACTCGAAGCACATGGGATTTTAAGACTAACAAGATTGTATTTTTAGTATATTGTGGTATAGAATTTTATCCGATGTCACTTGATTCCAAAGTAACAATTATGTGATTTTTCTCTAAAAAGTAAAAAAATTCGAAGTGTCTCTGAAATAATTTAAAACTAAATAAAAATGAAAAAAGGTATTTTTCTTCGACCAGAACACTCCTGAAAATTTTAAGCAACTTTATGGAATGACGACGCTATAAAATTTCCCTTGTGAAATCCACGCCGTTTTTTTATGATCCCAGCTAAATTATGAAAAAAGCACCAAGTGCAACATAAAAAATTTTGTTGAACCAAACGTGACTGTAAAAAATTTCATATTCGAATAAAAAATTTTTTCTGGAAGTATCTCATCTACTGGACTTATTCAAAAGTTTGAATACTGCTCGGTTGAACAACATATAAAACTTTTTTTAATGCAGTCCAAACTTGGCGGGAATGAAGATTTATAGGTTTGTGATAATTTCTAAGAATTTTCTGTTTATTTGATTATTATTTTATGAAGTTTAAAGTGCATTTTTAGGCATTATTAATTCTCTAGCAATTTTCGAGGGTACTAAAAGTCATGTACTGGTTTTTACCAAAAAAAAACAAGTTTTAAGATTGACCATCATTAAAACTTCATCATTTAAATATTTTTAAACTGTTTATTTTCGGAAAAATTACTCAGTATTCTTATTTTAACTTATTACATTTTATTCTATCTGTACATAATTTAAAATTTGTTTTCAAGTCAACATGCCTGCAGAGTTTTAAACAAATTTTACAAAAACTTCATGAAAAATAATTTATTCTTGCTCAAATCATCTGATTCCGTTCATACTGGATGAGTTTTCGAACAAATATATGAAACACCTATGTAAGATTTAGAAAAACAATGTCTAAGAAAATTGAATTTGAAAATCTTATTTTATTTTAGAGTTGTGATAATATTTAGATGGCTATTCCAGAATAATCGTTAAATTGGTTGCTTTAAATTTTTAACTCTTGTCATAATAGATTAAAATTCCTGAATACATTGAAAGAATGATAAAGTCAAATTTTTAGAATTTTAAAATATACGATTTAAAACTAGGATGAAATTGTACTGGCTTAGAAAACCTATGTGATCTGAAAGAGGTATTTATTTTCCATCGAACTATTCAAATTATCAAAAAAATACAGATTATAAATTTACTGCTTGAAAGAGTATAAAAATTATCAAATGATAAATCCCATAATATAAATCTTTCGTTTGCCCAAACAATTCTTAAAAATAGTGACTATCAAAGAATAAAAATGATCAACAACATCTGAAACTTTTGCAGCTAATCTTCTGTAGGTAAATTAATTAAATGTGAAGACCTTCAAAGAATTGAAGTTTGAATCTTGAAATTAGTTGAAACCCAAGTTTCCAAACTATGAAGAAATCTAGTTCAAATTTTTTTGAAATTTTAAAAACTCACTCTTTTAACTGATTACACACGGGAAAATTCACTTAAACATTAAAAAAATAGATATATTATTGAACTCAAAAAAGGTCATGAAGTCTCAAAAAAACATGAAATTTCATACCATCAATCTCAAAGCGTCGTAGAATGAGAGGTATTCATCTTAAACTAGAATACTCGTCATTTCATGAAATTCAACTATGACAAAATTCCATTCTACAAATGCATCTGCTTTCCAGAATTTTCGCCTTGTTTTAGAAAGTTACTCAGCAACCAGTGCAAATTTTTCCAGCAGAGGGATTTCATTTGAAAATTGGTTTTGTATCGATGGGACAATTCTCAAAAAAAAAAGGATTGAAAATTTCAATACCCTGTTGCGCAGTTTGAGGGCGGATCGATCCGAAATTTTCTGGGCTCGAATACATCAGCCGTGAAAATATTTGCAAGTTTCCTTGAAAACTCGCTGCCCTCGCGCAGTTTCATTGTTTTTCCACAATGCGATATCTGTGTTGAAAATTTTTCGTATAATTTAGCCGACCCAGTAACCCCGTTCACGGTGTTTAGGTATTGATCTAGCCCGTGATGGTACTTTCGAAATTCGCAATGCCGGAAGCTGGCAATCTTGACGATTGAATAGATCTCTGGCGTGCGTGGGTTCCGAAAATGTTCGGAATCGTCCGGATCTAATCTCATTTCGGATGGTTCTCCGAACGTTGATTTTCGAGTTTTATCGCAAATTTACTTTTTTATACGCTTTCGATTCGGTACCATTGATTCGAGTACGACTCCGCACGAAAAAACGGATGATTGAACGTATTCGGAAAGGACGTGAATCTCGCGAAATTGACGTAAAACTTATAGTAGTGGACTTGAACAGATTTGGATTTTCGAAAATGTTTAAAGAAATTTCGACAAGTCCCCGATGATTTTAAAGTTTCTTTTTCTGCATTTCAAACATTCCAGTGACACTAAAAAAGCATTATGGTTCTCAAAAGATACGATTGGCACCTACTATATGTATAGTTGACAAACTATACTTACGTTTTCGACTCACATCGATTAGAATTTAACCACAAAATTTCATGCCTTGTTCTTTTTTTAAGAATTGCAGTAATTTGAAATTTAGTTGCAACAACCATAAACATGGTTTACAAAAGTGTTAGTAACTATATGGTTGTGAAACTAACATGGAAAATCTAGCCCCAACGAAAACTTGATTATCAGTTTTTTGAAACTGTAATAAACGAATTAAAAACTCTTTTTTACATTGAAAAAAAAAAAAACTACCACGAGACTCTGCAAATGATCGAAATCTTAATTGATTGATGTAAAAATCTGCTGAAAATTTTCATTAAGAAATCAATTTTTCACGTGAAAAATCACGAACGTTATTTTTGTACTGTCCTAATGACAGATATGAAAAATGGCCCGTCTCGGTAGATATAAAGCTGGATGTTTGAGACACGTCAATATCGAGTTTCATTGTTATGAAACTTGCATAAAATTGATGGACAAGTTTGCCAATTCTTGTTAACTATTGACAGGAAAATCAATTCTGTTCTAGTTCCATATTCGTGGTTGAGTCGGTAACTACATTAATACTCAGAATCGAAAGCATAGGAAAATGTTTCAACAAGTATGAGTGAAAAAACATATCTCGAATATTTTATTTTTCACCCTAATTTATTGGTGATTCCTAAGGCAGAGACGAGAATTCCCTCGCTATGAAATAAAGAAGAAAAGAAATTATTTGTTAAAAATGTATAATTTACTATTTGATAAGAGGAATAGTTGTATCTACTGATTGAAATAGAAGAATCGCAGCTTTCCGTTTATTTTTTAGAGTTGAGTACTGAAAAATTAGTAATTTTGTGATGCAATCAAAAAATCAGTGAAATTCTCACTGATTCAGATTTAGAAAGCATAAATTGCAACAATTGTCTGGAATTCTCTTTGTCCCGAAGAATTCCAGATGAATATTCTGCAGTTTGTATAAATTTCTTAATTATTTTTTTTAACTATTTAGTTTTATGAAATGAAATTTTCCATAAGTCTTGCAAAATACAATCTTTTTTACTTAAGAAAACTTGACTTAATAATAGTTATAATGGCACATCAATTATCAAGCGTACGTGTAAGTTAAAAAAAAAATCGCCTGGTTGAACTTTCACAAAATTTTGGATTTTATTCTAAATGAATTCCTATAATTTTGAAAAATTCGAGAAGATACTTAATTTCATTATTCAGTTATGGGGAAATTTTTCGAAAACGTGATTAAATATTTAGGAAGACATTTAGATTCAGGGAAAAAAAAGTTAAAAGAACTTTGCAGGCCAACAAAATTTTCTAAGATTTTGCTGTGAACAATCAGTATCTATGAAATCAATTGCACAAATTTTAAACCTGAAAGTCCTTTACTTTTATGACTTATATGCACATTAATAAGAAAATATTATTAATACATATCATCATTACAAGATAAACCATTTTGCTAATTAAAAATAACCTCTCAAAATCATGTCACTTTTCGAAAAATAATACCTATAAATTACGTAATTTTTAAATATGCAAAATTTCGAAAAATAACAAAAAATCATATAATTACATTAATATTCATATTCAAAAATATACCATGTCAGATGAACATAAAACTGATGCTGCATATTTTTTTTCCTGCATAAATCATCATTGAATCAAAAGTACTTGTACAACTGATTTCTAATAATTCATGCACTGTCAAAAAAAATTTGAAATTTCTTACAACATTCACAAACTTCATCTTAAAATTATGTTTGAAATATTATGGATGCATATATATGAAAAAAAAATTCAAAGAAATTTATATTGAATTTATTTTTTTTAAGATAAATATAATAATTTTAATACTTTTTATTGACACTATTTTAATTTTAAGAGAGCATGTTTGAAAGTTTGTATATTAAATTTGATGTACGTGGTGAAAAAAAATGTTCAAATGTTTCAAATATCTTGAAACATTTTACATGAACTTTTCTATGAAGTTTTAAACATGATTTCAAGATAACATATAATGTACGATGAGAAATATATAATTATTTGAAAAATTATAATATACATATGTAAGCATATATATAGAAAATTAATCCACCTGATGGTACGAAGTGGCAAAACGACCAAAAGTTGAACCATTACATATGCCATGTAGCGCCAAAATACATGTATCATTAAACATTTCTAACGCTCATAATACAACATATTGGATAATAATGAAAAACATTTTTCGCACCCTTACTTTGAGAAAAAACTTTTTTTTAAGTAGGTATCAAAGCAAACACTTTTCTAACATTCAATTTTAAAAAAATATCAAATTTATCATAAATCAGTAAAAAATCCTTGAAGTAAAATGAATAAAACTCAATATAAAGTTCGTATTGTGAATATTTAAAAATTGTTTGAAATTTCATGACTTATTAATGAACTATATGCAATCTCATATAAAATACTTAAAGTGTAAAAATTTGTAATATGCATTTTTATTAAGGGGTTGCATACCTTTTTGTGCCGAAAAAATGAGAATGGTTTGGAGTAACTTTTAAGGTATGTAGCAATAACACTATGTAATAAAAGTTATAGTTTTTTAATAGTGTATTGTTCACTTGACAAAACAAGTATTTGTTCATAAAAAATATCAACAATTGGCGGAGTTATAGCCCTTTCCCCGAAACAACTTTTTTTTCTGAAGAGGCTTGCGGTGACCACGATGCAAGTCGAACAAGTCAAGTTAAATTAGAAAATCCAAAAAATTCATTAGTCTAAGAATACATCTAGTTTATGAACATTCGCTTTTTTATATAAAAGTTTTGATTTCGCATATAAAAATTTCTTGATAAAATTTTCAGAGCTCAAAAAACTGAAATCTCAGGGAAAACGTTCTTGCATACAGAAAAATCATAATACTCATTTTTTCAATCCGCCACGTACTAGATACATTCCTAGACCAATGAAATTTTTTGAATTTTCTGATTTAACTTGACTTGCTCGACTTGCATCGCGGTCACCGCAAGCCTCCTCCAAATAAAAGTTATTTCGAGGAAAGGGCCATAACTCCGCCAATAATTGTTGAAATTTTTTTTTTTTTACTTGTTTTTTCAAGTGGACAATACACTATTAAAAACAATAACTTTGGTGTCATAACATTATTGCTACATATCTTAAAGTTACTCCAAACCATCCCCAATTCGTCCGCATTAAAAGATATATAACCCCTTAAGAAAACATTTAAAAATACTGATTTTCATGTCTGTCATATTTTAAATTCAACACTGAAAAAAATACTTCGTTACAGCAACCAATGTAGACGCGACAAAGATTTTTTTGGTTCTTGCAACAATGAAGTTGATAGCGCCGATCAAAAATTTGGTTGCTGCAACACAAACTTGGTTGCGATAACCATAAATTTGGTTGGGCCTATATTAACCAAGTCACTTAGTTCCTGCAAACAAATGTTTTTTCAGTGAAACAACGATTTCCTAGACAGTACACAATTTTCATAAATAGTGTCTATTTTTTCATAGATTCATCTATGCCTTTACTAGGCAATATTATGGGCAGCCTGTGTAATCTGCTTCAAAGACAATCTCTTTAATTGAATAGATAAATGTCTGACAGCCTGTGCTACATAAAGCCATACTGCGCCAAATATCGATTCTCAAAATGCTCAATGCACAGAAAACTTTGGCTCAAACGACACTCAGCCCTTCAATCTTCCTGACATCAATACCACGTCCTTATCTCGCGCAACAAACGCATCAATCGGGCCCGTCGGCTCGTTCTATCACGCCTGGAGTTTCCACGGAAATTTCAGCACGCCCGGAGACGCGACTTTCCGTTTCGCGCGCGTCGATAAGCGGCCATCGATTATTCACTCCGTGACGCCAATGAAAAGTGAGATTAAAACAATTGCCGAACCGCGATATGTGCACGTGACACGGGTATACCCATCGCGAGAGAAAAGTGGACCGCGCTAATGGATTTCCTTATCAAACGCGGCAGGACCTCGTCCCAGAACGGTTATCATTATCGGGCACGAAAGATCGATACGCATTTTTTTGTTCCCCCGGAAAACGCGGTCGGAAACTCTGAATGCGATTGTCAGGCGCGTTTCACTTTCGGGGAGGAAACGAAACGAGAATGTTCTCGATGGAATAACAGAACTCGAGAAATTGGAAAAATGAATCAACTGTACAAGGTGTTCCAAGATCCTGCGAATCACAGACTTGTGACAACATTTTGAGACGGAAGTTTCTTAATTATTTTTTGCTCAACTCTGAAATTTTCGATTTTAAACAGTTCACTACTTCTCTGCACAAGAGATAAAAATCCTAACATGTACTAGAAAAACTGGGGAGGCCTGTGTTCATGATACTACAATTGAGAAAAACGTGTGTGTGTGTTGTTAGTATTTTAAATTTTTGAAAAAATTGTCTTCTCGCATATTCTGATTCCACGATGTATTTTCGAAGTTTGAAACATGAAATACGAAGGTTGCAGAAGATATTATGTAATACATTTAATTTTTTATCCAGCTTTAGAAGGATGTATACTACTTTTGTATTAAAAAAGTTTATAAACCTCAGGGAAATAAACTGCCCCTTATTTCCCCTCGGTGCCCGTGGAACGTAATGTACTATTACAGTATCTATGTATGTATCATTTTATTCTTTACATGATAGTATCATAACAATTGGAGTGATAAGAAGGTTGTAGATATATTTTTTATAGTATAGTAGTAAAAAATTTTGGAGAGATTCGGACAAGATTTTTAGGGGAGAGTTGGACAAGTAGCAGTTTCTAATAAGCCAATAAATTGTAATAAAACTTGAATATAAATATATCAGAAATGAATAGTATGAATAAATTAGTTTTGTTATGTCATCAATCATTTTGTTGTAAAAACAACACTATTTTTGCAAAGAAATTGTTGGTCAGAGACTTCTCCGTAACGGTTGGAAATAATCATGCAAATCGGTTCAGCCGTTTTTTGCAGACTTTTTTTGCGCACTCCTAACTAAAGCCTAGAAGTGAATTTTTCAAACAAACTTTTCTTTATATTGTTGGAAATATCACGCATAATCCATGTAAAAAATGTTCATATTTCTAATTTCTATCATTGATATTTTTCTCTATCCTAATCTGAAATCAAATTACTTTTTTTCAGTTATTTTGAAACTCTCCCGTAACTTAAGAGTCTGTAATGTCCCAGATCAGTGAAGAATATGAAACATGTAAATCCAAAAAACAAGAAAAGCTGTTGAAAAAAATTCAAGCTAAAGAGTAAATAATGAAAAAAACTTTATTGCAAGAAACAATCGTATCATATATTTTGATTATTTTAGGTATATATTTACACAAATTAACATAAATAAACAAATAACATACAATTGAAAGCCTTAGTATATTTATTATCACGGTCATATTTCATAAAATTAATACTCTTGAAAAAGTCTCCTCGAAGTAGATAGACTAACAATTAGAAAGAGAAAAGAAGTGTAGAAAAACTTGAAAAACTTTTTAAACGATGAATGCAACATTCACAAAAAATTCATAGATATATATAAAGCTTCTGCACATAAAATTTCCATGTTTTTTGTTACATTCAATACTTTTAACGAATTTTACGTGATTTCAACTGAAATCATGTCCAAGTCTCCCTTAAAATGTTATGTACCTTTTTGTTCGGTAGAATTGAGGATGGTTTGGATTATTTTTCAAAGTGTGAAGCAATACTTTTATTACATCATAGTTTTAATTTTTTAATATTGCATCGTCCATTAAAAAAAACGAGCATTAATAAAAAAATATCAACAAATGGCGAAGGTATGGCCGTTTCCCCGAAACAAGTTTTTTTTTTTTAAGAGGCTTGCGATGACCGCAATGCAAGTCAAATAAGTCAAGTTAAATCATAAAATCCGAAAAATTCTATTCGATTAGGATTATATCTAGTTCTTAAATGATAAATAAAATAAATATTTCGTTTTTTCTGTATGTGAGAACGTTTCCCCCGAGAATTAAATTTTTTGAATTCAGAAAATTCCATCAAAAAATTCTAATTTACAAAATAAAAACCTTTCTAAAAAAAAGCGTGATTCAAGAACAAGGATGTAAGACGGTAAAATTACTGGTCATGACCGTCAATTACGACAAGAAAGATATGGTCAATTTTGACCGTCAGTTTACTTTACCGTACAGAATTATTATGATGGTCAAAATTATTACATACTCAAAGATGACTTGAAAAAATGTTTATTGCATCTTTCTTTTTTCGTCGAATTTTTATGAAAAGTTGGAAAAAAATTTTTTGGTTTCTTCAATAACAAATAATCATACAATTACATCCTTTCTATTTATAAAGAATCACTTATAAAGAAATAAACAAATTACTTCATAAAAGTGTGTTGTTGATTAGATATTTTCCTTCAGTATCTTTATTTTCAGAAAAATTTCTATTTAAAGTATTTCACGTCAGTTTTAGACACTCATTTCAAGACAAGAGTATTATACTTTTTACTGTTAGGCATTGTAAATATTGTGGAAAAGTTTCGACCATCGCACTTTTTTTTATCGGAATTCTTTTTTTACTTTACTATATTTATGGCAAATATTAGCAAATTTATTCAAGTTTTGTTATAAATATAGTAGAATATAAAAGGAATTTCATCAAAAAGTGCTATATTTGAGACTAAACCACAATCGCAAAATTTTATAGTAAAAAGTACAATATTTTTTCTCAGGGTATGTTCATGTATAATTTTGAAAGGAACTTCATCGGAAATACAAGAATTCTACAACTTTTATGATTATCGCCGCTGCATTAATTTCGAAACATGAGTATAAGGTTTTTGTTTTCGATTTGTTGTTAATGACAACATATACAGGGTGTCCCAAAGTCAGCAGATCATCCAAAAATCATCAATTCCTCATAAAATTCTAAGACACTTTTTCCTTTGCAATTTTTGAAAATTTGCAATACTCGAGCAGTTATGGATAATTCCATTTTATCTACTAACTTTTTGAGAGGCGGGGCTTTTCATAGAAGAGACTCCTCCACTTTCTTAGCTTACTCTCATGGGAATACTGGGATCACTGAGTTGTGTATAATGGAATGTCGGTTAATGGTTTCTCTTATCTCTATTAAAAAAAAATTAGAAAATACTGTATTGTAAATGTAATAATTGGATAAAAGGCTATTATAGCTAACACAAAGGTGAGTCAGAGTAAAAATTCTTTTTCAAGATAAAAGACATCATTATTCTACATTCCATCACACACTTCAATTACCCCCACTTTTCTATTAGAAAAGTGGGGGTAATTTTCTTATTAGAGTAAGCTTAGAAAGAGAAGGGGCGAAGTTCATTCAAAAGCCCTACCTTTCCGAATGGTAAGTTGATGAAACTAAATTATTAATAACTAAATTTTGCGAATTTCCAAAAATTTTAAAGGAAAAAGTGTCTCAGAATTTCATGGAGCATGTATGGTTTTCTGATGATTCGCCGTCTTTGGACACCCTGTATATTGTCTAGCAAACGCAGTAGTACAGTGACACTTATGAGTTTTTTCTGAAAAATGGAAAAGCCATTTATGAAATTTAAAACAACAAGATTTGTGATTTTCACCTGGAATTGCTGGAAATCGTTTGGTCAGTTACGTTAACTCACATTTTTCCATCGAATTTTGGGTCATGGCCAGAAATTACTGACCAGAAACGAGCTCTGACGGTAAATTATAATTAAAGAGTTTTTAAATTTGACCGTAAATGACAGTACATGACTGTCAGAAATTACCATGGCCTAGCCCATTTTTTTTTGACCGGTAAACTCACATACCTGTTCGAGAACTAGATATATTCTTAGACTAATGAAATTTTATGGATTTACTTATTTAACTTGACTTATTTGACTTGCGTCGCGGTCACCTTAAGCTTCTTCTTAACAAAAATTGTTTTAGGGAAATGACCGTAACTTCACCGATTGTGGATATTTTTTTATGAACAAATGCTTGTTTTTTTAAGTAGACGATACACTATAAAAAACTATAACCCTGATGTCATAACATAATTGCTACATAGCTTAAAAAATGATCCAAACTATCCTCAATTTTCAGCACAAAAAGGTATAATAACCCTGTAACTCCCTTATACAATATAATAAATTGTAATGGCAATTCATGAACAGAAAAAATGAAAAGTGATCTTCAGAGTAATGTAACGAAAAAATAGATAAGAAACTTTTCCGTGTTATTAAATCGCGCTGGAAAATTGGGGAAATTAGCCCTTAGGGTGCAACGTCAATTAAAAGAGCAAGAAGAAAAGTCGTGAGGAGTGTGCGAAAGCGCGAGTGTCAACTAAAGGGGAAAGTTCTTATCAAGAGCCTGGAATTCCTGGGAGAGCAAATCTTGGCAGCATTAACTTCCGTGAATAGAGAAGAATCCATAATCCAAGTCGAGATTTGGAATCAGCTCGTGTTTCATATTCCCGCATGCATATTTATCTACTCCTTCGAGTGATAAATTACAAAAATTTCCGTTTACTGCCAATGGGAAAACCTATTAAGAAAAACGCTCCTTTGATATTGTGTTTTTTTGACATCGTACATCTAAGGAAAGAAATATGGCCAATTTTTTTCTTTTGGACGAACTTTTTTATGAAAAGGGATCAAGTTTTTGCAACAAATTTTCCACCTTCCAGATATAAATGAAATACATGTCTTGGCATCATTTTTTAGGCCTTGAAGTTTTTGTGACTGGAAAAAGTGGTTTATCATGAACGTAAAAAAGAAATTCGTTGCATTTTGATACGTACAGTTTCTCTTATATTCATTGTCCATCTGCGAGATAGAAATTTAGATAATATTACAAAAGCGAGGATTCGCCGTCAATAGAACACGATTACCTCACATTTTTGGCCCTATCGACTCTTGACATTTGATCAAAATTTAGAAGCATAGAATCCCACTGACAAATATTTACAAAATTTTCGCCATGAGATGTCCGGGGAATCTAAATTTATCCGTCGCTAAAATAATCCTTTCTTCCGCAACAAAATGCGGAAAATGTCAGGTTTTGTTCCAAGACAGTGAAGATAAACACGACGTAAACCAAAGTCTAATTACAGCGTCGTTTTAATAGTGATTAATTCATTATCGGTGTCATCGATGCGTGCTCCTAACTGAAATAATAATGTCTTCTACAAAACTAAAGTCATTGAAATGTTCTTCAGAGTGTTCGGTCCCCACTTTGACGTTCGATTTTTTCAACAATTTATTTCAAAACCGTCTAGAATTTTCGTGAATTTTTTCGATAAATTTCCCTCAAGCTTCCCTACTTTTCCAGGGTCTAACGCATGGCTGATTCCAATTCTGATGCAAACGAACCAAATACAACATCGATTGTTTATTAATAACTTCAAAGATGCAACGTTGATCGAGATAAAATGAAGTGACAACAAAACAGCGTGAGTGTGAAATTCAACAAAACTTTACCCCACGAAAAAACACGCATCTAATTTTTCCTCAACATTGGCTCTTGATCAATCACTCAATTTCACTTATTCAAACCGACACTTAGGGAATGGGAAAACGTGTTAGACCAATCGAATTCCTCTTTTTAAATTGAAGGTGAGCCGAGAAAGAGTTTCAGGCAACGTACTTTGTTGACGGAAAAAAAATAAAAAAGGAAACTTGGTAAGTGAAAATTTTTCACGAGAGGAAAAACCGGAAAATGGAAGTCCTCGCGGAACGATCGTCGCGAGGTAACTGACGTATCCCACTAGAGTTCTGGTAGGTATCCGAAAGCGGATAGAAGCGCGCAACCCCCGACCCACCCTTCGGCGTTGCTCACCATATTTCTCTCTAGAAACTTCGTCGTAAAGGTTGCGTTATCGGATAGGATCAACCGAGACCAAGATCAACTTCGGCAACGGGCCGTTTTCGGATCGGCGACTAAAGTTCAAATTTGGGACGAAGAAAACATCGCAAGAGATGCAAAGAACGACAACTACGCCGGAGCACGTTGCAGAAGTAGAACTTCAAGAACTTCAGCCGAGCTTTTTTTATTTCTAAATTTCAGGGTAACAATTTAATTTCCAATTTTTTTGAATTCATTTTTTTAGTTTATTTATTATATTATATATTGTTTGGGTGACAGATCATAAGCAAAATAAATTAATATCGATATTCACTGGTACACGGAGAGAAATGCTTTCGATGACATATCAATGTCACGATTGATGTCGCCACATTTGATATGATATACATTCACATTTGATCCATGAACAAACGTAATTTATATGTCTTCAAAATTGAGATGATCCTCTAACAATATGACATTGACGCAGCATTTATTGATGTCATGTCCATTATATGAACATGACAAATGTAACAATTGTTATGACGAATACAACAATTGTTATGACAATTATGACAATTGTTATGACAAATATAACAATCTTTATGTTAACAACAATTGACTATGAAAACTACATGGACGTCACATCCATTTTTATTGATACGCCAGGATTATCACTGTTCTATTGACGCAGTATCCATATTTGTGCATGCGACATCAACGAATTTCTCTCCGTGTAGCAAAATCTTACAACCGTGAAGTTAGCAACCTAACATTTGAAAAATATAATTTCGTAATATATAATAAATTGACCATCATTTGACCATTATTGATCACTAACGATTTTTTTTTGCCCACTTTTCAAAAAATAGTTGGAGTAAACAAAATTTTCGGGGGCCAACTTCACACCAGCCCCCGCTTTTATGAAACCGTGTTTAAATTAGTTAAAATGGTTAAGTATGCATTTTAATCAATTGACCATCTCGTAAAATCGTTGGACCATCTCGAAAAAGTTTGTTAACAATTTGAGAAACAAATTTTTTTAACAAATTATGGCAAAATTTTTTATTTACAGTTAAAGATGTAAAAAAAATTGCAATTTCTAATAGAAAATGTGTTATAGCAATTGACCATTAGTCAAACTTGAAACGAGATTTTTGAATCTTGACTCTCGAAAAATGTCGGGAATCCCGAAAAATTTGGGAATCCCGAAAAATTTGGGAATCCAAAAAATTGCGGGAATTTCGAAAAATCTAAATATTCTTGAAAGTCCTAAAATATCGAAAATTCAGGATTATGAGAAGTACAAATTTTTGCTCTGAAATACGAGTACATAGTGAGTAGCGAAACGCTATTGAATCACAGAGTTTCGAACCACAGAGAAATATTGTTACTACTAAGATTTTTCTGCAATCTACAGGATTGGTCATTGTTGTAATTAATCGGGAAAAAAAATGAACTGTGTTCAGACATTTAGATTGTAGAATTGCTTTGTAAGTATTTTTTTTTTTTATTTGATTCTCTTCAAAACGAATTAATTTGCAAATTTGTATTCGAAATGCTATCATTGCAATAAAGAGAATTTTACGATTTTTTAATTCAAATCTGGATAGAAAAATTTGTGAATAGATGGAAAATTTCAATTTTTGATTGAATAACTAAACAATTAAACAATGAAGAATGCATGTTGGGGTAATAAATTCGTGACTCAGAATTACTTTAAATGAAAAAAATACACCTCACTGATTTTGACTAGATCGAGATTAAATCTCTAGGTTTTTAAAATTCATTAATTGTTCATGAGAATTTTTTCATTGGGTTCACAACTAAATAAGAGCTTAATACAAAAGCAGAAAATAACAAAATTATAGAGGTATTCTAATCTTGAAATTTTTGATTAATCAGGAATGAAAGTTTTAAGAGTAAAACAATTATCATTATTTATATTTTGGATAAACATTGTTCAAAAATGTAAATTGTTTGCGCCCGACAACAGAATTTACTGCAATCTTATGAATTTATATATTGATGAACGAAGAGATTTCAAAATTTCTTGTTTGCAAAAATGCTAATTTCCTTAGAATAATTCACTTTTTGACTTAAGGGGGGAGGTACACCAAAACGGCTGAAGTCGTTCACAAACTTTGCGGATAGATTGTGAGAAAAGTATTAACGATAGGAACCCCAAATTTAGCACAAATAAAGTTTATTTAATATACTACAAAGTGATGTATGTCATTTTGCAAAAATGTTGCCTCGTTCGCGAATCCAAACCTTCAAAATCGCACCTGCATATTTTGCAGAGGCAAACAGTGGGACTTGTGCAGCTTCGGAAACTCAATCTAAAAAAAAATGTTTTTACAAATTTTTTAGGTATTTACGTCTACTATAACTTGACATTTTTGGTTTTTTTTTTTTAATTTTCAATCAAATAAAAGCAAAAAATGTGAAAAGTTGAATTTTTTCATCGTTTTTTGCAAAAAATTGTTTAAACATATTTTTTTTTGCAAAATCGGGAAATGTCAATTTATGAAGCATTATTTTAGGTTTAATAAAAAAAAGTTATGAAAATCGGTCGAGTCTTTCTCTCTCTACTTGACCCACCATTTTAAAAAAATGATTTTCGAAAAAACGCGTTTTAAGTTTCCGCGTAAAAAAAAGAAATTTTTCAAGACTTACGTCTCATAGATGTTGGTACAAACTTCATTTGTGCAAAATTTGGGCTTCCTATGGTTTGTAGTTTTCCCGCAATCCACGCGCAAAGTTTATTATCGAATTTTAGCCGTTTAGGTGTATCTCCCCCCTTAAGTATTTGATGGAATATATCTAGTTAAAAAAAGAGAACAAGATCATGCTTTAGTTTCATTAGATCCATACTTTACAGGGTCGGGGAAACAGACTGCGTGTGTGAAAAGATTAAAAATAATGCAAAATACATTACAATACCTTCGACCAGCTCGAAAAAGTTTGTTAGCAATTTTGAAAACAAATTTTTAAAACAAATGATTGGAAAATGTTTCATTCACAAATAAAGATGTGAAAAAAATTGCAATTTCAAGTCATATATTTACTTTTCGATTTCAAGTCCATAAATCTTTTACCACTTTTTTTTAAACTCAAAATTCAAAAAGTTATTCAAGCCTGAAATTAAAACAATAAATGCGCTCTCTTGACAAGTAGGGGTTGACTTCACAGACCAAACTTAAACCACATTTTTTACATATTTTTATGAGTCAAAAAGTCTTTTGCCTTTTTTCATAAAACTCGAAATCAAAAAAGATATTCGGTCACAAGTTTTATCCAACCAGATTTCTTGGATTTTAGGTCCGAACATCTTTTTGGATTTTGAGTTTTGTAAAAAGTAGTAAAGAACTTTTCGACTCTGAAAAATATGAAGAAAATTTGGGTAAATTTAAATCCGTTTTATCGACTCCTACTTGTCAAGAGAGCATATTTTATGTTTAAATTTTAGAATTGAATAACTTTTTCGATTTTGAATTTTACGACAAATTGTCAACTTGAAATTGAATGAGGAATACATGGTTTTTATTTCGTAACGCGGACTTTGGGACACCCTGTATATGATCATCATTTCCTAAGATTTCCATCATTTTTTATAATATCTTAGAATTTCCCATGGTTTTCAATGATGTTATATATACTTCTACTTAAATTACTACTATTGAACATTCGTCATTTCATTTTTTTCCATGACTTTCGTTGATTTTCATGAGTTTATTATGATTTCACTTACCTGTCAATGCTCTCAAATAATCTCTATATATTGTAGCATGTTTTTTCATGATTTTTAACAATTTACCAGTTTCCCATTAATTCTTATATTTGGTAATTTTTTTATCCCATTAAAAACATGGAAAACTATGAAGAAATGTAATCAAACAAAGGATCATCATAACGCGCAGTTTTTTGTAATTTTTCAGAGATCTCTCATTTCCATAATTAAACACTTTTCTCAGAATTTATATTATTTCTGAAGGTTCATCATGGTTTCCCATACTTTTTTCTATACACCTTGAAAGGTTTCCATAACTTAAGATAATTATTCATAGTGTGATTTTATTTTCCTAATAATTTCCTATACTTTTTTTGAATAATTTACTATTGCTCATAATTTCCCATTTTCTATAATTTCTTATTGCTTCGTATCATTTCATATAATCTTCAATAACTTCCAACATTTTTTATCAAATCGTTTGAATCTTCTCCTTATTCATTCAAATGCTTGAAACTAGTACACTTTTTCAAACGATTCGAAATGCTCACCTTGCTGACAGCAGACGTCCTATAATCTCATATATATATATATCTTGTTCAAACATCATTTGAAATTTCGGACGTGATATTCCTTAGAGTAAGAATATTTACCGTACAAAACATGCCTTTATCTACTTTCTGCATGAAATGTACTCTCATTTTTCCATCTTTTTGCGACCCGATGACATTCCGATCGAAGAAACAGTAGAAAAAGACAATAAAAATGTCCTGATTTTACTCATTTTCTCATGCTGAAATCGGAAAATTCACAGTAAAAAAAATGCAGATTCTCAATCCAGCTTATTTAAAATTTTCGAAAAATTAATACGATTTAAAAACTTTGAATAATTACACATTCGACATATATTGTGTGATATTGTTGCTAAACCAATTTGATGTCTTTGACTCTGCAGTTATTCATTTTTCTTCCATGTCCAAATTCAAAAAAACGGAACAGCATAACAAAAACAAACATGAAAATTTCAAAAATATACTGCAAACATTTTGAGGGTCAGGGTGGTACAGGGTGGATGGAACAAGAATTCTCTTTCGCAGCATCGCGCACAATTTTCATCAAGGGCAAGCCTATCGAACGACCTACAAAGTGCGAAATCGATCGCAAAAATTAAGGTTAAAGGCATGCATCGCCTTAAACCGCTTTGTCACCCTGACCAAACAATCCCAAATGGATACAAATCTGGTGGTAAAAGCTCTCCTAGCGCACTTCGGGGCGTGGATGGCTGTCGATAGAACGCGACCTTGGTACATCGACCGGCCCTCCAACTTTTTTTCCTAGCCTCCCCATCGTCGATAGACTTTTTTCCCCTCTTTTTCCCTCATATCGTTCCATCCTTTCCTTCAACATTGTATGTTCAGTTCATTCAGAATTATGACAGAACGTTAGTTTTTAAAAATGTCGAGAAGATAGCACAATTTTAATATTGGTATGTTTTGGTTGACTTCAAGAAAAGGAAGTTGAAGATCCCTAGTGATTTTGAACCTTATAAAAACCTTATAAGAAAAAGTAATTTTTTATAAAAATTCAATTTCTTATAAGAAACTTAAATTTCTTATAAAGAATGGGTGGAAAAAATTTTATAAGGTTTTTTTTTTATAAAATTTTATCATATACATTCTTATAAGAAATTTCAGTTTCTTATAAGGTTTTTATAAGGTCGCCTTATAAGAAATCGAATTCTTATAAGGTTTTTATAATGTGCACCTTATAAAAAATTGAATTCTTATAAAAAAACTTTTTTCGTATAAGGTTTTTATAAGGTTCAAAATCACTAGGGTATATTTTTATGTAATTTGGATTTTTATGTCACAAGCAGAAGTTTTTCGTGCATTCAGCATTTTGAGAATCGCTGAAAGTTAGTTGTACAAGTATTTTAATACAATGATGATTTTTGATTCTTTTTCTTGCTATTTTTGAGACCTTTGAATCAGTTTAATCAACAATCTAAAGTTTCAATGCCGACTTTTTCTACACAGAGAAGTACTCATGCGTGAACGCAATGTTTCTCACACCCTAACGACACGTGAAACTTAAAATTTGATGTCTTTTGAAGATCAAATTTTCACTTTTATTTAATGGTGAGAGAAAGGATACATCGTGCTCCCACGTGGAGATGGAATTTCCTAAAAACTCGTAAAGATATTTTCATTTTTCATGAAATTTTAATGAAATTTTCCCGAATCATATTTCATAAACACAATTGATCAGATCGAAAAAGTTATTCTAACAAAATCTTAGATGTTAATATTCCAAAGTTTGATACATTTTAATGAAAATTCATGTACTAGACGCCTGAAAAATTCTTAATCGCCACGAAAAAATTCCACCATAAATCACAAGAAACTTTTCAACAAAAATTCACAACTACGTAGTAATCGGAAAAATCGTAACAATCCGACTTCTCCAGACTTTCCTCAACACTTGAACATCCCGATTTTCCTACCACGATCAATAGACATTCCGGATGCACCAAAGTTATGAATACGATTACATTTTCATGCGTTGTAAGTTGTAAAATCTCGGCCGTTCTATACATCCAGCTGTAACATCTACGCCATTTTTTTTATTACGTAAAGGTCAAGTGGGTTTGCTTGATCGATCCTAATTTACGATTCTTGCAATTTTCTTCTCCTAGAAACAAAGAGTTATAAGTATCGATAAAAACTTTTTGGTAATTGCAACTCTCTTCATAATCATTCATAATCAACGGCATTCACTCAATTCTTAACTTTCCATGTCCACTTTTGCATGCTTCAAATTTTCAATGGCCTGGGCTCGAGTCCTACCAAAATATTCAATTTTCCGTCAAAGTCAAGTGCATTTTTTCAAAAATAATAAAGCGGTATCTATTTGAGCGATTTTTGTACATTTTGCATGTATTATGTATTATTTTTCAAAATAATATTGAAAGTTCTAAGAACCTTATATGGTCGCTCTTTTCCCCTGGTTTGCCAACGAATTCCAGAATTTTTGCGAATAATATTAGCGGCGAGAAAAACGCGGCAAAACTCATGAAATATGGATAGCGCGTAGTGCGGCTTAAGCGGAACATGAAAATAATACCCAGGCGCCGCGCGTATTTACGCGCCGGCGAAATCTTTGAGCGTGAAACATCGGGTTTTTGTAAAAACAAAGTATGAACATTACCTTTGTGACAAACAAATAATGCCACGATTTTTCGCAGTTGTGGTTGACCCATTTCACCATGATTCGGGAGATGAATCAGGTCACGCATGTTTTATGGAAGTTGTTACTCATGGAATTGTAAACTAATATGTTATTGATGACGATTTTCTCGTTTTTCAGTCTCTCGGAGTGAATTACAATCTCTTTTTATGTATTCGAGTTATCGAATAACTATTTCCAGTCATAAAAAACTATAAAAAGGCATATTAAGGATTTTCCGACGTGCTGGCAAAATCACTGATTAAACTGAAAATTTGTCAGCAATGAAATTGAAAAAATGCATTAGCTTTGGAAAATCTTTAAAAGTGTGACTTGAATTGTAGATTATACTTTCATTATACGTTGTGGAATTTTTTCAACCCACATTTTGTCGTGCTATGATTTCCGAAATGATTATAAAAGCCTATCCATTTTAACAGGAACGTTGCAATGCAAATTTTTATGGGGGAGGGGGCAAATTCAAATGTCAAAAGAGTCAATATATATAATAATATACAGTACACATATTATATTTATTCATATTTATCACTATATATTCATTCTAACACTAAAATCTTCGAAATTGACTTGAAACGCTCAAGATTTTACGAAAAAAAAAATTGAATTTTTTATAAAATTACATAATTTCATTTCCAACATCTCTCAAAACTTATCTTTTCAGTATTTATGCCATTTTACGGATGATCTCGTAGTTGTATGGATTTTTAGTATTTTTATAGATTTTTTAGAAAAATATATCTCTATATGGATAAGTAACAATGTATAGACTGCTAGTATTTTCGGTATTTTTTGGTATTTATGAAACTTCCTCGATTTTTTAATATTTTTATAAACTTCTAGTATCCTTATGGATTTCTATTTATGATAAATTCTCTAGAATTTGGTTCTCTAAAATTCAAAGTTTTATAGTTATTTAGCATTTTAATTAAATCATTAGAAAACATCATCTCACAAATTTTTTTTTTTTATCAGTTTGTATGTAGATTCCTAAAATTCAATGCTCTAGGATTCATGATTTAATAGATTTTTAGAAAATTATATCTACACTGATTGGCAGTATTTCGTGGAGTGCTAGTATTTAAAGTATTTTTTATTATTTATAAAATTTTGTGAGATTTTCAAGTATTTTTTAAGGATATTAGTACTTTATGATTGCTATACAGATTTCTGAAATTTGATTCCCTAGTATGAAATTTTTTTATATTTAGTATTTAAATACATAGATTTTTCAGAAGACAGTATCTTCATTGATTTTTAGTACATAATTCATACATTTCTAGTACTTTGAATATTATTTGTATTTTTTCAGTATTTATACATTTTAAAGAATTTTATGGTATTTTTAAAGATTTGCAGAAGATAGGTAGCATATTGTGGACTTCTAACTAATATTTCAAGTATTTTCCGCATTTTGCAGTATTTTTATAGATGGATAGTTTTTTATAGATTTTCATATAGATTTAGAGAATTTGATGCTTCATAAACTACAGTTTCACATGAACACATTCATTTTACATTCTATTAGATTTATCAGAAAACAGCATCTTAACAGATATCTATTATTCCATAAATTAAAAGTACTTTTAGTTTTTCGGTATTTTTTCAGTCTTTAATTGATTTGATATATTTTGCAAAACTTTTATAGATTCCTCTATAAATTTGTAAAATTCGATGCGTTAGCGCTCGGAATTTTTTGAATTTTTAATATTTGCATGGGCTGTTTAAAAAATAATATCTACATAGAATTTCAGTATTTATTAAATTTTTATTAACTATCTTCAGTATTTTCTAAATACTTTAGTACTTAAAAAATTTTAAGGAATTCCCTAGTATATCCATATACTTCTAGTATTTCTATGAATTTTTTCATCAATGTTTAGAATTTCCTGCTCTTCTTTCATTCATTTTCTTACTATTGCAACTTTACGTAAAAAACTTAATTTATCTTTTCATACATGAAATGTTTAGTCTTATAATGTTTATACTTTGTTTCAAAGTATAAATTGCTGTCTCGAAATCGAATGATTTCTGCATGAAATATATAATATAAATAAAATTCTTTAAGGTTTTCCTTGAATTCAGAAAAATCTAACAAGTCGTTGATACATTCATTGCGTTTATTAAAATAAATTCTGAATTTTTTTTATTTATTTGTATAACTGTAATTTTCAGGATTTTTTTACACTTTTGAATTCTGATAGTGGTCAAATTACGCATAAACTTCGAAATTTTCTTCACACTCCCCTAATTTAAATATTCATCATGAAAACGATCGTTGGGAACCAATATCAATGTTTTTATCAGGCCGTTCTTTAGATATGACTTTTATAGACGCCGACGTTTGTAAAATTAAGTTCAGTTCTTGTTAGCAAGCTGTTGAGTTTGTTTCTTGGTGTAATTTATTGTTAAGAAAGTTTGAGTAAGTCTATGATGACGAATTATTGTAATAATCAATTTCTTGAATATTAATGTGAATTCATGGAAGTGAAAAATGTAAGTAGAGAGAATGAGTTAAATGGGATATTAATATTTAGAGATTAATTGTTATTGTAAATTTTTCTAGCTCCTGAAGAGGGCTTAATAAAAGCCGAAAGCTCGAGAAATAAAATGGGAAGTTAGAAGGAAGTCTTTTATTTTATAACCCATTGATATTGGCTCCCAACGATCGTTTTCATGATGAATATTGGAAATTTTCATTTACATATTCATTAGAACATTAGAAAAGTAGCTACAAATTCAACCAAAATCACTTGTTAACAAGCGGTGGAAAAAAGGGAGGAGAATGAATATACTTCCCCTTTTCCCCGGTCGCAACGTCCATGTATTGTGATTACAAGCTCGGCAAAAGGAGGGAAAATAAAAAAAGGCGGCGCGCAATTTCTTGAAAATTCGGTCGAGTATCGGCGCAATTATGCATCTAGGTGAACGGCGTCTAATCTTCGCACAAACGGCCGGAAGGAATGAAACCGAAGCGTGTCTTATCATCTGTATCGCGCGCGGGAGCAGGTGTCGTAAACGAAATGTGCTCTGCGGCCGACAATCTAATTAGAATCCGTAAAGAAAGAACGCAAAAATGTGGGATTAATTATCCACTTTATACTCCGACCGCGTTATCTCCATTCGCTGAAACTACGAAAACGTAATTTCTACCACCCCCGCACACACACTTTCCTCTCCATTGCGCCCTTTTTTTCTTTCTCGTAATAAAAACGGAGCAATTTCCTCGCCCTGGGGCTTGAATTTTTCCAGAGGTTCCAACATGTACAACCAAGGATTCTTAAGCTTCATTTTCGTGAATATTTACTCAACTGACATTATAATTTTCATTTATTTCAACGTTGACATTTCATATAGATTAAAGCTCTTCCACTCTGCCGTGCGTAATTTTTTGCACAGTCATTCTTTCATATACGAAAAATCCCATGATGTAAATTTTCCTAGCCAGAATGAGCTCGTAAAATCACAAAAGGCTGTTTGAAATTATCTAGAGAAACATGCATCATTCGCTGTGGAAATTGTCTGTTTTAGGTTATCTTCACTAATTGGCTGCACTTTCGTTGACTATTACTACATAATACTTCATTTTACTTATTTCAAACTCACTGCATAGGTTTGTTTATTTATCGAGTCATTTAATTGACGGCATACAACTTTAGAGCAAGATTCACATATTTACAACCACAGCATAACTTCAAAAACGGAAGAATTTCAAAATCAAAAGGATTTCACCAAATTCTGTCGATATATTATAATGACTTGGCTTAACTGGATTAAAAATTATTCAAAATTTTTCGAAGCTATACATTAAAATTATTACAAAGTACATACTGAAAAATATTTCTGAAATACTATTTATATATATACATGAATTATATTTGAAAAAATAAATAAATACGTCGACCTCCAGATTTTCATCCTTGATTCTCGAATCCTTGCAGAATTTCTCAAATTTCCCACAACGAATAAATCGTAAAAATGAAAGCCTAGTACATGAGAAAGCCTAGTCCACGAAAGTTACCGTAAATCCAGCTATTATCAATTCAAAACGGACGTATATTTTCCGAGGCCTGACAATGCATTACCGATAAAGCAACACATCCCCGCGTCGCTGTGCGTCAAAACTATTTGTTCGTTAATGCAAAACGACACGAGTCATTATCGCGAGACTCGGTCTTGTTGACAATGAAAAAAAAACAATGGAAAATGTAGAGGCTACGACACGACCTAGCGAGGGATGAAAAGCGAGAGTGCACGATATACGTACAGAAAAAAGGGGCGGAAAAGCAGGAAAAGACGCGAAAAAAGATAGCGTGGGACAAAAGGCGCTCCCTCGTTTTTTTCTATCCTTTTTTGTTTGTCTGTTCGCTTGTTTGTTTGTTTGTTTTTTTTTTTTTTTTTCTGAATTTCGGTCGCGACCTTCGCCGGCCTGGAAAAACCGATGGAAAATCCCTACGAGCTCTCATTAGCGGAGTGGCCTTGTCGACATTTTTCGTCATTCTCTTTTATCCTTTTCCTTAAGACGACTCGCAAGACCTTCTCTTTTCGTTCTTCTTTCTTTCAATTGAATCCCGTTCTAGGCGTCTTTCTCGCACTACAGTAGGTTGCGAGTCGTCTTAACAACGATTCTTTGGTACTTTTCGCCTTCTCGTCTCGCAAGTTTTCGCACTCTGCATTACTGATCCCTGTACTTGTTATCGACGTTTTCAAGCTGTTCGAAGTTATATGTTTGGGAGAAGTGATTTCGTAACAAAGGCGAATCCTTTCTTCATGAAAGAAATCCTCCGTCCAGTAAAGACCGGTTAGAATTATTTAAATATTAGCGGGGTGAAGGATCATTTTCAAGCAAAAATAATTTTTTTCTCAATTACTTGATTTTGTAACTATCAAAAAGGGTTTCTAAAAGTTTGATATAGAAGTTAAGTATTTGGTATGGGAAGGGTTACTCGTCAAGTCAGGACACGACCTTTAATTGCTCAGCAAAATTTGAGTATTTCTAAAGAAGAATAGAATTAACTTAAAAAATAAAAATTCGAAAACTTCATTAATTGATTGTATCGAACTTAAAATCTGTATTTAAAACAAAATTTTGTAATAAAAAAAAGGTTGGTCGAATTAACTCAACTTTTTTATTAAGCTACCTCATGTAAGAAATGAATTTATGTAAACTACAGTAAATGAGCTATTCAAAGTATATTTTTTTAATTTCCTCGATATTTTAGATCAAAACTTGATATTTAACTTTAGTACAAATTGGTCTTAGAAACCTTTTGTACGAAAACCCAAAAGAGCAATGGCTATTGCTCCAACCCCATACGTAACGTACGAAAGTTCATAAAAATGGACACTATTAACTGGAAAATGGCTCCAGAAGTACCCGCAGGAAATAAAACAACAAGCTCATGGGACGCCTTGAATCACGAAAGCAATAAAAATCGATTGAAGCAATCAAATGCGAAAATGGAACATCATTTTCGCGCTAGGTGCTTTTATAAAATGACTCGTCGACTTTTCGTATTATGTATCTGTACACAGCATGGCGCAATCTCACCCGCGTGAAATGAAGAAAAAAATTTCCCGATTTTTCAACGTCAGACAATAGCAAAATGTCAAATTTCACGTCATAAATAACCTTTCCCCAGTGGCAGGAAGGAAGTCATTTTTGCATGTCGCATCTGGTGGGTTTCAACGCAAAAACTGCGAATTCGCAAGAATCAAACAGAGAACTTTTGAAATAAACGTCAACGAATTTTTCAATAAATTTTAAATTTTGACTGATTCGTGATCTAAATTTCAAAATTCAGAAACTTAGAACACATTTTTCCTCGACTCAGCATTTTGAAAACCTAAACATTTCTGTTTCGTTACATCGAAATTATTCATTAAAGCAAACAAAAAAATGCTCGTTTTTCTTCAATACTTGCCCCAAACTATTTGAATGAATTAAAGTCAGTACCCTACTTCTACAGCTCTTACGTACTGGCGTGAAACATTTAACTTCGTTCACGACAAACTCGCTTTATTATGACATTAAAAAGTTGCCCGTTTCCTTCCGCCTGTACAATATTTTTCCCATCGAGTAACAAGCTCGCGTTTTCACGCTTTTGTCTGTCAGAAAAACTTTTGGTTATTCTCGAAGCTGCATAAACGAGCTCCGACAAATATTCTATTAATTCGATTCTGGAGAGAACCCTTTCTCTCGCCAAAGAGAATTTAATTTGAAATCCTGATTTACGGACCAATCAAAAACATTTTTAATTATTAATTAATGTAAGAAAGTGAATTTTATAGTATAATTTTTTCATAATTATTCTGATTATTACATTGTTATTTATTTCTATAATTTTTTTTTTTCAAATAAAAAAAAAATTAGAATAATTAGAAAAAAACGAAATCCACGATCACTTATTTTCCCTGGCTTCGTTTCTGCTCGAAGAAAATGTCATTGACGATACGATTATGCAACGAAATAATAATTTATGATGAGCTTGAAAACGAAATCGAATGATCCTGGAAAAGTGGCGCAGATCTACCGCTTTTGCCACTGTGCCACTGCTCATAAATGTAACGAGTCGATTGTCATATATACTGAAAGGGTAAGAAAGTCGAGGTGAAGCTCCAAATGCTTTTCATTCATTAATCATTTAATAATGTTATGTGCTCATATTGATTTATAGGTATGAATATACAGTATAAAATCAAATATATAATATTTGAAAAAAGGAATACGATGAAACATATTCTATATTCAACTGCAAATAACAATGATGACATTTTCATACTTTTGGAAAAAAATTTTCGAATGTTACATGTTACGCAAAACGTCCCCAACGTCAAGTAATATGCGTGAAACTTGAGAACTTTCATGATGAAAGTTTCGCATGAAAAATGTATAAAGCAGTGAAAACTTGGAAACGCGATAACTTTGATGAATTTTCCGCTGCTGCAAAAAATTAGAACTTATTCAATTTAGGCGTCAAAGTTAACGCAAATTTTTTAATGCCCCGTATAAAAGTTGTTGGCACAAATTTTAAGTGCATACACTCTCCAGGTACGAAACGGATAATGGCAGGAAAACGTTATTAGTACTTTAGAGTTTATTTTTTTATATTGTCGTTTGAAAACCAAAGAATGAATTTTTTCGTAAAACTAAGTTATCTTACATACTTATACAATGATAATTTTCATATTCTCATTTGAGATGTGATTTCAAGTATAGTGCAGTATTTTACGAGTTATTTTTTCAAGTTTTCCTAATAAACATTTTTTCATTTTCCGAATTAAAGTTAAAGACACTCAACGATATATTTTTAAAAAAATTATATTTTTCTTCATTTGGATAAATGTTTTCCACTTTTTTTAAGGATTAAATATACATACTCGAGTTTCTGTAATTTTGAGAACTTAGTTTGAAGTTTTATAATCTTTAAAAAGAAAATACAACATTTTTTGAATTGAGACTATACACTAAGAAACCAACTTTCCACAATTTAAGAAAATGTTCCTACGAATTTTAGCGAATATTTCATTTGATACAAATCAATATATTTTTGAAATATCTTGATAACGAGATTCAAATCACTTTGTTACATGAAAATCGTTGAAATTTCGAAATGCGACATAATTGCAGTTTTGAATGGGCGTTAGTTCTTTTCAGAATTTTTATTTTTAGAATTGGAGTACTTCAAAAATTTCCGGGAGACAATCTAATTTTGTAGGTCAATTACATCGAGTTTACATACTATTTCAATGTATAAACACATCAAAACATGAATATTCATTTCCATAATGAAATGAAGTAGAAAAAACGTTATTTTTATCGTATGTCATTATTTTTAAGGATATTGGCGGTTTTGTTGTTCACAACTGGTACTGGAAACCTATATCATCGATTTTTCCGCTAATCAGATTGAATTTGTTGAAAATATGGTCCAGTAGACGAAATTGTTTTGTTATCTAATATTCAATTTCATGATGAAAAATAGAAACGAATTTAAATACCTACTTTACAGGATAATTATTTCCTTAATGAATCGATGCAATTTCTATATTATTCTATGTATATGCTAAGAGTTCACAAGGTTTGTCTGAACCTAAAGAGAAAAATTTCAAAACATCCAACGTTTCAGTTATCGATAAAATTAATCCACAGTCACACAATATTATTGAGGCTGGTAAAGATAAATTAGATAATAAAAATGAAACTCATGTTGTTTAGAAGATTGGTGTAGAATCTAACTTCGATAAAGCTTATGCAAGGCAAAGCAACAAGAGATTCTAGAAAAGTTTTCAAGATTTTTAGTATTTTCGTAGATTTTTTGGAAAATCTTATTTACATAGATTTTTCGTCTGTCACAGATTTCTATTATATAAAGTATTTTTCGAAGTTTTATGAATTGCTATATGTTTCTAGAACTTCCTAGTCTAAAGTAGAAAGTTTTCAAGTTTTTTCGGCGATTGCGTAAATTTTTGAGAGAATCGTGATTATATTTTTACTATTTATCAGTTTCTCGCATTTTTAGTATTTTTCGTTTTTCTTTAGTATTCATAAAACTTTGTAGGATTCTCAAGTATTTTCATAGATTTTTGGTATTTTCATGAATCGTTATAGGAATAGATAAAAAAAGAAAATAGGTACTTATTCCACAACAATATTTTATTATGAATAAAATATATTGACATGAGGGGTGATCATTGTATGTCATAATAACATATTCATTGTAATAAAATGAAATAAAAATGTAGAAATGCGTAAGATACAATACATCGATAATACTATAAAATTATAAACAAACTAGCTGTCACCAACAGGCTTCGTTACAAGGTTACCATGTTGTTACACGCTGTTTGGTCAGGAAAAGTCAATTGAGTAATTGAAAAACGAAAATTACCAAAAATTATCTGAATACCAAGGTTCGAAATCTTCTCTTTTTTTAAAACGATTCCTAATTTCTCCACGAAATATGAATTATGCAGTTAGATAATAATGAATTACTACAAAAAGATATTATACCGATAAAATGAATTATATAGGTCAAAAAGATGTAATCAGTATTTAAAAAAAATGGTTTCTAATGATACTTTTTTACGATAAAAGTGAAAAGTGAAATTTATGAAAGTTTATTTGTCAATTAGGATGAGGAGATGATCATGATGAGGATCATAATAATAATTTTATTATAACTGTTCATCATTTGTGACAATGTATGATTTTGTGATTCATGGAATTGTGTGATGATTCACCATTGTAACATTGTGTGACCTTTGTAACAATTACTCAATACAAGTAAGCAATTTCGTATTTTTCACCCCGATATCAATTTTAAGTAACCGCATTACTGATTGGAAACGCTTTCTTTTTTACGTGTACTCTAATGATACCAACAAGTTCCCAATCGAGACAAATTTGCACTGTAAATGGAGATCAGTTGAAAATTATCGAAAAACATCGATTTTCTCGAAAAATACCAATGATAATTCGCAAAAAATTTAATTTTCTTCGTGATGGCTAACGCGCGGAATTCTGATGTACGATTTGAAATTTTTTTGTACAGTTAACTGCAACAATTGCCTAAAATTTAACGGGTCAAACCGATTTTTAAGACGTCTTATGTGCCCAGAAAAAATTAGAGACCCAGCTAAAGACAAAATCCTATATTATTGAAGAGGGGAGACTCATTTAAGACCCCCAAAATGAAGACAAATAAAAATTGTTGTGTATATGAATATATGACGGAAATCGATCAACTTTACAAGTACAATCTGGAGGATAAAAACTAACAAAAAAAATGTTTTTCGCTGTTAAATAATATTACATGGTACAAAAGTGAGGTTGTTTAGAGCGCTGTGTTACAGGAAAACCTTCAGTCGGAATTCAGTGAAACATCTAAACCAAAGAAAATCCTAATCTACATGAATATACCTTCTATTTAAACTGAAAATATCTTTTAAATTTCGAAAATTCAAAATTCAGACGTATGAAAATGAAAATTTGATTTTTGTATCAAAAAGCTATAATTTATGTACAACAAAAAATTATTTATCATTCATTTTTATGTAATTTTTTTACTTCAACTAGAAACCTGATTGATAAGCTTCTGAAAAAATCCTGGTTTCTAGAAATCTATTGATAAATATTGTCCTAATCACGCCCACAGTTTTGAAAAACACTGTTTCCAGGAAAATACCTTCAGTGTTTTTTGAGAGAAGCAGGCATTTTTAAAACTCACCCATTATAACAGGCTTATCAGCTATTCCCGGTTCATATAGAAGTCCTTCAGACTACTCGAAATACTTTTTTTTTAATACTTAGTATACTAATCTAACTCGGCTTATTTGCCTAGTGTAAGCATGGTGATTCAGAGGCTGCCACTCCAAAAGTATTTTGAATTTTGATTTGTAACTTTACATAAATATTTTTAGATGTCTTCTAATCATAAAGACTATTTTCCAAAAATGAAATTTTTAGATTTTGTAAATGAATGTTCTCCCTTAAATGGGAAAAAATAGGGCTCTATAGGCTAGGTAAACGTTGGGATAAGAATCTGAAAAAATTTGAGGATTTTTTTTTAATTTGGAGTCGATTTGTGTGACATCACAGTTAAAATTCCACCAAAGCCATTTAAAGGACCACCATAGTGTATAATCGTTTTGAAAATTAAATTTTTATTTGATCGCATACAGAAGAGTCTGCACTTTTTTATATTAGTAATATAATATTATTTGAACATTTGTTTATTATTGTACATTATCATTCACATTTTTTATTTTATTTGAGTATTTAATTATGAAAAACGCAAACTAACGAGCACCAGCACGAATCACCAGGGGACACCAGTAGCTCGTGCCTCACCTAAATATCGTGACCTACGATGTCCCGCGTCCCCCGCCCCGCCCCGCCCCCACCACAAACGTCATATTCACAGGGACATACCCCGTGTATATACCTATATACAAGTCCACTATACACAGTTCCCAATGTTTACAGCCGATCGATCGCTCTCAGCTGTGGTGTCGGGAAACGAAGTCCCGCACACGAATGATAAAAAGCGACATTGCAACTCGCGATTTATCGATTCCGCGTGCATGATCGCGCCATTAAAAGTCGCTCCTCCAACACAACAATGTTCTCATAAATAAATTGCGTCATGATTCCCACTCAAAAACCCGCATCTTCTTCTTCCAGCACATTCGAAATTCTCGCACAACATCAAAAAGCCAACGATTAGTCAAATGCAAACTTACATTTTGCTGTGCTCGTCCATTGTAGGGTCGATTTTCCGGGAAAATCAGCTGGTTAGGTTTCCGGATTTTTCACTGGGTCGCATTTGCATGCATTTATTTCTTCACTTTCGTTTTTTTTGTCCCGCAAAAACGCTGGATTCGCGAATACAGTCTGGGATTCAAGCGCGTTTATTACGATTATTACTACTGGAACATGGCGTTTCACGGATATATTAGATAGGAGTTTCGGGGGAAATTCGCGATTAGGGGAAAAGGGGATGATTTTGAATTTCCCGACCTCGGCTACCGTTTTTTCACGCAACTGTCATCGATTGTTGTGGGCCTCGTGTAGACGTCGTGGACGAGTTTTTTTTTATTTGAGAAATGTAGCGACACCCTGCGGCAAAAACCGGAAGTTGATACGCTCAGGATTGCGGTTTCTGGATAGCATTGTTCATTGTTTAACGATTATTCGCAAAATTCATCAACAGATCTTGGAATCTGCGCTGCGCAAAAAAAGTCGTTGAAAAATGCTTTTGCTGTTGACGGTTTCTAAAATCTGCTCAAATCTGCTCAGCGCTGCTTAGAAACAACCGTTAGAAAATGTTTTTTCTCTTGAAGGTTTTTGAAATCTCAGCTCTGCTCAGAAATGGTCGTTAGAAAACGATTTCTAGCATTTTTACCGAACCAAACCAGTCCAAGCCGAATTAAGGTAGTTCTTGCACTTGAAAAAAATTGAAGCTAGTCACACAGTCTTGCGTGGCCAACTTCTTTCAGCTCCGCGATTTTCGTTCGTAAACTTGGCAACATTGCAACTGTTTTTTATATCTCGCTCAGCGTATGTAAATATGTAAACATACTTACATGCGCAGCAGTAGCTCTAGTTCTCACATGTAGTGTTTTTGTGATTTATTTCAAATTTTTAAATGGTATAAATATGTGGAAAATATTGATCATCGCGTCTTTCAAAATGCGGCGTTGCCAAGCGTACCACCTTAGTTGCATGGTCTGCTGAAAAGTGACCGTCGTATATTTTTTTTGTAGATTTCTCAAAAAATAGTTTGGTAACCCTTGTTGAAATTTTTCGTTTGATTTTTATGACAAAAGTAATTTTTAATTTTTTTTTATCAGAATTAATCGTAGAAAAGTTTTTGAATTATGAGCAAAAATGCACGATTCCCTATATCTACATGTTAGTTTCAAAAAATTATAACTCGAAAATCTGTGAGGTAAGCATTAATGAAATTTTTACCATAGATTAGGTACAATATCAAGATCAAATTCTCAAATTTTCAGGAAAATCTATAAATAATTGCCCAAGTGCTAGTACTGCCTTAAGGGTGTACCTCAAAATTAATCAAATTTACATGTGAATCGCAATGTAAGTTTAATAAGTTTTGGGATACATCCTCTCAAAAAGTAAATATACTGACAGAAGTTCTTTTAAAATTTCCACATGCTTTTTCATTGGTTTTCCATTGGAACATCAATTGGATTTCCACCTGAAAATTCAAGGACGTTTTCAATCAGACACTTTAACTACATTTTTACAAAAAGATTTATGGAACGTCGACTTAAATCTACATAATTAAATATGTGACGCCAACATGCCATAAGTTTTTTTTTTTTTTTTTTTTTTTTTCTAAAAATGTAGTTAGAGTGTACAATTGGCAACGTGCTTGGATTTCTAGGTAGAACTCCAATGTCTTTTTCAATTAGCCAAAACAATTATAAATACTAATAAGTTAATATGAAATATAATAATTGAAAACTTTTCAAATAAAAAGTAGAAACACATTATGTTCTAATATGTGATCTTAACCTAGAAAAACTCAATAAACTCATTTTGTACAATTTATTCGATCTCAATATTCTCAATTACTTATTTTACACTGCTTTGCTTCCATTATTCGATTTCACCAAAACTTAATAAAAATGATTTTCACTATAATTTTTACACAAAATGAAGAGTATTTGAATTATGCTTTTCTATTTATGCAAATCCTGAGACTTATCACTTTTCCTTCTTCTTTTCAGGTTCTGTTGTCTCACCCTGAAAAATTATTTTGTCAACATGAGTGTTATGACACTTTTTAATTAAGAAAAAGTTAGTTTCAGTGTTTTTCATATCTTTGATATCATGCATTTGGAAAAGTTTTCCAGTATAGTATATTTTTCCATTTGTCTCAAAAAATTATCAGATATGTATATGTGATCTAAAATGGATAAGAATCATTGATTTGTGATCCACACATTTTTTAGACCAAAGAATCTTTTCCATGTTTCAGGTCACATATTTTATATACATGGTGCATGCTTAATGCAAAAATCACACTAAAAATTGTTTACTTTTGATTGTTCGTTAGCCCCGCTATTTTTTATCAAGGTGGTGATGCTGTTGTATACAGAACTGCCAGCTCCAACAGCGACATCTGAGATATCCGATAAAGAAGATGGGACTTTAAATGATGAAAAATCTGGCCATTTTATTTCTAGTTGATTAGCATCTCCAGGTTTGACTGAAATTATAGTTAAATACCGCCCATTTATACTTATATGTATAAAAAATAACACTATGTATTATGAACAAGTATAAATTACATGCCTAGTTATTCCAAAGATCTTGATGTTGAAAAATTGGCGGAAAAATCAAATATAGTTATATTTTTAAGAATTTACTTAAAAAGCTTTTTAGAAAAACAATTTGGAAATTTAAAATTCTTGAAATGACTAGACACTGTAGAATTCATATAAATTTCTACCAAATGGAAAATTACACTGGAAAAATGGACGCAGGGTTTGGAATATTTACTATCTTGAAATTACAGGGAGTTTTCATTTATCTGTGCATGGAATCCTCGGGAGGTTCTTCTCTACTCTTTGCACCTAAATTGGCGACGAATGTTTTCATTACCAGGGAATAATACAAAACATAATTCTCAAATTTTCATCTTATCCAAGAGTATTGCAACTAATTTAATTTCTTTGTACAGAAGGAGAACACCTTACAAAGTGATTTACTCTAGAGTGATGTAAAAAAATTTCAGAGCTTAGTAAGATACATAATATTACATGTTAGCTGGAATAACTTTTTGATGAAAAACAACACAGTAAAAAGATATGTTATTTTAAAAATGTAATTTTTCACTAATATCCTTTATAAAATAAGAACTGTAAAGATCATAACTTAATTATATATTAATAGTTTAACTCATTCAGTCAATATGCTTTGTAATATTTGACTTACCACCGTAAGCAAAGTTGTATCCTATATTCACGTAATGTTTGGCTGTTTGCAAACTTTCTTGAGCTTGTCTTGGGTAGCAAATTGAAGCAATTGTGAGGGCTCCACTGGTAGAGTAAATAAATCTTTTGAATTTTCCACCCCTCAGACCAAAAATTAACCCTGTTAATCCACCGATACCAACAGCGCCCAATCTTGGTAAAGTGTTGGATTCTTCTCGTAAATATTCCAAAGCAACTATACAAAAAAAAAATAATAATAAACCATAAACATTTAAAAATCCAATATCATTTTCCATAGATTAAAACTGTATGAAAGTTTTACATTTTTCAAGGCTTCTTTAGAAAAGGCAAAAGATACCAGAAATATGTGTTTAGTGCCTTAAAATGAATAGTTCATTGATGTTTTTTAAATAATCAAAAAGCATGAAAAACATACCAGGGACAAACTTTTTTTTATTAAAAATGATATTTTCCAATCTTAATTATATAATTGTTGCAGTTAAAGTATGTAACATTGAAGCATTCAAGATCATAAAAATTTGTGAATTGAACCTTGATTTCTCATCAACTTACAGAAGCATATAAAGCTAATAATATCAAAGAATTCTTTAAACATAACTCTGATTAAAAATTTGTCATCTTAAATCTTTGCAAAATTTTTAACATTTAATTTACCACCTAACGTATTAGTTCTATGAGGAAAAAAACTTTAAGAAACTAACGTTGACTGTGCTCTAATCCAGTATCGATTTTCGAAGTCACTGATCCAGTGTATCCTGATAACTGCTCTTGCAACGATTCCAAAGATTTTCTTATAGTTCCAAAACCTTGCTCCAAGTATGAAGGTGGGCTATTTTCATCTGAACTATGAAAAAAACATTATTTGTCAAAACTCCAAAAAAAACTACATATTTCAAATAAATTTAAGTTACGCGTATGTGACAGTTAAACATACGTAACAATTTTCTACTTTTTTAGTATGACTTCATTTCCTACTGGATGAATTAATAAAATAATTCTTCTATAAATTCTACAAATTTTCTGGAACAGAGTATGTTGTACATTATTTTTATAATATCTTAACGAGTGGTTCAAACTTCAAGACATGAAATAATTTCCTCTGTTAAAAGAAAAAATATTCAATGAGTAAATAAGTGTTTGACTTCTTATAATATTTTATTATAACAAAATTATTTGCAATGGAATAAAACATAATATTTAACATGAATTATTACAAAGTGTTAAATTACTTGTCTTTTACCATGGAGCCTTAGGATGATTTTCATTGCTATAAATTGGAAGTTCTGAAGGTCGAATACGTAGCTTGGTTTCTTGCTCTTTTGAAGCTGCTAACTCTTTTTGAGAGACAGCATTTACAATTGGAGCTGCTGCACAAAGTCCACAGGGCATGAAGAATTTTTTGAAAAGCTGCAAAAAAGCAATTATAATGAATTACAAACAATATAATTAGGTTAATTTGGATAAAAAATTCCCTGAGTTGATATCAGTAAGAAAAAAAAAAAGAAAACTTAATTATTTGAATAGTTATAATATGTTACTATAGTATTGTAGTATTAGTTTCATATACTATTTTATCCTATTAAACATTAAATTTGGAACTTCAATGGTAACTTAATGTGCGACTTAATTAGTAAAAGTAACGAATCACATTTCATGTGAGAAACGAGTTATAAAATTCTTGTTACTTTCAATGTAATTTACGTTTCTCAACAAGGTACCAATTAAATAATTATATTTATTAACATGCCACACATATATATTTATAATAAGTAAGAATAATTATTTAAAAGCCAATATTTATTATTTTATTATACATATATCAATATAACAAATAATATACTATATATCAATTATACAAAATATTTATAATTACTAATAATTATTGACAAATCAATAATATGCTTATGGAAAATTTGTTCCAAAAGAACAAATTATTGTAAAAATATAAAGCCATTTCCTTTGTCAATTTTTTTATAACCAAAAACTGTAGACTGTAGAGTTAAAAAGAAATTTTTTTTCTTAAGTTCCAATAAAACTCTAAATGAACTTTATTCTCTGCAAAGCCAGATTTATCAAGTATTTAAAGAGATGGGTCATATGAAAATCGAGTGTTGACGTTTCTAAAAATAGGTTATAAAATTATCAAGCAGAATGTAAAGTTTACCTTGACACCGTTCATTTCGGTAGTTTTTTAATTGTTGCAAGTGTTTTTAAATTACAGAAAAAGAGTTTCGATTTATTCGGAAGTTTAATTAATTAAGTTAAAAAACAGAAAAATGTGAATAGCATTTTTTGACATTTCACTTCCACTCACCACACGTGATGTGTGTATGTGTGTGTTATGTCAATAATGACACATGCGCGTTTTTTTAGAAAAGAAAAAAGCAAATAATTTACAAATAACACGTATAAGATATGTAATGTTTACCATTTTCCAGACCGTTTTCTTCCTCAAAATGATACCGAAAAATTGAAATAACCGAGAGTTTTCTTTTTTTCGCAAAAAACAGGATTTTTCATGAAGAACATGTCATAAAAAGTTGTAATAAAGATACTTCAAGGCATTGAAATATATTTATAAAACAATTGACGAATTTTGAAAAAATTCATTTTTTGAAGAGAAGGCGAAAAACGAAAATTTAAGAATCCCGAATAGTTCCGAGTGATTCCGAGTATTCTGGTTCTGGTTGCTATAGGGTTGCAGGCGTTGCAGCTCATTGCAGCTGGTTGGTTGTTGCCAAATGTTGCCAGTTGTTGCTACATGATACTACATATTGTATTGGTGTATGTATGCTATGTCCTATGTATTGTATGTATTCTTCGTTGTTCGTGGTGTTCGTACATGTTCATGTAAGTTGGTTCCATGGTCCAGTTGGTTCATGCAGGTTGCTTATGGGAGTCAGGACCCAGGTAGTGATCACTAAATATCGATATTCGTATATCGAAAAATCGGAATACATATATACCTATATATATCATATATATATAGATATAGCCATGTAGTATCGGAAAAAATATCGGAGTATCGGTAGTTGGAGTATCGATACAAATATCGATATGTATCGATATTTAGTGGACACTAGACCCAGGGGTGGGCCACTTCATAGGAAGCTTTTGCAGAAAATTAGCCGACGATATTTTGTACGTATCGTCTGAGCGCATGCGCAGGGCTTGAGGGGAACAGCGTTTCCAACCCGTAGTGCCAGCGATAAGGACAGACGCATGTTTTTTGAGCGCTAGAAAAAGAAGAATGATACTTTGGCACTACGGGCTGGGAACACTGGAGGGGAAAAATGTTTGCCGTTACCAGCAGCAACCGAAGAACCATCAGAATATGAAAAACAAATGAATAATGCTATGTTTATATCTCGGTAACCTCAATTCTGTTGTTTACATCTGTCAATTTGGCTTTGTGACTTACGGGGAAGGCAGAACGCCAAGCGATCCAAGAGATGTCACCACTGTATTCCCCCCACTTTTTTAGATTAAAATTTAACTCGCAAGTGCCCGACCCCTGTTGGTACACTGATGCAGGGTTGTGCAGGGTCCTGATGCAGGCAGATGCAGGTCAATGCAGGTGAATGGAGGTTCATGTAATGCAATGTAATGTGCAGAAAAGTACGAAAAGTGCAGTAAAGTGTACAAATTCATCTAAAAAACAGTAAAAGCAGTTAATAAATAATCCTTAAATAGGAAAAAAATGAGTGCTTTATATTGCGTGTCGTCTTCACCATCTACAGAGCTCAGCTCGTATAGAGATCAACATTTTAAGGTTAGAATTCGATAAACAATGTCGCTCAATATATCAAAAAAAAAACAGAATTTTTAAGGATTAAGCCTTATTATCGAAAGTAACAACATAAGAAAAAATATTTTTTCCTCCATTTTGAGCCCGATTGCAATCAATGTAAAAGTTTTAGGAAAACAGCGAGTCAGTTATTTTTTCAATGTATACATGTAATAATTAATGCATAAACATTAACATCGTTTAATTAGTTCGATTATTTGGTTATTTTTTACGTATAAAATTATTTTTAACGTGCTGAATTTTAATTGGAGACTTCCATTTATTACAAAAGTTTCGAAATTTGAAGAGTTTGAAATTTTCGATACAATGGTACTTTCGAATAGCTGCTTTTTGGAACAGTGATAAAAGAGAAAAATTTTTTTTCGAATATATGTTTCTGAAAAATTCAAATGTAGAATAAAAGAACAAGATCAAATTTCAACAATTTTAATTGTTGATAACCAAAGAAATCATAAATAATGCTGCGAACTTTCTAGGAAATCCATTAACTTTACTTAAAATCTATGGAAGTTTTATGAGACTTCTAACGATATGAAAGATACAAAAGTAACTATAACTCTGTGAAGCACTAGATATATCCACGAAGAAACTGCGTTTTTAAAATTATTTAAAATACTAAGGATCTATGAGATTCGAAGGTTTGAGCATCGTATTCTTGAAATTCACAAAGCAGTCTATAGAAGTATAAGTAATCTAGAAAAATACCAGAAAATAGTATAGTATTTCTTGACACTGGAAAACATAAAGAAGCCTAAAAATAATAGAAGTCTATAAAAGTCTGAAATTCTATAAATTTATGGAAATAGTAATGAAAAAATAGCAATTTTCTAATCTTAGAGCATCCAATCATGAAAATTATTATGGCAATCTGTCCAAGTACTAGAAAATGTCATAATCATAAATATTAAAAAAATACAAATTTTACAGAAATATCAAGAAATTTGTAAAATACTCTTAATCATTAAGATACTGTTTTTTAAAAAATTTATTCAAAACGCCAAAAATCACTTAAATTATAAATCGTACAGCATCAAATTTTAGAAATCTGTATTGAAATGTTTAAAAATACTGCATAGCAATAAGGAATCTGATAAATCATGCCACATTTAAATAATACTAGAAAATGTGGAAAACACTAAAAATACTGGAAATCGACAAAATTCTTAAAATCCATATGAATATATATATATATATATATATATATATATATATATATATATATATATATATATATATCACTTCCTTGAATAACTCTAAAATTACTAAATATTGTTAGAAGTTTGAATCTTGAAGCAACAAATTCTATAAACTCTACACAAATGCCAGAAAATTGTACAAACTGTAGGAATACTGAAAAAATATGATAAAACCAATATTAAGAGTAATGTAAATCGATGTGATATCACTATTCCTTAGAAATAATATTTTCTGCAAAATTCTCTAGAAAACTAAAAATTGAATTCACTTTAAATTCTTGATTATCAAATTCTCGAAGCATGTAATATGACAATCTGCAAAAATGGGAGAATATCTTTACAAATATTGTGAATATAGTACTAGGTACAACCAATATTAAAAATACTGACAGTCCATGGAATACCTTCAATGCATTCAGATTCAACTATCTCAAAAATCTATAAAACAATTTTAAATCTACAAATGTCTAAATCCTGGAGCATTGAATTCTAAAAATCAACATAGAAAAATCTTACAAATACGAGAAAATCATCTAAATTGTATACATACTTGAGAATAAATATTTCAAGATGTGACATTGCAGGAAAAATTCAAAAAACTTAAATTTGAGCAAACATGAAAAAAGGTACAAACAACACTTGCAATCGTTTTGTTGGTAACAAATAAAAATTTTTAGAATTTCAGTATGCTACTACTTACCTGCGAAATCAAATCTTATATAAACAATTGTTGAAAAAAAAATTATTTTTTAGGAATTTCCACAGTAGCCGTGTTACTGTCGAAATTTTCAATGTCAAATAATTAAGTAATACGAGTTGTAGAAAACTGGATTGTGAATTTAAATTTTATTTAAATTACCTGATTTGAAAATGTTCACACCCTAAAGGTTTTTAATCAAAATCTTTGAATTTTACTCTTCTTGGATGATTAGATGACATAAGTTTTTCGAAGTAAGTCATATTTAAAAACACGAATGACAATTTTTTTTCCTGATAGCATTATTAATTATTATTTACAAACTTTGTAGAGAATAAAATTACTGATATTTACGATTACTTTAGACTCTATTCTTAAGGCACTTACAACTTTTGTGTCCAGAACTCCAAATTCATTTTTGTACGAAATTGGGTTTTCCTCCAAATTCATATTTGTGCAAAACAGTTTTTAATTCGACATACAATTTTTCTGATAGTAAAATGTCAAGATTTTCACAGATTCTAACACCTTTTGAAGTTTGACTTCCATTATCCAAAAATAAAACAATTTAAAAAATCCAAGTCAAAGAACAAAGATTTTCATTCCAGTTAAACTTGAAATAAAATCAATATCTTATTTACATAATATATTTTAGTACAACAAAAAATGATTCCATCTAAATATGATTCTTCATTACGTGAATAATTGTTACAAAAAATTTATAAATGAAATTATGATTCTTAGGGTTCTCGATCTGACCAAGAACGACTTCTGCGAAATTCCACAACGTTGTATGTTGGCAATCTTTCATTTTACACAACGGAAGAGCAAATGTACGAACTCTTCACCAAATGCGGCGATGTTAGAAGAATAATCATGGGACTCGACAAGTACAAAAAAACTCCCTGTGGATTTTGTTTTGTTGAATATTATACAAAGGAAGATGCAGAAAATTGCATGAGATACATTAATGGAACACGATTAGACGATCGCATCATTCGAACAGACTGGGACGCTGGGTTTGTCGAGGGTCGACAATATGGACGAGGAAAAACTGGGGGACAGGTATGAAATTTATTAACATGAAATAACAGTAAAATTCATACTATTTTTAGAATACAGATAAAAAATGAAAGATATTCAATTCAAATATTCAAGTTATTTAAGTACAAAATTTTACTTTGAGTACATTTTGAAACACTTATAAATGTTCGCTACTTTTTTTCCATCAAAATTTAGTATTTCAGAGTTTTTACTGTTTCATTGAGAAAATTTAACAAAATATTTTCCATGCAGCAAAAAGATAAAAAAATTTTGAAAAAAAATTCAATAACCACATTGTCTGTGGATTAAAAAAGCATCATTTTTTAGCTCACCCAAAATTTATGTACAAAAAATTTTCTATAATCGCAGGTCCGAGACGAATACAGATCCGATTTTGACAGTGGGAGAGGAGGATACGGAAAAATCATCCAACAAAAAGTTCCAACTAATCTGTAACTTACCAAGTGATAATTTCGTTTGAAGAAACGACTGTGAGTTTGAATAATTTACTACATGATGTACATTTTCAAAAAATGTATTGTATCCATGATTTTTATAATTATGAATGATTGTGATTGAAAAAAATAATCGATACAGAAGTTAATTGCAAACCATTAAACTAGATGTAATTTGTCATTAAAATATATGAGAAATGAAATGTTTTGTTGTATCTAAACTGCTCTTACACCGAAGGTGATTTTCATGAGTAGAAAAATAATAATAGGTTACAAATATTTACAACTTGAATGCTTCCAAAGCTATATCCCTCGCATAAAATATGATCTTCAGCTAAACATGAAATTCTTAAGTTGATATGTACACTTGTTTTTTTTATAGTAGACTTGATTTATTTCAAAAGACACATGCACATATTTTCAAAAAAATTAATTTGATATTAGGTGCGCAATTAAGTTCTCGCTGTTTGTCAATAGATGGCTCCAGCAGTAAGTGTTGGCCGATTTTCACACATCCAAAACGTCATAAACGAAGCTGTGACACGTGGTAAACAAACCGCTTTGACACATTAGTGATTCCATTGTGTCGTCATATAATTTTAGTTGTGTGAAAATGTCTGATTTTGTGCCAAATAATCGTCATATGCGGGAAGTGTTACTTTTCTTATTTCATTCGAAAAAAACGGCGGCCGAAGCGCATCGAGAGTTAAAAAAAGTTTACGGGAATGCTGCTCTGAGTGAAACAACGTGCCGCGATTGGTTTTGTTGCTTTAAAGATGGTGATTCCGGAGAAATCACTATCTGTAAAGCGATGATGGAGAAATTGCTCGATGAGGATCCATGCCAAACACAAGAACAGCTTGCTTCGGCATTAGGAGTTACCCGCCAAGCCATTTCTAAGCGATTGCATGCGTTGGGAATGATTCAAAAGCAAGGAACTTGGGTTCCTTATGATTTAAAGCCAAGGGACGTTGAGCGTCGTTTTTTCGCCTGTGAACAACTGCTCCAGCGGCAAAGAAAATCATGGGGACTGCCCGGTCATGCTTCTACGTCGTTGGCTCGGCCAAATATACACGCTGCGAAGGTTATGCTGCGTATTTGGTGGGACTAGGTCGGTGTTAATTATTATGAGCTTTTGAAACCAAACGAAACTATCACTGGGGAACGGTATCGACTTCAATTGATGCGACTAAGCCGAGCACTGCGCGAAAAACGGCCACAATACGAGCAAAGGCCCGAAAAAGTGATCCTAATGCATGACAACGCGCGGCCTCATGTTGCCAAACCCGTTAAAACCTACTTAAAAACGCTCAAATGGGAAGTCCTACCCCGCCCGCTATATTTCCCAGATATTGCGCCGTCCGACTATTACTTGTTCCGTTCGATGGCACATGGTCTGGCTGATCAGCAGTTCCGCTCATATGAAAACATCAAAAAACAGCTTAATTCGTGAATAGCCTCAAAAGACGAGCACTTTTATCGCAATGGCATTCGAGCTCTGCCAGAAAGATGGGAAAAAGTTGTAACCAGCGATGGGCAATACTTTGAATGATGTATATGAAAGTGTTCATTGACAATAAAGTTGCATTTTAATAATTAAAAAAAACAGCGAGAACTTAGTTGCGCACCTAATATTTTTAGAGAAATTGAAAAATAAGCAACAAGCTTTTAAATGATAGTTACTGTAAATTTTTATAAGAAATTACAGAACTTCTTTTTTGAAAGCTCTTTAATACTGCTTTGATAGATTCAATAAATACTTTATTTATCAAAGTAAGACTTTTAGTCTTTCTTCGATGTTTCGGCCAAAAGTAATTAACGGCTCGCTGTAATGTTTAAAAAATGTAGTGTGCAAAAGATAATTTTTGTAGTGTTTCACAATATATAGTTATGTTTGAGCCTAATGAAAACATTTTAAGTTTTTTTTTCATAATATTTTTATTTTAAATAAACATCTCTGTATGTTCTCTGGGACCTGGCAACTTTTTTTTAAGCCAGCAAAAAATTACATTTTTTATATTTACTAATCAGTTAATGCCTTTCACATCTACTTAAAATTATTTATTTATTTTTCTGCTTTGTCAAATTTATATAATTAATGTCAATTAAGCCGCATTTTTAATTTGTTGAGTATTTTTCCCAAATGTTTAATTTTTGTAATATGCATCTGAAACTCTTCTCTGATTAAACATTTTTTTCAGTTGTAATTTTATTAAATGCTTAGTTCCTTATAAGATATATAATTCTCAAGTATGACCTTTTTATTTCATCTGTAAACTGATGAATAAATAGGAATATCTAACTGACGAATTGATCCGTTTTTTGCAGCTGAATAATTTGTGTTTAACATTAAAAAACTACCGAATTGAAATTGTATATTCTATCTAAAACCACAGTTGTGTATTAGGCTCTTGTAGCAATCTTCAATTCAATGTAAGTTCGGATAAAATGTGAGCACGATGTGTAGAGTCATAAGCATGACAAAGAAGCAAAATTCAAATTTTCGTCGATTTCGCGCGCTCATCATAAAAGATACTTTCACATCGTTCCGCATTTGAGAAACACTGCCTAAAAAATGTTATACACAATAAATCTTGCCGATTTTCTTAAGTTACTCAATTTATGCTGATTTAGGCTATCCGTAGTGAGAATATTATAATATCAATACTAAAGAGCAAAAAAAAAACAATAATTTTGAAAATTTCCCGCTCGAGTATAGCGCCACCTCTACGATCGAAACATACCTAGCCATGAAAAAATGGCAGATTTATCATTTAACATCATTAGACATCAATGAACATGAACATCTGTTACTGCGTGTTACTTACACGTGTAAATCTGTAAACAAAAGAAGTGAAGGGAAAGTCAGTATAGTCTACAAATTCGTAAAAAAAAAAAAAAAAAACAAACAGTTGAACCAGTCAATAATTTACATAATAGGAAAAAATGAGTGCCTTATATTCCGTGTCGTCTTCACCGTCTACAGAGCTCAGCTTGTACAGAGATCAACATTTTAAGGTAAGAATTTAATAAACCATATCGATCTATAAAATAAGGAACGAACAACGCATTTTAGGGAAAAACTGAATTCTTGAAAGTAACAACAACTGAAAAAGTATTTCTATTTTCCATTTCGAGTCCGATTCCAAAACCAATGTAAATGTTTTTCGAAAAGAAAGTTAGTTATTTTTTCAATGTATATGGGGTAATTGTTAAGGACACTCACTTTTAAGAAAAAAGGGTGTAAAATAACTTGAGCGAGTTATTCTAAAAAAAAACCTAACCCAAGTAATCTTGCTTTGGGAGAAGAAAAAAAAAAGAAAAAAAGAAAAATTACTTGGGTTAGGTTTTTTTTAGAAATACCCGCTCAAGTTGTTTTAAACCCATTTTTCCCAAAAGTGAGTGTCTTTAAAAATTTTGTGGCTTCCCGTCATAACAGAGAAAGTCACTCCTGCCATAAGGCTCATTTTACATGATATTCTAATAAAATTTCAAACTTTATAGCAGAAGTGACTTTCTCTATTATGGCGGGAAGCCACAGAATTACCGTATATAGTTACACTGCTCGTTTTCAATATGGACATATCCCAAATAGAACGAAATTTATTTCGAAAACCGGTCAAGAAATCGAAATCTAATTACACTCAAAATTCTGAATAAATCGAAATGCAAATCTTTTAAATTTTAAATCGTGCAGCGTCAAATTCTAGAAGTTTGTATTGAATGTTTAAAAATACTGCATAATTATATGAAACCTTATAAAAAATGCTACATTGAAATAATACAAGAAAATATGGTAAACACTAAAAATACTGGAAATCAATAAAATTTGAAAACTCTATAGATATAACTTCCTAACATAACTAAAACTATTATATATCATGAAAGGCTTGAATCCTAAAGCATCAAATTCTTTTTTAAAAGTCCATGCAAATGCCAGAAAGTTATACTTTCTGGCATTTGCATGGTTACTTGTAGTTGATATTCTATGTTGTAGAATATCATGTAAAATGAGCCTTATTTATGGCAGAAGTGACTTTGTCTGTTATTCCGGGAAGCCATAGATATGATAAAATAAATAATAAAAGTACTGTCAATCTATGTAATATCAGTAATCTTTAGAAATAATGTTTTCTGGGAAATTCTCTAGAATACTAAACATTTGATTCGCTTTAAATTCTTGGTTATTGAATTCTCAAAGCATATAATATGACCATTTGCAAAAATGGTAAAATATCTTTACAAATATTATGAATATAGTACTAAGTACAAATAATATTAAAAATACTAACAGTCCATGGAATACTTTCAATGTATTTAGATTCAATTATCTCAAAAATTTTAAAATCTACAAATGTTGACTGAATCCTGAAGCATTGAATTCTAGAAATCAACTTGAAATATTTTTACAAATACGAGACAATCGTCAAAATTGTATGCATACTTAACAAATAAATGTATCCTGACTCTTTAGATGTTAGAAATGAGATAATGTAATATTAAATAGAGAGTGATATATATACATATATATATATTTTAAAAAGTGAAAACTCCAACTTGCAAATCGATATGTAAAATTTTATGATGCGAAAATAAAAATTCATAAATACATCCAAATAAAAATACATGATATGTATTATTATATTATATTATATTGTATTACATTATATTATTATATTATTTCGAATCCTTTGATATTTAAGTCAAATTTTTTGACAAAACTATTTCATGAAATGACATTACAGCAAAAATGAAAACTAAGATTGGTTCAAATATATAAAAATTTATATATGTGAACCATGATACAATTTTAGTATGATACCTATCTGTGAAATAAAATCTTACAAAGAAAATAAAAAAAAATAAAAATTCTTTTTTTAAGACTTTCCACAAAAGTCGTGATTCTAAAGTTTCGGCTAATTTTCAATGTCAAATAGTTAAGTAATAAAAGTTGTTGAAAATCGAATTGTGTATTTCAAATCTTATTTGAAGTTCCCGATTTGAAAAATTTGAGAACTCAAAGGTTTTGAATCAATATCTATACATTGATCTTCATTACGTAAATAATTGTTATAAAAAATTTATGGATTAATTTATGGCTAGGGTTCTCGATCTGACCAAGAACGACTTTTGCGAAATTCCACAACGTTGTATGTTGGCAATCTTTCATATTACACAACGGAAGAGCAAATGTACGAACTCTTCACCAAATGCGGCGATGTTAGAAGAATAATCATGGGACTCGACAAGTACAAAAAAACTCCCTGTGGATTTTGTTTTGTTGAATATTATACAAAGGAAGATGCAGAAAATTGCATGAGATACATTAATGGAACACGATTAGACGATCGCATCATTCGAACAGACTGGGACGCTGGGTTTGTCGAGGGTCGACAATATGGACGAGGAAAAACTGGGGGACAGGTATGAAATTTATTAACATGAAATAACAGTAAAATTCATACTATTTTTAGAATACAGATAAAAAATGAAAGATATTCAATTCAAATATTCAAGTTATTTAAGTACAAAATTTTACTTTGAGTACATTTTGAAACACTTATAAATGTTCGCTACTTTTTTTCCATCAAAATTTAGTATTTCAGAGTTTTTACTGTTTCATTGAGAAAATTTAACAAAATATTTTCCATGCAGCAAAAAGATAAAAAAATTTTGAAAAAAAATTCAATAACCACATTGTCTGTGGATTAAAAAAGCATCATTTTTTAGCGCACCCAAAATTTATGTACAAAAAATTTTCTATAATCGCAGGTCCGAGACGAATACAGATCCGATTTCGACAGTGGGAGAGGAGGATACGGAAAAATCATCCAACAAAAAATTCCAACTAATCTGTAACTTACCAAGTGATAATTTCGTTTGAAGAAACGACTGTGAGTTTGAATAATTTACTACATGATGTACATTTTCAAAAAATGTATTGTATCCATGATTTTTATAAGTATGAATGATTGTGATTGAAAAAAATAATCCATACAGAAGTTAATTGCAAACCATTAAACTAGATGTAATTTGTCATTAAAATATATGAGAAATGAAATGTTTTGTTGTATCTAAACTGCTCTTACACCGAAGGTGATTTTCATGAGTAGAAAAATAATAATAGGTTACAAAGATTTACAACTTGAATGCTTCCAAAGCTATATCCCTCGCATAAAATATGATCTTCAGCTAAACATGAAATTCTTAAGTTGATATGTACACTTGTTTTTTTATAGTAGACTTGATTTATTTCAAAAGACACATGCACATATTTTCAAAAAAATTAATTTGATATTATTAGAGAAATGAAAAACTAAATAATGAGCTTTTAAATGATAGTTATTGTACATTTTTACAAGAAATTACAGAACTTCTTTTTTAAAGGCTTTTTTAATACTGCTTTGACAGATTCAATAAATACTTCTTCGAGCCCTTCTTGTTTCATTGCTGAGCATTCAACGTATTTGAAAGCTTTGATTTTTGTTTTCATTTTTTTACATTCACTTAATGAAATAATTTCATCATTTTCGGTTGTTCGAAGGTCGCTTTTAGTTCCTGAAAAGTTATGAAACGAGATTAAGACATGAATATGTATAAAAAAAATTTTTTTGTTTAATGTGATAGAAATTGCTCATTTTCATTTTTCTAAAATCGTGTGGTTTTTAAAATAACTTCTCACCTACTAAAACTATGGGTACATTTGGGCAGTGGTGTTTTACTTCTGGGTACCATTTGCTGGCGACGTTTTCAAACGAACTCCGTGAACTTACAGAAAAGCAGAGTAAAAAGCAGTCAGTCTGAAAAATAAAAAAATAATTTATTTGAGAAGGAGCTTGCAAATAAAAGTTAAAATATATCACTCAGGAAATCTACAAATGTCGACAGTTTTTCTGTTTAATCTCATTTAATGAAAAAATTAGGTTGGCTAGCAATTTATGGAAGACTGAAAACTTTTCAAGAATTAAAGGATTAGACAAACAAACAAACTATAATTTATAGATACTATAAACTATAAATGTTTTTGGAAATTATGAGTGAATATTGGTTTTTTACCTTTTGTACATTTTCGATGATTCCCAAGAATTAGGAGTTGCAGAAATTATTAAAAATTTGGAATAAATTCTGAATAACTATGAGATTTTGAAAATCCCTTCAAATTTTTGAAACTTTTCAACAAAATAAAAATAGACTTCAACCAATCATGAGTATTTGAATTTTACTTTCAAACATACACTTTCTATTGCTTCATAGAATCTTGTTTAACAATTTTATTGTCCCTCATTTTAATTTTTTTCTAATCAAAATCATCAGAATCTTCAATTTTTATTGGTTACTATCATTATTATTATAATTATCGAATTTTCATTTAACTCACAATTATACATAATAATTAATTACTTGCATTTGGGTATGACAAAGGCCTCAGTCTCTCATAATCTTCTTGACCTGCAGTGTCCCACAGAGTCACTGGAAAATCCTGCTCGACAACGCGTATATTAGCAGAAAAATTATCAAACCTGAAAAAGAATAATCGATTAATTTAGCCATTGTTCCAAGTAAAAATGGGAAACTTGAAGAATTAGTATAGTAAGATTCTTACACAGTGGGAATGTATTCCATGGGGAATTCCTTAGATGTGTACGTTATCAGCATACAGGTTTTGCCGATCTTTTGAAGATTAAAAATTAGAATGCTATTTTTGTAGGTATAATGTTTAGATGTTTTTATTAAAAATTCACTGGTTTACAATATTTTTTAGGATCAACACTATAAAACACATGACATTTTCATTCATAGTATTATTATAATAATGGGACAAGCATTAAAATAGTATTCGTTTTTCATATTATTCGCTGACAAGTGTTGATTAAAGAAGTACTGATAAAACGTCAATGAATTTTTTTCAATAATTTTGGTGTATTATGAATTCATTATATATTTTTTTTGTCATATCATACAATTTTTAGAATGATGGATAAAGTACAAAAAAATCAAGTCAGATGTTTTTTAAATTAAAACTTTTGAGATTTGATTAGCGAATTCTTAGAAATAAACAATTTTTTAAGTTTTTCGCCATTTGTAGAGACCGACAGTTTTTTTGATATTTATGATAAATTATTGATTAAATATTTTCCGATCCTCTTTTCAACAAAAAATAGATAAAAAATGTGTCTATACATAATATATATCTCATTTGTTTATTTATAGTCATTTAACACACAAAATCGGTATATTTTTGAATTTATATTCACATCAATTTTTATTGCTTCGTTCAAACTACATAATTTCATGTTCATGATTTTTCAACCCTCGTTAAATTACTCCAAAAGTAAAGAAAAATTATTTCTAGATTTTTCGCTATGTATTTTTTTAAATTTTCATTCAATCCTTTTCAAATCTTGCAACAAAATAAAGAGTTAATTTTTTTCGGAAAAATTGTGTTAATACATTGATGGGACTAACCATTCCATCGCCAATGGTTGTTACTTTGATTGGCCTCATCCGCGACGTCATTTTTGTCTCTAAAAATAATCAAAACATTAAATTTTAAAAAACGCATCTTTGTTTCGCTCGTGCTACGTAAATCCACTCATTAATTATCCTCGACGTTGTAAACACAAGTCCTCATTATGCATTTTGCATTACGTTCAGGGACATTCTCTCACGAACGTGCACCTCGTTTTCAATACTAATTATCTTCCCTTTCGTTTAATGCATTTTTTTCGAATTATTTGATTTCACAATATATATTCAAGTTGGTTGAAAACCCTAATAATTCCAAAAATGCAGGAAATTTTTCTGTATTTTTGGCAGTGTCATACTTTTATTTTTATTTGATATTACATTTCAGTGGAATATAGATTGTTTCATATTACTTATTACGAATCTTATTGGCCTTTCAAGAACCGTAGTTTTTATTTTTTCACAATGTATAAGAGACTTCTGAGATCAGAGTTCTGGTTCAAAGAAATTTATTAATGGTATAAATGATCATAACAATTGTACAGCAAAACTGTTTAAAAATGAATACCAAAAAATATTATTTTATAAAATGGATTCGAAATTTGATAAAATCAAAATTCAGCTAATATAATTGATACTCCATCATAAAAAAAATTAAAAGTGCAGATGACAGATGATGTGAAAGCTAGCTTGAGAGTGTTTATGAAATGAAGAATTAAAGAATGTGAAAATCCCATGTCTTAAATTAATGGCAAGTGGAAACTGAGTACCTATATCAGAGTAAATGCGACGTGCAAATAGCGCGAAACGTACACCCACGTAAGCAAATTTGGTGCAATTTAGCTTGCGGACATGCTGCGTGTCAACGACAATTTTCAATTTCTTATGAGCATTATTCTGAAACAACACGTTTCCTGTACGAAAAGCATCAATTGATAAAGCACAATTTATGAGCTTGTCCAGTTTTTGCATATACCAAGAACAAATAAAAAATAGTTAATATAATAGAAAATGAGTAAATTCTAAAAAAAAAATTTTTCTTAATTAAAACGAATTTCAACTATATCACAGGTCTGCAAGGTTTTGTTGTTGAAAAGCTATGGGTCTTTTCCGGGGTAACTTTTCACATAGAATCCGAATCCGAACCTAGAATTTGCCTATCATGTCAGGATTTTGAGATATTTGAGGTTATGTGCTCGAAAAATGAGGTTTTTCGTTACTTTTAAGGTTATGTGCAGGGCACAAGAAATTTTTCTCGTCCTTTTCGTGGATGTCGTCATTCAGTACTAATAAGCATTCACATTCACTTTTTCATTTTGCACTTGAAAATTTACCTTGAAAGTTTGTACTTAAGGGTTTTAATCAACTGTGAATAAGAATTTACCGTCAGAAAATTATTATTTATCAGTTTTTATAGAGCAAAATCGTAAAATTCCGTGAATTTCGATCAGCCATTTTAAATCCGCCATCTTAGAAATGAAAATATTATTTTCTGACGGTAAATTCTTATTTACAGTTCATTAAAATCCCCAAGTAAAAATTTTCAAGGTAAATTTTCAAGTACAAAATGGTAGGCCCGAAAAAGTGAATGTGAATGCTTATTAGGTTGTTTAGATAAATGTCGAAAATTGTTACGGCTGTGTTTGTGAAAAAAAATCGCTCATAACTGATCAATAGCTTATTTTGAAGAGGAAGATTAGTACTGAATGACGACATCCACGACAAAGACGAGAAAAATTTCTTGTGCCTTGCACATAACCTCAAAAGTAACGAAAAACCCTATTTTTCGAGCACATAACCTCAAAATCCTGACGTGATAGGCAAATTCTGGGTTCGGATTCGGATACGTGAAAAGTTACCCCGGACACGACCCATAGCTTTTCAACAACAAATACAAACCCTTTATTTGCAGACCTGTGTATTTACTCAACAACAAACAAAATCGAATTATGTAAAAAGTACAGTGTTTCTCACATTACATTTTAATTGAATAAAACGAATTCTAACTAGATCAACTTATCAATAAACAACACCGAAATTCAGTTTTTTTGCAGATGATATTCTCAATGAAAACATTTTTTATTAAAACAAATTCCAGCTGGATCAACTTAACAATAAACAAAACTGCACTTTTTGAAAATTACAGTCTTTTTCGGGAAAAATTCTACCTCTTCTCTATTTTTTCTTGAATATTTCACTTTTTATTTCGTAAAATGAAAAGAGCCTTCATTTAATTTCAATGGATGCATTAAGCATGATATGATCCATTCATTTTAATGATAATTTTCGTCGTTATCAAAAAATTCCCTGGATAATGGCTCGATTCGATTATTAATTGAAGCTGCAAGCGAAAAAGGCGGCAATCCGAGCGCATCCGGCGACTGTCGACCAAGGCTATCCCGGGTGCTGACGAGGCCTGGCATATCAATGAACTCCGGCATTTTTTAATGTCTCGTAATAAATCTTTGGACCCACATGCATCCAAACAACATATAAATATTACATTCAGTTTCCACGTTCGCCAAAATTTCCCCCATTTAAAATAAAAATAAAAAATGAAAATATGGAATAACGAATGCCCATTTTGGTAGTTTCGCTTAACATCCATAAATGTGATGTATATTATTGCAAAAAATAGTGATTCAAAACATGCATGACTTTCAAAATAGTTCTCAGAAAGCTTTGAGTATTAATTTTTTCGATGTTAAACTTTTTTTGGAGTAAAATTGAAATAATTTTATGCATTCTATAAAATCGTTATTTCTGGTTTACCTGTGTTTTTTTTCCGACGCACATGAAGAAAATCGGACGATTCTTCTGAATTTATCTTGGTATGATTCTGGACTTTTCAGCTACATCGCGCAGTTTCTAAACAGAGACAATAATCGTAAGAACGCGAGATAAACGTTATCGCGCTCATTGATATGCGCTACGTCCGTTACGCGAGATGAAAAAAAATCGTCTCTTTATTTATGCATCTCCCATTTTTTTCTTTTCTTTTTTCCTTTCCGATAATTAATGAGAGAATCAACTGCAATTTTAAAGTCTAATCATTTCCTTATGCAGAAATTATAGAAATTTGAATACTATAATTTTTCGTATTTGAAATAATTTTCTTGTAATGACTTGCGTGCATTGACATTTTTGATTGATTTACAATAAAGCAGGCAAATTCGTAGTTTAGGGAAATGAGTAAGAGCGTTGCAACGGAATCTTTATTATTTAAATGTATCACTTTTCTTGATAAATCACAAAATTTCATTTTTATATAACGTCTTTCGGTAGTTACATTTTCAGTATTTAATACCATTTCATGGATTTCTGTACATATAGTTTTTCAGAGTTCGATGCTCTAAGATTCGAAATTTTATAGATTAATAGCAATGTGCGAAAATTTTCGGGAAAAATTTCATTCGGAAAATAGTCGTGTATACGACCTAATCAAGCAAACTCCCAAGACACGTGTACATATCTTTCAATTAAGCATAAATTCCATTTTTAAAACGACGTTTTCAATAAAAAATTTTCACCGCCTAGTGTAATGTTTTCGTAGAATTTTGAGAAAATCATGTCTACCTAGATTGAAAGTATTTTACAGACTGCTAGTATTATTCGTATTTTTGAGTATTTGTAATATTAGGATTTTCTTCAAGTTTCATGGATTTTGAGTATTTTTATAGATTACTTTATAGATTTGTAGAATTTGATACTCTAGAATTCAAAATTGAATAAATTGTTAGTATTTTGATGGATTTTTCAGAAAACACTGCCTTCGTAGATTTCTAGTATTTCATATATTTCTAGTATCTTCAGTATTTTTCGTGTTTTTACAGTATTTTTCATATTTGAAGGATTTTCAGGTATATTAATGGATTTATGTATCAATTTCTGGAATCTGATGCCCTAGTTATAAGATTCAAATTTGAATTTTCATAGATTTTTCAGGAAACCATTACCTACGTAGATTTATAGAAATTCATAGACTTCTAGTATATTTGGTATTTTTCGATATTCGTAAAATCGTATAGGAATTATTTTCTTATTTTTCATCAGATTTTTATGCCTGATTTCTATAACTTGATCCTTTAGCATTCAAAATTTAATCGATTATAGTATTTGAATGAATTTTTCGGAGAACAGTGTCTTTATAGATTTCATCAATAGTTTGTACTGTTGATATTTTTCATATTTTTACAGTGTTTTTATAATTTACAGATTTCTGGTATTTTAAATGATTCCTGTTAAGTTTTCTAGAATCTAATGTTATAAGATTCGAAGTTTTATAGTTTTGTAGCATTTTCATAGATTTTTGACGAAAATTTTACCTACGTAGAACTATAGAATTTCGTGGAGAGCTAATATTTTTAGTATTTTTTTTTATTTTCAAGTTTTTACAAAATTGTAAAGGATTATCCAATATTTTTATGAATAATTTCTAGAATTTGATCCTTTAAGATTCAAAATTCATCTGTTGTAGGATTTTAATAGATTTTTCAGAAAACAGCATCTTCATAGATTTCTAGTACTTTTGTATTTTCAATATTTATACAATTTAAACGATTTTCTGGTATTTTTATGGGGTTTCGCATGAGTTTTGAGAATTTAATGCTATAAAAATCAAAGTTTTATCATTTATCAAATGTTGAAGAATTCTCTAGTACTATTTTTATAGATTCCTAGTATTTTCATGGATTTTTACATAGATTTATAAAATTTTTTTCCGTTTATTTCTCTTCCAACTTCTGTTACTTACTCTATGTAAATTAATATAAATTTCTTTACATACGTTTCATGTGCTTACTATAGTGTCTCATAATGTTTTATTTTTTATCTTAAAGTGTTGAAATTGTGGAACTAAATTTCGAAAATCGACCAAGGAAGATTTTGCGCATCTTTTTAAATTAAAAAAAAAATTTTTTTAGCCCAGAAAAAAAATTATTCAAGGACAAAGTCCAGTCTGTCGAACCGAAATATATGGTTCTGAATACGGACTTTGTAGTTGAACATGCTTAATAGACTTAAGAAAATTTTTTCAATTTGCTCATGCAAAATAAAGATGCAACAATACTTTTCATAATATTTTGTAAATTCCTAGTATTTTTCGTATTCTTACTGTATTTTTATAACTTGAAGGATATTCCGGTATTTCGATGTAGTATATCTGTGAAAAATTAATAAAATCGACGTTCTAGAATTAAAAATTTTATATTTTTGTAGCATACTCGTGAATTTTTTAGTGAATTTCAAAATTTAGAAATTCGTTCATGCATTCGTTTTGTTAATTAAATTAATTTATGTATAGTTTTCATCAATATCTGCAAGTGTTATCTTCAGGGTAAGTGTATATTTTTGAATTCTAATAATTGTTTGATCATGTCTCGAAAAATTCAAACAAAAATTTATATTGCCATTGGTTAGAAAAATAGTGTCATAACTCGCATACGTTCTCGAGGTATGCGAGCTATGAAACGCGCCGCGACAATTGGCTAATTAAAACGACTTGTTTCCTAATTTGCACAACCGCCCACCCGAAGTTCACAGGGTCGACACTCGGAATCTTCTGATAACGACGCTCCTCTGCAATTCCTTTTGTGTTTTTTTCGCTGCAAACGCATGGCGAATTTTAAAACCTGTCCCCGAATGATTCACAATGTTAATGCACAAACAATTCTCGATACGTGAATCACGAGTGCTCGCGCTTTATTATTTTTCCTGTTTCGCGTGATTATGATTTATATGTATGTCGACGGGAATAATAGCATATGATTGCATCGATGAACAATATGGTTTATGATAAGAATAAAAATGGTAAAAAGCATAATGTTGACAAAATAAACGTATCGGACTTTTATTTTGGACTTTCTTTTTTCATGCTCTTGTCTATGAATGATTCATAGGCTTCCAGATGCCACAAAAAGAAAACCGGCACAGAATTGATTAACACTTTTTTTAAGGTATCTTTTTTGCACAAATTTCCAAAAAGAAGAAATTTTGATCGCTTCTATGGCCTTTACTAGGTCGCAGTAAAATAGTTGTACAATTTTTAGAAATTCAATAAGGCTGCTTTCTGATAAACTGTATTATTATCATAAAATGAAAGTTCTCGTAATTATTTAAAAATAATCAAAATTACTAGGGTCACTGTTTAAAAAATACACAATTTCTCTCCAGTACGAATTTACTAACAATTCTCAGTGTTTTTCAGAATTTTATGAAGAGTGTTTTCGGGAATGTCTTCTCTCAATTTCAAATACCTAAACAAACAAAAATTAAAGAACACAACCCTAAGGAAAATTTTCGAGGTTGTATTTACAAATTTATAAAAAAACTTGTAGTTTATTTTTAGTGGACAATTTTATCATGGCCGGCATTTTTAAGAACGAGTGTTATCCGCAAAGAAAAAGTTGAGCTTTTGTAGGGAATTTGAATTTCGTCAAGCGGCACAAGCACGATTATGTATTGATTTTTCATGGTCAAACGATAAGGCTATAAATAATGTGATCTGGCTTTCCCTGAAGAAGTGAAAGGTACGCTTGATTGAAGCACCTTATTTTTGCAATTTCTTCTCAATGATTTTGTGTTAGTTCGTTAGATTTATTCTTAGGGACCAGAAATTAAAACAGGGAGGTAGTACACATACTTTTTTCTCCCCCCTTCCCTTCCCTCAACTTTTGAACAAATTATATCAATTTTATTTGTATCTACTCGTCAAATATAATTATTCATTCAACTGAAAATTTTGAGTTTTTTTAAAGTGTGACAGCTATCAGAATTCGAAAATAGGGACTGATCATAAGCCTGTAGATTAATTACAACTACACAAATGAATATTAATAAATATGTTGCAATAAACGTAATATATACACGTGCAAATTTTCAGATTTTTCTTGAAGCTATAATAGCTCCTTCTGCAAAAGTTGAGTACAAAACTTTACATGACAACGTGTCGAAAGTAGAATTTTCGAAACGCGAAACGTGGCCTACTTTCGCCACTAGTGATGTAAAAAATATTCTTCTCTTACAGAGTCTCTATTTTAACCTATGTAGTTATTTCGATTCGACATACTAAACTTTGTTATTTAATAAATGGTTTTCTGAGCTCAAGTAAAATTGGAAGAAATTAAACAAAAAATACGCGAAGTCTTTAGGAGTAAATCTTTGAAATTTTATGCTATCCTGGAACGATTTATTTTCATTATAGTTACTCGTTAAAACAATGTATTTAAATTATCAGATAGTGCAGTACATATATAAAATGTATTTAGAGTAATGTATATTATATCAGGTTAATAGAAAGGATGACATGGAGGTTGAATCAGAAATAAAAGAAGAGCCTAAAATTCCAGAAATTTATGAATCCATGAGAAAACTAGAAAATTCCATAAAATTCCATAAAAACCTAAAAAATACGACAATACTAGAAATCTGTACCTAAAATATTAAAAATCTACATTTATAAATATCATTTCCTCAAATATCTGTAAAAATATTAGAAATTTTTCAAACCTTGACACCTAGAGCCTGGAATCTTAAATACGTGTACAGATATACATAAAAATATCAGACAATCCTTCAGATCTTACAATTACTGTAAATATACGAAAAATACTAAAAGTACACGAAATCAATGAAATAAAAGAAATTTATGAAGGTACTATTTTTTGAAAAATCTATTAAAATATTTTAATCTTCATTACTTCGAATTCTAGGAATCTGTACAGAATTCCATGGAACACTCAGAAAATTCTTGTGATTTCGTAAATATTTATAGAGTATAGAAAAGACACTTGAAATCAAGACACAAATCCATGAAGATACTGTTTTCTGAAAAATTCAGTACTGTACAGTATTTTATGTAAAATGCTGAAAATACTTCGATTTCTTGACCATTGATTCTCTAGAAGTTTTATACAGCAATTCGTGGAAATATTAGTAATCTTTGAAAATACTGGAAAATTCTATGAAGTATAATAAATACTAAGAAATACGAAAAACTCTACACATAACAGCAGTCTAAAAAATACTGCCAATATGTGTGGGTATACTTTTTTCAAAAATTCATGGAAATACTAGAAAACTAAAAAACATTTAATTCTAGAGTATCAATTTTTATAAATCTATGAAAATATTTAAAAATATTACAAGAGTATTAGAAGAACTATAAACTTATTGAATACTACAAATTTATGACGAAACCTTTTTCTGGTTCAAAAATTCATATAAATACTGAAAGTTATCTATTAAACTTTGAATCCTAGAGTATTGAACTTTAAAAATCCATATGGAAATCTATGACAAGACCTTAAATCCATGAAACTACTATAAAATCTAATAAATTACTGTTAATACTAAAAATACTGAAATTACTATCAGCCTATGGTATATGATAAAATCTATGAATATTTAATTTACCTAAAAATCCATAAACTGAATAAGAATCTTGGAAACTTTCAATCCTTGACCATCAAATTTTAAAAATATATACAAAAATTTATAAAAATAACAAAGAATTCTTTAAATTACATAAGTACCGAGAAATACTAGAAGCACTAAAAATCTAAAAAGAAACAACGTTCTGCAAAATTCATTGAAATACTGTAATCTATCAAAATGACTCCTAGAATATAAAATCCTAATAGTCGAAATAAAAAATAATAAAAATACTAAAAATACTAGCAGTGAATAAAATGCTTGAAATCCATCTAGATACAGTTTTCTCAAAAATCCATGAAAATACGCAAAATCCATACCACTTTCAGCCTTATTAAAGCAATAAGTTATAAAAATATATTTAGAAATCCATAAAAATACAAAATAATTCTTAAAGTTTCATAAATCCCGAGAAGATAAATACTTAGTCATGTTAGAAATGAGATTTTGCAATTTATAAAAGAAGTGATGTATTTCAAAAAGTAAAAACTTGCGAATTTCAAATTGATTTTTGATAAATATTTATCTTTACACAGACTGACCCTTAACAAATACGAGTTTATACTCCCCATTACAATTAATTTCGTTGCAGCATTCCTTTCAAACTTAAAAAAAACTTATTCGTAGTTTGTATCGTTTTGTAATTGTGACTTTGTCATAAGCTAAGCATGTAATTTTGCTGATGAATAGTCGTGGGTAAACACGATGTAAAAATATGTTATAAATCGCCAGGAGAGGCGTTACTGTGAGTTTAAAAGTTCAGGTCGTGGGTGGAATTTTATTAAGGAGCGCCAACTTGAATCACCACGCCCTTCGAATCTTCTTTTCTGCGACAAATGTAAATGCATGTAAATACGGAGTAATGTTCCGAAAAAAGGAAAAAAGTGGGGAAGCGATGAAAGAGAAAGCGCCGTTCGGAGGCAAATAAATCATCACTGAAAATGTGTATTTTGCGGGAGAAGAATACTTCGTCAAAATAAACACTTTTTTCACAAAACGCACGCGGAACATCTGCAAAAACTCGCGGCCTTTCTGAAACAACCTCGACACATTTCCCTTCAATTTTGCGCCTTGTAGACAGTTAGGTTTCTTTATTGACGTGTTCAAAGATCGAAAAAAATAATATAAAAACAAACACATTTTAAATTAGGATGAATCGTGGTTTTTTAGAGCATGAGACAGGTTCGTGTGATTTCAAAAAAATTTTTCTCTAAGAATTTTATTGATTAGCATTTTATTAAAAACATCAATTAATATTTTAATTTCTTACTTCATTTTTTCTTTGAAAATTTTCTCAAAACACCTTCAACTTAATTCCAAGTGTCAATTTAAAACATCTGGAAGCAAAGTGAGTAAATACATTCTCTTTAACTTTTAAAACCACGATCATAAAATCCCAACAAATTTGTCGCGCGCTAATTTTCTGTCAACCTTGAATTTTATTCTTTTCTCGAATGCAGATGAATCAGCGTAACACAATTTTTTTTTTTCATTTTTCATAAACGTAATCTTAACTTCGCTAAACGTTTTATCCAATGGTCAAAAAAGTAAAGACAAATCTCGCAGGCATGATTTCACTGATAATAACCCTGATAAGATAAAATCAACGGAGAAAAATTACTCTTTCTCGCTGATATAAAAGCAAAGGTTTTACTTTTAAAATAATCATTATTTGAGAATTGAGAGAAGTTAATTTTTCGAACTCACATTTTTTAGTTTAAATTTCGGACTTTTTTTAGGAATTACCTATTATTTTGGAGTTATAAAACTGGAACGTTGAAATCTCACAACAATCACTATTCACTGAACGAATTTTTGGCGTGATGATGCCGATGATTTATTTTTTTTATCATCGAAGCGTAGCACGTTTGACCTTTGCAGCCGGCACTCGGAGACTGTCGTTCGAATCGTTCGAATGAGGACTCGACTACAGAAACTGAAGAACGAGAAGCGAATAATGCGAGGTACGCGCCTGTGAAACTTGCGCCGGACGCGCACTCAGGATGAAGATATCCGAGAGTAAGCGGAAACTTATGAAAACGGTAAAAGCATTTTTTGATCCAATTTGCCATTGAAGCGTGACATCGCGCAATTTCCTTCAATTTTTCACGATGCTCCAATTAGCAGTCACGTATCTAGAAAGGAATCCTATTCCCATGCCCAACAGGTCAATTTCAAAATTGTGAAATTGATTAAATGAATTTCATTGTAGAAAAAAATATGCATAATCGAAATATCTAAAAACCAAAAAAGCATTTTAGAACCATATACCACGAACTGTTATATTTTATAATTACAAGTAGGTAATCAAGTGCTTAGAATGAAAAAAAAAAAAAAAAAACAAATCATTTCAAAAGGCAGAACGCACAAAGTTTTAATTCATTCGTCAAAAAATACAAGGATTCAATTCGGACGTAATATCAAAAACTGAAACAGCTACAATTCATGAAACAAATTTCTAGAATGCATAGAAATGAACATACAAATCCTGACGAAAAAGCATAATTGAAAACTATCTTACTCTACAATAACTTTGAACGAATTGTAAATTCATAGGTTAACATCAATACAAACAACCAAATGCATTCATTTGTTCGCTGGTAGAATTAAACTGAATAAAAATGCACTTTCTATTTTACGTTTGTGTTCTTAGAAAAAAGTGGTGCTCCATTTTTCGTATACTTTTCTTATGAAAATCGAAAAAATCTCTTTTTGTAATCCATTATTGAATTTGGTACAATGAAATCTACGTTGGCTACGCATAATGCTAATTTCACTGGAATCGTTGGTTTTTTCTCTTCGTCGAGGTGCTCTGTATCGGGCATCATTTTGTCGGCCACAATTTTGTAAACTTTTCCTTCTGAATTCACGTAAAATGTTGCGAATCCATCATGCCAACTGTAAAAATTAACGATTTGAGTAATTCAAATTTAAATTCATTTGGCACAACTCTTGTGCAGGAAAAAATTATTTTTGGTTAGAAATTAAGTAATAAATAAATCTGCGACAATTCTTTTACACATTATATTGGCGGGTTCTTTTTCTTCCATCGTTTTTGATTCTCGAAACTCTCGCAAATTTTTTTGTATCACTAGCATTTAAATTCTAAGTTGCTAAGTTTTTTAGATTAATTTTCAAGGATGAAATAAAGGCTGAAAATTTCATTACTATTCTTTTTCTTTTTGCATAACGTCCTTCATACTCCAGAGCCTGAATTTCCACAATTTCATAAAAACTTTCATCCCAGAGATGCCTCGTATTCGCCAGCGAACTTTGACTGAATCGTCTTCCGGATGATTTGTAATTTTGATCACATCGAATTTCACATAAGCGAATTTCAAGTGCCCAACTATTCTCAACAAGGTTATTTGCTTGTATAAACTGGGGAAACCTCTGCAATAAAAAAAATATGCTCTTGCAACTAAATATTTATACTTTCTATAAGGACTTGTAAAAATTATTCACCTTGTTGTAGTGCCCTTGATATTGTTTACAAAAATTACATCATTGTCAAACATACTGTAATCCAATTTTTCGACGAAAAATCTCGGCAACTGCAATAAAATTATGAGAATAATGTATAACTTTGGAAATTATTCTATTTTTCAAGGATGTTTTTATACATCCTTGAAAACAAAATATGATAAAATGTAGATCTTGAAAGTAGATTCTTTTCGCATATTCATTTTTGGATCAAATTCAAATAAATTATAATTAAAATTCATGATCGTTTGTTTTTTCTTTCTTACATGATAACTTAATTTTCTCTGGATATTTTCTAACTGTTCTTGTGACGGCTTGTTACTCGCACGATCAGAATGCTGATCACTTTTATTTTTTCCTTCCCCAAAGGACACGACTGTCACATTTTTTGCACCCAAACGAATTTTTTCCTTCTCTTTCAAAGCTTCTTTGACTCTTGAAAAAGAAACTGTGTTCTCAACATCTCTATGCCTTTGGTTGAAAATTATATGTTGCTTCCAAGTATCGTGTGGAGTTTCGTACAGCATAAAATCTTCTAAATTATCAATCGCTGCTTGCATATTTTTTGGTTTCGAAGATTTTCTACTTTCCAAAATACGATTCTCGTAGATTTCATTTTTGCTGACCAGGAAATTTGGTGATGCGACAAAGTCTGTGACACATCTTTTTGTTGATTTTGATGTTTCAGTTGCGGTTCGACAACTCAGAAACTGAAAAAGTTCAATTGTATTCGTCGTATCTAAAAATCAGTTAAAATTGAGGTAAACCTTTGAAACCACGGCTTTAACAAAAAGTCCTAAAATCATTTTTTTTGAAAGATTTGATTTTGCAGATAAGTAGCATTCCAAAATTTGAATAATTTTTAATAGTTCATAACAAAAAGATCGCAAATGTTGTTTGCACCTTTTTTTATGTTTGTTAAAATCCTAGTTTTTTTTTGCTGCAATGTCATTTCATGAAATAGTTTTTTCAAACACTTTGACTGAAATGTCAAAGTCAATATATGTTTATTTATTTTAATGTATCAATAAACATTCATTCAAGCATCATAAAACCTTATATATCGATTTGCAAGCTCAAGTTTTTGTACTTTGAAATATATAACTTTCCATTTAAAATAACCTCATTTCTAAAGCCTCTGGATTTTTATTTTTTCAATGTGTTTCAGAAGATTATCCCATATTTGCAAGAATTTTCTACATTGTTTTCTGAAACTCGATGATCAAGGATTCAAAGTTTGATAGATTTGTGAGAAAATTAAATCTGCATACATTAAAAGTATTTCATAAACTATTCTTGTTTTTAAAATTATTCATGTTTTATACAATTAATGAAATTTTTAATTTAAATTTCTTGAAATTTTACAAATTTAAATTTTTAGAAAATTTTCCAGGTAACATTATTTCTAAATACTACTAATATTTTATAGATTTACAGCATTTAAAGTATTTATCTCATTATTTAAGTGTTTCTACAGCTTAGACGATGTTCTGTCATTTTCATATATTTTTCAAACATTGTATAGAATTCTATGCTTCAGGATTAAAAGTTTTGTAAATATATAATAATTTCAGTTATTGAAAGGAATGATATCCAAGATTTTGAGTATTTTATCAATTTCTAGTTGTTTAGGTATTTTCCGCGTTGTTTACAATATCTATTATTCTCAAAAATGTCAATATAGATTTCAAGAATTTGATGCTCATGATCTAAAATGTAAGAGCTTTTCGACATTTTAATTCATTTTTCAGAAAACATAATTTTCAAAGATTTTAAGATTCAACAGATTTTTCAAGCGTTTAGTACAATTTGTAGTTCTCAATTTTCATGAATTTTTTAGTACTTTGATGGATTTCCTAATAAATTTCCATAATTGGATGCTTTGGGAGTAGAAATTTGATAGATTTTTATTTTAATATTTCCATAAATTTTTTAGAAAAAATTATCTTTATTTGATTTGAGTATTTTAGAGACTTTTATTACTTTCATATTTTTTAACATTTAGGAAACTATGTAGTTTTTTCTGGTATTTTTATGGACTGCTATGCAAATTTTGAGATTCGATACTTAAACCTGCAAATTTACAAAATTCTAAGTATTTCATATAATTTTACTGAACAATTTTTTTTTTTTAAGATTTCTAGTATTTCAAAAAGTACTTGCTCTTTCATAATTTTTTTAAATCCGTTACAAGTCACTTGGATTTTAGGCGAATAAATGGATTGTTGAGAATTTTCGCGACATCATTCACGATTATTTTTAGTTACTCACAATAAAAATGATGAAATTATTAATCGTATCTTTCAGAAAACACTTTAAAAAACTTTTCTTTTTTGTCACTTTTTGAAAAAGCCGCTATTCCATAGTTTACCAAATTTAACTTGAAAATTAACCAATGAAAAAGAAAATTGAGTTTTACTTGAGAAAAACTTTTTGAAAATTGGAGCGTTAGAGCGAAAATAAAATAAACATAGAATGGCAATTCCGAGACGAACAATTATGTCAAAAAAATCCAAATAAATTTACAATCTATACAGTTATACACATAATTTTTGACATTGTACAGAAATGTGTTTAAAAAGGAGTAAAATAATTTCGATTATGTAAGGATTTTGAGGTTATAATTTTCAATAGAAACGACGCAATTGAAAAATTATTACGAAATTGTCGATTTAGAGGCAAAATTATTATCGAAATTTGCTTTTTTTACTAGGTCACGAGAGCAAGGTTGAAATATTGCTGTAATTGTTTATTTACCTCTTCAAGAAAAGTTGACGTGAGATGTTTTGGCAGCTGACGGTCCAATCGCGAAACGTGTTTTCGCGTATTGACAATAGAAGGCAACTTACTAGAAATTGTACGAATGCACAACGACATTTTCGGAATTCTGAATTAGCGAAAATTATTCCACATTCACTTGGTTGATTCAATATTTAGAAACGTTTAACGCATGACCGTAGTCACATTTTCAATAAACCGGGTGTTGTGTGTTTGTTGACCCAAATTAGTGTGTGTAGGTATAAAATCGACGTTTCAAATCAGCCAATCCGGAGTCCCTATTACAGCTGAGCGCGATATCCAAAATTCGACTTTTAACTTCGCACAGAAGAGTACATATAAAAAAATCTAATATTCGTGTTCAAAATATGCACTGAAGCAATACATAAAAATGTTTTATTACAATATTTAAACATACTACGAAGAAAATAAAAAAAATTATATTCTCCTGAACATTATAGGTAAAACCATTTTTTTTTCAAAATACATAAAATAAAAATTCTTACCATTTAACTGAATTAAATTTGATGAATCATGCTTTTTCTTAATGTTAATTTTAGACTGGAAAATTTTATCTGAAACTGAAATTTTATCAAGTAAATAATATAAATAAAATTTTATGAGCCAAATTTTCAATTCTCTGGATTTCAGCTTTGCTTGGTAATAATAATAAAATAAGATATTAAAAATTACACATGATTCTTTGTACTTTCAAGAAATATGCTGATCACACTCATGATATCAATGCTTTTTTTTTTCTTATGACTCAAATGATTCAACAGCTTTCATATATACCAAATGATTTTCCAATGCCATGCGTTTCGCGCACAGAAAAAGCTAAAACCTGGCAAAATGGTGAAATTGTGCCATCAGCAAAAGACGAGTGTTGCTATGCATGATCTAAATGAGCACCCCCTTGAGTCAATGATGATGATCGTCACTTTCGAATCAGGATTAGTGTGATGAAAATAAAACTAATGCTATAATGGTTGTATGCAACAAATTAAAATGTAAATGTAGATTTTCAGTACTCAATAAAACAAATTAGTTCGTAGCAGAAACTCATGTATTTTTAGTGTTCGAAAGTATGTGAATACAGATATAAAGTACATTACACTCGGCGACAAATACTGAAACTAATTTTCCCAATTCAGGGAACAAAAAGAAGTGTTTACAAAATTGTTTTCTACCAACTTAGAAAAATTCTTAAACTTTTAAAAAAACTGAAAAATCAACATTTAAATAAATATACATGAAATGCTCGAGTAATGTTTTCTTTAAGTGATACATTTCTTTAATGTATCAGAAAAATTTCCGCAGCTTCAATATCATCTCCAAATATCTCAAAATCATCGTCCTCTTCTGAATCATAATAATCGATTATGTCAAGATTATCATACATGTCATCAAGTTCATTAAAATCATCATCCTCTTCTGGAGGAACAAATATGTTCTCGATTTTTTTTGCTTCAAATGATATTTCGTTCATATCATGACTCATATAAAATTCGGAAAGTTCTTTCGACATAGCTTTCAACAAAACTTTTAAATTGTACTCATTGAGATAACTCATTATCTCGCTCATTACTTCTTCAGGCACAGTAACGCTCAAATGTTTCATGAATTCCAATCCAGCTATTTTAGCCAAATTCAATCTCCTGATGGAACTGATTTTATTTTCCATCATGTAATGATAACCAGTAATATTTTCAAAACTCGTCTTTATGATTTTTTGTCGCTCAATCATGTATGGAGCCACTTCAAATTCGCTTTTGGTCGCAATGTCATATAAAGTAACATTTTCACAAACTATAGCACAATGCAACCTTTTGACTTCTTGAGCCAAAGAGACATCGTGCAATTGGATTGTTGAAATATTAACTATATCGTCGATTTCTTGTCTGGTCATTGCTAGGACTCTTTCCCTAGCATCTTTCAACATCAAAAAACGAGTCATGACAGAGTCTTCTGGACTGAAATTTGAACAGATAGACAGCAAAAAACTATCAGGGAAATAATAACTGTGGGCGAACGCATGTTTGCTATTGAAAAAAGTTTTTAACAATATCTCTTCAATCGTCTTTTCCAGTCCGCTGTAGAAATCATGATGATTGTAAGGAACATGTCTCAATCCGATTTCATTGGCAGTGTGGCCATCGCAGTTTTTTATGAACATGTTCGCATCTCGGCAAAGGAGCAAGAAAATAAAAGGATGTAAGTTGTACTCAACGGCATAGTGCAGGGGAGTTCGCCCAAAATCATCTTGAATGTTTATGTCTGCACCCAAATTCAGCAAAGCCAATGTGAATGACAAATTCGCCCGAATGACGGATAAATGAAGGGGAGTGAGTCTACTTTTCATGGTTGAATTAATGTCAATGCCACGAAGTAACATTGCTTCCATCATTTCATAACGATTAAACACAGCTGCCACATGAAGAATTGTTTCATCTTCGGTTCCCAAACTTCGTATGTCCCAATTTTCTTCCAGACAAAATTGAAAGAATTTTGTATAACCAGCAGCAACTGCGAGATGCAAAATTTTAGGCAACTTCTCAAAAGCGTCGGCCAACTTTGCACCTGAAACACACAAAGAAGGGGATTGAAAAATTTTTATCAAAAAGAAAATGACACAAAATTGAAAACGCAAGAATTACCATGGTTCAGGAATTCCATAACACTGTCCAGCCCAGGTATGCAATTGTCGAGATAAGCATTTCCCTTATAGTCAAACAGCTGCGAAGCCTTTTTTTCAAGTTGCCGGAGGATGTAATGAAACGGACTCTTTCCTTGATGGTCTTGAACATTGACATCTGCACCGTTGTACAATAAAAATTTGAGGACCTCTATATTCCTAGGTTTTTGGTCGAACTTGTTGCAAAAAACTTGAAGTGCAGTTTTGCCTTTCTTATTTTTTTTATCAATGTGAACCCCCTTCGCCAGGATACATTCTATTATTTCTACAGATTTTGACCTAACAGCACAATTTAAGGGTGTTCCATGCTTTGTTTCATGATGAACGTCAGCTCCTTCTCCAATTAAAAGTTTGACTATTTTGATGTTCCTTCTTTCTATTGCCAGCTGTAGTGGCGTCTTGTCATCAGCTGTCACTCCTTCAATTGGAAAACTGTGAAGATGCTGGCGAATATGTTTTTCACATGAATTGCTCTTTCCGAAAAAAGTTTCCATATGAAGATCATTGTATCGAAGAGTCGTTCTAGCAATTTTCTGGAAAGATTATGATAAAAAAATTATAAATTGTAACGGAGTTATCGCCTTATTCGAAATTAAAAATTTTATTACTTTTTTTTTATCTTTGTCAGGCATCTTGTTGATTAATCTATTTTCTGATTTGAGTAGCAAGCCTTAATTTCCAAAACTCAGAATTGCAGTCATGGAAGCACGGTCTAGAACAGAAGTTCAACATAATGGTCATTTCCTGTAAGTTTTTATACACCAACAATGTCTTCGATTAAATAAGGAAATGTGTCATGAAAAAGTAGTAAAAAAAATGAAGCAACAGGGGGAAGGAATCAATTAAAATTTTCAAAACCTTTGTCCAAAAAAGTTCTGAATCCCAGATATCCAAAAATTTATACTGAAAAACTTGTCAACTCGAAATTCATCAAATATCAAAACATTTTCGAAAATTGAGGCGCTCGATGCAACAAGGGGATACGCGCTCGAAATCCTGTAAAACTCTTGAGGCACGAAAATATCGAGAAAAATTTTTTTCCGTTTTTTCAAAAATTTGAAAATACAGTGACGTCAAGTTTGTCACGGAGCATCTTTTTTTCTAATACCAGTTTTCAATAACGATAATAGTTTTGTTAAAAAAAATTAAAAACACCTTTTTTTTCATCGTAAAAAAAGATCGAAAATCGGTGTTTTTTAAAACATAAACTGTCATATCTCGGTCAATTTTTGACGCAATGACATGCAACTTTTACCATTATGCGTCAAAAACCTTGCTGATGCAGGAAAATTATATGCGAAATGTGAAAAAATTCATGGTTTAACAATAATTTAATGTAAACAAATAACCATGTTTTTGCGGTTATGCAAGTTCACCATTTTCGTTCAAATTAGATTTCGAAAAACTCCCAGCGACAGAGTTGTTCATTAGAGTGTAAGGAAGTTTTCTGGAAGTTTTCAAAACTCGCATTTAAAAATTTGTGGATTTTCCAGCGATGTATTTGGAAAGTACGACGCTCCGCCGTTCGAATGATTGGGAGCGGTGTGAAGATCGGGAACGCTTTGTAGCACACAAGGTTGATTTTTCAATGCCGTGACGTGCTTTTTTAATGTTCAAGTGTGTTGATTACAACTAATATTTATATTTGCACATTTATAATGTAATTAATGCAATAACAAATAACCTTTTCTTAAACATAGTTAAAAAAAAATCAATGTTTTCGGCGATAAAAGTAAAATGAGTAAAATCATCTATTTACCATATTTCTGAATAGCTAATATTTAATTGAAAAGAAATTTCAATTAAAGGAAAACACACTTACATGGCATATGGTACTATTTTATTTGATCTTACAATATATTTGATCTTACTTTACATAATAAATTTTTATAAAGAATCGTAAAATCGTTCGAAGAAATCGATAACATAATAGAAAATTTTCCAATTCAATTTTTTTAAACAAAAACCAATGGAGACTGTCGAGATCATTTAAGTCTATGCATTTTTGTCCTTTTTTTTATTTTTTGGAATTTTTGTTGACATTTTTTCTAAAAAATTTTCGTAGAAAACTTTACTTTCTGGATTCAGATACTGAAATAATGATTGTAAATCTTTTTTTTTCTCAGATGAAATTCCTGTGCTAGAAGCTGAATTAGCATTTGCAAGATCATCCATTGTTACTTCATTTTTCACATGCAAAATCACTTTTTCTTCATAACTGTAATAAACATTTATTTGGCCATTTGGAAAATAATCAATCTTAACAACTTTGCTAATTTTGATTTTTTTTAATTCACTGTCAACTTCCAAAAAACTTTCGAAGTCTTTTACTTCTATAACTTTTGAAACATCAACCATGATAAAAGGTGGATTTCGGGAACTTTTTATTAACTCGACATATTCTTCAGGAACTTCAATTGCTTCCTTTTTTTTTTCTTGGATCCGTACAAACCAAAATTTCTATCGCACTGACAATAAGAATGTCCCCTTACTGGATAAAGGTGCTGAATTTCAATTTGAAGAGTTTTTGATAGGAGAGACAAAAATAAAACTGTCAAATAGTTTCGATTTTGTCCCCCAGCGGCGTCCGAAAATAAAAAAATTTTGTTATGTATATCAATTTTCATTTTTTCTTTGATAGTATTGAAAAGGAAGTTGCAGACAGTATTACTACCTTTTTTTAAATCTCCTTCAAGAAAATGATACATATAACTTCTTGGACTATTATGAACGTGAACATTGAAAATATTAAACCAGAGTAATCTGCAGTAAAACTGGGAATTTACTGGAAGTCGCGGGAGAGGCAAGTTTTACCTAAAATCAAACTCTAGTTGTAAACCTTGTTCACTCTTCAACATTTTTGATTTCATTGTCTGGTAACTTTCAACTAGTGCCTTATGTTTTTTATATTCTTCAGCATTTTCTATTTTTATTTCATATGAGTAACAGAGGTTGCAAACATCAGAACGGGGACGATCGAACGTAAAATTTTCATTGTAATTAAAGTATTTGAAATAAGTTTTTTCATTTATTGGAATATCATGTGACCCTGTGATTGCACTATAATAATCCAAAAATAATAGATACAATTCTTTCAATGTCAAATCAGATGCATTAAAGTAATTCAATTTTGATTTTTCTCTAGCATAATGTGATTGCGTATGAGGTAAACTTTCACAATGCAAATGTATTAATTTTTTCACGTCATCTGTTAAAACACAATAATGATTTTCATGTTTACCACGCAGATTTTCAATTGGTTTTTGTTTTATTATTTTGTTTTGAACAGTTTCGATACGACGTTTGCCAATATTGAAAACACAACACATGAACGATTTACAGACAGAAGAGAAATTATTTTTTGTATTGAGAAGGTACGTCCATTTCACTGATCTGTTATTGACTCGTCCAGGAGATGTATTTTGTACTTCTGTCTTCTTCAAAATACTTTTTAAAAAAACGTTTTGAGCTTTGTAATCTCCCAATCCCCAAAATTCTTCAAACAATCTTTTCTGCTCAATTTCCTCCACCTGCTTGAAACACTCTTGCTTGCAACAAACCGCGATAGTCCGAAAATTTTTTTCATATACAACTGTACCAGATTTACTGACATATTGCTGGCCCTGAAAGATATTTCACTGTTTTATTTCCTAAAATACTTGAAAAATGTAAATAAATTTATTTTTCAAATCTTCCCCGCGATTAAAAATCAAATATTCTGTGTTACTTTTTTTGTCAAATTGGTTTTACTGTTATGAATTGTAAGATTTAAAACATTCGCACAGTTAAAAAGCAATACCGTATTTTTTGCAGTTTTTTTCACGTTTCTGGTCCAAGATTCAACGTTTTTTTTTCGTTTTCGATCACAAATATCCAAACTTGAAGCCTCCATTGTTCACAGATATCAGTTTACTCTAATAAAACATGAGTTCCGTTTTGCAACACTTTTTAACTTGCACTTTTCAACTTATTTTGCAATTAAAATATTCGAAGATTCAGAGATTTTTTCTACGAGCTATGGTTTCTGAACTGAGACTAGTGACTGAAGAAAACAAGTTCTGAATAAAATGTGAAAGATGTTTAAAAATCATGAAATATATCATGCTGTTTTTGAGCAAAAGGTTTTGTTGATTTTTCTATTATGGAAAATGTGCGTGAATGAATGTGTGCCTGATACTATTCACTTGAAAAAATACCCAGAAACACTCAAAGAAAGTTTCATTATTGACAGAATAAAAACAAGATAAGACTCAAAAATGGGGGCCTAACTATCCATTTTTCGACTGAATCTCGGAAGAAAGTCTCGGAATGTCATTTTCCGACTGTCAAGACCGGAATTCCGTCAGGAATGTGAGTCCATGTGTCTGCAAGTAATTTTTCATGTGCCTATGATCGAAAAAGCAACTTAAAAATTGCAAAAAAATTACGAGCTGAAAAAATGTCTAAGGATGAATATTTCACATAATTTACTGAGATATTAGTTGTGATCAACACACTTGAACATTAAAAAAGCACGTCACGGCATTGAAAAATCAACCTTGTGTGCTACAAAGCGTTCCCGATCTTCACACCGCTCCCAATCATTCGAACGGCGGAGCGTCGTACTTTCCAAATACATCGCTGGAAAATCCACAAATTTTTAAATGCGAGTTTTGAAAACTTCCAGAAAACTTCCTTACACTCTAATGAACAACTCTGTCGCTGGGAGTTTTTCGAAATCTAATTTGAACGAAAATGGTGAACTTGCATAACCGCAAAAACATGGTTATTTGTTTACATTAAATTATTGTTAAACCATGAATTTTTTCACATTTCGCATATAATTTTCCTGCATCAGCAAGGTTTTTGACGCATAATGGTAAAAGTTGCATGTCATTGCGTCAAAAATTGACCGAGATATGACAGTTTATGTTTTAAAAAACACCGATTTTCGATCTTTTTTTACGATGAAAAAAAAGGTGTTTTTAATTTTTTTTAACAAAACTATTATCGTTATTGAAAACTGGTATTAGAAAAAAAGATGCTCCGTGACAAACTTGACGTCACTGTATTTTCAAATTTTTGAAAAAACGGAAAAAAATTTTTCTCGATATTTTCGTGCCTCAAGAGTTTTACAGGATTTCGAGCGCGTATCCCCTTGTTGCATCGAGCGCCTCAATTGTAAAGTTATAAATAAGTTTGAAAATACACGTTGAGAAATTGTAAGAATTATAAAACATAATATCTGATATTTTAATATAGAGCATATTTTTCAATAAAAACCAAATCGAAATATGTCTGCAAACCAGGATATTGAACCGGAGCGAAATTATTTTCTATCCTCTCCAGCTTCGGAGAGGAACGTTTCTTGCAATCTTCCTTCCCAGCTGAAAAAATCCAATTGGTTTTGCCAATTGGTCCGACCATTTGGAATTGCCAATTGGTCCGACGATTATGATTGCCAATCGGACAGAACATTAAGTTTGCCAATTGGTCGGACCATCGTCGGGCCAATTGGCAATTCCAAATGGTTGGACCAATTGGCGAAATGCCAATTTGCCAATTGGTTTTGCCAATTGGTCGGGCTATTGGCAAAACCAATTGGATTTTTTCAGCTGGGTTCTCTTCGGAGGCGGAGGAAAAAAATTTCTCGCACGCTTCCTTCTCTCCGGAGAGGAACGTTTCGCGATATCTTCCTCCTCTCCGGGGAGAAACGTTTTCCGCGATCTTTCTTCTATTCTTAAAGGGAGAAGAATTTTTTCGAGAGCTGCCTTCTATCCACGTGGTGAAAGAAACAATCTTTGTATAATTTCGCCTATCCGAATACGAAGAGGTCATTTATTCATGAAAAATCTCTATTACGAAAACGGAGCGTGCGTGAACTATTTCGTTAAATTCCTTCGATCTGATCGTGACGGAAACAAGTCTCGTGAAATCCATCCGTATTTTACCTTACTAAATTATTCTTGCGCGCCCGTCAGGCGCGCCATTGTATTTTTTTTCTTGTCATTGCCCTCTGACAGTCAAACCAATTTCAGGCAGTTATGAACTTCACATTTAAAACACGCGCACTTACGATGGAAAGAATGTAGGGCATAAGTTTTCGACACTTAGATAATAGAACTTCAATTTTAAAAATATTTTATGGTTAAAAATAGTTCACATGCGACATTTGCATCATGCGCTTTGTATGCAATTCACTGCGAAAATTGTACCAGACTACATTTTATTTTATATTAATATCTGATATTATTGTATAAAATTTATAAGTATAAGTATAAAATATAACTGATTCAATATAAGAGTATGAATTTTTGACTTATTACTTTTTCCAGATTTGAGAAGCTCCCACAAATATGCATAATTATTATCACTTATGTAACAAGTTCATAATGGTATTTTACAAATTAATAACATTTGAGTTCCTGAAAAACATCAGATTCTTAACAGTGTACTGCGTTTCATAAAAATTCCAGTTTAAAATATTGTAGAATAAAATATCTGAACCTTTGAAATTGTAGTTTTTCTGATATCTTGTATTGGAAAAATGACAAAAGTGGCAATACAATAGGCAGTTCCTAAGCTTTTTTTCAATGAATATTTAACCCAGTCGATATATTTAATGCTTATGCAGTATCTGTTACTTCTGTCGTAAAAATAAGTGATATTGGATTTCGAAAATGATTGATCTTGAACATCATTTAAGAAAAGTGAAACATGGTTATTGAGACATAAAAATTTATTTGCGAATAAAATCGGGTATTTCAAATTACAATTATGATAATCACTTGTTTAGTGCGACAAAGTTTTTTTGGAGCATCGATTTGGAACGAAAATTCGAAAAATTTCTTTTCTCTGCCACTTCTGGTTGGAAATCGGTGATTGGCAAAGAATTCACAGCACAGCAACCACGTTAATGATTTGCTATTTTTATCAATAATTTATCATCACATTCAAGAGTACTATCTACTTAGTAACTACTAGTATATAGTTACTTATCTTTGCTTATTGGAAAAAAAACATCATCAGCCCCAATTAAAATTATTATTATTATCATTATCATTACTTTTATTGTATATTTTTGCTCCCGGCGTTAACATAATAACAAATGTTTGAAAGCTATTTATTTCAATATTTCATGATTATTATTTTTTTTTTCAAATATATTAATATTTTAACTACCAAAATAGTGTATGGAAGATAAGAGTTGACTCATTATTGAACAGTTATCAGTGAAATCGTTTCGCTAGGCAATCTTCAGCAATCTTGCGTTGAAACTATAATTTATTACATGCATTACATCAGTTATTGATGTTCTTGATGCAAGACTTTTACACGTGAGTGCACCATTCATGTCAAAATCACTAGATTCTTTAAAAACACTAAAATCCCATGCATACCCAATTATGACTTGCTTTAAAAGTTTGTGTCTGATAATAGATCTTTGTTCAATATTCTCTATTTCACGGGCTCGTGTATTTCATAAATATTTGATTTTATGTAGGCCTCTGGCGTAGGAAACTCGTTTCTCGTCCAGTTCGAAATTTCAAAACTCGTTTTCTAACCCTCGGTACATAAAATATACACAACTAGGATTTGTATTTTATATTTACTCGTTTAATTGTAAACCTCGGCTTCGCCTCCGTCTACAAACTTCACATTTGTAAATATAAAATTAAAGTCCTAGTTACGTAATATATTATTTGTTGAAGTTTCACTACTGTCTTGTGTCCTTTTTAGGGTAGGAGGGGGGGGGGGGGGGGTTGACAATACATTTTTTTACTCTTATATGATCACCGTGAATGTAAAAAAAAAATTACACAAATTTATTTAGATACTAATTTCGGGAGGTGTTCGAATCCCCAAAACACCCGCCTTGCGTTCGCCACTGGTAGAAACCCTTTTAAATAAGCCAAGATAAAAAAGTTTTGCATGAGCAAGAAAATGTGATTTCTGAGTGTATCAGATTTTCTTATTTTTAATCGAACACAAGAGTGTTCTATAATGCTCCGACGGTAAGGCACAGATTTTTACTCTTATTTTTTTTTTTGAAAATGAAAATTTTTGTTAAAACTGACCTGAGTGACAAATTGGCAATGAAGCGCATCTGAAAATTCAAAAATTTTTGCTGTTTATCCATAAAACGATATTAAAATGTTAAAATAAAATTTTGTCTTACAGATATAGTATATAAAAATAAAAAATAAATTTTCATATTTTCAGTGCTTTTGAGTATTAAGTTCGTCCCTGAGATTAATTTTTGCAGAATAAATTTATACTAAAATGATAATTAATAAAAATGTTTGAATCCCTACCTTAGCGACAAAGCACTGCAAGATACTCTCAAATGAATCTTACTCTGAATATTAAACGAATTTGCTTAACTTAACAACACTTGGGTAACTTAAGAATAACATAGAGAAAGTTCGTAATTCCGGTTTTTATAAAACTCATTTTACAATTCCGGTTTTTTAATAAAATTCCACCTTTTTTATAAAGTCACTTTTTAAAAAGAGCAATGTTTCATTATATTTTTATTAGTTTTTATAAAGTCATGTTAGAAATTCTTTATAAAATAGATTTTAAAATCCACTTTAAAAAAACTTCGTCATTTCATGAAGATTTTATAAAGTGTTTATAGAAACTTTGTAAAAACCCAAATTACCAGGGAGAGGCTTATTTTTGTAAGGAAAAAACTAACAACAAGTATGTATGGTTATTTCTCAATTAATTGGCGCAAAATTATAGTAGGTGTATACTTTAACTTTTTCCGCATATGTTATTTCACTAAGTTCATACAGATAGCGATATCACTTAAAAAATAAATATTCATAGCATAAGAGGGATTTCACAAAAGAAGTTTCTCCCTGTATATGAGGATGAAAGAGAGCTTGCGAAATATATGTTCTTCCGGAGAGGAGGAAGATTGCGAGAAGTGTTCCTCTCTGGAGAGGAGGAAGATTGCAAGAAACGTTCCTCTCCGAAGCTGGAGAGGAGGCAGATTCTGGAAAAAGTTCCTCTCCGGAGAGGAACTTTTTCAAGCGGATAGGAGCAATTTTCTGCTCCGGTTCAATACTCTGCTGCAAACAATTACAATATGATACTTAGGAAAATGATTTATTTTTTTAATTTACTATAGTAATTTTAACTTACAAATCAAAATATCGCACAAAATTTATAATAACCTACTTTTGTGTAAAGATTCAGAAAAATGTAAGTATCAATGGATTTATCAAAAGCTGGTACCGGGTAAATAAAATTTCAATAATTAATATACTGAAAAATATTGACTCAAAAACTTCAATTTCAACATAACAATTCAGTGAGATGGTTAAAAGAATAATAGATTATTACAAAATGATTACCGTCATAACAGTTGTTTAGAAATACAAATAAGCAAGATAAATTAGTTGAATCAAGTTAGATGAGTTTATACAAGTGAGAATCAATAATTCATATTATCTCCATAATTTTCACTTTAATTTATCTCCAAATCCAAATTAAAGATTTTAAACTCCCTAGCAAATATTAGTACAAACATAGTTCAATATAGTTGTACCAATTATTATAATCATGCTCAATTTTTTGGGATGTATAGTATTTAACTCATGTCCAAATGTCTACTAAATAGGCTGACAAAAATTCCTGTAACTTTTCTGTACGTCACATGTACATTTTATATTTTTCCTGAACACCGTTTTAAGAAATTCAAACATTAAATAACATTGCTACAATTTTTTTTTTTTGATAATAATTTATTCAGTTGATGAATTACTAGCCATAGTAAAAAGCTGATCAAGTGATATGATTACTCGTTCATTTTTTGTGTGGGAAATTTTGCTCTTGATGATGTATTTTATAATTGATGATTTCGAAAATGACTCATCCAAAATATCACAATCACAAATCATTTTACTTGATAGTTTCTAAATTTTAAAAGTCCATATCTATAAATATTTTCCATTTATTTCTTAATTTTTTTAACCTTTTGACTTGGCAGGAAACTTGATAAAAAAATTTTCAACACAAATTTTTAAATTGAATGCACCAAATAATAATAGTAAGAAAAATTTATTCATTTATCAGCACAAATCTATTTCAGTATGTTTAGTTGTTTGATGCAAAATATTTATAATGTTGAAAATTCTAAAATCTCAAAATGTTCTGATCTTGAAATTTTCATCTGTCATTAATTGAATCCAGAAACATAGTTTTGTTAATTTTTTTATTTCTTGCCTGTTTTTGACTATTATTTTATTACAAATCCAATATTAAATGTTACTACATAATTTAAGAAATTAAAAAAAAACAAAATAATTGATTTTTAAGTAGTCAATATCAGTGAAATATATTTTATTTGATTGAAAGTCTCAGTCACAATTCCATTAATTCAGCAATTTCATTGCTTAATTGTTCAATACTTTCAATAGAAAAATTTTTTAGATGTTTGTTAATTTTGCAATGAACCTAGAAATCTCCAAATTTTAAATTATTCTAATTGTAATGATAGATTCTTAAAAAATGCAGTGAATGCGGTTTTATAATATTTACAATGAATTTCATATTGAAGTGAATTTCACTTTAAAAATCTTCATCGAATAATCATACCATTTGAAATACAGAGAAATTTATTTTTCATTTATAAGTAAAATTTCTACTATAAAAAATTGTCCAAAATATTAAGATCACAAATTATATTTAATCAAATTTTTATATGTTTAATCAGTTGAGTCTATACATATTAATGTTTTATACGCAATTATTTCTCAATTTTTGCAACTCTTTTACTTTTCATTTATTATTTATGGATTTAAAGCATCAAATAATAATAGTAAAAATAAATTTCATCATCTGCCGACAAAATTTTTTGAGATTACAGTCAATTTGGTTTTAGTACATAAAATAATTATAATTTAAAAAATTTCTAATCCTAGACATAAGAATCTAAAATTTTTCGAATCTCGAAATTATCATTTGTCATTAAATAAAAATTTTGAGATCAGATCATGTTATTAATTTTTTTATTTCTTGTCTTTGTTTTTTTTTCATTTTGTTGTGAATCCGATGAAAAAAAAATCGTCTTTAAAAATTTTAGAAATTATAAAATCAAGTAATTGATTATTAAGTAGTCGATATCCGTGAGGTGTATTTTTTTATATAAAAGTCACAGTCACATTACTCAAGCATTTATTTTTTTATTGTGTAATTGTCTATTTATTCATTATAAAAATAGATTTCCAACTAGTCACGAATTTTGCGATGTGTTGAACTCAGAAATCGTAAAATTTAAATTTTGTTTTTGCAATGATAGCTTTTGAAAAATGCTGTGAAATTGGTTTTTAGTTACAAATTAACGAATAATTTTATGTTGATGAGAATTAAATTTTAAAAATACACAAAGAGCATCGATCATATATGACAGTAGACGCCCGAAAGTCAATCAATCCTTGTACTAAAATTGACTAAAATTGAGTCAATTGAGCATGTACAATTTGATTTGCGTGATCGCGAATTTTTAACTGTCATCACGTAGCGAAAATTGCAATGAATAGCTACCATAGCTCATACGTACCTTTTTGAGTTAGGGATCTTTTACAAAAACCATGAATGTCACTCGAATCTTCTGGAAGGCGTCGTATCCTCGGAAATGAAATATTCGAGCAATCGTAAATCATTCACAATAGCATGTGAAACTTTTTTGAAAATCCTTTGTTCTGCTTTGCACAAAAACCCCACTAATTACTTCGCACTGTTATTCAGTGTTATTTTCAATTGTTTCCAATATACGAAATTCACATCAATCATCAATTCATATGCAAACATGCAAAAATAATGATGATCAAGATTACTATTGTGTCATGCATGTATGCATATATATGTGAGAGAGAGAGAGAGAGGCTGACATATATACAACCAAGTGGCCCGGAAAGCATGGACATAAATTGCATAAAATTTTTTTCACATTAAAAAAAATGTTCGAGCAAAATATAATAAATGTAGTAATCTTATAAATGTTCCTGAGTCTTATGAAAAGTGACAGGACTTTTTGACTCAACAAAATATGAAAAAACTTTCGGCAAATTTTGACCTCTTAGTATATATATATATATATATATATATATATACTACAAAGGAATTCACTAGATTCAATTTAAAAATCCCATAAACAATACGGCACAAATTCTGTAAAATTTAAAGAATAATTGAAATTTCAGTGAAATTCATTAGAGTTAGTACATTGTACTTACTGAATTTTTCAGAAATCGTTATTTCACCTATGGGAATTTCAAAGATTTATGAAATCTTGAAAATTACAATTAATCTTATTTACAATGTCTAATTTTGTTATTTATTATTAAAATCAGAACTCACAGTCATATATGTCAAACAACAAATATTAAATGATTATATCGAAGACGTTTTTAAAGTATGTATTTTTTTAAAAACAAAAATTGAAGTTGAAAAATATCAGAAAGGCATTAAAAAAAAAAAAAGTTCTATACATAAGGTTTTTTTCTACAAATTTATTCACATAAATATTTTTACAAAAAACTTTACCCTCATTATCATGAGTGACTCTGCAGATTGGTAACAAAAAAAATGAGAAAATATGATTCAAGTTGTTCACAAATGATTAAACATAAAGTAAAAGATTAAAAAAGAATTCTTTAGATATTTATGAAACATTGCACATTTTTGTAGAAACTTGTTCCATTTATAATTATTTTATAATGTGTTTTTGCTGTCATGGATTTAATAAAAGTGAAAAAATAATGAATAACAGAAATAAATCTATGATCTTTTTCTAATCCAAGATCTGTCATCTGTTATTTGGTAGCTATCTCCTCCTTTTCCTGCAATCAAAAAATTTTCAAAGTTAAACAATCTCATCAGGAAAAATCCATTGCATTTAACATTTGCAATACATTTACAATTTGGCCACATAAATCTCGCTCCCATTGGTCAATGATTTCAGTCATGAGTTCAACAACGCCATCAACATTGCTTTTTGGGTCCACATTAATACTGTTTACATTTTCATCTGAAATATTAAAAAATTCAGTTAACTTTCTAGTAAAGTAAGATGAACATTCAATTATTAATAAAATATCTTATTAATAACAAGAGTATATACTCTTGACATTCATGAATTTACCATTTTGAATACTTGGAAAATTGCTTTCAGAAATAATGGACAGAAGTTCATCAGCATCTAAGATGGAAAAAATGTCTGTCGCTCTCGAGTTAGTTTTTTCATCTATTGGTTTTTTCTTATCGCTTTTCGACTCTAGCATAACCTGTAAAATGGAAAAATCTTTTTCTTGAAGGTATTGTGTTTTCAACATATAATTATTATATCTCTGTCGGGCATAACAAATTCAGTTATCAAAATTAATTTCGAACCTTTTTAAACTCATCTGCATTGAAAGCAATTTTTTCCTTGTTGGTTTGTTGTTCAATAACAGGATTATTTGCTATTTGTCCCACTTCTGTTAATGTTCTAGAATCTTCAACATCTTCAACATTATTTGGAATACTGCTTGATTTATCTTTTTTGTCCACGTCATCTACTCTGGTCAACATTACTCTACATTCCATGTATTCTTTGGGAGCTAAAATGAACAGCAGTTAAAGTATTTTTTAAGGGTAATCAGAAACCACATTGAAAATCAGGGAGAAATTACATTGATGATCTTTCTTGTGATTTTCTATAGCATCTACTCTGGTCAATATTACTTCACATTCCATGTTCTCCTTGGGACCTAAAATAAACAGCAGTTAAAATATTTCTCATTGACCACATTTCTAAGAAATCACGTTGAAAATCAGGGAGAAATTACATTGACGATCATTCTTGTTATTTTTCATATCAAGTTTCACTAGAGCTGCGCAAGGATTTTTGGGAAGGTTTTCATTTTTTATAGTTGAAATCTTTTTTGACGAAGTATCTGAACATCTATCAATTACTATTGCCTCTATACTTCTTGCATGAGTATCGTGTCGTTCATAGCACGTTCTTCTCGAAAACATTCGATCGCAAGTTGGACATTGGTACATCGACATTTTCTTTTTCGAATAATCTTTGGTTAACGAGTTTTTAGCATAAATACACAGCACTCCAGATATATTAGTTTTTCTTATTCTGCCTAAATTTAACGCTTTGTTATAAAATATTATAATTCGCAATTTCTAACAATTTTTATACATGTGCAACATTTTAAACAATTTGAAAACACGAGAAAAAAGATCGAAAACATCAAACATAACGTGACTCACGATTAGTGAGCAATCGTAAGTTGTTGTTATGGTTGTATCGTCGTGACGTCAGTCGTCATGAATAGCGGAAATAGCCGAAGGTAGTTCGGCTACCTTCGGTACTTCTAAAAAACCGTTATGATTCAAAATTTTGTCGCTATTATTATTTCAATATTCCGTCTTATTTTCCACTTTCAGTTCTGTTGATCGCTGCAAATCGGACGAGCTAACAATTCGCATAGTTTTATAGAAAGAACACTTACCTCGAAAAATTTCCGGCAATTTTTTCAACTTCTCTAGTAATAATGTGGATTTCAAATGTTCCATAAATAGGTTCAAATCATATTTGGGAGTAGATTATATCTAATTTTCCATCGACTATAATAAAAATTATTTTGACTTACTCCAATTGTAAGATGAAAAAACGAAAAAAAAATGTTTCGTTCAAATCACAATTTTATATTTTTAAAAAACTGTATGAATAAAGCCATTAACAAATAAAATTTCTTGATTTATTGTATCATATGTTGATTAATAGATCTTGAAAGGTTAATTAATAGATCAATCAAAACTTAGGTATGTTCATACAAATAATGAAGTTTTTATAATTGGATTGGTATGATCATTCACTAGGAATTGAAATAAAATTTCTTGTATTTCATAAGTGTTTTATTAATTATTTTACAAAAACGTGGTCTATAAAAACACACGCAATACTGATCAATACTAATCGATTTTTTTGCAACGTTTAATTACTCAAATGATTGAAAATACGCAGTTCTTCGAAGTACATTGAGTTTTCCCTTTAACCCTCCACAAAGAAAAAAAAATACATCGAATATTAAGCAATTACTTTACCCAGCCAGCAAAGTCTCAGGAGCACTATGGTAGCACTACTATTCAGTATGGTAGTGCTATCATCACGCTCCTGAAACTTTGCTAGCTGGTAACTTATAAGAAAGTCGATTCCGCGATTGAATATAAAAATATGAATTATACAAGAATGTATCATAATACCACACATGATGTTTTCAATGAGTGAAAAATCGATAATTCACTGAGACAATTTGCGAATCTCTGATTAGCAGAGAGAAAGAAAATCAATTTCATGCTATCCGTGGCCAAAAGAACTTCTATGCATGCCATAAGGAGTTCCTGACAGAGAGTGATTATCCCCTTTGAAACTTCACTTAATCGTTTTGATCTATCCATCACAGGCCCAGTTACATCATTCAGATGATCCATTTTTTTTTAATGTTTTGAGTGTTTTTATCAAAATTTTTATTTTCCGTGGGTTCGATTCGCCATGATAACGATCCTAAATGAAAAAAATCAGTCGTTCAATGTATGTGTGGTTATAATAGGTAAAGTGATTCAATCTTTTTGCGAAACAGCATTTAAGTTTTTTTTCTTATTAGTTTCTTGATAGTGTTGCCCTCAAAAATAATTAAGATATTATACAACGAAATTGTTGTAAAGATCAATATTTGTTGGAATAATTTTTATGAAGAGAATGCATACCAATTGCCTCACTGTATTTTTTTCATTATAAGAATGTATATACAAAGTACAACTATTCCATAAACTTATATGAAATGTAAAAAACAACACTTTTACAAGGCAGTTAAATATACAAAATTTTCGCTTATCTTTTCAGAAAAATACATACAACAGATGAAGGTATATTGTCTTTCGTTCCCCAACTGTTTGTGCAAGCAACGCATTTACAGTCAATCTTGTATTCTTGCATTAAAATAGCACGCCTTTGTTCCTTTGGTACGAGGGCAAAATGAAAGTGTGCACGAGTATTGAAAAACTTAAAATTGAGCATTGTAAATGCCTGCTTTACTAAAAATATTTTAATAATTTTTTTCGTCATCTCAAATTACCTGCTCTCCTTTTTTGATAGGAAGAGTAGCGTACAACACACATTTTCCATTCATTGATACTTTGCCACTGTTGAGATTGCAACTGTGTATTGGGATCATCATCACAGCACGTTGTTCAGGTGCAAATTCCAAGTAATCTGTGTACTGTGAAAGAGAACTGGAGAGTAACTTATTGACAACACATTTTATACATCCAGTTTCACAGAAAATAATAAGTGTTCAATATAAATGAGTAAAAAAGTTCAGAAACTAGAATATTCAATGTGAAAACTAATCAAAACATACAAATATGTAGAAATAATACATACTGAAAAAAAATTTGCAGACACTTGATAATGCTGCAAAAGCAAACCGCCAATGAATATGACTGATGAATTCTTCATCAAAGCATCCCAACTTCCGTTCAATTTGTTTCTGAAAAATTCAGTTTTGTTAGCCAAAAGATTCTTAGTAAGTGCAACACTCAGACTCTTCAATAAAAGATTGGCAATGTCTTTCTCATTTTTGACAGGATCAAAGATAGTGTATACGCTCCTGTACTTGGTGTCACAATACTTGCCATCTTTTCCACAAAACCTTCTCTTCAGATCTGGAATCGAAAAAGATACCATTAAAAATTTATCATTTCAAATAACAAATAATACTTGGCTTTACCAGGGAATTTCTCAATGTCGGCAACTTCCTCGCGAAGTTTCTTAATGCTCCCAAATTCTTGAACCCCAAGAATAGCCAGTCTCAATGCCAAAATATAAATTTCTTGTAAAACGATCTAGTACATGTAACCACGAACTAGACACTCAACATCATGGTATTTTTCCCAAGTTTCAGATCTACATTGCTCAGAACAATAGACCGTATAAATACATTTTCCACACGGAATTGAAGCCCATGCTTCTTTAGTGCAATAAGAACAATGTGTGTAAGTGCTCTCATTCTGTACAACAAGGGAGACTGCATTTTTCACAGCAATTATTTCCCCGGGTTTTATATCTCTTTTGGCCACAACATGTTTTCCAATGTTGTCACTGTAAATTATAGTAACAGCTTGCTGGGCTTCTTCATCTTTTTCAAACTCAGACAAAATGGGCTGAAAAGTGAGATCAACTGTTTTTTTGGTCACAGTCTTCTCGAGTTTCAAACATTCTTTTTTTCTCAAACCCAATTTCTCTTCAAGATGTTTTGGGTGTTGCAAACTCAAAGCGCGATCAATATCCTCAATGCATTCATCAAATTTTTTAAGACGGAATAAAATAGCAGATCGATTCGAAAAAGCCAAGGCCAGTTCTTCAGAATTTTCTGGGGCAAGTGCAATGCTTTGGGAGTACGATTTCCAAGCTTCTACAAAGTTTTTTATAGTTTTATTCGCAAGAAAGATCTGGTTTGCTTTGTTCCTGACTTCATCAGATATTTTAGCAGTTTTGCTGAAAGTCTCTGAAATGGGTTTCACACCATAAGTTTTCGCTAGCTCCATGGTGTATTTTATCAGACTTTCATCATTTTCTTGGGAATATAACCCGATGAGAAATTCTTCCTCTTTCTTTTTAGAACGCACTTTCATCATTAACTCTCTAACTATATGTTTCATTGAAGTAGCCATGACATCTGAAACAAATTATCACACCTGTAATGAACACATATTGAAGAAAATTGGATTATAATTTTCCTGTTTTTATAATCAAAATGTACAAAATGGTTCGAAAAAGAAGTTTGAAGCAGTTTTTGGAAAGAATTAATTATGATGATCTACGTATTTGAAAATTAATGCGATAGGAGAATATAATTATGCTAAGTGTTTTATTTCTTTCAGTTGTACTTGATATAAGAAGGGTAATTGAATACTATAATAAAACTAACATTAGTCAATACTGCTATTATTTCCAAGAAAAATTTTACAATTATTCAATAAAGAATGATTTAAGTAGATGAAAACTAGTAAAATTCATAATTTTTTTGTTGATATTTTGGATTCACTCATTTATTTTTCTAAACAAATTTTTCGAAAAAAGAATCTTTAATGTATAGAAAACTAAGAGGATTATTTAAGAAAATACATCCATTTTTATTAAAATTGATCCTTTACATGAGTTATTCTTGAACAAAATTAGATCTATTAAAAATAATATAAATATAGGCACATTTACGTAGTAAATAGTAGGTATATTTTGATTTATGTGGAAGTGAAACTGTAATGATTAAATTTTTTTATTTCGCATGCCAGAATCTCAGGCATAGAGGGGTTTTAGGGTTTCAAACCCCTCACGAAATTAGGGTAAAATGACTACTTATTTGAAGTTCAATAAGTGGCAATATCAAAAAAACTTTATAACCAGAATATGTATAAGAATATATTGAACCTATGAAGATTTTTCATGAAACGATAATAATTTTAGTATAGGTACATATATAAGGCAAACATATTTCGTGTACACTCAAACTCTAATACAACAATGCATCTGATGCAACGATGTGCGTAACTGCAGATGCCTTTCTCTTCACCCACTTTTTTTAATACTCACAGTGGGTGATAATGTTTGACTCTCACTTTTGAGACTCACAGACAGCGTGCACACAGTGAAAATGATACGTTGGTGGGAATCTCTCCAACCATCGTTGTATCAGAGTAGGCTGTGCTCGAATGCATCGTTGTATTGGAGTTCAAGTGTATATTCTAAAAAACCTGTTTCATTCTGATTTTTTTGTACTTTTTACTTAAAATACTTTATTATTTTTGGTTTGATTGGTAAAAGATTTCGTCATTTCAATTTCAAAAAATGTCAAATGGAAAAAAAAGTAAAATTTCAAAATCAGGTGATCGATGAATTTTTGATATTATTTTAAATTTTAAAATAGACTGTTCAAAAGTTAGGGTTGCAATAACTTAGATATGTGAATTTCCAGAAAAAAAATATTTAAGTTTCTAAGATAATATAGAAAACGAAATTGTTCATTCCTTCAAGCACAAGATTATCTCTAAAAAATTAGAGATTGTATCTGTAAATTTTAAAAGTAATATAAAATCAGAATTCTAAACTCAACTAAAATAAAAAATTATCTGGAACTGCGTGACTTCCAATTCATAAAGATTGAATTCCATACTTGAAAATGTGAATAAAAATTATCATCCATAATTTTATTATTTCTAAAAATTGAAAAATCATACTTCTTAAATTTCAGATTGTTCACGATGAAAAATATAAGAAACTTGATGAAAATAGTTTAGTTTTTCAAAAAAACCCTCCTGAAAATTACTTCCATTTACACCCCTGCTGTGTGCTTGAAAATGGATTTCAAGGTTGAACGAAGGACATACTCTGATAATCTTTTTTTTTAAATAAAATATCGACGATTGTCAAAAATGAATGGATAAACATAATTTTTAACAATTTCGATACTTTTTCTTTGACCATACGACCCATTATCCTATAAAACAATGCTGTAAAAAAATAGCCGGTGCATTGTATGAGGCGATGAATAGACGTCACTTTTCAATGTATACAACAGTATACAAAAGTAGTCTGTTTTTCAGACATTTTCAGACTATGCACACATGGTAAAGCCCTCATTAGTAAAATCCATTCAAAAGTTCGGAGAAAAAATACAACAATAAAACATGCATATTCTGTACTGAAAGTCAAAAACAATTTTATCATTATAATAAAACATCTTACGTAGTTTCCTTCTGTTTTTTATCAATGTATGAAGTTTTCGACCTTTATACAATGAACTAACGTTGAAAATAGTCAAAGCAAAGGGTAATATATATTACAATTATTTGTTATTTCCTTTGTAATTGTTCTATGTAATATTTTGTAATAAACGTCGGTAAACGTGGGTAAACGCAATTAAAATAACGGCAGGGGGGGCTCACTGAGATTAGGAAGTGGACGAGATTTTATGAACAGGACTACTGCGCATTCCGCATGCTCTAAGCGTTCTCAGCCAATTGCAGCCAATAATGAATACGATTTGGTCAGTGGGCATGCGCATACGACCGAGTCCCGTTCAGAAATCTCGCTTAGCTTTAACACGGGAGTGAGCCCCCCCCTGAATAACGGATACGCGGTGCTCCAAAGCACTCCAAAGTAACTCCCACTGACTCCCACTTGCTCCAAACAGCTCCAAAAGCCAAAAATGGCGTTGATGACTTGACTCCTTGGCCAACTTTTAATTGAACTACTTTATCTAAATAGTAATGGCGTCCAACGTGCGATCAAATGATTGCAAATGATTGTCGTGTGTTCTTTCAAAATACACACAATCGCATCCGAGTCGCGATTGAAAGAAAATGAAACGTTCAAGAGTAGATGTAATTAACGCGGCCGTAGAATCGTACGTCAAGCGACGGAAATACCAGGTATCAATGCGCCGGGGAACGTTTCGTTTCTGAAGGAGTTGCTCCTATGCCGCCAAACCTAACCTCGTCAAATGTTTACCTATATTTTAGGACTTGGAAAGTTTTCGAAAAGCAGAGAAATCGAACTTCGTCAGTAGCGAGGAAATGACTTTGAGAGCTGCAGCCGAGTGCGGAACGCTTCGCGACAATTCTTTCGTTTTTAGTGCAATTATTAACGATGTCGACGCAGCTGATCAATCCTACCAAAAGTAAGTTTTTTTTTGCATGAGACCTTGAAAATAGTGTATTAAAAACACTTTCTTTCGGATGAAAGTTTAAGGGATTTTCTGGGTTTTTTTTGCTTAGTTGTTTTCAGGGTATTTAGTCTTGCAAAAAGTAATGTAATCTTATGATTTTGGGATAAAAATTTGAATGTTGTTGCTGTATTGTGGAATGAAATGGAATAAATTATATGGATGTAGTTTACTAGATTTTGTATTCATAAAAACTGACGTATTAAAGTTGAAAAGTAAAGATAAGAGGTTTGGTTTAAAAAGGTATAATGTAGATGAGAAATTCAAGTGTTTAGAACAGTTATTTAAATGAGATGTAAATTTGTTAATAAAAGATTTGTTTTAAAAACTGAAATTCTGCCACAGTATAGTTTTTATACATTTTATTTTTGAACTGAGAAACACATTGAAGGACTCATGAATTTTGGTGAATCTAGGTGTAATTTGAAATTTTTTTTAACATACATTCATTTCTTAATTTTAACTGTCTTTCGAGTCTATTTTTACAGTTCTATATGAAAATTGTGGTTTTTGTGATTTGTAACCTTTTGTGATTTTGTGGCTTTTCGTAATTTTTTGCATAATTTTATAATTATGTGAGTTTGTGATTTTCATTTTTGTGACTTTTAGCGGCTTTTGCAAAATTATATATTTTTTTGACTTTTTGTGATTTGCGCGTGTGCGAATTTGCAACAGTGCAGCAGGGGTGTAGATGAAGGAGTAAGCTATTTAATTTGACGATGAAAACATGTATATAAACTTTGCACGAACATGGTCAATAACCTTTGCATGAACATGGTCAATAACTGTGCAAAATTTCAGGACATTTCCTCCAGTAGTTTCAAAGTTATCGGCGGACAACTTACAGACTTTCACATTTATATATTATAGACTAGCTGTCACCAGCAGGCTTTGCTCCGCATTTACCAGGCTGTTACACAGCGGCATTTGAAATACTCTTATGACTTGCCTAAGTTCTCAAATTTCCCGCGGAACCGTGAAATTCATAACCAAATTTCGAGGATTTAGAGAATGTAATGATTCATATTACGAGACATCTCTCCTTGTTTACAGTAAAAATTTTGTCTACAATTAATTTAACAACAAACGGATTGAAAATTGCAATTTCAAGGTACTTGCTCACACATTTATAAAACAACATAACATAACAAAATTACAATGTAGTACTTATTGCATTGGGTTAGAATTCCTTTCTATTGGATCAGTACTGATATATAATGGTAACTGTAAAGGAGGAAAGGAACAAATGTAACTAGGAAAGGAGACAAATTCTTCAGCGCTTTCACACTCTTTAAGTAGACTCTGTATTTCTTTAAAAGTCCGTGAAGAGCTCTGCCTATAAGCATCTAGCGAGGAGGTCCAAACTATTCAAATTTTCAAGACTCGCAGCTGAGGAAAGTGGTCTGTATACATTTCCTCAGACCAATTCCATTATTTTTGATTCGACGAAGCTTTATGAGTCGACATTTTATTTTCGCTTTAAATCCATGTATTTTGTACCTTTAACTATTTTATTCGACAATCATTTTTTATTTTCCCGCAGAAAATTTTTTTTTATTGCAACAGTCTAAAAAAGCAGACAAAAATCGGCTTTTTAGACCGCTATGATATAAAAAATCGTTTGCACCATGGGAAAAAATTAATTTCTCCCTAGATTCAAAATGTACTATTTCGCCAGTTATAAGGTATTTGTATGAGGCTGTCAAAACTGACTTTTGAGGTTTTCCAATGGAAATTTTTTTTTTTAATCCTTACAACCATAACAAATATTTGCCAATTTTGATAGTTTTTATGTCAAAATGCGTGGAAAAGTTTGAAATCTTCATCAAAAAACCATTGATGCCTCATGAAATTCTTAGACACTTTTTACTTTACAATTTTTTCAAAATCCTCAAAATTTAAAAAGTTATTAATAATTCAGTTTCGTCCACTCATCATTCAGCAAAGGGGGGCTTTTGATTGAAGGCTTATAAAAAAGTGGGAGTAATTAGGGTGTGTGATGTAATGTAGATTAATGATGTCTCTTAACTTGAAAGACAATTTTTACTCTGACTCACCTATGCTTCAGTTATAATATTCTTTTGACCGACTGTCACCTTTGTGATGCCGTATCTTCTAATTTTTTTAAGAGAGATACGAGAAGCCATTAACCTACATTCCATGATACATACCTCAGTGATCTCAGTATTCCTATGAGAGTAAGCTAAGAAAAGAGAAAGAGTCTCTACTATGAACAGCCCCCCCCCCCCTCTCCAAAAGTTAGTAGACGAAATTCAATTATTAATAACTGTTCAAATGTTGCGCATTTTCAAAAATTGCAAAGGAAAAAATGTCTTAGAATTACATAAGGAACTGGTTTTCGCATGATCCTCTGACTTTAGGACACTCTGTATTTTATGGTTTCGTAAATTTTTATAAATTTTTTTGATTACTAACCTTTTGTAATTTTCTAGCTTTTCATGATTTTTTGCGTAATATTATGATTTTGTGACTTGCAAAATTAAATGATTTTTTTACTTTTTGTGATTTGTGTGTGTGTGGGTGTGATACTTCAACATTGCAACGGGGGTGTAGGTGGGGGAGTAGGCAATTTCGTTCATTAATAGAAACATGCTTATAACCTTCGCACAAACATGGTCAATAACTAAAAATTTCAGGACGTTTCATGCAGTAGTTTCAATGTTATAGGCGGACAACTTACAGACTTTCACATTTATATATGTATAGATAATTGTAATGCTAATAATTTGTTAACAATTGTTTATCCTTAATTATTTAATTTACATTTTTATTATGATATGGTAATAAAATTATTATTTAAATCAAATTATTCAATTTTATTATTAATGTTAATAACACTGTACAAAAAATTTAGATGTTTGAAATTCACTTTGATGAAAGACCTGGTAATTTAAGATCCTTGAATCAAACTATCGAAGGATTTTGCAGCCTGAGCTCATTTTGTTAATTATTTTGCAATTCAACAAAGTCATTGACAAGTTCGGCAATTCTCAATCGTTTTTTCAATATTCAAAAATGAATATATATGTTTTCAGAGATAATAATCTCATTTCTGAAGCAAAAAAAAATCAAACGAATTTGAATAATGATTTTCATTTATTTTTAAAGCATCATATTTGTTATCTCCCCCCCCCCCCACCCCCCCCCCCCCACCCCCGCCCCCACAGGCGGTCTTACCATTAGCTATTTCTCTCACTCAGGAGAAACTTAAATGACTTTTAGAATCTCCAAGCCCAATTTTTTATTGCCCATTGATCGGACTTCGAATATTTTTATTCTTCAAAATTAATCGAAATCGTTATTCTAACTGGTTGAAAAAATATTATTTTAAATTTTGTGTTTCATAAATTAGATCCTTATCTCTGAAAACATACAGCGTGTCTGTCTTGAAAGTAAACACCCAAATTTTTCAGGAAGCAATAAGGTCACAGATTCAGGTATCCAGAGTTGAGATATGCAAGTCACATCTTTTGTTGAAAATTTCACCTTTAGATACCTGAATCCGTTACCCTATTCCTTTTATGAAAAATCTTGGACGTGGAAAGATGCATGTGTTCAATTTCAAGGCGGACTCACTGTATATATTCGTTTTATTTGAATTTTTTTGTTCTTGTTTAAATTCGTTTAAATTTTCCATTCTTTAGAATAAATGTTTGTAAATTAAAAAGTTATGATAAAGACTTTGGTTTAGAAATAAAAAATACAGATGAGAAATTCAAGTTTCTTCTTACAATTTTTTAATATATGTACATACATATGGAAAGGTAAAATAAAGAAAAGAAAATAAGAAATTCAAGTTTTTTTAACAGTTATTTAAAAAAGACAAATTTCTTAGAAAAAGATTTGTTTCAGAAATTGAATTTCTGCTGCAAGAAAGTTATTCTAAAATTTTATTCTAAAACTGAGAAATGTATATGAGAACTTTGAAATCTGCATATTTTCAAACTTTAAGTTTCATTAAAAAAATTATTTTAGCAAATGTTCATTTCTGAAATTTAAATTCTCCTAACTCTACTTTTAAAGTTCTCTGAAAATTGTGATTTTTAACCATCCAACTAAATTCAAAACTAAATTTATTTTCAATTAAAAATAGTGGTTTTGAAGGATGGTTTCAAAACTAAATTTATTTATAATTATCTAGTTTTTAATTTAAATTTTTATGTGCTCAAATATAAGCCTTGCCTTGCTGTTCACATTTTTTTTTAACATAATTGAATTTCTATATTTCAGCCTTCTTTTAAGTATAATTTTGAAGTTCTTTACAAACATTGTCATTTTTTAACTATTGATTGAATTTTTAATTTCTTATTATGTAATTTGTAAATTTTACGGGCTTACATTTATAATTAATGACTGAATCAAGTGAATAGTTTCCGAAATCTTGAAAATGTCAAGATGTTGATTTTTTATCAAAACAATTTTATTATTTACTTAATCATTGACTCTCAGTCTCATGTGTATGTTGGCTTCTAATTTTTTTGAGCAATCGAGTCACGGATTTATTGTTTGAACCAAGTCTTTCAAATTCGCTAAATGATCAAATTATTAGAAATCGGATATTGTGATGTAGAAAACAGTAAAATAAGTGACAATATTGACGTGGTTTGCCAAATTCTTTATTCGTAAAAAACTGATGTTTCAAACTTCTAAGTATAAATAAGGACTTTAGTTGGATAAAGGTACGATATAAATGAAAAATTTAAGTTTTTTTCAACAACTATTCGAATAAGACACGAATTGATAAAAAAAGATTTTTTTCTATTAACTGGATATCTATCCCATCCAGTTTTTCAGATTATTTTCGACCTGGATAATATATCTAAGAACTTAAAAACTTCTAGGTCAAATTTGTCTCATCATAAAGATATAGTTTTCAAATATCTAGTTTTTTGAGGTTCTAGGTTCTAATTATACTTTATATGTGCTCAAACTCCAAGCTTCGCTACATGCATTTTGTATTGTACTTGGTTTTTGAAATTTTAACCTTCTTTCGAGTCAATGTTTGTAAATTCCTGAAAAAATTGTAAGATTTGTTAACCATCAAAGTTTTAATTTTAGGCTCTCCGATTTATGTAATGTGATTTTTTGAATGATTTGAGAAATTCATTGAATGATAACACCAAAATAATATTTAACTTTAAAATGACATTTTTATTGTTTTTCAGGCATTCTTTTTTTTATCATTGCCTTACAGTCACATTAATTTGAGGACATCTATTTTTTTTCCTTATCCAAAAAATGTGACTAATCACATCATTCACATCATAGATTTTTATTTGAACCAAGTTATTGAAATTGGATGGACAGTTACATTCTTAAAATTTTGAGTCACAAAATACATTGATTCCTAGCTTCATTTTCTGAAATACGCTTTTTCTACAGGTTGAAACATTGGATAAATGAAATATCAGATGACAATCTGAAAACAGAACTGCAAGGGCTGCTGTACCCAATATTTTGCCACATGTACATCGAAATGTTACATGCTGGAAATCGCCAAGCTGCTGTCCAGTTTTTAAAAACTCACCAAGGAGATTTTGTGTCTGATGTAGAGAAAAATTTTCTTGAAGAACTATCTGGGGTCATGATGTTTCAAGACATAGAGCTGAGACCTATGGTAAATGCATTCAGGACAAGAAAATATAAAGTTGACTTGCCTGATGAAGCTCATATTTGTCTTCGAAATTATCTCAGCAAATGTGGCCACGTTATTTTAATGCAGGTACTTCATAAATCTTAAAAAATTGAAAACTCACTGAATTTTCAGAAAACTGGAGCTCTGTAACTTTTTGCTTGTCTGTTTTTGTAAAGGTTATCAACACGCATATATCTGTCATTAAAAAAATCACAGACTCATACCCAGTAGAACATGACAATAACGAGGATTCAGCTCAGCACAATGATATTGTTGTAAATGGTCACATTGAGCAACCTTGTGGAATAGGAGTAGACCGTGAAATGCGAGAACTCCAGGAAGCGATAAGATTGATGAGCAGCAGTGCCCATCAACCTCTGAGGATTTTTACAGTGAAAAATGCGATCGAGAAGTATATAAAAATATTATAATGTATATTAAAAGTTATTTCTAATCTTGGGACCATTTTTTTTTAGGATTACTTTTCTTTTATATCAAAACACGTTTCTGTATCGGTAATTTCATAGGAAGATTGCAATCTTAATTTTGAATCTTGTGTTGAGTAATTATGAAGAAAATGATAAATCGATGAGAAAATCTATTTTCTAAATCATGCTTTCTTTATTTTTATGGGGGAAAGTAAATCAATGTGAATTTCGGTGGCTGGTTCTTGTAAAACTTACAATGCAATGTTTTATTAATAATTTGTCTAATAAGGGACATACAAAATTCTATTATTAGCGAATTGTGGATAGAATGTATAACTCGATTAATAAAAGTATTTCTTTTAAACACATTGAGAAATACACTTTTATCATGTTATTTATTTTTTTACAGCAACAGAATTTCGAGTTAACAGAAAGTACAGTTAGTGAAAGTGTTATTAAAGTATTGAGAACAAAACTTGTCAAAAAAAAAAATATAATGAAAAAATATGATTATAGTTCAAACTTAGAATTACATTTTTGTAGTTTTTAGGGAATTGAAAAAAAAAAATCTTTTTGGATCCCTTTTTCCTCCTAATAAGTTTTCTCGTTTTAATTAATCACTGGAAATCATATCTGAAATTTCCAATGATCTATTCTTTCATTACACTTTTTTTTATTTTTTAGCGCAAGCAGTGCTATCATAACGCCAAATTTAGATCGATTAGCAGCTGGATTTAACACATCAGAGATTAGGCTGTGGGCGATTGGTGACTCTGTGCTCACGAGACCAAAGTTTCCAAACTCATCCGTTTTTTCTCACTGTGATTTAACGCAGAGTATCTCAAGGGAAGACGATGATGAAAAGTATGCTTAATATACAAAAACGTAAAATATGTCAGGGCATTTAATACAGCTTTCTATTCTGTTCAAAAAATAATTTTATATTCATAGGTACACATTGTTTGAGTTCTTATGAATCCAAAAACTTGTATTTATGTTTTCTTAGGAGATGTGTTTTTGTTTCATTGATTTCTTGATTTTATTCTGACTTACGTATTTTTTCTTAAAAAAATATAGCAACGAAATGATAAACTTTATCGAAAAAGAAAATATATATGCTGATGAGTAGAAGTTTATCAGTGTTTTGATTTTATTTCAAGTGAAAAATTGTATTCATTGAATTTGCAGGGATGAAGCTGGTGCTATAGTGTTGCGAGGGCACACAGATGTGGTGCACGACATGAGATTTATTTCAGAATTAAACATGCTTGCGACTGTGTCCAGTGACAAAACTATGAGGCTGTGGAGTATGCATGATTATAGTTGCACGGCTGTTTATACGTGAGTCATACATTCCTCTATGCAATAGCAAATAGGATACACACTTTTGACAGGACTAAGTTTCATTGCTCTTCAAACAGAAATTAGATAGTTTTAATCAGATTAACAGAGAATACAATTCAAATTGAATAAGTTCACCCTGGAAGAGTTCACAAAAAAATTTTTTTAACTTATATGAAAACTTGTGTTCTACTTGCTGTGGATTGTATTTACCTGTGCATTTTGTAGCGATGTGTTTTTTATGTTTACAGTGGTCACAATTACCCGGTGTGGTGTATGGATACTAGCCCTTTTGATTTGTTCGTAGCTACTGGTTCCCATGACAGAACTGTCAAATTATGGTCTCTAGATAGGACGTTTCCACTTCGAGTGTACGCTGGTCATTTTATGGATATTAATGTAAGAACAGGTTTATCTTTTCATTTTCATGTGAAACAAAAAAGATATAATTTTAACAACTTTAAACTAAGAATGTACTTTTGAAAGTCTACAAAAAAGAAAAATAATAAATTATTCATAAGTCCACATGGGGCTGCATGTTTCAAAAATTACGATTCTTTTCAACTGACAATACTTACCATGTTTTGATACTTGTTTGTTGTTTCATTTCAGTGTGTTAGATTTTTTCCAAGCTCGCGGTATTTAGCTAGTGGTTCATCTGACAAAACCATCAGACTCTGGAGTACAGACAGTGGAAACCAGGTTAGATCATTCACCGGCGCGAAATCACCAATTTACAGTTTGGCTTTCAGTCCCAATGGACAATACCTCGCTGCCGCAGGTAAACTTTTTTCCATTTAAGAAATGTATGCTAGATACAAAAATGAGGGTGTTTGTAAATTGAGCTTTTTTTTAACACCCAGCCTTACAACCAACAATAAAATATTCCTGACAGAATGTTTTTGTCAGTATTTCATGTATTCTAAATGTGGCATAAAAAATTAAGAATAATGAACTGCAAAATTTGAGAGATATGCATTCAAAAAAGTTTGCTCTTTCTGGGAAATCTTTTTAATTCTGTAACATAGAATTTTCTTTAGAACTCGTGTTCTTGATAATAGTAGAGTAAATAATATTAGAAAATTCGATATTGGCATGAAACTCAGTTTTACATAAATTCAAGAAAGAAATCCTTCTCTGAAATTAAGTTTTAGATTGACAATATTTTTAAAATCAACAAATTTTTGGATTGACATAATTGAAGGATTAATAAGTGGGTGTATCTATAATATTCCAAAAATCTTAGTTTGACCATTCGTTTTCTACTTATATATTATGCCTCAGAAAAACTCAGTAAAATATTATAAAAATGTACTCAAATTGTTTGTGGATCACCATTGTAGGAAAGAATAGAATTGATCTACTAAATTAAATGCAATAAATGAATTTGTGTCAGTTAAGAAGAAATTTATTGGTCATAATTTTTCCTGATTTAGTTTGAAATTTGCAAAATAATGATAATAATAATAATAACAAATGACTTTTTAGGCGATGACAAAAGTATTTCCATTTGGGATCTGTATGCTAATGCTCAACTGACCACACTTGAGGGACATCAGGACTCGATTATGAATTTAGACTGGAGCCCAGATGGGCAATACATGGCTAGCTCTAGCCTGGATGGTGAAATTCGTCTTTGGCCGGTACAATCACACATTAATGCTAGTGTAAAAAGGTAAGATATATATAAATCGCAATGTGTGAAAATGCAGAGACAATTCTATTTTTACAATATCATTAAGGATTGTCTGACTTTTGAATTTTTCTTTTTGTCTTTTTTACATGAATTTTTAACTTGAAAAAATTCAGCAGCAGTCTTTAGGAAATTTCAAATGTTAGGTCAATTTTTTTTCCTTCAAATAAATGAATTCTTAATAAATGTTGAATTTTATGATACAAGTTAAGAGCGAATTCCAAACAACACATTTTAAAAAAATTTTATTATGTCCAAGAATATTTACTAAAAGCAAAACTTTTTCATATAAAATAGTATATTACTTAACAAAAAAGCAAACCCTCATTTGATGGCCGAGTACTGAGAAACCATGGCTGAGGACGACAAAGGGTTTGCTTTCGTGTTATGTAAGATGTTTTATGCAAAGTCGAATGATTTTTTGGTTTTGTCGAAGGTAAAGTGGACCCGCAAAGATATCTTTGTGGTGACGATAAAGCGTCCATGCTGAGCACCGCTGTCTGCTGAAAAAATTGAGTGTGAATGCGTGTCACTCGCATGCGCAATCAAAAGGCGGTCGATTTTGGGAAATTGGCTACCGCTAAGAAATTGGCGGCCCGTAAAATGACACGTACCGCAAAGATATCTTTGCCCGTCCACTTTACCAACGACAAAACCCGTAAAGCGTGCAACTTTGCATAAAGTAACTTTTTTGTTTATCTTTATGTAATGCTATATAAATGAATTCAGAAAGTAGGAATTGTAAATAAGGGACTAGGAATACAATTTAAACATAACATGTTTCTATTTTAGTTTTCATACATCATGGCCCATATTCGAATTTTCATATTTTGATGGCTTTAGAGTATTTTAATAATTGAACCTAACATTAAAATTTATGGATCAAATTTAGATTATCCAGCTTTTAACATTATTATTTAAAAAATTTTGAACTTGATATAGTTATTTCCAATGTTATTTTTCTTAATTCACATGTATAATTCAAGGTTTTTCTGTTTTTTTTTTTTTTTTTTTTTAATAATTTAATCAGATAGTCACCTAATTTTTATTCAGCATTGATTCACGTTCCACTGCGTTTAAATTCTAACGTCTTGGTCTTACTTTGAATTTTCAGCTCTTTACCTGAGGCATCTGTAGAAAATCCTAATGCATCTGTTGAAAATCTTCAAGTGTACGCAACGAATTGCTCAAGCATTTTGTCCCTTCGATATCACAAGAAATCCACTTCAGCCATTTGTATAGGGACGGCGTAATTCCAGCATAATAGTCAAAATTTATTTCACTTTTCAATAGGTATTAGTACCCAAGGATAAGGATTTCGAATTTCGTGTTCCAAGGCTGGAATTCGATCTACGAGTTCAGAGATTGAAAAAAAAATCCTTTATCTTGTTCAAATGTACACCCAAACTGACGAAGGCTGTGAATCGTTAATATAGTATTTCTCTATAGTTTTGTATTTCATAACATTTTACAATTTTCTCAAGTACTCCAGTACCTATTGCTAACTTGGAATTAAATTTCATAGCCGGTTAAAGAAGCATGTAGAATTTCTCATCCATTCAATTGATAACATGGAAAATATGTAAGGATATGTTTATCGCTTAAAGATATTGGAATTATAATTTAGATGAAAACAAAAGCTATGGCGTTACTTTGATTTTTCAACATTGTCATAATATTGTTAATCATTAGATTAGGTGAATTGAAAAGTCATGTACAAGCATCAAAACTGTTAAGAGTTTTATTGTAACTGATACTGCAATGTAAATAATATTCTATTTATGTAATAGCAATCTCTGTACCAGTTTTTTTAAATTTGTAATACAGCATTGGGAATTTACTTAAAAGTCGAGAAAAAAGAATCAAGTTCAATGAGTTCGACTAGATCCGTAAGAACAAACGACTACTTAAGCATTGATTTACAAGATATTTTTTTAGTAGTTTAAGCTATTGATTTGACGAATAAAATAAGGAATTCATGTTGTTTTTTAATCACGGTAGAATGTTATTCTTTTAATTTTTTACTCGGGTCTGGAAATGATCTTCAGAATTCATGTATGTTATTATTTATGACCAACATCAACAGAATAAACATGTTCTCTTATCTTGAAACTTGAACAGTTCTTTTTTAATGATACCTTTCCAGTAGCTGAATCAGTACTCCCTTCACATTAAGCAAAGCTGCTGCCAGAAGTTTCACACATCATTGGACAAGTGAAATTAAATGATTGAAACCAGTTTTTCCTTCCTGTTAAGTGAAAAGACATGGATATGGACAGACATGAAGAAAAATCACATTTTTAAGTTTTTAATAAAATCATTATAAACTTTTCGTTACATAAAGTTACCAAGAAAATGAAATACACAATTTTGTCGTAATACAATCGGTTCGTTCAATGCACGTCTTGTTTGCTAACTTCTCGAAGCCAAATCTGAATAAACAGTAGGGAGCAAATAAACGTCATTTCACAAAAAAAACTTGCTCAAAATGCAAAGTGCCCTCCGACTATGCACGGTCGAGGCATGTTCTGCTGTATCTAGAAAAGAATCATTCACAAAAAAAAACCAATTTGCAAGTTACCAAATATTCATGACACGAAGTAGCAACTGCATTCAGGATATACCACAAGTTAATAATACATAATGCACAAACCGAGTCGCTCATCTTCATTCTTTGAGAACCAAACAATGAAAAAACTGTACAAGGCGCAATTACAAAGTTGGGACACCCTTCTGGTTCGGTAACTAAATAATTATATTATGTAGTTACTGGAAATATTGCCCGATTCCATAAAAATACACATGGGTTACATTCAAATCATAATATGAAGATAAGTATTACAAATCCTATTTTATAGATGATGATATATGAAAAATATGCAGGCGATTAAAGGGGGAAGGAGAGAGGGGGAGGGATGGTACGGAAAAAAGTAGAAATTAAAATTAGACGAGTTGTGAGCAACGAGTCCGGCAGCTTCTCACCTCACCTCGCGGAACACGAATATGCTCAATAATGCGAGCACGTATTCGTCGACACTAAGTACCCGCAAGAAATATTCGTCGGTTTAGTTTTTCTTTTTAAATACTATCGCTTTTTCGATCCTAGAACAGCTTTCAATATTCGAATACATTTCGGATCGGAGTTTTTGTTTGTGTATATGAGCATGTGTGTTTGTGTGCATGTGAGAGAGATCAACCATTCGGTAGCGTCGATTATTGTTAGTTCATCAAAGAGAGTATTAGCAAAGGCTCGTCTCGTTTCGATTACAAAGCAACTAATTTTAATTTTTCAATATCAGGTTCTGAAAGGCTCTGCAGGCTTGCCGGAAAGCTAAAATTGTCTGAAATAGAGAAACGATTGCAATGTTGAATGTTACATATTCATATGTTTGCTTAAAAGGAAATATAAACGCCACTTGGGTATTTATATTTTCAGAAGAGATTGCTGCAAGGAGAAATTTGTATTATTTGGGCATATCTTATTTCTAAGACAGATCAAACGTGGGGCTACAAATTTTGTCAGGGTCGATAAACTTGTAGACTGAACAGAGTTTTTGCGGTATTAAATTTTGGCAGTAAAGCTGTTATCAGGCAGAAGAGAGAAGGAAATCATCCTTGAACTTCGAAAAATTAAAAATGGATAATGTTTCGTCACGAGAATAATTATACTCACGTTTGAGAAATAGTTGCTCAGTTGTCAGAGCTTGGTTGAGAGTAGGGGTAACTCTGGTATCCTGCTGGTTGGAAAGGGGCATTTTGTTGTCCGGGTTGAGACTGTGTCGTGGGACCAGCTCCAGAGGGGTAAAAACCGCCAGTTGATGCGTTCGCGTTCATGCCAGGGTACGAACCGTAAGCTTGAGGAAAAGCATTCGGTGTCGCCGACTGTTGGCCAATTTGCTGGTTCGGTATGCTCGAAGTTGGTGCTGGGGTCACCTGAGTGTTTTTCATTCCCAACTTTAATATGTGTCGCAGATTTGAAAATTGACCAGTCATCATAAACAAAGTCAAACAAGACCAATGCAGCCGCATTTTGAATTGTTTTGTAAAATGTCACAAGTTCTTGTGAAAACGCTTTTCCGAAATAAATGGAATATGAATGATCTCCTGAAACACTTCACTAGAAGATTTTTGAAAAGTAAGATGTTGTTAAAAATTTTGAAAGTTTCTGAATTTGCAGGATCATAACTTTTTTATTTATCGCACAATTTGTTGGTACCGAAATTGGGGTTGTGTATCTTCAGCGTCAAGCATTGCAAATTTTTTTCGTTATGAATAATACACTATAGTCTATAACATGATTTGAGAATTAATCAAAAGTGTACATTTGTAGCATATTTCTTTGGTTTAGTTATTTAACTTTACTTTGCAATTATACATGTTCTGTATCAATGGAATGATTTTTGACTTCGCTTTGTTTATGACTTAGATCAATTTTTATTTCAATTACATGAATGACAGGGTGTCTAACAAATCCTCAAGAAATCTGTATTTTCTACATGTTCTCTTGGCCGTAATAACATGATTGCAAATTTTCTCATTTTCTATGTTTAATCACTGGAGTGGAAAAAAGGATTAACTAAAACAATGACCATCAAGTAACTAGAAAATCGCCTATTAAATACTTTTTTCATTTGTATAAGAAAATCAATAATATCAACATTAATATAACAAGTCGTTAAATTCTAATTTACCTTTTGATTAATCAGTACTATTTATTTTAATTAAATGCAATTTATAAGAAATCATGAAAAATACTAAGGTAAGAAGTTACTATGACATGACTGTTAAAACATGAAAATTTTTCAGTCGTTCAAAAAAGTACTAATATTGCTCTAATAACTATTCAAAACCAAGTAATTTTTCACAACTTGTGTAGTGTAAAAAAATATTTTGAATTCGGTTATAAAGTAAATAATCATGAAAGTTACAAGATCTGCAATTTTCAGAATTTGCTCAACCATTTTGCTAATGTAGGACAGTCGAACATGTTAAAAAAAAAATAAAGGAAAAAGTTACACAATTTTTTGATTGCATAAATATGACATTTAGAAGACTTAAGAGAGTTGAGAATAATAACGTAACTAAAAAAAATTATCTATCCTGATAACAAACTGCATGATTCATAATGCAGTTTTCAACTACAAATTTGATCAATCGACAGGAAGAATGGGAGTTAGTGACTGATTAGAAAGTCATTTTGGATTACATATCTATAAAAAATCATGTCCACAATTATTTTGCAAAAAATTACAAAGTTCAACGCACACTATTTGTTACAATTTCATAAGATTTTTCATCCATGTTTTCAAAGTTAAGATAAATATTGGGGCTGAGATAAAAAATTGCAAAATTTTGATAGATTTTCACGCCTCTCATAAAAGTGAAACAAAATTAATAACATTCAAAAAAAGAAACACGTCATTCACGATTATATTGTGATACATCCACGCATTTTAACATTTGCAAATCCAACAGTGTAAAGAGAAATATGAAAGGTATTATTTTTTCATCCAACTTGGTAACGCTATGTTAATATCATTATTAAATAGTATTAATCAATAATTGCCATTTTTTTTTATAAAACTCAATTATTAAATTCAAGATTAGTTTATAGCATTCCCAAGTTTCACCAAATCAACTCAAAAATGTTCAAACTACCGCACACGACAGACCCAACAATTTTATCTATCGGATGCAATTAATAAATTGCGACTTGTCGGATTCGCAATATTCTCGACATCACCACCATTGTTTCTGGCAAATAAAAAAATCATTGATCATTATCACATTATTTATTAGCGAAAAACCACGTGCTCTAATTGTTAGACACTCTGCTCACTTCAAAGCTACACTTGTATAATTAATATTCATACTTTGCCCCCTTTCATTTGATTTTCAATGGCTTCCGCTTCCTTGACTTTGCCCATCTTTCTATAATACTCAGCCCATTCAGCGCTGTAGTCTGCTTGATTTCCATTTTGTGAAGTAGCTTGTTGCTGCTGGGCTTGAGCTGGTTGGGATTGTTGAAGACCAGGTCCAGTTGAGACCGCTGCTGTTGCGTTTGGATTTCCTAAACACGAGTCAATCATAAAAATTGAGTTCATCTTTTTTATAACCAATTAATACCTAACTTTGAAGATTTCAACATTCTATTTAGCTCCAAGGTAATCAAACACACATACATATTCATTACCAATATTTCCATAATGATTCTCAAAACAGAACAATCGAACAATTATGTGTGATTATTAAAAAACATACATTTATCAATAATTCTATTTAGAAATAATATTTTTAATAGAGGATAGATGAGGGCTAAATGTGAAATTTCCTAAAACACATTACGATTTTTCATTAATTTTTTTGTACTACTTTTAACTGTTCTGTTTTCTGTTCTTATTTGTTCGCATTTGGTTCTCAACCTGTCAAATGTTACTAAAAATTTGAAAATTTCTCTCAATTTAATCTTAAATAATCTTCTTTCGAAATCCAAAAACGCTCTCAAATGACTCACAGAAACGTTTCAGAAAATAAAAATTGTTTACCATAGTAAAGGGTAATAACATGAAATCACTACTCACCAGCTTGAACAGAGTCAGATTTTCCTTGCTTCATTTGTTGTTCGATTATCTCAGCTTCTCGATGCATTCCAATAGATCGATAATAATCGATCCATTGCTGGCTGTAATCAAGCTGCCCTGATTGAGGATTCATCTGCACTGGAGCTTGGCTTTGAGAACCTAAGGGCATCAATTGACAAGAAAGATAGTAGATTATTTGAGAGGCAGAAAGCACTTTTTTAGCTGGTAAATCGAAACTTTTGGCGAATGTAGAGACTGGCGGCTCACCTCAAAAAATGGATAATAGTATATTGTTTACCGCGGCGCATTATTGCTGTTCCGAGGACAAGGACGATAATTTTTCGTCCGAGGCGCTAGTCGAGGACAGGAACGACTTTGCATAAAATTTATTACTTTTTGATGGAACCCATCGTTACAATAGGAAGGGTGATTTTCAGTTATCCATCCATTTTTTTCATTTTTAACGAGAAGTTTTTAATCGTACGCAACCAAATATTATTTTCCCCTTGATATTTATGAAAATCTTTGTTTATAATCTCAATTCAGATATAAATAGAATTAATAAAACCCAGATTTCAAAAATCACGGAAGCATTTAGAATGTTTTGAACAAAAATAAGTATTTGTTCACCGATACTCAAGGAAGCATTTATGAACAGAAAATCAATTGTTCTTTTAGTTTTTATACTTTCAAATAGTAGACGCTAATTTCTGGATGAATTTTTTAAAATACTTGACTACCAAAATAATTTTAATCTCCTGATACTTTTATACAAATTTACTGACTTTTATAACAGTATTTTTTTTGTAAAGAAGTTTATAAATTTTTTTCTGTAACTATATACGCGTTGTACATCCTAAAAAGATGCTTAGTTGCTTGACAAAAAAATTACTCACTTAGGGTTCCTTGCATCCCAGTATGAAAAATGTGCAATATTTCTGACGATTTAACAACAGAAGATTCTGAAAAATTTTTTCATTCAGTAGGTGCAGATAATTATGAAATGATGGTGTAACTTCTTTCCTCTCAAATTCTTTGGATATTGAAGTTTTCATTCACTAAAATTTGAATGAAGGGTACTGCAATGCTTTGTAATTGCTCAAACTTGTCTAAAAATGAATGGATGACTGAAAATCCACCTTTCCTACTGTATTACAGTAACTGTGATGATGGGTCCCATCAAAAAGTAATAAATTTTATTAAAAACGAACACACGAGATTTTACCTCTATGTCGAAAAGAATTCATTCAGATAAATCTTTTGAACTGGAAAACCCTAGATAAGAATCAGATAAAACGTTTTAGCTGTAAAAATCTTCTAATTTTTGGGCCTGATTTTATCTGTGATACATTTTCTGTCTTGCTTTCAAAGGTGAAGAACAGGTAAACGATTTTTAAAATACAAGTCACGTACCCGAGCCTTATATTCAAATTTTTTAGCCCATTCATACAGTTAAATACAATAACTTGGGTATTCTGAAAGAAAATACAACTTTCCCAGTTTTAAATTCAGCCGTTTAAATAGAGTGGTAAACTCAATCGACTGGTAAGACGTGTAGTCAATCATAAAAGGGTGAGTTTGTCACTCTAAGGATACTAGAATAAGGATTATCGACTCGTATACTCGAAGCGCTTTCTAAAACAGACAGAATATCGTTGAGATGGTGGGCGTGGCTTGCATTATCGCCACACATACTCACATATACTCATCCTTTCATGCATGATTTCCACTCTCGCTAAGCCACACCCACCATCTGGACGATATTTCGTCCATTTCTCGCGCTAGAGTTGGTAATCCTTATTCTAGTATCCTTCTGCCACTCTCTTTCTTCAGGCTCTCTCGTCTGAACACATTATCATGCTGATATGAATGGGAAATAGCAGTCCATATACTATCATGTCTATGATAACAACACATCAAGTACCACCGATGTTAATGACAGTGTTATGATAAGCATAACCTCACTTTTTTTCTTTTTAACACTTTTTTCAATAATAAACATTTTCTGGATACTTCTTGACAATCCCAATTGATCACTTATACAAGTTTTTAAGGTTTCCAATCATTGATCTACATTATATTGCACTAATTTTCGCAAAAATTCGTCAGTCAGATACTAATTTTGTTGAAATTTTTATTTACGTTAACAACAAAATATTGCTACAAAATTGGCCTTTCCCCCTTCGTTTTCATCTCCTCTACCCAAAACAGCTATTTTTGAAAAAAATGGTACATTATTGATAGTTTTGGAAATGCCTGGTTTGACGAAACTGTTAATACGATATTTTATCTGTAGATGACGAGTAAAACGTGAATTTTTAATTCTTTACTACCGAAAATTTATCGTTTTCTCGTAATTGACGGATGTAAAAAATTTTTCAACCCATTTTTTGAGGTGAGCCGCAAGTCTGGACAATAACCAAACTTTTTTTTCCCATTATTTAATTATTCTTCTATATCAATTAATGACTATTACTTTGCATCATTTTTCGATGAGAACAAATAAAGTAACAGGTTAGTTTTTCAGGAAATGAAGAAAAATTAAAAAAAAACTACAATTTCATAAGAAGATATGAATCATATATGTACATAATTGACGACTTAATCATAATCATAATAATAAGTTTTGAAAATGAATATATTGAAAAAATTAAAAAAAAATACCTGAATCACTGCCCTGTCCTTGATTAGGCCAACCTTGGTAACCTCCAGCGCTGGCGTTCCAATTTGGATTGTAACCAATAGGGCCTTGTCCTGGATAAGAACCAGCGCCTGGTCCACCTCCGGGTCCCTAGAAAACCATCATATTCATGAATTTTTTCATTCAGTGATTAAAAAACAGCAATAATTCAATTAACACATACCATGCCCAACTTTTCACCGAAAATCCTTTTAGCGTTTTCAACTTGTTCGGGAGTTCCGCGAATGATAAAAGATTTTTCGTTTTCATTGCCTGGATTTCTGCGGTCTAATTCGCAGTGGGCCCCAGTTTGTTGATTGATCTGCTTGATTGTCTCCCCACCTGAAAAATTTATTACAAAAAAGAAAATCATTATTCGGCACGTGTAAATAAATGTACATATTTTATGAGAACAAATTAAATTCGTATCGATTTTAGTATACTTGAATTAATTTAAACACACCAAACATTTTTCTCGATGATTTTTTTTTTACATAATAGTTTTTGTAGAGATTCGACACCCTAAATATATTTCAAATTCACCTTTTCCAATAATAATTCCGCATTTTGAGGCTGGAACTGCATACGTGGTTTCGATTTTGTCTTGCATAGATCCACCTTGGCTTCGCCTATCCCAACCTCCACCGCCACCGCCGTACTCATTTGGTCGTCCGCCAAATCCATTACCTCGAGGTCCTCCGGGTCCTCGGCCCATATTTCCTCTTCCATCGTCTCTTCTCTAAAAAATTTACATGAACATTTAAAATCGCGAGTAACATGCATGAAACTATAAATTGATAGACGGGACAATATCTAGGTCTAACATTGAAGAGTTGCTGATATTTCGATTATATTAAAATAAACTGATTCACAGAAATTATTGTTTTAGGCTAGTGATTTGAACTAAAACTATCAATAGAATTCAACTATTTTTCTAATATAGAAAAGTACTGCCATTTTCTGGAGACAATTTATTCAAATGCCACTAATAGAAATTTTCATCAAAATTCCCAGAGATACTTTTTTGAGAACCTTTCAATTTGTTAAGATTTTCAATAATACAATGTAATAGATTTCGGTTTTGTTGAAATATCTGCGAAATATTTATATTCTATAAAAAACAGCTGAATATTTTGCAACATTTTTAAGGGAATTTAATCTAAAAATATGTTATTCCTTTCTTATAAAATTAATTTCGGTGATTTCCATAGAATGTGAAACTATTGAAAAAATAGTGATCATTATATTTTCATCATGATCGAAAAGATTATTTTTCCCTTATATTTTGGAGCATTCAGAAAAATGTCAAATTAACGTATAATTCCTATATTTTACATGTTCCGATTTTTCAAGGAATTTTTCAGAACTTGATCATTTTCAGTAACAACATTCGAAAATTTTTATGTCTAAAATTTCAAGAATGATTTAATTTTTCAAGCTTCTAAAAATGACTATGAATAAATTGCACAGGTTCATTTGTTTTATATGTTCATTTTTTACCGTTTATGATGAATATGATTATTAGAAATTCACAGAACTTTAAAATTTTATTTTTCTACTATATCTTCTCTTATCCCGCTGAAATTTCAAATGATCCACTTAAAATTTCCAGGATATGAGTTGACATTACTGTTCTTCGTAACAAAGCAAATAAAAAATTAGGTGCTGCAGTGACAACTCGAAAAAGCGATAAATTTTTTAAAAATGCGGTTTTTTATTGAGAATCAAAACCGGACCAGAGTTCTGAGATAACCCTAAAAATTCTATGTGTATTAATAAAAAAAAAAAAAAGGAACATTCAAGTCTCGAAGTTGTAAAAAAAAAAAGAACAAAAAACTCCAAAAATATAGTTCTTACTATTCATAACAATGAAATAAAAAAAAAAAAAAAAAAAAAAAAAAAAAAAACGAAAGAACATCTCCATCGAAATTGAAAATTGTCAAGATATCAGCAACTCTGCTCCAAAAACTTCAACTATCAAAACTATAATACCATCATGACAACTGAAACAAACATCTTCCAACAAAAAAAACAACAAAATTCATATCTATACGAAAGTGCTGTGACAAATTATAACAATAACACTGTGACAACAAATTACGATGTGCGAATATAACATTTTATGAACACATTTTTTACTGAATCAAAAACGACTGTCCCAGTGGATTGTACGTTAATTTTATGCCCCTCGCGCTGTATAGAATTTTCCCCTACATTTCTTATGATTTTATATTGCGAGACTACTGGTAAATTACACTGAAAAAACAATAATAATTAATGGTTTAACAAAAATTGTTTCAAAAGTTCATATGATGAAAGGAGAGGGACGATTATCAAGATATAGTAGAATATAGGAATTTGGATAATTACAGTGACACTGTCAATCAGGTCTTGTATGCGCTGACGCGCTTGTTCAACAGCGGGATGTTTTCCAGATAGCTGACACTTTCTGTCACCAGGCCCTTCTTCTCGACCCTGTTGGAATTGTACGCGAGCTCCAGTTTCCGCTTGAATTTTCTTGATCATGTCACCACCTTTTCCAATGACAACTCCAACGGCTGCTCTTGGTACAAGTACCTGAAAAAAAAGGAAAAAATATTCTATAGTAATCAAAGCATTGCCTAAATTTTTTGGTGGTTTGGAACTTTCTTGATATATCACAAAATATAATGAAATAATGATTTTATCAACAAATTTTGCAGAACTTGAGGCTTTGTTTATTTTGGAATTTTTGTAAAATTTTAAATTCAAGACTTTTTTGATCCATGCAGCAACGAGCCTTGAAAAATAGAGAAAATAAATAAATAAATACCTCAACAGTATCGCCATTTCCACCAGGACCTTGGTTGAAACTATTGTCACCACCACCTTGGAAACCTCCGCCACTGCCACCACTGCCACTGCGATCAGAACCTCCAGGCCCACCTCCTCTACCACCTCTGTAATACATTTGCATCTCTTTTTCGGCAATGAGCTCGTACACGAGTTGCTTTGCATATTCAACTTTTTGGGGGTCTCCAGTTATTCTGTAATATGAAATCTGGTATTATATTAACCATTCTTTCTTCACATTTTTTAAACATGTGCAGCAGTGTCATTGAGGCGATCGTTAAAATGGGTTAGGTTGAATTTTTATAGTTTCGCCTCCTCAACTGTTCCTAAATTATACACTGGAAACTCACTTATTTTCGGATGCCAGAAAGTAAACAAACTCACTTATTTTTAGATTAGGTTGGGTTGAGGGGAGAGCGCTTGAACCCCCTCTCTGCTACTTCGAGATCGATCTGGACCGCGATATATATTGATCCTATTGACGATATCAATTCGTGCCGTGGCGCGAAAAAATACATGTTGTACATACGTTGTGTTTTGATGAAATTATTATACGTGTATTGAAAAAAAAAAACGCAGTTTTTGACATCGTTATACATTTATTTAATCATTTTATATTTATTTTTGAATAAAAAATTTTTTTATTTACTGAAAAAGGTACGAATGTGCTAAATTATACAGATGTTTATTAATGTATTTTCACTGTTATGTATTCATGTCATTAAAAGTATTGCCAACTAAATGAAAATTATAACATCGAGTTATTATCATTTTTATTTTTACTATTAAAACCATCATTATAATTTCTAAACAACTTTTTGGTTAATTAAGCAAAAGCTTCGAAAACAAAATATGTATCCATTGATGTTGAATTTGAATACATGCCATTCCCACACGAAAGTGGGAATCGCGCAGTGTGAGAGAGTCAGTGTGGAGGGGCAGCACTAGACTCGAAAATAACAGAGAAAGGCATCCGAAAATAAGTAGAGCCGAAAATAAATGAGTTTCCAGTGCATACAAAAAAAAAAAAAAAAAAAACTAATTTTTTACATTTTACAAACAACGTTAACCAGTGCTGGCAGAATCGTTTTATCCGTCATTTGAATAACATGGGATTACATCCTAAACAGTCTTTTTTTTTATACATAAGAATCACTTTTAAAATCAGTTCAATAAGGCAAAATATTATTAAGTTGCATATGGCATACTGCAAAAAAAAAAAAAAAATGAGTCTCTGAATCGGTATTTTCTCCACAAGATTCAGGTCAAAAAACCAAAAATCATACAAATTTAACGTTTTTTTTCAATACAACAGGATTTTTGCAGAAACTTTATTGGCAATGTGCAAAAAACGTTACAAAATTATGATATTCTACGCTCATTTTTATTGAAGATCATTCTACGATTGTAATAACTTCAGTGCTGGTTGTTTAAAAAATATTAACATTTTTCAAGCAACCATCATTAGTTATTATCGCAAAATTTTATGACTGAATGAATTTCTCAGAGGCTCATTCCTCAAACAAATTTTTTATATGTACTTGTTTCATTATAATTACTATTTTCATTATATAATAATAGTCTGAAATAATATACAAATAATATATGATGATACTGACACACAAATAAAATATTCTACGCTATCATTAAACTTGTTACTTAAATCACGATTATCATTATCTTCTTCAATATCAAATTATCACCATCACAAAGAATGTTAATTTTGAGCTAAAATTAGCGTTTTAATGAGAATCATTACACTTTCTACGTAGATATAATAGTACCAGTATTTATAATCATTTTTATTATCATTACAGTAATAATAATCATTGCTCAGATATTGATAATTGGTACACTGTGAAGTGAATATTGCGATGAGCACAATACGCTCCAACTTTCTACACGTAAGCATATATTTTCCTTTGTGAAGGATACGTATGCGTGACGCAGCGGAATGCGTCCGGTTCCGTTGAGAATCGGCTTGTATACCTTTGGGAGTTATACGAATTTCTATAGGGAGAACACGGATGTTTGCAGGCACTTTAAAGTTTATTAGTGACAAGTATACAAGATCCTGAACGTCACGATACGCTCACAAGAATACGTGTATTGCCGTGACCCGTATGAGAAATCATTCCCAGCAGAATTTCCCCAGATTGTGTGTGCAACTTGATTTTATCGTTCCCAGCAGGATTTAATCGTCACAATCACAATATCCACTCACAGTGTATTATTTTTCCATAGGACAGATGCCACTTTTATATGTGAAAAAATTTGTATGATAAAGAGCTTTTTAGAAATTTATTAATTCTGAAATCTTGTAACAAATTTAATGAGCATTTTATAAGCAACCAGCACTGAAGTTATCATAGTCCAAGAATTATCTTACATAATAATAAGCATAGAATATAATAATTTTGTAACGTTTTTTTCACATTGCCGATCAAATTTCTGCAAAAATCCTGTGTTGCATCGAGAAAATGTTTAATTCGTATGATTTTTGGTTTTTTCACCTAGATCTCAGGGAGAAGGTATTGATTCAAGTACAGGGTGCGCCATTTCTTATGTCGGCATGTAAACATTGAATAACTTGAAAAAAAAACAACCGATTTCTGTAAATGAGGTATTTTTATTTAGTTTGGTCCTTTACAATTTATTTAGACTAGTTTTTGAACACAACATCAATCAAGTGGCCGCCCTTATTGTTCACAGCAAAATATGCCCTTTTTGCGGCGTTTTCCATTACCTTTTCGAGCATCTCGGGTGGTATAGCAATGATTTCGGCACGAATATTTTCCTTAAGCTCTTCAATGGTCTGCGGCTTGCTGGCGTACACTTTACTTTTCAAATAACCCCACAAAAAGAAGTCTGGAGGGGTCAAATCTGGAGATCTGGGTGGCCATTCAATGTCGCCTCTTTTTGACATCAGACGTCCAGGGAATTTTCGTTGCAGAAACTGGATTGTTTGATTCGCAGTGTGGCAGGTCGCACCATCTTGTTGAAACCAGTAATCTTCAAGACCTTTTTCACGCATTTGTGGGCAGACATAGTGAGCCAACATCCACCGATATCGGTTTCCATCGATCGTTTGGTTCTCTTTGAAAAAATAAGGACCAATGATGGTTTTGGCGCAAACGCCGGCCCAAACAGTAACTTTTTGGTCATGCAATGGCGTTTCATGGATCTCGTGTGGATTCTGCGTTCCCCAAATGCGGCAATTTTGCTTATTAACGCCTCCAGAAAGTTTGAAATGTGCCTCGTCGGTCATTAAAATTCGCTTCCAAAAATCAGGTTCAGTATCAACTATTCGAGCGATTGTTTGTCCATATTCCAAGCGACGTGGATGATCTGTAGGCAATATTCTTTGTGTTAATTGCATTTTGTACGGAAACAAATGCAAATCATCTTTCAAAATGCGCCGTAGAGTGGTTCCACTGATGCCGAGATGCTGAGCGCGGTGACGATATGAAACTTTTGGGTTTTGGGCAACGCTCTCTCTGACAGCTTCAATCAGTTCATTTGAACGTCTTGGTCGTTGATGAACGGGTTGTTCGCGATCTTTCACTGTCCCGTGGTCACAAAAATTCGACACCAAACGACGAATAGTGTTGTCAGATGGTGCCTGTTTGCCAAGATATTTTCGACGATATGCTCGTTGAGTTAACACAACTGAACGACTATTTTCAATGTACAAAGTAACTATTTCAGCGCGTTCTTTTGGTGTGAAGCGATACATGGTTGAAATTGTACTGAATTGACGTTTCCAAAACAAGTGAAGTCAAGTAAATCGGTTGTCAAATGTTTAAGTTATTCAATGTTACAATACCGACATAAGAAATGGCGCACCCTGTACTTCATTTTTTTTTTTGCAATATGTCATAACTATAAACAATATTTTGCTACATTGAGTAGATTTTCAAAAAAAATTCTTGTGCCTGAAAAAAAATGTAGTGTTTAAAACGAATACACACATTATATTCATGGCAAAAAAGATGACACCACCTGCGCGTGTAAACATTGTTCTTAAAATCCGCAAAAATTCAGTATTAAAAAAAAAAAAATTTTTAAACAGTTTAGGGGGCGTGGCTATCGAAATTCTACCTAAACCATTTGAAAAACCATCCTACGGTGTCATTTATCATTATGAAATGTGTTGTGATACGACAAATAATTAATTTTTCAAGACCAACAATCAACACAAAACACCATGATTTACATACAAAATGAGCTGAGGCCTGTTTTTGTAAAATTGTTTCTTTGTCAACGGCACTGTGGCCTTGTCATGCAGAGTATGTAAGTACGATTCATAACTGTCGATATGAAAAAGCGCTGTTTAATATGATTGAAAATTCTTTTTGTCGGTGGCCATTCGTATTGAATTTATCTAATAAGGAAAATTGGAATTCATTGATCAAGCGTAATATTGAGTTATTTGCAACTTGCCATTTTTTTTTTACTTTTATTGTATATTTTTTCAAAATTTAAAACTAGTCTTTGTTTTTTAAACAAAATGGCCACCTCTGAGACCTTGAAAACTTGAAAAAATCACCTCAGAGGTTTCTCTTGCTCCTGCGAAGGTCCTTCCTGTATGACAACCATCTTGGCGCCAGATTTTTCCTGAAGTTGCTTTATCGTCTCGCCTCCTTTACCAATGATGAGACCAACTTTGGGGCCAGGAATCATGATTTCAACGGAGCCAGGATTATGACTACTGCCACCACCTCCTCCTGAGGACTGCATCCCTCCCATTCCCATGGGTCCTTGTGGGCCACCTCCCATTCCTCCTCCCATGCTTCCTCCCATGCCTCCACCCATGTCGCCCATGTCCGATCTGTTTCTCTGGTTCACTATCGAAAGAATCTGATCCTTGGCTCGGCTGAAACACAAGCATATAAACCCCATTGCTACAGACACGAAAACTACTTTCTTTCCTTTGCCAATAACCAATTTAACAGTCCCTAAGATATCTATTTTCTCTTAACTACAACAACAATAAATTTTTCAAATAATCATATGTCCCACATTTTTTATCATATTTTTTCCCTACACATTTCAGGCACCTTCCAGTTGAAAACAACTGAGCCCCATGCATATCCTATCCTCCTTCCTTCCCTAGTGAAAGTAAAAGGCCTATTAGTAAATGGCGAAGTAAAAAATCAACAAATATATTCACAATGACCAAAATAAATTTTATCTCATTTAATTTGAAACAATTGTGAAAAACAAAAGATCTTTTATTCAATTATCCCTGCGATCCTTATAACATTTGAAGAAGCCCTGGAAAAAAGTGGACATTTCCACATATTATGATAGAGTACATACTCTACATATCATTTTTATAGAAAAAAATGTCATGTCAACATGTTTAGATACAGTTTTGGCTCAATTTGCTAAGCAGACAATTATATTGATTTTACAAACAATAGTAACTGGTTCATGAAATAGTACATGGAGGTATATAATATGCAAATTTTTTCAAGGAGGATAGCAGATTTGCTTGGCATGTGTTATCACAAGATACAAACAAAATTCTTTTTATCATTTGTTTTGTGTAGTTATGGCTTTCATTTGAATGGTGGATTTAACGAATAAAAAGGTGAAAACAAGTTACTTGACAGCATCTCGAGAGCCAGTTAGCGTGCAAACACGTTCAGGAAGACCACCGCTTTCCGGTGCCATCTGTATTTTACATCCTGTTTCACTTTGCAATCTTGTGATCTGCTCGCCGCCCCTGCCGATTACTGCAAAAATTAATCAATCGTTTATTAAGACATTCATCACTAATATAATGAATTTGAACAATTTACAGCAAACACAAAACCATGAAACTGGCCAAGAACAAACATTCCATAAACGTTATTTCCATTTTAAAGCTGCTTCACACAAAAAGGAGCAAACTTGAAAGTATAATATAAGGAATAAAAATAAAAATAAAAAACAATGGCACACGATTTCAGTACATTTTTGAAGTGAATATCAATAACAAGTTGAATATATATGTATATTATAGTAAAAAGCACAATTCAACATACCCATGCATTGACTCGTGTAATCGTTTTGCATGTCTCTCATCACTATAGGGATGGATTATACAAAGCTTTGGATTAAACATTGTTATTGTTTGCAAAACAAAACAAAAAAAAAATGTGACAATACAAAATACACTTAGGTCTCGACAACTGCAATTCGATTTGAATTCCTAATCCACCGCGAAGAAAGAAGTAAGCAGGCTCGAGAATTTCTGTTCCCAAAAAACATCATTACGCTCGCGACACAATGTCCCATGCTAATATTTTCGAGAAATTTCGGTACCGTCTGAAAAGGTAGGCCCGTACAGAACGTTCGGATGAATCCCAGCTCATTGATCATCTGTCAATTCGACAACTCCAAGTCGAGACCCGAAGCCTTGGAGTTGTCGAGACCCAAGTGTAATATTTTTCAGAATGACAAAGTTCTAAATGAAAGATAGGAAGAAGAAATTAAAAGTTTATTTTATTGCGTGACAATTCTAGACTGTAACTTATTGGATTTTATTCATATATTAAGTATAATATATGAATAATGTACCAATAAAATTTATGAAAAAATAAGTGCTTCAAATATTAATGGTAGTTATGAAAATAGAGAAAAACATGTTCTTCTGAAATAAATTTGACTTGTACAAAAAAATGTCACAAAATTAATGTGTATTTTATGCAAAAATTTAAAGCATAGATTCATATGTACTTTTGTGCAATGTTTTACATATAAGTTTCTGTCAAATTTACATCGAAATTCAGTCTTATTCTTAATGCAAACAAATTTTTGTTTAGCAAAAATAGTTTTAGAAAATAGAGAATAAGTAAAACTGTTACTAAAAATTATTGTATCTACAGCAACTACTGCTTTGCATATGCATGAAAGTAGATTCTTATAAAGCAATTATACTGAACCTGGAAAATATCATCGACACTGTAAAATTCATCAAGCATTGGATAAATTTATGCTATAAAAGGATTATATAAATGAATTATTTCCAGATTCTAGTACATAAAAAATTCAGGGAGGCCATTTATTTCCAGGACATGTTTCACATATTTTAGTATGCCCATATACTCATAAATATTTATTTTCTATGTCACTTATTATACCTTTTAAAAGCCTTTGAAACCTTTTCTCTTTCTTTGCTTCACTCACAGAAAAAGATTGTGAGATTTTATCTCTCTAGCATTAGATTAAAGCTCTAAAACTTAAAGTATATATTTTCTCATGGAAATAAATATCCAAGTTTATATCTTCAAGTTTTTAGTTACATGTTACGAAATCCCCCCCCCCTCTCATAATCTATGATTCAAGATCTTAGATGGGGCTTAGATCTAAAACATGAAATTAGCCAATTCCTTGAAAAAAATTTTTGGCTCCAGCAGATCCAAGTTTTAAAATAATTACATGAATAATTACATTTGAATATTAAACATGTATGATCTTCACAAAGATTACTTGAAAAAATTTTCTCAGCCCTCCTTTCAATAAAAAATTCAATTTTTACAAATTTAATATTGAAAAAATATGGAGTTTGAACTTTATTATCTATCACCATGTAATTAATCAAATCCTCAGATATTTCACAACCAGTGTATTCAAGTAAATTATTTTTTAATGAATGAACAAAATTCAACTTATAGGAATTTTTCATTGTAATAATAATTCCCATACAAAAATATCTCAGAAAACCTTCAAGTTTTTTGACTACTCAATGAAAGAAAAATTGCCGAGTTAGTTTGAACCGTCTCATTTTCTCTGAATTTCTTCTGGTTGCAGTTTTTTAACTCAAGTAGACATTAAGTAAAACCTTCTAGATGATACAGGAAAAAATAAAACAAAATTTCATGGAAATACCTCACTCTGTCCATGAGATATAATGTTTCGAACAAAAACCCTTTCATCTATTTATATGCATACACCAAGAAACTCTTACAGCTGTTGCAAGCATAAATCGTCAAAGAATGATCGCACGCATTTGTACAGTACCTGTAAAGCCATCTACTGTTGCCGTTACATTACTTGTTCCTATGGCAGGCATTTTAAACTTGCTGCAGCACTTGCTTATGCCTGTGACAAGCATAAGCAGTTCTTGCATGAGCAATCTAGTTAAAATCCTGCCATAACCTGTAAATTATTCTTACCTAAGCAATATTATTGCTGTCCCAGCTCTACGGGTTTCTCAGTATATATTAAAGAGGCGATTTCCCAGTCAATTATCATTGATAAATTAAATTTGAATTCTTGAAAATTGCCTCTTTGCTATGTTAAAGTAATCTAGTGCACTATACAAGCACAACTAATAAATTACATCAACATGTAATTTCTCAATTCACTAAGTATTTCACACACACCGCATCCAAGTATTTCAATGAACAAACATGATTTAACTTCAAAAAATTCTTTCAAATCATTGGAAAAATGGTCACCCTGAAAATAGTAATTTTTTCGCTTTACTAACTATACTGTCTAGTCTTAAAATTCAGTTCAAAATCAACACACAAAAAATAAAAAAATCTAACTTACTCAATCCAACCATTTTGTCAGGAACACGTATGTCCTCATTACAAATAAGACCACCTCCAGCTCCACCACCCATAGGACCCATAGAGTTGGATGGAGAATGTGAAACACTTCTATTCCCTTGCCCGTCGACACCTCTAATTCCCATTAAAGAATCTGACACCAGTGGGGCTATTTTTTTTGCTTCAGGTTCTAAAAATCAGTAGAACACAGGATGCCGATACATTGTTTACAAGGCCAACAATATCTCATTTTTTTAAATTCATCGCCCAAAAGACAAAAACGTATACATGTATAAAAAACATACACAATAACAAACCCGTAAATAAATTACTTTTTATATCTTCAATTCAAAAATTCGCAAAACGAAATTCATACGTCAACATAAATACATGTTATGTTAAAAATATACGACAAAATCATATATTTCATGATTCCTATAACATAAAATGTGCAATGCAAATACATGATATACGCATCTAACCATTACAGGGACTTTTTTTATGTATAATATATACGTATACGTATATATGTTTATAAAAATCAATTTCATATACACTTGTTTTTGTTAATTTTCGAGTTACCTTGGACATCTTCCAGTGGTCGCTTTTTGGGTTCCGGGATATTTTGAGAGCCTGCTGGATTTATTTTAGCTGCAATCTGTACTCGCAAAATACATGACATTTTTTTTTCGTATCCTTACGAATATATAAGTGCATAAAACTAAATAAAAATCCTTGCCAAGTATAAAAAAAAAAGGGTGCCATGTAGAGTAAAAGAGGGCAGAGGTATTTTGTCAGTGGGATGAGAAAGGTACAGCGCGCCACGTTTGTGACGCCGACAATAATTGTGACAATTTGTTGCTCGTGAGAGAAAGGGGAGCGATGCAACATTTCGAGGCAATTATCGGTTTTTTTCCGGGAATTGCGGAACATTGATGGGCGAGGAGAGGAAAGGGCGGAAAGGAAAAATCGTAATAACGATTTACATACCTGCTTGGCTCGCTGCACGGCGGCGGCGAACGCCGAGCTATTGCTGAAACTTTGAGGCGGTGCTACGGCCGAATAGTCGCTCATTTTTGTTGCGTTGATTCAGGATCGACGGGATTAACGTACCCGTCGAAGTGTAGAACTCCGGACGAGTCCGGGGAAACAAGCACTTTTTAATTCGCGGACTATTTTCGGGAACAATAAATCCCGATCACGTTCAATCTCGTCAAATCTCTCGTCGATAAATAATGGAAGAAAGTGGAAGAAAGCGCAAGCGTCCCTCCCCTCAAACGCATATATGTAATACTTCTATATCGCCAGCTTGAGAGAGAAACGCATCAGGAAGAGAAGAGCGTAGACGATTCGTTTCTTTCTCGCACAGGAGTTGACTAGAGTTAATACGTGAACGCATATCGTAGTATGCGTGCAACAATTCCAAGAACTGAGCATATGAATGAGAGTCGCGCATGCGGAGTACCACGCGAGTCATCTTATTCCTTTCTCTTTCTATCACGATGCTCCTTTGCAACAGGGGAAGATGGGACCAGATGGGACGCTGGCCATATAGAAGTATTACATATATGCTCAAACGTGGTTTTTTTTCTGCTTTTTTCTGTACATTCGCGCACACGCCAAACAGGAAGAAGGGGAAGAAGGACCAGAGACGGTTGCGAACAAAATCACTAGAAAATATTGTTTCTCTTTCTAACATATAACAAAGACATGAGTATGTCTTTGTTGCGTGGGGATCTTTATAGGGACTTTTTTGATTACTGACAATATTTTTTTCCTCTGATTGTTTTGAAATGTTTTGAACAACAAACAATGAAAACAGGTGAATTTGTACATCTCCATATTGAGATCTCAATTTTGCGAATAGTTTATCAATAAAAGTGTTTTCAAATGCAAAATTATGAACAATCATCAAGTGATTTACAAAGAGATACATGGTGTTTCGGAAAGTTTTGAGGATAACAGTTTATTTATTAAATACGAAGGTACTTTTCTGTTATGAGTTTGCATTTTTGAATAATTTAAGTTGAATAATCTAAGGAAAACAATTTTATAATACTTTGTTCAGATGGTATCAAGCTCAGGGAAATACAGTTGCATTCCAAAAAAAGGCCGATTTCGGATTACTTAAGAAAGTTTTTCGAACAGGTTTTTTTACCTGAAGGGTTCCCTGATAGCGTACATTCTGATTACATTCCTTATCAAATATGGGACACTATCCAGGTAATGACACATGCTTTGAAAAAAAATTATTTTTTTCTGCAATTGGCAAAGTTTTGATTTCGAGTCTTAGTTACCTAGAAAATGTATTAGTCTTTTTTTCACACAATTTCATATTAATATGTAAACAATTTTTAATAAAAAAGCTTAGCGAATATGGCATAAAGTATGTACACATACTGAATATTATGTAATTTTTTCTAAATACTATATTCAAGTACAGTTTTGAACATGAAATATTTTAAAACTAGCTGTCCCAGCGGGCTTCGCTCCGCGATAACCACGTTGTTACACGTGATTTGTTCAGAAAAAGTCAATTATGGTTTAATTGAAAAAACGAAGATTATCAAAAAATTATCTGAATCTTAAGGTTAAAAATGTTTTCCTTTTTTTGAAACAATTTCTAATTCTTTGACGAAATATGGATTGGTTAGATAATAATGGATCACCATAAAGATCTAGGATACTAATATAATGGATTATATTGGTCAAAAAGCTGTTATAAGTATGTTAGAAAAATAGTTTCTAATGATACTTTTTTACAATCAAAGTAAAGAGTAAAATTGATGAAAGTTTATTTGTTAATCAGGATTAGGTGATCATGATGAGGATTATAATAACTTTATTATGACTTTTTATTATTTGTGACAATGTATGATTTTGCGATTCATAGAATTCTTTGATGATTTACTATTGTGACATTTTGCGACTTGTGTATATTAATAGTTGGTTATATTTTTTGTTATTTCCTACACAGGGTATCCTAAAGTCGGAGGATCGTCAGAGAACTATCGATGTTTCATGAAATTCTAAGACACTTTTTCCTTTACAATTTTCCAGAATTTGCAAAATTTAAAGAGTTATTAATGATTCAGTTTCTTCCACGCACCATAAAGTGGGGCTTTTGATTGAAGTCCCTTCTCTTTCTAAGCTTACTCTAACAGAAAATTAGGGGATAATTGAAGTGTGTGTTATGGATTATTAATACATTGTTTTTTCTTATCTTGCAAAAAAATTTTTAAACAAAAAATTCTAGGAATCAAAATTTTCTTTGTCTCGCATTTGTTATAGATATTATATACTTTTGTCCAACTGTCACCTTTACAATGCACTATCTTCTAATTTTTTTTTCAAGAGAGATAAAAGAAGCCATTAACCTAGACTACATTATACACACCTAAGTGATCTCAGTATTCCCATGAGAGTTAGCTAAGAAAGAGGATGAGTCTCTATAATGAAAAGCCCCGCCTCTCCAAAAGTTAGTAGACGAAATTGAATTACTAATAACTGTTGAAATGTTGCGAATTTTCAAAAAATGCAAAGGATAAAGTGTCTAAGACTTTTATGAGGAATTGATTATTTTAGGATGATCCGCTGACTTTAGAAGACCCTATATTTCATGATTTTGTAAATTTTTATGATTTTTTGTGATTTGTAACCTTTTGCAATTAAATGACTTTCAGTAATTTTTTGCATAATTTTATGATTTAATGTCTTAGTCATTTTTTTAACTTTTTGCCACTTTTGCAAATTTTTTTTACTTTTTGTAATTTGTTTGTGTGTGTGCGTGTGTGTGCGCGCGTGTGTGTGTGTGTGTGATATTTCAACAGTGCAGCGGGGATGTAGGTGGGGGAGTAGGCCATTTAGGTCGTTGGTGAAAACATTCCTATAACCATTTGACGAACGTGGTCAATAACTGTGCAAAATTTCACTGTTTCGTGCAGTAGTTCCAAAGTTATAGAGGCGCAACGTACAGATTTTCACATTTATAGATATAGATAAATACTATACTATATGATTATATGTTATTTGAAATATTTAAAATAAATATAGTTTTAAACATAAGATTTCCGATGCAATTTAGAATGAATTATCTCAATTGAAAAGTATAACAAATATTCAATGACATTACCCATGGTAAAGATTATATGAATTTCTTTCCCAATGTTGTATTACAGTACAGTTTTGAATTAAGTATGGTTTGATATATGACATATTTTATAATAAATATTATATTCAATACATTATTTAAGGAATAAAGTTTTAAATATGAAGTTGTTGACAAAATCTTAGAGAAAATAATCCTAATTAAGAAGTGTAGAAAATATTAAATTAAAATGAAAATAGTAAAGATTGAATGTCAAAAATTTTCTTTTCAATAATATATATTATAGTTTTGAATAAAGTATGGTTTTCAATATAAAATATTTTATGAAAAATATTATATTTTATGTTTATATAGCATTTTATATTTGTATATAATTGTAATATTTTGAAATCAATATATTTTTAAGTATGCAATAAGTATAGTTTCGAATGTTTATTTTTAAAAATTTTCACCCCAGCTACTTTTTTTATTGGAAATTACTTTCTGAATTTTTTATTTCTTTGAATCACTATATTATTATTTAATATGTGTGATGTAGAGGGAAGTTATCAATTTTAGAACATAAATTGTTTGAGTTTAATGTCTAACTTCCTTCATCCTATTAATGTGCTCAAAGGAATGTTGATCATATTTAGAATTGTAATATTGTTATAATCATTTTTCAAATTCATTTTATCGATGTTAAAAATCACTTCTTAAGTTTTCTGTTATTATTTTTCTAGTAACCAATTTTTTAACTACTAGTTGTATAATTTTAATAAATAATGATTCCTCACTTTAGGAATCCATAGAAATTCAGTTTGTGTACATTTTAAAAGTTTTTCCCTTTTCTGGAGGTTTTTCTCTTTGTTTGAAAAGTGAGTTTCAAAGAGTTGTACATTATTCAAAACCTGTTCAATTCATAGAATTTTCAAAAATCGTAATACAATATTTATTTTTCATAATGGAATGATTTTTACCTTTTCTGAAGGTTTTGCTCCTTTTTTAACAAGCAAGTTTCAGAAGGTTGTACATTCTTACAAATCTGTTTATTGCATAAATTTTTTTTTTCAAAAAACCATACTCAAGTTTTTTTGCATGATGATCGTCAACAAGTACTTGTAGAAATTCTAAATTGTTTGAATTTTTTTGAATGACTAAATGAATAGGCCTTTGCAAGTACAATAATGGGCACTTTGACAACCAAAGCCATAATGCAAGGCGTTGGTGTTGGTCAATCTTCAGCAACACCTTTGGCTGCTGCCATAACTTGGATTCTCAAAGATGGAACTGGAATGATAGGGAGAATTTTGTTTGCCTGGTGGAAAGGGTAAAACTTGTTCTTTTTTTAAATAGCCAAAAGTTTATGGTTTATTACTGAAATCTCATTTTTATATGAAATGCTGGTACATAATACACTGCAAAAATTTGAGAATCATTTACATAATTTAGAAAATATCCAAATTTCAAAAAAAAAAAAAAGTAACATTCACTACAGGAAAATTCTGACTGAAAGTATGATTATTCCAATTGAAGAGGAATAAAAAAAAACACTATGAATACAAAAAAAATTGTATTGATGTGTGTGGATAAAAATATTGAGATTTGGTTATTGAAAAATCAATGTTTGAAAGATTTACTGTAGTTTCAATTTTGAAAACGTTTACGTGCAAAAATTATGAGAAATGAACTCCAAATCATGGCGATTTTCTAAATTAAATGGAGAAAAGTAAAAAAAAATAGCAAGGTTTTTTCATTTTTTATTTGTAGACTCAAATTTTGATAGTAAATTATTTAGAACATGCATGAAAACAGAATTTCAAAAGTTAAGAAAGCTAAGATCCAGTTATTTAAAACTCTAAACACTTCTCATCAAGAATTTGTAGAAAAAAAAGTTGAACATGATAAATTGAATATTTGGAAATCTGATTTTTTTTTATATTTTGTAGAAGCGAACTTGATAGTCGATGCAAGAGTTGGCGTTTGTTCGCGGATATTCTCAACGACGCAGCGATGACGATCGAACTGACCATTCCCTATTTTTCCACTTATTCGACTTACATTCTTTGCATGTCAACCACAATGAAAGCAATCGTCGGTGTTGCGGGTGGAGCAACTCGAGCTGCTTTGACCCAGCACCAGGCTTTGCAAAACAATTTGGCTGATGTTTCAGCCAAAGATGGAAGCCAAGAAACACTCGTTAATTTGGTTGCTTCCTTTTTAGGAATTTTCATTTTATCATATTTGCCTGCCGAGTAAGTTGATCCAACATAAATTCAGCAGTACAAGTTTTCCAAACAAAATAAAATTGAACAAAACTCTGAATTTCGAAATACTAATATAATAAATTACAATTTTTTTCCTGAAATAAAAAATTGTACTGTAAAATGTAAAAATTATTTAAAACAAAAATTCCTCAATTCCAAGAATGAATTTCGTAGTTAACAATTTGCGAAAGTTCCCAATAAACTACATGTTAGAGACGTAACAAAAATAATAGTGTCATACATCTGAATACCAATAAAATTTCTCACAACTCATTTTGTTATGTATTATATTTTGCTTGAGATAATTTAATTTTTTTTTAATTCTTGCAGATTTTCCATTCACTTGTTCATCTTGCTAATTGCTATTCACGTTTTTGCAAATTATTCCGCTGTTCGCGCACTGCGGCTGGATTCTCTCAATGAAGATCGCACTGCCTTAATTATAAAACATTATTATACCAATGATGGCAAAATACCAAGTCTGACAATCATCAATCAACTTGAATCATTATTTATTTACCATAAAACAAGTAAATGTATTATTTATTTTTTTTTTTTTTTCGAAATTTTTTTATCAAGGAAAAACAGTTTTTTGTATGCTTTCATTTTCCAGCGAAAAATATCTGTGGTTTTACAATTTGTATGGGCGTATCATTCAAAAAGATTATGAAGGATTCCATGGGAGAGTTTCGAATTCCGCAGTTTTTCCGCAAAAGGAAATTTGTGCCAATAATCAATTGGAAGAAAAAAACAATTTATGTTCTACTTTCGAAATACGCCAGACAGGATGATATTTTTGAGGCATTGTTCCATGTTTTTTTGTATGGATGGGCACTGACGTTGAAACTGAACGATCACAAAGTAATTTTTTCTGAAAATATGTGATATAGGCAGAATAAAAGCAATACAAATTTTTATTTTTCAAGTAAGAAATTCGAGTTTTCAAAATTGTATAGCTAAATAATTTGAAAACTTAAAAACATGAATATTTTTAAGATCTCTGAAGAATAGTTTATGTTGAAAGTTTCGATCCTTTGAAGAAATGTAATCAACGATACATTTTTTGTTTTTCTACAGAAACCTGTTATCAAAATCCAATACGATGCTATTATAGCCTCAAGTAACAAAAAGTTGATAACTACGACTCTTGAAAAGTATGTGAAAGATGCCTCAGTCGTTACACTCCATATGGATTTCCCTGAAGTGAATGAGATGATCTCCAAAGAATTCATCACCTTTAAACAGCGTTTGGAAAAAAGCGGTTCGTAAAATTTTAAACTTTAAAATCCTTATCAAAATGTTTTCTAATGTTTCATTAATAACGAAATTGCAAACAGAGTGGACTTCGCAAAAAAGCTTTTCAAATGTTGGACCTTGGAGAGGACTTTGGGAATAATCATGTGACCAAAGGATAAATTTCATCATACATGCTGCTTGTGTGTGGCTTCAACATACTTGAACTGATATTATTCAAACTGCCGAGTGATGAAAAAGATCTTTATATTATTTGAAAAGAAAAGAAAATTTTTATATCGAAAACTTCCAAATTCTGCATTTAATTTTTATATGAATTATTTTACAATGAAATTTGAGTGAGTTTTAGAAGCGTAAGAATTTATACATTAGTCAAATTTATTCAGCTGTGTAATATTAATTGGAATTATTGTGTTTCGTTTTAAGAAATTTATTAATCACCAACAAGTTCAAAAATATAATACTTATAAAAAAAAGGAAAACTTGAGTTTTTTTTTAACCTGAATTAAGATTCTTGGTCTTTCGCAGAGCCGGTCTGCGATAAATGTTTGACGAGGTCAATCCAATTCCATCCACGGGGTTTTTCCCCTTTTCCATCGGCTTGGTTCCATTTTCTTCGCTTTTGTGCTTTTGTTAGTTGCTCTTTCTTTGGTTTTTTTGACACATCATCCTGGAAAAAGTGGATCTTTTTTATTATCAAATTTTCAAAAATTGCCAAGTTAGATTCCTTTTAATTTATTTTACCTTAGATTTCCTCAAAAATGATGAATACATTAGTTACTGCATTTTTCACATTAAAAAGAGTGAAAAGTATAAATTACATAAGTGAAAAAACACGTTTTTCTAACTCTTGGGATAATACTGTATTATTTTATGAGATAAAAAGTGACACATTTTGGAGAAATTTTAAAAATAGATGAATATATAACATCCAACACTCCTCACTTGACATGGAGACTCTGCTAAATCTGTAATTTGCATTTTTTCCGTGATCTCCTCCATTGTGGAAGGTTGATCGACTAATAACTGGCTTACATTTTCTCCAACAGATTGAAACAGTGTGTACGTCATTGCACATCCCAGCCATTGTTCTGCTTCTGCCTCGACATGAGCTATTATTTTATCTTTGACAACTTGTGATCTGGAAATATTCAGTAATTTTTTGAACCTTCTTATTTACAAGAACTATAATACTGGCTAAACAAGGGTTTTTCATAAATTTCTCATTCCAAAGATTTTTTTTTAGATAATTACTTTTAAAATATAAAATTCAATAGATTTCTCTGGTTGCTTCTTCAATACAGGTTATCCATAAATTAATTTTTAAAGGTGAGATTAATTTAGAAATATTTTAGTTTTTAAATTAATTTTAATTCATTTCATTTTCTAAATTTATTTATATTTCTAAATTTCAAATATATTTTCAAAGTATGCCCCAAAATTGTAAAGTCGTTATTTTTATCATAGAAAATTAAAATTATAATAAAATTTAACTCAATTTCTTTGATACACGTAAAAAGTTTATTAGTTATAAACTTTGGACACATTTTCCAAGCATGTCCAGGATTTGTGAATCTTCCTTTTTTATCATAGAAAATTAAAATATTTATCACAATCGCAAGAATATTTTATAATGATGAAATAATATAGTTTGTATCAAGTGGCCTAGCAGCATCTTTTCATGCGCGACAGCAACATTCTCAGAACGAGGTAATTCCAAGAGTTTCGTGAATGTTTTCGTCGCACGTGAAAAGGCTCTGGCCTCGTGATACGAACGGTACTTTTCTTGGTCAGCGTTTGAAATGAGTGTGTTGGGTGCGCAGCGGAGTGAAAAGGGGATTCTTACGCTCAATCCACGAGCAGCCTAACACACTCTTTTCAAATGCTGACCATGAAAATGTATTGTAATGATACTAGAAATCCAATTAAGTAAAAGATGAATTATTTCTCTTGAATTAGTTATTCATTTAAATAAAATATATATGTAAATAACTCAACTTGATCTTTTCAATACTTGTAACAAATTTGAGTTTTCCATGAATAACAAATAAAGCTAGTTTGTAAAAAAGGCTGGAATTTTTTAATACTAAGTGATTTTTTTCAGTCCCGAGAAACTTAAAATATTGAGAAACTAATAAAAAATTGTTCTTTTGAACAAAATACAAACATGTGCCTATTGTAAAAAGTGTCCATATTGATCGTTGGCTTTTCAGTTGGATAATTTGAATGCCAAGATATTTCCAGAAGGAAGGATTTAGAGTCATTATCTTCACCATACTGAAAATAAAGGTTTTAATTTTTTTTAAATACAGTACAATGAAAATCAATATACTGAAACGCAATATTTACTTTGTATTGATATGTTGTTGGCGATAATTCCTTAAAAGCTTGGTCTCCTTCGTAAATTGAAAGTAAAACTTCTTTCTCTTCTTCTTGCAATTCTATATTACTACTCATCGTTCAGTATTTATTATAAATAAATAAACGTTTATTAAATTTCAAATATTGCTTTCGATTATCCCTCACTATTTCTCGTTCTAAATAAATAATAGCTTCTGAAAAAATTAATTGATTTTCAATATTTATAATATACATTACCTGAATATAAAACAATAATTAGCAGATAATTGAAATTATGAAACTCGGTTGAGAAAAAAAAATTTTTGATAGTTGCACACTAAACTTTTATGAACTAAAAAATCTCTGAAAAAATCACTGAAATCATAACCTTTCAAATTGAAAAAAATTGTTATATAAAGTCAAAGTTGTAAATATTAAGCATTGCATGATTTTAATGAAGATTAAGAAACAGAACATTTTTTAAACATATTTTTAAAGAGCGAAAATACGTATATTTTTTTACCTTGATATGCAGTAAAATTTTTCAATTTGGGAATCTTATAAAATTTTAATCGGTTCAGATTTTTAGAGTTTATAATAAATATTGACGTACTTGCAGAATAAATTGAAACGTTTTTTAATGATTTGTGCTGATGATTTTAATGGTTTTCATCAGTTTTTACTTTTCACACTGTTCAATAATTGTCAAGAATTGTCAATAATATCAGCTGTTGCTTCGAGTCACTTCGGATTACTTCGAATAATGCAAAATGATCCGAAACCTAAAACCTAAATTGAAAAATTTTTTTCTCTAAGCGCATTCTCTTATTTCATCAGTTTTGATAATTAAGTAAAAATATTCAATTTTTAAAGTGAAACGTTTGATGACACAATACATTTTTTTATGATTTGTTACAATTTGAAATTTTACTTAAATCAAAAAATATTTACCAAAATCAAGAGACCCGGTAGGGTCAAAGGCTGGGAAAAAAAAGTAGCTTAAAATATTATAAGTATATATTAAAAACAATTGATTTTCTTAATTTTGCAAGTATTAATAGATATTTATAAACTTTTTTTTAACGATTTCGAAAAATTTTCATCTTTCTGATACATGAGAAGTAAAAAAAAAAACGAATTTCATTTTTTCATTCTATCGTAAAATACAGGCAAAAGAACATAAGTTGAAATGAATTTATTTGCAAATAATTATCTAGACTACGCCACAATTACATATATTCTTAAATATACTTTTAGAATTTTAGAAACCTAGGTTTCTAAAATTCTCTCATACTTACGAAAATTCTTGTACGCCGTTTTAATCTCAAAACTGACATTTCGACGTGACTTCTCGGTTATCACGGCGTAAAATATCTCACGTAACAGGCACGGATGTGCAATTATAAACAAATATACTCCTTAAAATTTTTGGTATAAATTCAACCATGTCCCAATAGAAGGTATATGCAAAAAAAAGCAACAACGTTTTTGTTATAAACTTCTAACAACAAATGTACGTATAAACCTTTATTGCGGAAATCGGAATACCGAATACTGTAAAGTTACATTTTGCTGTGATAAACATAGTTTCTTGAACATACAAATGCGTGAGATCCACAATTATGTCCTACTTTTTGTTAATGTTTTATAGGGTTCTAGAAAGTTTCCTAAAATACATGAAACGTGTACAAGAATGTTGATTAAGGGACACACTTTCGTATATTCTTAATTCTTTACTATGTGTGAATTTCATTATTTATTATTTACAGCATCTAACGGTACATTTTAGAGATTTGGTAATATGAAAAAAAAAGTTAACAAACACTGTAACTACTTACACATTCATGGAAGAAAAATTCATAGATGTAATTCAAATACCAATCTAAAACATGCGCTTCATCGTCATCAACACTTGTTAAATTCTTATAATGTATACCATAATTTAATAATCAGTAAGATATAACAACGCAACAAAACATGACTTTTGTTATTTTGTGATGATGGTATGATTTGTGATGCAGCATACTAATATACTCTCAAATTCTAGAAAATTGCTTCTTTTTCAACTGTTTCAGAGGTATTCAAGCACGAAAATTTGTTCACATATATGAAGTTTAGTCAAAACAGATTCTTTTTAAAAATAATGTAAATTATACTATCAGTAAGAGCGAATACTTAATTCTGTTGAACTGCGCTTTTACTCCACAAATATTTCCTTTTGCCTTCTTAATTATTTTATATACCGTTTTAAGGTGACACAGAGGCCGTTTTTTCTGCTTCTCCTTCTACTTATTTGTTTTCCGTTCTATGCGTCTTCCTCACACTTCAGCAGCCTCTGTGTCCCCTTAAGTATGTAAAACAGATTCAAAAAATTTCACTGTCAGAGAAGAATAAAAAAACTCAAAAATAATCTATGAACACTTTTTCACTTATTTGCATAGTAAAAAAAGAGACTTTTTCCAGTTATACGTGTAACAAATTTTCACCTCTTCCAGAGGTGAAATCGGTAAGAACTATAAATATATTACTCTTTGTGTAATCACAAGTAATCGTGTGATGATTTTTAATATGTGAGTACATTTCAAGCAATCTTGTCCTAGGTGATGTGCTAAAAGAAGTTTATTCTTAATTCAATCTTGTGAGCATTTGTCTTCCGGAGCATCTGCTGGAGGGTCTGAAAAAAATATTATCAATGTCAATAAAACGCTTTCAGAATAACTTATTTAATTTTACTTCAGTAGAAATTTTGTTATTTACCAAAAAACATGCATCTTTTCACTTTACATGTGTTGTATCCGCCACAGTGTGGACATTTTAAACCCACGACGTGGAATGGTACAATTGATTCCTGAAAAATAAAAACAATGTTGGCACCTACTACAGAGATTACAATTGTAAGGAAGTTGGAAACTTCACATTTTTGAATTATTAAGCTTCCTTGTTGTAGGGAATTTTTTTTGGTTGCAAACCTTAAATTCTACAAATTGTGCAATAATTTTCTAAAATAACACTAATTTTATTCCAACGTAAACAAATGAAGTAAAAATTCCTACAATAACACTTTGAAAAAATACCTTGTGACAATCTTTACACAGGATCTCGGCCTTGTAATGCAAATAATCTCTTGGCATTGGGGTGTGCAAGACCTCTTCATCCAAAAATTTCCATAAATGCGCCATGTCTGCAAGACACTCTTGGCAAATAGGACAGACGTAATGTCCTGATTGCAACAAATTTTCAAAGCAAGTGCGATGGATCAAATGACCACAAGCTGGAATGTGACACGGTATGCGACTTGTGTGGATATCAAATTGACAAACAGCGCAGTTTGCACGTGAGACATTTTCAATGCACTGCAAACAAACAGAAATATGCTTAAAATTCGTAATTACTACATCTCTAACTACTCACAAAAGTATAATTTAATAGTTTTTCCAAGTTCCGCCCTCTAGTTCATATTCAAGATTTGATTTTAGAAATTTTATATATTTAAAAAAGATTTCTGCTGTTATCATTGTTTTTTTTTTTTATATGTGAAATGACTCAGGGCTATATGAAATCCTGTTCAGAAAACCATGATCAGAAATGAAAAATTACGTTGAATCACAGGAAATAATAAAAAATTATAAGATGCTATTAAAAAACCATGGTGAAATGTGGCAAACTTTAGGAAATTATGTGAAATAAAAATCTTGGCAAATGATGGAACATGATAATATGTAAATCAAAGTAAATCATACACGGAGAGAATGGGACACGCGTAGCCAGTGTTCTGGATACTGCTGAGCATTGTCAGGCCGAAAATTTTTAAAACTTCCACTTCAGACACTGGTAGACTTTGCCTAGAGACTGGCTGCCATTGTCTCGGACAATGCCTACCATTGTCCGGGACACTATTCGACGGACAACGTTCAGCAGTGTCCAGATATTAGTCACCAGTTTCCGGATCTCCGAAATCATTGCCCTGGACATTGCTCCACATAATCCAGGGCAATTATCACCATTGTCCGGGGCATTGCTCACCATTGTCCGAGACACAGCTCACCAGTGTCCGGCTCAATGTGCTGGAAAATCGTGAGCATTGAGCCGGACATTGATGAGCAGTGTTTCGGACAATAGTGAGCAATGCACCGGACAATCGTGATAATTGCCCTGGATTATGTGGAGCAATGTCCAGGGCAATGATTTCAGAGATCCGGAAACTGGTGACTAATATCTGGACACTGCTGAACACTGTCCATCGAATAGTGTTCCGGACAATGGCAGCCAGTCTCTAGGCAAAGTCTACCAGTGTCCGAAGTGGAAGTTTTAAAAATTTTCGGCCGGACAATGCTCAGCAGTATCCAGAACACTGGCTACGCGTGTCCCGTTCTCTCCGTGTAGTAAATTATATATGTAAATTGTGAGACACTGTGAAAAATGAAATAATAATAAACAATGGAAAATAATTATCTATTTGGTACTTTGTGTTTTTTCTCCAATTCCACAGGTAAACACATATTGCAAGTAGTGCAGTGAAAGTATTTGTCTCGCCCTCCAAGTCTGCAAATCCCGCATCCCTCGCAGTGATACTGTTTCTTATCTTCGTCATCGAAAAGATTACATTCAAGGCAAGTGTAGTTTCCAAACTTCACGTTGCATTTTTCGCACCTTTCCTGAACCGGCTGACGAGTGTCACAAACTACGCAAATCAATTCCGTCACTTCTTTTCGTTTAATAGCGTGGTCCTCTATTTCATCATGGCAGAAACGACAAATGTAAATTTTGTTGCAACATGGTGTCTGTAAAAGTTCGGGTAAACATTAATTATTATCAGTTTTGTAGATGGTAGAAATATTATTTCAAGCGCAAAAAATTTTCTGCTTTTCAAGGTGAGGTTTCTGGAGTTTTGGTAGTTACCGAACTCTTATATTTCGAAGAATTTTTGAATTCAAAGGGGATATTATGTGTTCAATACCTTGTTATAATTACACAAAAAATTGTTTTATCATAATAATTTTTGTTGAAATTTATCAATAAGGATTTACTTTTAAAAAAAGGAAAAAATAAATATGATGAAACAAAAAAGCATAAATTTATTACAGATTTTTATAAACTTACAACAAATTTTGATTTTCTTTTGTAATGCTCGCAGCCATATGTTTTTTCACTTTTTCCATCCTCCTCTTCCTTAGTATTTTCTGTTTGTTTATTCTTTGGTGATGAATTTTCTGGCAAAGATGCATTTTCTTGTTCATCCTCCATAATTTGTTAAAAAACCTGAAAAAAATACGTCACATATTCTCTACTTCTTACAAAATATGTAATATTAAATAAATTTAATAAATTGAAAAATATATGTTACATATTCTCTGTCAACAAAAATGTTCACATCAATTAAATTGTATGTGTACCTGGAGATATCAAATATTCTTGTCAAATATCTCCCAAAAAATCATTAAAAAAATAATTCCCCTAATTGGCTCCTCAATTTCCCTGTTTTTTTTTCCTCCTAAAACCAAAACCATGCGAATAATGATTTTCAACAAATTATTCAGAATAAATCTTGGGTCAAAAACTAAAAATCGTCCCGAATCAATGAGTGTCAATAAGCAATATTGAAAAAATCACGAAAAAATAGTGGAACTGACACTCGTCTTCATTTTTTCTTTTTTTGCTTGATATATACATATATTCATAGTGAACGTTCATCTCTTTCTCTCAGAATTTATGAAACCACCATATTTGTCTTGATCAGCAAGTGCGAAATTTTTTATTTACCGAAAGAAAACAATCAACATATTCGGACACGAATTTCACTAACCAAACGGTGATTCACATAGTAACCGAGTCAAATATTTACAGTACTGAAAATCACCAAAATTACAAGAATTTTAAAGAAATTGTACAAATTTTTTCGCTATTTTTCTGCACTTGCTCGACATTAACCAGCAGCATAGTCTTAAAATATATAATTTATCGCACAATATATCGTGTATTTAAAGACTAATGTCAATTACGTCACCAAGCCAAATTTACGTTGAAAATAATAGTTACGGTACTCACAATTGTTTTTATTATTGCAATTAATTTTAAATAATTTAATGCAATTTAATGTGATGCTGAGAATGTGAGAATTGATCCAAATTGATCAGAATTTATTCCGCTCTCTCTTTCTCTCTGCTTTACCATACCTGACCATACCATACGTACCGATTACGATATCCCTGCTTGCTAAAACGCCAATACATATGCTCAGTTCTTGGCATTGTTGCACGCATACTTCGATATGCGTTCACGTATTAACTCCAGTGAACTCCTGTGCGAGAGAGAAACGAACCGTCTACGCTCTTCCCTTCCCGATGCGCTTCTCTCTCAAGCTGGCCATATAGTAGAATTACATATTGTCCCTGCTTTTTAGGGATGGGAAACTATCGATAATTATCGATAAGCGTTTTGTCGTTCAGTTGTCGATAACTTTTGAGATTAACGATTATCGATAGTTTTTGACCAATGAAAAGAGATTTTTTACTCATTATGTTAGTACTGACCATTGGTCGGCGACCAACTTGTGAAAACTAGCTGAGTGATATGTGAAATCGTCGAAGTGTGACATACGAAACATCAAAACAAAACACCAAACCAAACATTTCGGAAGCATGCAAGTTGTCAGGATTTCGAGTCTAGACGCTGGAACACGACTTTTGTCACAATAAAGTATGAAAATTCCTTCATTTTCAGCCTACATTTATTATTATATACTTCAATCGTATTTTTGAACCTCGAATTTTTTTTCTCATCTTCACAAAATCATGATTTTGTGCACTTACTACAACGTTTTATATTATTGTTGCACTTTTCTCTGTTAAATCAATTCATAAAACTACGAGTTTTGTATTTTTTGATATTCTTCAGCAAATTTAAAATCATTTTTAGTAATCAAAAAATTTTGATTCGATTTTCGCAGAAGACGAAGATCTCTACGTGTCACAAACATCTGTTTACGTCATCATCAAGAAATGATAATGAAAGAAATACAAAAATTTTTTACTCAACTGATTAATAAAATAAAGTGCAATAAAATTATCGACAATTTTATTTTTCCCATCATGTAGTGCCCTTGTCTTGAAATTTTTATAAAAGGAATAACGGTGGGGTAAATTATCGATAACTCATATGAACTATCGATAATTATCGATAAGGATTCTTCAACGATTATCCCATCACTACTGCTTTTCCAACATTTTCCAATTTCCAGATGTTTTAGAACTAGAACTAGAACAAACTAGAACCAGAACTAACTGGAAAAATGGCCGTTTTTCCAATGTGATTTCCAATTGTTCTCAATTTTTATTCAGTTTGAGTTCATTATACTGGATAATTTCTTGCAAACAAAATTACGTCACAAATACAAATTTTTTAAACAGAAAACTGATTTTAATTAATATTTACCGACTTCTTCTCTCTCTCTGTCTTTCTCTCTCTCTCGGGACGCCATATGATCATTCATTTACATATCTACATAAATAGTTGTTTAAAAAACATTTGAGTGTTAGGTTATATTGTATTCGTGATTTCCTGTTTTTCTGTGATTATCCAGTTTAATATGAGCTCCAACGGACTGTACCATCAGAAACCCAAAAAAAAGTAAGCCAACATTAATTTTTCTTTTATTCTTATTTGACAAAGTAACATTATTCTAAAAATATTGGTACACTATAACCTCGAATGAACAAAACTGTTTATATCAATATTTGTGATTTTAATGACTTATGACAAACAATAGGATGTTACTAATATGCAAGCATCATTTTTCACACATTTTTGTCATTTTTTGAATTAGTTTGGTTTGCATGTGTATTTTTTTTTTTTTTTTTTTTTTTTTACTTCACACCACTGTCACGCCATGTGCAAATATGTGCAAATTTTTTTATTATCTCATTTCGAGCTGCAGATATATTTATACACATGGAATGTTCATAAGTTGTGGTAGCTTGTATCAAAAATTGTGGGATGGTAATTAAAATTTGTATGAATTACTGAATTGACTGAATAAATAAAGATTGAAACTATCAAAATTTAGAATACATTTTAGTGACTTGACACATTGAATTCGATATGAAAAGTAGCAAAACACATATTGTTATTTAAATTTTCACATATTCAAAAGCAGTTTAAACAAATATTTTGTTTTGTTTCAAAATAAATTCTGGATATTAGAGATCATCGCTTTATTTTCTAATGTTTGGCAAGTTTTATACTTTACATTTAATTTTTAATGATATTTAACATTACATTATGAATAATGTCAATTATTATACATATTTTATATTATGTGATATTCATATTATGTATTAATTGATATATTACAATTTTTAATTATAAATAAATAGCAGTGACTATCGGCACGCCAACAGTTTGACCGTGTGAGAGTGTGTCGGGTATCTTTGGGAAAACACGTGGCTGTGTGAACTTACGGCAGTGTGTGGCAGTGCATAGCAGTGTAACTGTATATGAACGTGTCACAGTGCGAAAGTTCTGAAAAGTGCGTCGGTTAATTTCAGAAATACGCATGACAGTGTGAACGCGGAATCATGTCCAAACGTAATGAAGAGTAAATTTACGCATAAGAACTTAAGTTACTAATTAACACTGTGAAAGTGTGACCATGACGACGTGTATTTGGACGTTTCATAGTAAAAAACCTCCGGGAAAACTCCGTTTCGCGCATTTAAAAAAAAAAACCAACCTGAGAAATCTCTCTTTAAGCAAAAACTCCGTTCTGCGTGTTTGAAAAAAACCTACCTTACAGAATATCACTACTCGCCAAAAATGATGCTAAACGGAATTGTTGCAAGAAGCAAAATTTCTAGGGTTAGGTTTTTTTTTCTTGCAAAACGGAGTTTTTCCAAAGGTTTTATACTATGAAACGTCCTATATATACGCGTCCTCACTGTTACACGGTTACATTATCACATCGTTAAGTTGTTACGCATAAATTTACTTTATTCTACATTTGGGCATGATTCCGCATTCACACTGTCACATATACTTCCGAAATTACCCGAAGCACTGTCACATTGCAGCACACGCCACACGTTTTCCCGAAGGTGCCCGATACACTGCTACACGGTTAAACTGTTGGCGTGCTGATAGTCACAGCCTAAATAAATAGTAAATAGTGTACTGCGGCGCATTATTGCTGTCCCACTGACAAGGACAATCATTTTTGTCCGAGGCTAGTGCTTCGGACAGGAAAATATCGTCCTTGTCTGAGGATGGCAAATGTGCTAGGGTTCACATAAGATTTTCTTCGGGGGGACGTACAAAAATCATTTATATTTAAATTAAATTAGTTACAGTACGACCTCTGAATAGGGCACTTGGATAAATTTGTATATGTATATGTATGTGTATGTATGTGAGAACTTTTGATAAGCACCCTATTCAAAGGGAAGGCACATAAAAAAGTCTCAAGGAGCGGAGAACATTGGTTGAGGTAGCTTGTTTCTCGGAAAGATGTTCTCCTTTTATACCTAGAGGCGCTCTATCCAGAGGTCGTACTGTATATGTGACCCCAGCCCTCCTACACTCCCAATGGGATGGATGGATGATAAAAAATAGTATTTTGTCTGTGCTCCAGGTGTCGCTAGGGTTGAGTTTACAGATCACAAATATATTACCTACCGACTTGTTTTACAGTTAACAGGCGTATTTCGACGAATACGCCTGTTCTTCACCTGTTGTATGTATACAAATAAATGTAAACAAATGCTGTGTCAAAACATGTCATGAAATGATAGGTGCTGAAAATCAATGTACAGGCCTCAGGGGCATTATTGGGTAAAGTTTAAAAGGTTAATAAGGCAGATGCAAATTGACTAGTTTCCAATAAAAGAAACCTAGGTGGCGCTGAAACTCATTCTCTGTTAAGCCCACAGATTTTTAACCCGTAGTGTATGAGGGCTGTGTGACCCTAAGAAAGGTCTGTAGAAAGGTACCTAATTACTAACAACCAAATTGATAAGGCCAACTTTCTAGCTCATTCAGCATGACAAATAAGCCAAGTCGATATGGTCGTTAGGTATCTTACTGCAGATCTCGTTGCATATCATAAATAAAATATACAAATTTATACTATATATGTTATAATATTTTATTTTCAATTTCTGATTAGAATTTTTAGAAATTGAAAATACTTTTGGTTCATACATTATATTGTAAGAGTTGAGAAATCTATGTATAAAGCAATGCAAGTTTCTTAAAAAAACATAGTATTACTGATTCAGAGTTAAGAATCAAAAACTTTCTACTGTATCTGTTTCTTTCGAATTCCAAATCTTGCACTTTCTTAATTCTAAGGTTTCAGATAATTAATTTTGATAATTTAGTATCAACAAAAAACAAGTCAGGATTTTTTTATCAAGTTACATGATTTCCATTAAGATTCGAAATTACATCCTTTTTCCTTTTAATTCTTGATTAGCATTAAGCGTTTTTGAGTGACACCAAACAATCTGAATTGGATAACGAGATTTTTCCACTGATACTTGTTGGAATCCCAAAGAAAAAAAAATATATAGAAATTACTTCAAGTTATTTTCAATGATTTCTCGGTATATTTTTTCTAGACACAATTTTTTTTGTTTAAACTGTATAGTTTTTGAAATCCGGATCCTTACAGTTTTTCTTTATTTTAGGCTTCTCATTAAAACTAATTATGTTATATTATCATGATTATTCAAAAAAATATTGTAATATTTTTTTTATTGCAAAATACTTTGTATTATATTGTAATGTAATACATATTTATAGGTTATTGATTATAAATTTTATATTTAAATCAATACATATGTTTCATATTTTTAGGAAATATTTTTTGTAATAATACATCATACAATACTTGAATATTATTAAAAAAAATTTTTTCGATTTTCAGTGACACTCACCCAGCGGCATTAAGATGTCAAAAATGCTTAGAAATAGGGCATTGGAGTTACGAGTGCAAAGGAAAAAGGAAATATGTTCACAGATCATCTCGCACAGCACAACTGAAAAAAGCATTATCAGAAAAAGAAGATAACCATATGTAAGTGATCTGCTCAAAAATTAAAGCATTAATTGAATATTTATTGAGTATAATAGTCAATTTTCTATTAGATAAATCAATAAATATTGCAAGCCAACTTCATGAAATTCAATTCTCTATTATCTGAATAAAGTCGAGTATCGAATCTAAGATTTTGAAAAGCTATGGTGCAATTCAGAAATTGAAATTTTTATCATGACATTATTTTGTCACTGAAGTTTATCAAGGTATCAAACACATTAATTCTTTCAGTTTTTTACAAATTTAAATACTTTTCAGACAGACGAATTACATAGATTCAACTTTTCAAACAATAATTGACAAAGTTGAAAGTCAGTAAAGTTCAAGTATTGAAACAATTTAAAAGCATGCGAGTTATTTTTATTAGTTTCATAGTTTCGAAAAATAACATTTTACCAGAATTTTAGTATCATTTAAATTGCAGTTTGAAAGTTCAATATTTCCCGGAAAAAGTTTTAAATAAAAATCACTCCTTTGACAACTATCACTTCAGCCTTGATATAATTTCAACAAAATTTAACCATATTTAAATTTTCTGCAGAGCTAAGAAAAGTACAAATTCGGATCTATCTCCAAGAAAGTCAAAAGAATTGTCGAAAAAAAAGACAAAGAAATCGAGTTTATCCAAGTCGAGTAGTGACGACTCGTCAAACAGCGACTCGAGCATTAGTTCGTCCAGCAGTGATAGCAGCAGCAGCAGTAGCAGCAGCAGCAGTAGCAGTGACAGCGACAGTTCTAGCACAAGCAGTAGCAGCACCTCAAGCAGTAGCAGTAGTGATAGCAGCAGCAGCAGCAGCAGCTCCAGCAGCAGTGACAGTTCTAGTGACGAAGACGATAGTTCTTCAAATCTCCGCAAACGAGAGAGAAAATATAAGACGAGCAAAAATGCTTCCAAAAAAAAGAAACCTCGACTTTTGTAAAAAATTTTGCAACCGTAATCATGAATTATTGTACAGACAGATTTTTCTTCCAAAAGCGTATTTTATTTTCAACATACCAATTTTACTTATTCATTCAACTGTTTTACATTGTTGATAACGAGGCGAAGTCAACATGTGGTTGAATCAGTATTTTGGATTGGAACGTTTTTCCTTTTATGCATGCTATTTTACAGAAAATCACGTCATGGAAACATTCCTTGTTGAAACAGTTATATGCTATGCAATCTTATAAAACTAAGTGAATGTATTTTAGAAATTATTTTATTAAATGGAAACTTGAGTTGTGACATGAAAATACTTATTACGAACCTGTCACAATTAAATATAACGTTTTGCGTCACGAAATCATCACAAAAAGGTGAAGACATGGCCTTACATAACGAATCGTTTTTCAACCGAGGCAGGAAAAAGGTTAATCCTCAATGTCATCGGGAAGAGTTTGAATGATAACTTTTCTCTTTTGGTCATACACGAAATTGTTGGACTTGAATTCAATGCTGTCGTAAAATGACGCTAAATCATGGATGCCAACTCTCTTTGCCTGAAAAAAAATTCAACCTTTTCTTTTATAAACTTTACTTAAAAAAAAAAAAAAAACTTACCTTTTTCTCGAAATCGTGTGCATTAATTTGTACAGATTGAACTCTCGTACTGGCAGCTCTTCGAAAGGACAAATATTCCAAAACCATTTGTCGCAAAATGTAGTAGAGCAGTTCGTTGTTGTCTTTTTGGTATGACAGATAGCTGGAGAATTCCTGAGAAAAGTAAGAAAATGTAAATATTTTGTGGTTACATTTTTAACCTTTCAACATATAATTGACTAAAATCTTATTAGTACACTGTGAGTGGATATTGTGATTGTGACGATTAAATCCTGCTGGGAACGATAAGATCAAGTTGCACACACAATCTGGGGAAATTCTGCTGGGAATGATTTCACATACGGGTCACGGCAATACACGTATTCTTGTGAGCGTATCGTGGCGTTCAGGATCTTGTATACTTGTCACTAATAAACTTTAAAGTGCCTGCAAACATCCGTGTTCTCCCTATAGAAATTCGTATAACTCCCAAAGGTATACAAGCCGATTCTCAACGGAACCGGACGCATTCCGCTGCGTCACACATACGTATCCTTCACAAAGGCAAATATATGCTTACGTCCGGAATCACGTAGAAAGTTGGAGCGTATTGTGCTTATCGCAATATCCACTTTACAGTGTAGAAAAAAATATATAACGGCCTGTGCACAAAATGTGATTAATTTAAGAAAAAGTACTGTATGTCAAAACTTCTAATAGCTGAAATAACTCATATGAATTTGCTATTATCCATTAAATCTAAGTCACCCCATAGTAACATAATGTATGTACTAATATTCAAGTAACACTGTGCGACAAAAGTATAGAACTGCAAATAATTTTAGATAACTTAAAAATATATACTCGTACAATACCTATTACACAAAAACGTAATTCAAATCGTTCAAAGAGTATAAATTTTCGTAATGAAGAGCGCTGAAAAATTACTCACGGATCTTATTTTTTTCATCGATGACATTTTTTGACAGCTCACAAAACTTTCCAGAACCAGCCTAATTGCCATGTTGACATCTTCATCACGAACAGTGTCACGAAGATGCATTTTTGCACTAGCTTCTGCCATACGAATGATGCTCTCGATGTAACGAACAGTGACTGGAAGACACTCTGTTCTCTGAAGACATAAAATTACTTTTTCAAAATTCTGTGCAATATAAGACATTTTTTTTATCAATAATCATATGTGAAGTGATGAATATGTTCAAAATTATAATGTTAATATTTTCAAATTTTAGCTTGACTAAATCAACTGATTGATATATTGATAAATAAACAATTAATTGGTAATATTTAATTCTGAATTGAATTGATCATTGCATTATTATATCTATTAATTAAATATTAATAATGCAGATAACGTTTGAAATATTGTAATATAATAATATAGGCTATGATCATAATTTATCAATATTATCATTATTATAAGTAGCAATTTATCAACATTACAGTGACATGATCATAATTATTCATATATCAATATAATTACATAGTAATGAGGATAATGATTTCTAATAATAATTAATTAATAATAAAAATAATATTTGCAAAAATAAATTATATTAATTATTGATTAATTCCACTTTCATTTTTTATTCATTGATAAATGAATAATATGATTGATAAGTTGACTTGAATGACAGCTTTTTTAGGAAATTTTTTCGAAAACTAAAAATAGCTTTGAATTTTATATTTTACTTGCACATGCGCTGCATCCATAATGAATTGAATAAAAATACTTACTTTGCTCGCCTGTCTCAATTGACTCCAAAACTTGGAAACTTTTTCACCGTCCATTTGTCCTAACTCGGGGGTGATATTCCTTTTCGCATAAAGTATGTATTTTTTGAGAAGAGATTGTTCGATAGGCTTGTCACGGCCAGCAATGTCCTCGGGAAGTTCGTTTGTCTCTACGCCTTTCCTCTCAGGGTGATGTTTAATGTGAGAATTGACCACGAATTTGGCCAAGTGGGCATCTTTCATGGGATCGGCTTCATCTTTTACCACGCACAAAATGTCAAAACGAGACAAAATGGGCGCCGATAAATCTACCTAGGAATTAGAGTATTCGGATAAGGCGATATTTCGCGTATGATTACTATTCAGTTTACAGTATATCATGTGATAATGAGTGAGCTCGTTCTTTTCCTTTTATTTTTATGAATTTTTGAAAATGTAATGCGACTCATAGAATTGATAATATGAGATGGCGCGGTTCATTTTTTTCGCTTTTTGTGGTAGTTTTGGCCGTTCATTGCAGCTCATTGTTATATGTAATATTAATAAATAAAAAATGTTACTTTATCTTGTCCTCTACGTAATATTAAATATAATAACGATTTAAAATTTTTCTTTAATCCTTTTACGTTTCTCAATTTTTGAAAATGATATAAATGAAACAGTCGAAAAGTACTCTAGTCTTTTAAAGTAATCACAAATGCTGAACAGTATTTCAGCAAAGTATCATTTTGACATAAATAAAATACCATGTGCTCTATGTAAATTTAAGGAAATTCATATTAGCCATTTTTAGTACATCATAAAATAGTGCAATAAATAAATAATGTAAGACTACATAGACTTTCAACAAAAAGCACCAAAAGTAAAGACTCAAACAATTTTAAAAAATACATATAGTTACAGAAAATATTTTTCATTACAAAATCCCACAAATTATGTTTTCAAAAATGCGGTAAGTTTAAAATAAAAACGCAAAAATACGAACATTGTAAGAATACCTAAAAGTTATAAAATAGTACTCAAGGTAGCAAAAAAGTAACTGAAAATGTATAATGTAGCATAAAAATGCAAAAAATTAGAAACTTGTAAATAAAACAAAAAAAAAAAAAAAAAAAAAAACTGAAAACAATACGAAATGGAAATACGAAAATACAGAAATCGTAGAAATATGTAGAGTGATTATATAATACTTAAAATCACGAAAAACTAATAGAATATTCGTAATGCTGCCATAAATATACAAAAAAAAAAAAAAAAAAAACATACAAAAGACCTAAGTTTAGCATAAAAAACAATTAAAACACCATGAAATAAAAACACATAATAACATAAAATACAAAATTTGTAAGAATATGGAAATGGTTAGAAAAAAGTACTAAAAATCACGAAAAACCAATCAGAAATTGATAATACTGCTAACAAACACAAAAAATTGTAAAAACTGTAGTGAAGCTAAAAAAACAATGAAATAACACAAAAATATATAAAAAGTTACAAAATAATATCGAAAATTACGTAAAAATAATCGAAAGTTTATAATATTGCATAAAAAAGCAAAAAGTTACAAAATTATGAGCAAAACACACACACACGCGCGCGCGCGCACGCACACGCAAGTACACACAATGAAAATTATGAGAATAAAAACAGGAAAATACAGAAATTCTAAAAATATCGGAAATCTGACAGAATAATACTTAAACTGATGAACAACTGATAGAAAATCTATAATTTTGGATAAAAATACAAAAAATTACAATAATTCTGAGTTAAGCACAAAAAACATTGAAACAGTACAAAATAAAAACATAAATAATGAAACTAAAGTACAAAAATTATAAAAAAAAATGTAAAACGTTAAAAAATAGTACTAAAAACACGAAAAAGCAATAGGAAATTCATAACACTGCCTTATAATACAAAAAATTGCAAAAATTGTAAATAAAGCACGAAAAAACAATACTAACATGATGAAATGAAAACAAGAAAATAATTGTGAGTTGTGAACATATAAAAAAATTTGCATAGTGATAGTTAAAATCACGAAAAAATCATAAGAGATTCATAACCCTCCATAAAAATACAAAAAATCACAACAATTGTAAGTCACGCACAAAAAAAGAATGAAAACACTAAGCCATAAAAATAAATAATAACAGAAATTGTGAAAATATGGAAAACTTTAGAAAGTACTACAAAAATCACGAAAAAATCAATCAGAAATCCATAATACTGATTAAAATACAAAAATTGTGAAAATATCAAAAACGTTACAGAATGGTTCTTAAAATTATGAAAAATTAATAGAAAGTGTATAATACATGTATTATTATACAAAAAATTGTAAGTTTTTTCTTACGTTGTCATCGAATTTCATGGTAGAGTCATAGCTTCCACCAATGGGATTGGCAGCTGCAATGACGCAACATCTTGCTTGCAGAGTTGTGTTGATGCCAGCCTTAGAAATGGAGATACTCTGTTGTTCCATGGCTTCGTGGATAGATGTTCTGTCTCGGTCGTTCATCTAAAAACAAGCCATGTGATTTTAAAATCGTTTTATTACACACTAACGAGTCAAAGGTTTTTTGTTTTTTCGCGACTCCATTAAATTTGGCATGGAACTTTTGTACTTAAGAACAAACAATGAAAAAAAAAATGAAAAAAAAAAATGAAAAACTTTTTAGAAATTTACCCTAGCAGCATTTAGAAATTCTATAGAAAACAATGTCAAAACGTTTTCAATGTACAAGAACGACAAATAATAGTTTAAAATCAAATTTTTTCTTGATTTGCAGTCGTTTACCCACATTATCGCAATTATTCCTGACAAAAGTCATATGGGAGCCCAAAAAACTTGTAAATTGATATGTATATACTCGGAAAAATTGTTTTCAAAAACCAGTGCATTGGAAAAAATTCTGCATCTGAAATCTTTTGGAATACTTAAAAAGTTCTGAACAATGGCCAAGTTTTGTGAGAATTCTACAGTTTATAGGTTTGAAAAAATCATACTTTGTCGAACTCGTCAATGAGGCAAACCCCTTTGTCAGCGAGGACCAAAGCTCCGGCTTCCAAGGTCCAGTCTTTAGTCTGAAAAGACTTCTTAACATAAGCTGTCAGACCGACAGCCGATGCACCTTGACCAGTCGTAAAAACTGCTCGAGGGGCGAGTTTCTCGATGAATTTCAAAAACTGCGATTTCGCAGTACCTGGATCTCCACAAAGCAGGACGTTTATGTCTCCTCTGATACTGTGCTTTTGTCCTGAAAGAAAATACTATAATTATAGATTCATAAAAAAAATGATCATTTTAACAATTGAAAATGTTATAAGTAGGAAACAAATGATTAACAAAATTAATTTTTTAGAAAATGAAACGAAAATCTAAAGAAGAGAAATACTTCAATCGTCTTAAATTATCCTTTTCAACTTGAAAACAGTTATATCCTTTTCAGTTTAGTGCTAAAGAGAAACTGACCAGGATTTTTAGGGTTTCCCCCAAAAATTGCCAAAGCAAGGGACCGTTTAATGTCTTCATGTCCATAAATGGAAGGTGCAATACTGGCGACAATTCGGTTACCAATTCTGGGGTCTTTGCTCAGTTTCATGATCTGTTGGATGTCTTCTTCTGTCAAGGAGTCCAAAACATCTTTCGAGTCTTTGACTTGCATATGATTTACCATGAGGACAGTCGAAAAGACAGGAAATCCCTATCAGCGAGCAAAAGAATATTATCATTTTTCACACTCTGAAATTATGTACACATGATTCATGAATTGAAAGATAAAATTGTCTTCTACATAAAAACCTTGGACTTTCCTGAGTGGCATGAGAGAAAGGAACAAACAGAATTGAAAATATTTTAAATTGCAAGGGGTTAAGAAAAAAAGAGAGAATTTCAAGAAATCTTCATTTAAAATTACATTTTTCGTGTTCAAAGATCCGTCATAACTATTGGTGTAAATAGCAGTGACGTCTACTTCATCTCCAGGTTTGCATCGATCTACCAAATCTCCTAGAAGAATGCAATCTTTTGTTCTGGGCACTCTACCAGGCGGAACTCTACCGGGAGATTCTTGAATAGTCACTTTTTGATAGTTTCGGTACATTGTTTTTTCCATGTTGAGCTGCGAAAAAAATTTGCAAAATATCAAATCATCTCTCAGTAAAAAAAAAAACTAGTTTTGTACTCACCATGAATGGCCCTGTGCTTTGACACTGGGGACAAGAAGAAGGTTTCACTTCCGTGATTTGAGTTTGAACGATGGGCCCCACAACAAAACCACATTTTACACAATCGTACAACACGATAGACATTTGCGGCATAACTCCCGAACTCGCGGTTATTACTCCAAAGGTTCGCACTAGCTGATTCAAATGCAATTTTCTGTAAAAAAATTTTTTCATTGAACATTACTCTTTTGCACAACTTCATTGTCTCAAGTTTTGTTATGAATTTGGTGTCATAATTTTTTCTATAAAATCGATTCCAATTACATAAAATGCAAATTTTTTGAATTCCTCATTCCTCAAGAATAGATTTGAAATATTGATATTAATTAAACCTGAAAGTATTGATTTCTTCCACCAATGGCAATTCGGACACTCGAACTGAAATTTCGCTTGAGACTCTTTCATAAGTCGGGTACATGGTAATGACCATTTCCTTGGCCACAGTGTTAAAAAGTTCGAACATTTGATATGGAGCTTCTGGCAAGAAAAAGGCCAAGTCATGTTGTCTTGCAGCAAGATTTGGGAATTCAACAACAAAGCTCGACTGAAAAATTTTTACAAACAGTAGTATCACGCAAAGTGTTGAGTATTTTCCCAAAGGACACACATGGAGCAGAATTTTAGGTAAAGAACTGTTTAAAAAAAGTATAAGCAGCTTGGAAAATTTTTTTTAAAGCAACTGATGGAAAAAATAACTCACCTGATTACTCTCACACATATGACGAATACGTTCTTTGTACAAATATTGGCCATTGCTATCGACGTAATTTCTGAGGAACGACTTAAATCTATTTTTGATTTCAGTGCTGGGGCCCAACTGTTGCACCCAATTCTTGACAGGGAGGCCTCTAGTGTCATCCAAATTTTCAATACATTCGACTAACTGGGAAAATAATTTTTTCAATATGCTGCAAGTTTATAATCATTAGTAGTAGCAAGTTTTCAAAATTACATCTTCCTCATCCATTATTTCTCCTGCAGCTGCTTTTTCAGCTCTTCTGCGTTTTCGACCTCGGGTCGTCTCTTCTTCATCACTTTCGTCTGTAAGTTTTCAAAAACAAAATGTATATATTAATAATTTTCACCTCTTACTGTGAGAACAGAAATCTTTTTTCAAACGACAAGGTCTTGTATCCCTTTTCGCTTCAGCGTTATAAATTTCCAAGTTGTATTTTGGAATATTTTTACATTTGTAAGAGGAAAATATACAAGTGTAGAGACTCAGGAAATGTGAGATTTATATTTATTTCTCGCACCTTCAAATTTATGGGTATATTTCAAATTACCGAAATTTCTAAAGTTTTTCGGTGCTTACAAGACATGTTTTGACTTAAGTTAAAATGTATCACTATCAATTTGACAGTAAATAATATCAAAACTTGACAAAGTAGTGAGAAATTTTCCATGAATTTTTTAATTAATGTCAAAAATTCCATGTTGAGAAGAGTTTACCATAGAGAAGATCAGATCTGATTATTCCAGCGGCTCTGTCACGTCTGCTCATTTCCGCTTCAGCCGCTGCGCGATCTCCCATTGACAGGTCAGAGTACTGCTCTTCATCCAGGATGTCTCGATCGTATCGGTCCAAATGGGGTATTGGCTGATAGTCTCTACAAAAGCATAACAGTCAAATCAATCAAAATTTTCACAAAAACCCAACATGCCATGTTTTCACATTTTTATACATTCTGTCACATGAATGTAAATAAATTGTCATGATCTGTCTAAAAAAAATAAGCAATGAACTTGCCAAATTTTTTTATTCTATTTTATTTGAATTTCATTTTTATTATCTATTTCATTAGATTCATTTTATTGTGTCCAAACATCCTCATGACTATTGATTTCACAATTAATAATTTTCAACTGAAAAGGTTCAGTAGTTTGGTAATTTCATTGAAGTTATCAAGTAACTAACGCTTCCATTGCGTCTCCGAACAGTTCTTCTCCATCTCCTCCTTCTTCATCTTCCATAGGGGTTCCATCTTCGAATATATCCTCGTTATCGAAGGGTTCATCAAAATCTGGAGCTGGAGAAGTGAAGGCATCATCTCTATTATGCCGAGGAGGGGAACTTCGTTCACTCTGAAAATGTTATTTCCATTTACGAAATTAATGGTATATGTTTTGATGACAAAGTTAGTCACTGGAAATAATGAATAAATATTGATAGAATTTTCAACATTGAGGGATCCAGTGCCATATTTATTTATATTTTTAGCAGAATCAAATTTACTATGGCCACTTTCAGCTGATTAATTTACATTCTGAAATATAAAAAAAACAAAGAAAAAACCAATCCGACTTGAAACTACATTTCAAGTCATTTATGAAACGTTTCTAAATGTGCCATCGCTAATCGAAGTAATAAAGACCTGATATTTCAATGACAAACAAATTTTTCAGCTTTTATAAACCTGAGCCTCAATGCAAATAATAAATTTATCAACAAATTATATTCTAAAATAAAAAAAAAAAAACAATGAATTGAAAGTGAAATCAAACTTACGAATATTCATATATTCATGAGCAGAGCATCCAAAAATATTTACGAAAAAAGAGCAAAATATATATTTATTATTTTGAAAAAAAAAAAGCTTAAATATCTATGATAAATGTTGAATATTTATATTTATTTATTATTATTCAAATGCCATACATACTTTATTCAAATAAACCACTGTACACTTTGATATCTTTATTGATTACAATATAAAATTACATACTGAAAAAGATTTTCGTCTATCATCAAGGATCACTTATGTAAGATGTTTAGCTACAACACGTTCAATAAAATTTGAAGAACTTTTTGTAATTTTTGGCATTTTGTGTTTATCGGGATACTAAGTTTGTAACAGTTTCTGTCAAAATTGAAAAAACATTAAAAGCAGCACCACATGATATTTGTTACTTTATGTCTGTCAAATTGCGAGGTTCATTCATATTCAAGGATGAAAGGGTCAAAAATATTCTCCACAAACTGGAATATTGACGAAGTATGTATAATAAATATTATATTTATTTATTGACGCTTACAGTCAAAATATATATTTAAATATTTTTTATCAAAAAAAATACTTTCCGTTGCCCTGTTCATGAGATACAATTTTTTTGGAATTCCAAGTCAATTAATTTTATTTCTGTAGCGGATTCTTTAAATGTTTTGTTAAGGCACCCAATATCATTTAAAAATGGCATCATGATCAAATTGTAAATAAAGCTGTTAGATTTTCATAAAAAGAGTTTAATAATAATAACATAAAAAAAATATTTATGAAGAGCATAATTATCCTGAAAAATTAATGTAACCTGTGATATACAATAGATTCAATATTTAAAAAAGAGCAAAGATGACGAATAAATCACTAAAGTATTGTTGCTAACAAATATTCTTTTATGTCTTGGGTGAAAAATTCCAAAGAAAGGACGAGTAAAAACTTTTTTAGATAAAAAATTCATGCATGACAATAAAAATTATAAATTTTAGCAAAGATAAAATTGATGGAAAGAAATATACAGTTTGTTTAAGAGATTAATTGCAACGATTTTAAAAGGTGTTTTGGAGAAAGGAAAAAATATATAGGAAAAAAAGGACACAATGATAATTCGATAATAACGTAAAACTTAATGTTTTAAGCCAACATCAAATAACAGAACATGATTTTAATTGGGATATTTTTGAATATTTTAATAAGAAATTTTCATATTATTAACGGTTTCATTTAGAAACGGAACACATCAAAAAGTTTAGCACAGAGATTTAGGACAACTTGGAAGATATTCTCTGTTTTTCCTGTACTCTTAATTGGTTTTTATTCTCCATGTCTTTTTCACACTAAAGTAGGCTCTGAGTCGTTTTACATAAAAATAATGAAGATATTTAAAAAATACTTATAATCTTATGTGAGACATTTTTAAAAACATGATTCACTTTGGTATTTTTCCTGATCACACAGCTTACTGACACATTTAACCCAGTGAATTATAAATAATAGAATACACATGATTCATCGAACTGAATTTTCCTGAAATGTAATTTAATCTTGAAATTTTACAAATCAATGATAGTTTGAATTATAACTAATCAATATTATTATATTATTTAAATTAAAAATTTGTAGAAATTCATTTAATGTAAGGTTGCACCTATTAAGAAATCAAAGACTATGACTTTAACAGTCATATAAAAAATAAAAAGGAACCTGACTTAAAAACATAATGATTTACTTGTTATAACTATATGTGTTTATTTTGTAATTTATTATTGATTGTATTGTGGAAAAATGTTTCATGCATAGCTTTCCAATGATTTAATTATAAACCAAAAGACAAAAAATGGAAATAAAGAAAATGAAAATGTAGAAAAAATTGTCTCATGAATGTTTTACACCCAGTGATAAATTTTATAAGCTTTCATATATTATTTATGAACATAACTTATTGTGATTCATTATATTTTATGTATTAGAATACATGAAAATTATAATATGATTTAGATCCTATTATTATACAATATGTAATAACATCATTTATTATATTTCAAAAAACAATAGATTTTATTACTCTTATATCACTAGGGGAGACCGGTCTTAGTTAGCCTGTGGGGTAGGCACTTTAAAATGAAAGTCGAATAAATAGCATTCTTTGTAAGAATAAGGGTACTTAGTAAAAACACATCATCTAATGTAATTTGTTCAGTCTAAAAATACGTTTTGCTATTGTTAAACAGGGTGTACCAAAGTCAGTCAGAAATGATGAGTGAGAAATTTTGTAGAAAAGAATAAAACACTTTTTTCTTTGCAAGTTTTGCAACACTTGAACAGTTATTAATAATTCAATTTCGTCTACTAACTTTTGGAGAGGCGGGGCTTTTCATAGAAGAGACTTCTTCTTTTTCTTATCTTACTCTCATGGGAATACTGGGATTACTGAGGTGTATATCATGAAATGTAGGTAACAACTCTTCTGATAAAATGTAGTATCAAAATATATAGTAACTGATAAAATCAAAGTATCAAAATCGGCTCAACTACCCCGGTATCCACTATAAAACTTTTTAATCTTATTAATTTTCACTTAGATGAGATTTAATTGGTTCAATTTAGATTTGGATAATTCATATCTAATTATAATACATTAAAATTATCATTCAATTATTTTATGTAATGAGATTGATTAGATTAATAATTTGAATTGAATCATATTATCTATATATTTGAAATAATAATATAAGAATTGATAAATAATTTAATTATGTAATTAAGCATACTCAATTAAAAATGAGTATATTAACTATTAATAAATAACACTGTGGAACAAAAATAATGTTTTGGAAAAACCCAAAGAAAATTTCACAGGCAACATGTAAAGACCTTCTGAACCTATAATCCTGAATGTTTTTTCTCCATCACGTCACATTAGCGAGTAATAATTTTTTAAAGATTGAATAAATTAAAACTTCTACTTTCTTCAGTTTTCACGCTTTTGGATCGTGAAAAAAACTATGTTGTTCAGGTTTTTCCATAGATCTCAAATATGCAATTGAATTAATGGTTTTATTGTTCCCTCAACAATTTAATTTTTATACGAAAAAACTGTTTCTCGGGGTCATCAATCACTAATTTATCCGTGACGGCTAGCATCCAAAAAATAATTTCTCGGTGAAGGGATCCTTTGTGGTCCTCGAAAAAAAGTGGAGAGAGTGAATAAACATTATTGATATTTCGAATGCTAGCTGTCACGGGTTAATTATTGATCCGTGATTCCGAGAAACAGTTTTTTTCTATAACAACTAAATTGTTAAAGGAGCAATTGAATCTTAAAATAAGTTGCATATTTGAGATCTACAGAAAAAACTGAACATAGTTTTTTTCACGATCCAAAAGCGTGAAAACTAAAGAAGGTAAAAATTTTACTTTATTAAATATTTAAAAAATTATTACTCGCTAATGTGACGTGGTGGAGAAAAAACATTCAGGATAATAGTTCCAGGTCATAAAGTACATGTTGCATGTGAAATTTTCTTTAGGTTTTTTTTTTGTTCCACTGTGCAATGTATTTTCGAAAAAAATAGAGTTTTTAGTCCATCATTAATAATTTATTTGATATTGATGAGGACGGTGGAACGCAAAAGCAAATTAGGGTAAAGAAGCGAATAAAGAGGTATCAAATGTACATGAATAAGTAATATACAAAATGCAAAATAAATATCATAACAATACCAACCATTGTTATTTAATATTTGGAATCGGAACACAAAAAAATAGTGACTTGAAACTTGACGTTCACTACAGTACAGTCCCAAGCGTCCCAAGTTTTTACAGTTTTGGGCAATTCTGGATGGTTCTGGAAATGTAAACAAACATAACCTTTCATAGTCTTCAAAATGATATTTCGCGGGAAACCGGCATGACAGGAATCGATTGAAATCGATAATTCACGATTACTCGAGTAGCTCGAGTACGTATCACAAAAAAAACGCATACAAATAAATTAACGCGAATTCAAAAAGGATTTTAAGAAACTCGAGAACAAGCAGGTTTGCCCTGAAAATTCAGTAATTTCATTATAGTTAGCAATAGTTAGTCATAATAGTTATGATAATTCATCAAATCAAAGTGTATACTGATATTATATATACATATACATGCATCTGTGAATAGTTATTATCATACATACTGTGGCGACGTGCGTCACAAGCAATCCCGGGACCCTAGACGAACAAACCTAACCCACTATGCAACGGGCTTAGTTCCCGTGCGACGCTATGTCCGCTTGGTAGGCAACTCACACATAGATCAGCAGCGCTTATCTGTGTGATGACAAGGACAGACGATCCGTAAACACCGCGGAAACCGCGTGTGACTTGCCGGACTCGACGGACTCGACTTGTGGCGGCGCCGTCGGAGAGTGAGAGGGAGTGTGGCAAGGAAAAGGCAGGAAGTTGCCAACCACGGCGGAGTACCAACCGAAACCTGGGGGACGCGCGAAGCAGGGCGGCCACACCGGTTGGCCAGAGGGGGGAACGAAGGAGGAAGCAGACCCTGTGGCCACGGGGAGAATGAGTCACGACCCGCGACGCGCCTACACTCCCGTTCCGCACCATATCCATTATTTCAGTTTATTTTTATTACATTCAACGTCGATAATTTCATGCCTGTAATTCTACTGTAAAAGGAGTCAGTGGAGTTTCGGAAAGTTTATAAATAAATACTTTTTAGTGTGATTTATTTGAGTTCTTTTCCATCGGCTCTACGTGTCTCGCCATCTTGAACCCGAACCTCGCTCTTTCTCGGCCTTTTGCGGAGCCCATCCGCTACATTGGTGACCCCGACGAAGCTCGAAAAGAACACAAATTTGAAGAAGAAGGTTTTGACTACAATTTATGATGGCAGAATATCAACAACTCCAAACTCAGATCGCGACTCAGGCACAACAGATCAAGCAACAGCAAACCGACAACCTACATCTTTTTGAGCAGAGTAAAAGCCTCCATGAACAGAATAAGGAATTACTGGCCAGGTTAACACAGTTGGAGGCCCAAAAAGCTCAACAAGACGCGGTTGCGGCAGAGAGGCTTCCACAAGCAGCGCCAGCACAGGCCGAGGTGGCGGCCATCTCCAAGGTCGTTCGGATTCCGCCATTTTGGAGGGAAAACCCGAATCTCTGGTTCGGTCAAGTCGAAGCGTCCTTCGGAATCGCCCACATTCAGTCAGAGTCAACAAAATATCGACACATCATCGCAAACCTGGACCCTGAGGTACTGACTTACATTTCCGACCTGGTTACATCCCCCCCGCCGAACAACGGCTACCAACATATCAAGGAGCGCCTCATCGGAACATTTGGTGAGTCCTCAGAGTCAAAACTACGTAGGTTGTTGCGCGAGACAGACTTTCGGGACGAGAGGCCCTCAATAATGCTGCAAAAGATGAAAAATTTGGCGGGGGGCAATTGCAATGACGACATTCTGCGAACTTTATTTTTGGAGAGGATGCCACAGAATGTTCGTAGTATTTTGGCGATCAGTGAAAACGAGGACACCGAGAGGCTGGCACTCCAAGCAGACAAAATAATTGAGGTTTCCCGGCTCAGCGTCGCAGCAGTTTCCCAGACACCCGCTGGCATCCCGGACATGGCCGCAGCCATCGCCGAGCTCACCAGGTCCATGGCCAGGCTGAGTCGTGAAGTTAGTGCCATCAGAACAGCGGATAATCGCCAGCGCTCCAGGAGTCGCTCAAGGTCAACTCCCGGCACGCACAGAAATCCAAACGGATACTGCTACTACCACGCGACCTTTGCTGAAAGAGCACGGAAATGCCAGGCCCCGTGCACATGGGAAAAGAAGCAGACGGAAAACTGAAGATGCTGTCGTCGTCAGCGGCTATCGACGACAGCAACCTGGAGTACCGACTCCACATCATGGACCGCTCTTCCGGACATCGATATCTCGTAGATTCCGGTTCATCAATTTCAGTTTTCCCTCGTAGCCTTGTTGGGCACAGTCTTTTCCCCACTCCACTCATTTTATATGCAGCGAATTCGACTAACATTAAGACTTATGGTGAGCAACTTTTTGGATTAGATTTAGGCCTCCGACGGCCACTCCGGTGGAAATTCACTATAGCCGACGTCGCGCACCCAATCATTGGCGCCGACTTCATCGCGAAACACGGGCTGTTGATCGACCTTCAGAACAAACGCCTGGTCGACACCCAGACGACGCTGTCAGCCCTGGGAAAACTCGTTGGTACCGCCGAACATGGTATTTCTACGGTCGACAAGCAACCCAGCACACCGCCGTCGGCACACGACCCGTTCATGCACCTGCTGCAGCAGTATCCTGGGGTCACAGCTCCCAGCTGCTACCACGGATCCAAGGAGACAGCAGGAGTCGTCCACAGGATCATCACCGAGGGCCAGCCGACCGCAGAACGCCCACGCCGACTAGCGGGCCCCAAGGATGAAGCAGCAAGGGCCGAGATAAACGAGCTACTCGAGCAGGGCATCATTCAACCTTCATCCAGCCCGTGGGCCAGCCCTCTACACCTGCAGAGCAAACCAACCGGAGGCTGGAGAGTATGCGGGGACTATAGGCGGTTGAACGCGATGACCGTGCCGGACTGATATCCTGCTCCACTCATCCAAGACCTTTTTCCCAAGCTGGAAAAGAAGAAAATTTTCACCACCCTGGATTTAAGAAAAGCATACCACCAAATTCTTATGGCACCCGAGGATGTCCAAAAGACGGCTATAATAACACCCTTTGGACTCTTCGAGTACACGACAATGCCATTTGGATTAAAAAACGCGTCACAGACTTTCCAGAGATTCATGGATTCCATTTTCAGAGATCTGGACTTTGTATATGTGTACATAGACGACATAATCATTTTCTCGGAGTCCAGGGAACAGCACCTGGAACACCTGAGGGTCATCCTCGAGCGTCTCAAGAAATATGGTCTGACAATAAATCCCAACAAATGCCAGCTGGGGCTCGCTGAAGTCATTTTCCTCGGCTTCCAGATCAACGCCGAGGGATATCAACCACCTCAACACAGAGTCCAAGCCATCGCCGAGTATGGACTCCCTGAAAACGTCGTCAAGCTGCGAAAATTCTTGGGTATGATGAATTACTATCGTCGCTGCATCCCCCAAGCCGCAGATCTACAAGCACCGCTGAACGCCTTTCTGGGAGATTCCATCCGCAACGACCGACGCCCGATACCCTGGACAGAAGAATCCATACAAGCATTCCAGAAATGTAAAAACAGCATCACACAACTTACAAACATGCATTTTCCATCTCCTTCGGCACCACTCACCCTTACCACCGACGCTTCCGACGTGGCCATCGGAGCATCCTTGGATCAGCTGATCGACGGATGTTGGAAACCTATAAGTTTTTTCTCGAGGAAACTCAGCCCGGCGGAAAGAAATTATAGTACATATGACCGTGAAATGCTCGCCATATTTGCAGCTATAAAATTCTTTCAACACGAACTAGAATGCCGGAATTTCACCATCAGGACTGATCACAAACCGCTGATTTATGCATTTTCACAACGTACCAGTAAAGCTTCTCCTCGACAGATCAGACAACTCGATTTCATCTCTCAATTTTCCACAAACATCATTCACGTCAAGGGCACCCAGAACGTCGTCGCCGACGCGCTATCCAGGGTGGAGTCAATCCAGATGCCGACAGCACTCAGCGCCAGAACCATCTCCGAGGAGCAACAAGATGACAGGGAACTTGAGAAGTTTTTGAACAAACCCCAGTCACTGAACCTGCAAAAATTGACAATAGAAAATCACACCTTGTACTGCGACGTCTCGAGAAACACCATCAGGCCATTCATCCCAGATACCCTCAGAAGAATGGCATTCGACACAGTACATGGACTGTCACACCCCAGTGCACGCAACACAGCCCGGACCTTGAGGGAAAAATATGTCTGGCCCGGCATCAGCAGCGACGCGCTGAAGTGGTCGAGGGAATGTTTGCCGTGCCAACGCTCAAAAATTCAAAAACACAACCGAGTTATACCACAACATATAACAGTTCCGGATACTCGATTCAACCATATTCACCTCGACATTATTATTTTACCACCTATTGACAGTTTCAGATATTGCTTGACAATTATTGACCGATTTTCAAGATGGCCCGTGGCGATACCACTCAAAGAGACGACTGCGGGAACAGTAGCTACAGCACTATTCAATCATTGGATCAGTAACTACGGCACGCCACTGACCATCACAACCGACCAGGGTCCACAATTCGAGGCCGCACTGTTCAAAGCACTAACCAGGTTCCTGGGGGCAAAAATTTCAAGGACGTCGCCTTACCACCCCGCATCTAACGGTATGGTAGAGAGGTGGCACCGAACTATCAAGGCCGCACTCATGTGTAAACTCGAGGTACCCTGGATTGACCTGCTTCCATCTGTCATGCTGGGGCTACGCACCACTTTCAAGGAGGACATCGGAAGTTCACCTGCGGAGATGCTGTATGGGACCGCACTTCGACTTCCGGGCGAATTCTTCGTACACCTTGATACGCCGTCAGACCCCCGGGATTTTATCGTCGAGCATCACCAACACATGCGACAGATTCGACCAACATCGACAGCACACCACTCCAGACCGAGACCTTTTCGATGTGGGAACATCGACTCCTGCACGCACGTCTTCGTCAGCGGCGATCACGTCAAGGCCCCACTGGAACCTCCGTACGCCGGCCCCTATCGCGTCGTGGAACGTTTGACGGCGAATCTTTTCAAAGTCAACGTCGAGGGGCAGCAGGAAAACATATCCGTCGAGCGTCTGAAAGCAGCACATTTGCCAAGCTGTCAAGAAGACGGGCCGGATACGCCAAGTCCACTACAACAAGAATCCACTCCGTTCACGGCACCGCAGTCAGAAACTCGGCAAGAACCAGCCGGAAATTCCACAACAACAATAACACGCCAACACGAAAAAAAATCCGTGACGTTTGGTCCTCCTGTCAGAATCGTCCACAAACACACTGGGAGGGGGGTGGATGTGGCGGCGCCGTCGGAGAGTGAGAGGGAGTGTGGCAAGGAAAAGGGAGGAAGTTGCCAACCACGGCGGAGTACCAACCGAAACCTGGGGAACGCGCGAAGCAGGGCGGCCACACCGGTTGGCCAGAGGGGGGAACGAAGGAGGAAGCAGACCCTGTGGCCACGGGGAGAATGAGTCACGACCCGCGACGCGCCTACACTCCCGTTCCGCACCATATCCATTATTTCAGTTTATTTTTATTACATTCAACGTCGATAATTTCATGCCTGTAATTCTACTGTAAAAGGAGTCAGTGGAGTTTCGGAAAGTTTATAAATAAATACTTTTTAGTGTGATTTATTTGAGTTCTTTTCCATCGGCTCTACGTGTCTCGCCATCTTGAACCCGAACCTCGCTCTTTCTCGGCCTTTTGCGGAGCCCATCCGCTACAGACTCGCCGACTCGCCCGCGCGTCCCGCACCCACCCCACCCACCTCACGTATTTCCGTATTTCTCTCGTTTTTCTCTTCTTGATGCGTTTTGTGCTCTCCCCGCTCTATCGCTCTTTTTGCTTTTTTTCGATGCTTTTACAAGTTTTACGGTTTCAAAGCGTTTTGAGATTAGGAGTTCAATGCGGTGTACCATTTACCTAAACTCGAAAATTCCCTTGTCTTAAAAAAAAGATAAAATTTTTTCGAGTTTGAAAGTCTGAAAGTTTTACAGTTATTTACATTTAGAACTATCTTAATTCAAAAATCTGTATAAATGTAACTACTAATTTTTTATTGTGTACGATTTTTACAAATTTATAAAAAGTTTTTAATCTTGAAGTTCGAAACTTACCACATTTAATATTCTACGAAATTGAAAAAAGAAATATAAAAAACAAGTTTCAGGTTTCAAAATGAAAAGTGTGAAGTAATTTTGTAATCTCGAAAATTTAGCTTCCTCGCAAAAGAAATGAGATTTCTTCAAGCTTGAAAATTATAAAATTTCATAAAATATTGTGAAGTACATTGTAATACTTTTAATGAAAAAATTACAAAATTACAATACAATGGCTAATATGCTAAAATACTTTTGTTGTACACAGGGGGCTGGGAAAAATAAAAATACACATAAATTTCAACTTGAAATTTTGTATTGACCAAAAATCTTAATTGTGCGTAAATTTTGATAGCTTTTTTTTGTTTCTATTCTCTTTTTCAACATCTTTCGACTCGTTGACGAATGATCTCATGCGAGTCAACAAAAAGATTTTCACAGCATGGGAATATATGTAGTTCTTATGTTTCTCACATGGATAATCGGGAATGCATGATTCTAAAGCCTCATCAACCACTAAATAGGCAACTTCTGGGTGATCACAATGTTTTTGATAAATAGATTCAAGGTTGACTACAAATTTATACAAAACAATGTTCGGGTATGTGAAATCGACATTTTCGCTATCGGAGGTACTTTTGGTAAAATTTATATTGTCCGTTACGACATTGCATGACGAGCTTGTTAATGCAGTTTTGCAAACATTTCACGATTCAATTACTTTGGATTCCATTAAAAATTTGCACATTCGACCAGTAATATAGTATGTCAAAAAATCAACTTGATACGGGCTGCAATAATCATGGTCGATTGCTTCAAAGTAGTCCCAGTGAGCATTAGATATTGTTTGATCTAACTTTTCTTTAACATATTCAACGAAAGATTTCTTTGGTTTGGAACGATAGATTGACTGAAGTTGAGATAATTTTAGTAATGGTTTCTTGGGACCACTGTCAACAACAGTGCAGTTCCCATACTTTGGAGGCTTCAGAAGTGAATATGTTGACAAAATTTTGTAGATTTGTAGGAACGTTGGAGTTAATGGGTGGTCATCACATCCACCACCTTGTCTTATACAACCAAAGAATCTCTGTAAACGTTGTTTATACATGAATTTACAAATTATGTAGTGATATAATTTGATAAGTAAAAAAGAGACATGTTATAAAATTCAATATATGGCTGAAACAACAGTTGCGAAATCCGCAGCAGTCGAGCAGTCTTTGAGTCTACATCAGCTTGGATATGACCAGCATGACCTATAAGATCAAAAAATTTCTACTAGTTGAAATCTTCCATACTTCTTCAAATACTTATCTTGGAACCTGCTACAATTGTTTACGATTTTTAAATTTTGACTTTACTTTTGCATTTTTCGTACAGCAGTATTCTATAGATCAAAATTCAAAAATCAATTACTTTCAAAAAGAATAATTCCATATGCTTAGGTCATCACACACAGTAAAAAAACGTTTATGAAAATCGCTAGCCGCTCGTTATTTTATTACTATGCTGAGCCCGCTGAGCCTCGTAATTTTCATCGTGTTGTTCGCGAAATTACGAAAAGCTAGCAATTTCACTACGCTTAACGTAGAAACATTGAGCTTTTCCCTGAAATTTATTAGCCGCTAGTAAAATCGCCAAGCTCAGCCTCACTAATTTTGAACAGTAGGCTCAGCGTAGGGATTTTACAATCTTCGTGAATTTCACCAGCTTCTGGTGCAACTTCTAGCTTCCAGTGATTTTCATATAAATTTTGATGAAAATCACTAGGTCAAGCGTAGAGATTTTCATCAAAGCCTGAAGAATTTCGCGAGCTTCTCGTAAAATCTTTAGGCTGAGCTTAGTATTCAAAATTAGCTAGGCTCAGCCTAGTAATTTTCATATGCGTTTTTTACTGTGCAGTATCAAAAAGGGCACTGTGTAATTTCAGACACTACGTCCACCCAAACTCTGGAATGACATCTTTTGGCATTGTTTTCACAAGCATATATACAGCTGAAAATTATTTGTACACTTGGTTTCAATGATTCATTACATCATTTATCTTTCATTTATTTTATTTTTTTTTTTTTGTAAAAAATGAAAATAAAAATGAATCATTGCAATCAAGTCCCGAATCATGTCAAACAAAACAGTGAAACGTACTTTGAGGGCGTCTTGATTGACTTTTCCGGAAAGCAGATACGGAAATCCAAATTTCTCAACCAAATAAGTTGTCATGTCTCTCATCGCGTGAAGCGATACTTTTAAACCTTCAGCTGACTGCTTTGTCAAGAAGTTATCTGGTTTGATAAGATTATTCAATGAAAGAATTTCCCAATTATCCAATTTTTTGATTGATTCACCTAGAATCTGTTAAATGACAAAAAAAAACCGTAAATTGTAACGTAACAATATATGAGCAGTTTCTAGAAAGTTGACATTGCGACAGTTGACAAAAAAGGGTTTAACGTTTACCTCAAAATCTTTACACCCAGGAATAAGTCCATTCTTTGAATCATTTCTATTGAGAGCATCAAACATACTGTTAATCCATTTGCAAAATTCAATAGTGCCTTCAACGTCATGGAGTTCAGTATGACACCCTTTATAAACTTGTAGACCCTTGGCGACAGACTCACTGAAAATCTGTTTGCAAAACATAATGAATAATTTTTCTCTAATTCATAATAAACGAAATTTGGTCTTCCGGAATGTCTAAAGTTTCTTTAATATTCTTTATATCTTTTATATTCAGCATTGAGGTTATACCTGGACTGCCAATGAAACCTTCATTTTCATTGGTTTTTTCAAGTCAACATGGCCTTTCGTCAATTTTGGGCAACGTCTTTGTGGCATTGTTTTGTCAACTTCGTACAAAGCTCGGAAATGTTTCCATTGTGCTTCAGGAAGATTTAAATCGAACTGGGAAATTGAGTTTTTTATAAAATATTACTTCAAGAGTGAAGGGATGAAAATGTAGTTCATATTAATCTATACAAATACCTGTAAATTTTTCGATTCCAGTCGATTTCTTATACATTTGATCAAGTGTGGAGCATCAGAAAAGACAAAAACTTTTCTGTTTTCGTCAGAAGGATGCTCGAAATAACATTTGGTCGATCCAATTCCACTTGTGACGCCCACATCACTCCAAAATTTACGATTAGTGGAGGCGCCATCTGATACGACCGCGTGAATTGCAACTCCACAACGCTCCAGTAAAATAATCGCTTTTATAATCAATTTCGAAAGAATTTTCCCACAGACAGGTCCTCTCGATGCAAAAACAGCCAATGGTTGAGCTGTGCTGGCATTGTTCAACGGTTTATACATTAATACTAATGCATGATTTGCTTTGTCGTTCATGTCCGACGATGTTGATTCTTCTTCACCAAAATCAGATTATCCCGCGATTGTCAATGTTTTTGTTTTCACCTGTAAGCTTTCACGCGTGGACATTTCATCCAGTAATAAAATGCCATGTTTTTCACTGTCTGGTTTTTCCGCGAAAGCGCATTTCAAACTTTCGAAAAATTGTGGGTCAAATCCGCAATTTGAATTGATGCAAGACATGTAACTGAAAAATATTCATACCAAGGTTTTTATGTTTCTTATTTTACTTTTACTTTGAAGGTTGTTATATTCTGTGCAATTATTTTAAGTTATATATTTCTCAATGTCTCCTATTTTTTCAAAGTTTTAAGAATGTGTTATTACACATTTCGTGGAAATATGTTTGAATAAATTGTATTTCATAGAACCGTGAATAAAATACTATTTTAATGGAATATTTGATTCGGAACAATGTATTTCGAAAAAAGTTACAAAAATAACATATGTGTCAAATATGAGCAAAAACACAATCTATAAAATAATTGAAAATCCTTCTCACTTGCGAATCGTTCTAACACACGGCAAAGGTAAAACTCCTAATTCTCTTATAAGTTCATATGCTTTTGGAGATCGCAAATGTATTAAAAGGCATGTCATAGTCCAATTCTCTGAATACTTTCAATTTCAGGATTAACTTTTGCTGTTGCGAATATTTCATGTACAACTTTCTGTAAACTTTCTGCCATATTCATTTCCTCCATTTTTTTATTCAAATCTTTCTCTTCAACGTTAGATATTTTTATTCGAGCTTCGTCCAGTTGTTTTTTCTGCAATTTTACAAAAGTATCTAGTGTATTGATCTTTCGGACAGCGTTATTTCGATCCCGGCGCAGTTCCTCTATATATGTCCGAACTTCAGTTGGAAGACCACTTTCTTCAGCGAGCCTCAAACGTTTCGGCCGATTTTCCGACATCATGCTCTTAATTGCTTTTTTCTCGAAATTTCTGAGCAAATTTTTGCAGTCTCGACAACGTATTCTTCGATCCGAAATAACGATGGGACAGTTGTTATGTCTCCATTTCGTTTCTTTTTCTTTGTAACCAACAGAGCTCGTGACTCCTGGGTCTTCTACTTCACAACCACCACATCTAATAGCACTGTCAACTGACGTTATTAACTGTATGAGGTCGTCAATGGAGCATATTTTGTCCGTATTTCTTTCAAAAACACACAAATCGACAGGGTTGTCTGTAAATTTTTAATACTACGTGAATTTCAATCAATTTATTTCATGCTACTGTCAGGTACAATAATGTTAAAATTTTTTTAACATTAAATGCATAAGAATAAAATGGAACTGTGAAAATCAGCACTATAAAAAATTAATGACATTTACATACGAAAAAAGCTGTAAAAACTTTTGAAAAGTTAATTGATAAAGAATTCTCGAAGTCCTAAATGTGCGAAAAAGCATCTACAATTTTATTATAAATATGGAAACAAAATTTATACTAAAAATGTCTTTAAGGATTATGTTTTTCAAAGAATCTAGGGTTCACTGTTGTCAAGAAACAATTTTTTTTTACCTGCTATTCTAACTCTCACTGTCATGTCCTCGTTCACCGTGACTTCTTTAGTATAATCATTGATAATCTCTTTGTTTTGAATTTTGACAATCACTGTTGTAAAAAACATGTACGAAGAGTTGCCAAAAGTCAGGCGCTGTTGGCTCCAACCCGGCGATATTTCTAATTTTTTGGCTGCTAAATGGTCAATGACTATGGTAATTGCATTTTCGACTTTTTCAGAAGCCTCCGAACTAGGTGCATTGACTGTGTTGTATTCACATACAATTTCAGAATCGTTCAACATTTCTGAATTCACTACAGCTGGCATGTCATTTTTGACAGCCGAAGAATCGTTTTTTTCAAGCTCTACTGTCCAAGGAAATATCGTTGGCCGTGCATTTTTTCTGAGTCTAGGTTTTTCCAATAATGTCTGGAATAGTCGGAATAGTTTAGACAAAAAGTATAGAGCACGCTAAATTTTATTATAATGAAAGTTTACACAATTTTAAGCATTTTCAAAGTTTTACTACTTTACATACTTGATCTCATGTTGTAAAAGATGTGACAAAAGTTGTAACCTTTGTAACTAACATAATAATTTGATAAAAATTACCAATTACTTATGAAATAATAGAAAAATTAAAAAAACCCGAAAATTCGGGAAATTGGAAATGTGACGTGACCTTAAAGGGGGGGAAAGTGGGGTCAGGATTTTGTGACATCGTGTGACATATGAAAGGGGCCTAAAATTGTCCAAAAAAGTACTGTATCGACGACCTTTTTAATTTTTTTCATCAACCTCAATATTAATTTTTATCACTTTTTCATACTTATATATTTCATTTTATACCCCTCTCTTACTTAATTGCAATTATTATTCAAGTATTTCATTGTATACCATTTATAAATCATATTGTTATTATTATGTTTTAATTATTCATGATTCAATTTACAAGAATTAATTTATTTCTATGACATAGTTTTTTTATCCAACTGCTGCAATTATTCATTAACTTCATTTTCAAAAATTCAAATTAGTTTTATTTCTTTGTTTTATTTTATTATTTAATTTATTTTATTATTTTATTTGTTTTATTTCTTTCATTTCATTTCGTGTTAATGATTGATTTGATTTTTATTAATATTAATTTATTTTACATTTTCTAATTTACTTTTCTTATTTTACGTAACTCCTTGAGTTTATTATAAATATGATTTAAGTATCTCATTATATATCATTTAATTATTACATTGATATGATCGTTCAATAATTCAATTTTCAAAAATTGATGCATTTCCATGATATAATTTTTTTAATAAGATGCTAGATGTATTAATTTTTTTTATTTTTAAGACTTTAGTCATTTTATTTTATAAGATTCGTTTTTGTCATTGATTCATAAAATCGTTTTATTTTTTAATTAAGTTTAATTTCATATAATTATATTATTTTTAATCGTTATTAATATTCATTTATTTGACTTTTTCAAATGGATAATTCATTTTATTTTACATCATTCTTTTAGTCGATTATGAAAAAGAGAAATGAGTAAAAAAATTATGAATTTGTAAGTAAATAAAAAATTCTTCTTACAATAAAACTTACGTCAAATAGAATTCGTCCGTTTTCATCCTTGCAAATCTTTCTTCTCTCAATCGCACTAACATCAAAATGTTTTTCGCACACTCTATGAGACGAACATAATTTCAAATCATCGCGATTGCATACTTTTTGCCACTCGATTGCCTCTTCAATATTTTTTGGCACGCGGAAGAAGCTGAGATCGTTCTGATTTTCACTGACAGAATCATCTTTTTTTCTTTTTCTCGAACTACAGCCGTTAATTATGCATGTCGTCATCGCGATTCGTTATTTAACGATACACGATATTCACTTAGCCCTTTGCACTGCACTTTGATAACTGTGATATATAGCACGGATAGCACGAGAATCGCTCGAATCATAACATAACAATACAACGCGCAGCCCGCATGCGACGCGCGCATATGCCGAACGATTTATGTGTGAGCATGTGTGAGTGAGCCGCTGCGGCTGGCATACGTGGCGCCTACAGGCTGGTGTGGCCACAGCGTGAAAGCAGATTCTAATGGGCTAATATACCCCGTTGCATAGGGCTGACCTAACCCAACCCGCAAGCGACCAATGAGAGCGGCCTGGTCTCGGATTGGCTGCTCGACATCGCGCAAAATGGCCGACGTTTTTAAAAAAGGCAGATTTAAGAAAACGAGTCAGACGGTCGTCAATCGCGCGCGGAACACGACTACTCCAATCATAAGCAAATTTGTGTAGAGTTTTTATTTCAAGTACAGTGGCTATTTTTGTAATAAAATAAACGTAAGGTTTTAGTGCCAAACGGTCTTTTTAATTATTGCGTTGACGCCCCTACGATTCTGATTCCACAATACCTATGTATTATACAGGGTGTCCCAGTAATCTTGTAAACACCGGAACAACTTACAAACTGTGGGATCCTGTCCGATTTGTTCGATAATATATGTCATTTTTCACAAAACTTAAAAATGAAAAATATATATCCGAGTCGTAAGTTAAAGCAATCACCCCATTAGCCACAGAAGGTTCTATAAACGTTTAAAAAACGTTTTTAGAAAGGTTCTACAAACAATTCAGGAACCTTTTAAACGTTTATGAAACGTTTATAGAACCCTGAAATGTCCGCCTATAAACGTTCGTGAAATCATTTCACAAACGTTTGAGAACATTTATAGAACGTTCATGAGAACCTTATTTGAACGATTTCATGCGTTCATGGAACGTATTTATGAAACGTTTATAGAACGTTTCTCGAAGTTTTAAAAACGTTTTACATAACTTTTTGGTAACCTTACTTAACGAATTGTACATTTTCTTAAGAATATTTCTAGAACGTTCTAAATCGTTTCCCAGTGAACCCTGGCGATCTCGAGGCAATTGCCATGATGGTGTTTTGATTCCCTTACGATTTTCGAAAATTTCATGTGTTTCAGCCCAAAACTTTGCATCGATATTTAAAAAACAAGTTTTAAATCGTTTTTTCTATAAAAATTTTATTCACATGTCGTAAAAAACTGTGAAAACATTAAAATAGTCACATGAAATTTTCTGTCATCTTTGACCAAAAATATTAAATGCCCTGCCTTCTTTTACACAAAAAGTCGACTCTGATGCATTTCACAACTGTAATGCAAAAACTAATGAAAATTCACATCGTTTATGAATTACAATTTATTGGCATTTATTCGAAAGTTTATTGCAGATTTCCCTTAACCTATTTCATTACGCCAGTTTGTAATAGATTTCCAGTTGTTTCTACTTTACCATATCGGTGGTGTAGGTATTTTGCAGTTGATGTGAAAGTCCAGAGCAAGAGCTTCCTCTGTGCATAGATATACAGCGGTCGTCGGGCCTGAATGTATATAGATATACATGGGCCCGTTATACCATCTGGAAACTCTGCCTCTGTGTGAAATAGTTTAGTGTTTCGAATTTTCAATAAAAATAAATATATTCTGTTAGAATTTTTAATAAAATCAAAATTAACTTAGTACACGAATAAAATATGTTTCAATATGTAATTAAAAACTTGGATCGATTGGAAAAGGTAGTCGATAAGTAATATTAAATTGAAAATTTACACAATACTTAAATTTTTGACTCGAATTTCAGCAAAGTTGTAGAGTAAATACTGTAATACGAGTAATAAAAGTGCCTGTTTTGCCAGAACGACTACAGTCTTCGGGTTTGCCTTGTAACGTACCATAATCCTTGGTTTCATCAAAATCTGCAGGTGTACACTTTTTGATCCCGCTATAAGATACGTTTATATCTTTCTGGGAATGGAAATATTTAGCGCTTTAGAAATATGACACAATATCTTGACGTTTCACAAATAATACATAGTTTTACACATTTCAGTGTCTGAATTAAGGTTCATTGTAAATTGATGATAAAATTAGACACAAATATGTGTATTTTTTAGGAAAAAAGTTTATTTAATGCACAAAAGCAGTTTTCCGGGCACACGATTAGGTGTAAAAAATGTGAGTTATACAGTTATGGAATAATGCAATATTCACATTTTTCACTCAAATAAACACCATTTTATTGGTACTATATAGTTTTTCAAAATAAAATTACAATATTTATGGACGTATCAACAATTATTCATTTAGGCCTATCATGTTTTCGAGTATGTATACAGTTTTTAATTTCTTTACACTTATGATTATTCGCTAACATGTTTTCTGACGCTTTTATTGTATGCATTGTTTCAGCAGATTTAAAATATACGATAGTACAGATTGCTTAATAAAACTGCTACGAATTTAAGATCAATTTTAATTGCAATATCATTGCACTGCTTTTGCTGACATGTAATATCGACATTAATTGCTACAAAATGATACCCTTGAAAATACTGGAAATTATAATGTTTACATATACATCTGCACTTGGACCTAAGAGGGTACAAAAACTCGATATAGCAATTGAGTATTGGTTTTCTCGTCGTGTTTATTTACCAAGTAATAAAACTGTTATAATCCACAACTCTAAATCTATACAAACTTATTGAGAATTCGAGGCCTCGATCGTGCACTTGCAGGATTTTTTCTTGTCACCTACCATCATTGAATCCGCGATCACCTACGACCCGCGAGCCGTCAGCCACGTAGCTGGCTCGAGCAAAGTAAAATGAAAGAGAAAGAGTGGCCATCTCCGATACTCAGTTAAATAAACAAATGGCTGAGATAATTTAGGATTGGACATTCCTGGGTTTAATATCAAAATGCGTTTTATAAACACCTGCACGTATGTCGATCCAAATAAGCTGTGCACACGAAGTGTTATTAGTAGTGAAATAGACTTTTACGAAATCGCTGTTTCATATGGTAACATACTTTCAAAAACTCAAGAGATTTGGTTGTAAATTTCTTTTCCGTTGACTTTTGTCTCCCTCTTAGGCTTCGATTCACTCTCGTTTACTTCACGAACGTGAATGAAAGTTAATGAAAGTTGACGAATGTCTACGAACTCAAAACCAATTTCATATGCGTTTTCTCCGTCAAAGGATTTAGTGGAAAATGATGTCATGTCATCGGTTATTTCGGTCGCTCTGTATCTGCATAATGCAAAAAATGTTGACAAATACTCAAATTACATAGAAATATGACATTACTGAAAGTCATTAGTCGCTAGTAATGCACGCAAGAAAAAAACCAGTAACTTTCACAAATGTCTTATTAATTTTTTACTTGAACATTTTTCAATTTTTGTTGCATTACTTTGATAATCAGCGATCTTCAATTACCGATGACACATTCCACTCCAATTTTTGACGGAGAAGTGATGAGACATTTGACATCCATTCAGAAAGAAAACGAAAGTGAACCCCAGGATTCCTAGGCTAAGAAGGTTTGAAGATTTGAAAAGGAAAGTGGTCAAATTCCGGCCTGTGCCGAACGATGCTCAGAGTATAACGGTGCTGTTTCTCGAGGGACCTTTTACTCAAGCGAAGGATATTTCGTATGTTGGTCGGGGATAAATTATCATTTTTGCAGATTGATTTAGAAGTACTTGAAAACAATTTACAAACAGGAACGGTTACAGCGAACGAGGAAAAAGTATCAGGAAGGGATTAATTGTACTTATTAAAGTCAGGACTGCCTAAAGGGATTTCAGATAAATGTTAGTAACTAACATACGCAAGATTTTAATGTTATTTCTGCGGAGAAGTTAAATGACAAAATTTCGACTTTTAAGAATATAAACCAATCGTTAAAGGGAGGAAAGATGAAATTCAATATTCGCTTTTTTTTGGTAGCTCACGATTAATATTTGAGTAAAAAATGTCTGTTTCATTAAATCAGATATACTATCTGGTTTTTCCTAGAAAATTCTCGTTTCAAGTTCTGAAAGTACGATTACTCTCACCGTTGCGGAAGGCGATGTTCAAATTTTTTATATTAAAATGTACATACTATATTTTTACTTAGTACTTATTTGTTACATCTCGAAATTGTCTGTTCAGTAACGCTGGTTCTATTGAAAGAAAAGAAAAAATTTCATCTGCAGTTTTTATGTATTCATTTCTTCTCGTACGGTGATAGTACAAGACGAATAATTTCTAGAAAATCGATCTATAATAACAGATTTTCATCCTAGCGAGAATAAAATATTTCAAAAATCAATAACGTAAAAAGGCGAGTAAACTTTGTAATAATTCCCTTATGGAAATCCGTTGTTTAGGAAGGAATCTTACAAATTTTTGTTGAAATTTCCCATGCCTATTTTTTATGCTAGACTGTATTATTATTTTTTTTTTCAATTTATGTCGCTGTTTACATCACTATTTTAAGAGCACTTCGTTTTTCTTGCATCTTAGCACTGTAAATGCAAATTTTATGACTTTTTTAACATTCACATGTTATGGGGCAGAAGAAGCATTATATTCAAACAGTTGTCGTGCAATTATTATTACTATCCAAAATTGCAATATCCAATGTGATCATTTGGAGCAATAACTTCTCAAAGGGGAGATTCTGAGCGTCTTTCAGCACCGCAACCTGTTTAAGTGAGATGGAAGCCAGAGCCTTCTCCGGGAAAGTTTCCCGGCCTTAAGTCGTTTTCGCGAGAAAATCTGGCTGTAATGCCAGTCAAATAACTTTTTTGACATAAAAATATTTTCGTAAAATAAATTACCGAAATCGAATTCTTTAGTCGATCCCGTGCAAAAAGCGATCGATTTTGTCAAATCGGTCACATATATTTGTTGAACATATTCTTCATTATTATCGTAAATAACTAAAGTGTTCGATGTGAATAGTCCCAATTATTTAAAGGATTGATGACCTATTGCATCAGATATCGTAGACATATAGCCAATTTTTAGTTGTATTGACCTGTGATCACAGTACGAGAAAGTTTCACTCGAAAAAGCGAATCGGGTAACCTATTTCTTTTTTTATGTGATTAATCATGAACTGGAGTAATCAGCACTTGTCATCGAAGCAGCAGCAAGATACAGTATATTATGCTATGCAAGTAAAAATGGTTTGCTGTATTGACTCCAATTACTCAACTTTTTCCAATCAACTTTTTATAAACGAACTATGTGTGTTAAAAACATTATAAGTATTTTGTTAACTATATCAATGTGTTAAAAGATTTTGACTGCATGAGTAAGAATCTGATTTTTTTCCAAACATTAACTTATAAATATCTTGTTATAAAAAATAGATGTAAACCAGTCATAAAAAATTTTCCATTATTGAATTATTTGATAATAATGAGTATTATTTAAAGAAATATTTTTTATGAACGAATAATTAAAGGCGTAGAATAGAGAGCATTTTGCAACATCAAACAAGCAACAACAGTGTGAGATTCATCAATAAACAATTACATACCACACTGGGCATTTTTTATACTGTGAGCTCAGTGTAGTCCCTTGTAGGTTCCCGTTAAGCTCGCCAAGGACTCACATTTGGCGCCCAAAATGAGCTCACAGCGAGGTCGCAGGTCGCAGAGAGCTCACTAGTGAGCTGAGTTATAATATATACAATTAACGCAATAAATATGTTAATACAATCATTCATCTACGTTTGTTTCAATATAAATAACTTATTAAATTGCATTGCATTATTGATTATATATTACTTTAGCAGGACATGTCCTACTTTTGAGCTGTATATCCTGCCATCCTGCAACTTGTATGAAACGTATTGCTTTTTTACTTCAGCACACAAAAAGTGTCAATACTTTTTATGATGGTTTAATTTTGTTTCAAGAATAGGGAAATAATTTTCAAAATTAAGAACCATTAATAAATGCTGACATTGTAAATTCATAATATCAGAACCCACACTTCAAGAATAATGGGAATTGAAAGTTTGACTACGAAAGTAGAAAAAAATGAAATAATCGATAACAGGTTTTACAATTTTTAAAAAATTACAAAAATTTTGTCCTACCAACGCCTGCATTTTTGAAATCATACAACCAGAAATTCCGCATCCACGATATTACAAATGTCTAATCCCAGGAATTAAGTGAATTCCAAATGTTTACATTCGGAATTGCAAACTCAGAATATAAGAGTACTTTTTGATAACAGTGGATATCGGTCATTCAGAATATCAGAATTTATATATCACAGACATTCAAAAATTTTCTATTATTTAAAAATATTATTATCATGAATATCATGTTGCTCTAGAAGGTGGTTCGAAATTCCAGGAAAAATATGCTAAATGCGTGCATTGTAATATAAAAATTTTGTAACATTTACGATAAAAATTTCGTATTTTAGAAGTAGAAATTTTGAAATTGAAGGCTTTTGGCAATGAGAAAATTTTGAAATTTTCGAACTTTATCTCCAAATATTGTATGTTTCATACTTTATCAATTCGAACATTATACTTTTCTGTTCATCTGGAAGAAAGAAACGATTTCGATCCTAATTACCATATATATAATTTACAAAAATCGAAAAGAATCGAATTTTTAAGAATACAATTATGAATGAGGATGATTCTTAGAGTTTGAGAAGTATGTTCATAACAAAGTATCCTCGTTCAGAAGGAAAACGCGCAAATATCAAATTAATAGAATTCCGAATATCATAGATATTTCAGAAATTTGTAAATTGATTGTTCAATTGTCAGAATATAAAATGCTGTCCACTTTCAAAGTTTTAGATGTTTGAAAATAAAAAAACCTTGGGAATCTGAGAACGTAAAGTCACGAATTTCCGGAATTCTCATATTATAATATATATCTTTCGAAAACTCTTGTTCAAATTTATAATATTGCCATGACAAATAATTAAAGACTTGAATGTTTTTGAAACAATTTTTATATTTCAGAAGATTACTGTTTTTTAAATAGTAAAAATATTAGTAAAATTTAGAAAGAAACATTCGATACCTTCTATTTAAAGAATTCTAAAAATCACGGGTTAGTCATTTATTTGAAAATTCATTGTACGATTATAAGCATATAAAATGTTATGCAATTTTACGATATGGGATCCATGTAAATAAATAGGACTTGTGAATTGGTCACTTCAAAACATACATTCTCAAATGCTAGGAATTTCATTAATACATTCAGAACCTTTAGCAAACGCCCCGGTACCTAATCGGTACTTAAGCGGTACCTTATGAAGTACCGGTTAGGTGCCCCTTAGGTACCAGTTAAGTATTTTCCTAAATATCTACTTCTTTTCATTGAAAATCGGTAAAAAATTTTTTTTATCTTGTAAATAGAGTGTTTTTCTTCATTTTCCAGTGGTCAAACATCCGAAAAAATAGTGCATTAATTTTAAAAAACGAAAATTAGAAACACTAATTGTCAGATAAGTGTATATAACGCACTTGTCAAGCGGTAAATAACATTCAGATAATGCGCTACGCGGGAAATTTGAAATGCGCCATCAACTCAGTTGTCCTCACAGGGGCGTACGTAGTCAGGGCACATCAGACTGCGATTATTATTTTTTTGGATAGTTCTATTGCATTTCGAGTGTTCCCAGCATTTTCGAACTTCACCATAATGATGTAATAATAGACAGTTACATTCGGAAAATTTTTGCTTAAGTTTTCCCGAACTTTATACACGATGAACATCGAAATTTTATGTTGAGGGTTTTTATGATTAAGTTTACTTATAAATTATTCAAATTTATTGAGAATTTTTTGATTGCTAAAAATGTCACAGGTATAAAAAAGTACGGTGTAAAATATTTCTGTTTTTTATTCACGATTATCATCGACAGTTTGCGGTAAGGGTTTAACATCTAATTTTACCTTGAAATTATTTGAATCCAATTTCGATGTACATCGTGTATAAAGTTTGAAAACTCTGGGAACACTTGAAATGCAATAGAACTATCCAACAAAATAATAATCGCGGACTGATGTGCCCCGACTACGTACGCCCCTGTGAGGACAACTGAGTTGATGGCGCATTTAAAATTTCCCGCGTAGCGCATTATCTTGTGGCGACCCTGCCAGGGGTGCCACAACAAAACAACCAGGCTGAAATAACTAATTAGAAAGTCCCTAGCTCAACCAATGGCAGGAGCAGAGGTTTAGGCCAATCAGCGACCTCCCCGTCTTTATATCGAACGTATCGACTTACTTACATTTTCTCCACACAATCAATCTAACTTTCTTATCAACCGCGTCGCGCTTCGAGATTTTCAACATCCAAAATCAACTTGTAAAATGAAATAAATCTGTAGATACTTTTTGTAAATAATAAATCTTTTCTGGTGTCAAGTATTTCATGTGAGTGAATTATTGGCATCCTGATTTGGTATCACAAGAGTATCTACACTCTGAATGTTATTTACCGCTTGACAAGTGCGTTATATACACTTATCTGACAATTATTGTTTCTAATTTTCGTTTTTTAAAATTAATGCACTATTTTTTCGGATGTTTGACCACTGGAAAATGAAGAAAAACACTTTATTCACAAGATAAAAAAATTTTGTTACCGATTTTCAATGAAAAGGAGTAGATATTTGGGAAAGTACTTAACTGGTACCTAAGGGGTACCTAACCGGTACCTTATAAGGTACCGCCGCGTTTGCTAGGGACTCTACTTCATACTTACATAATGCAAATTTGAAATTATTTATAAGGGTTAACCTCATATTTGTACATATCCAAAAGATGTTACCCACCACTATGGTAAAAAAGAATTTTTGACTGAAGTCTTTTTTTGTACTCAGAAAAATGAAAAAATATTTCTTAACAATTGACGACATGTTTTTTTGCATTATCGGTCGCAACAATCGTCAAACATATAGTCTACAATTAATAAAAGTTTTCATATTCAGTGCTACACACTAACTTCTGCAACAAAGGTATTTCAATTGCCTTAGGGAATTGGAATGCCATCGTGGCGATTCCCTTTTGATGGCCTTTCGCTTGCCTCAGGACCGTCAGGGAACAAGAGGCCTCACTGTGAGCTCTCTATTTCCTCCCTAAATCGAGCTCACTGTGAGCCCACTGGGTAAGGCTTTTTTTTCAAATATGCAACGAGTATTGAAAGTATATACTCCGATTTCATTGTTTATTATAGATGAAATATATGATTGAACAGCTGAGAATAAAACTCGGACGAGTAGAGACACATACCGACATAAAACATATAGTTTCGTATCTCTCTGTCTCTTACTCTTCCAGTGTTTTATTGTCTGCCGTTCAATAATTCAATTTAATTTCAACAAAATCGGTAGCATTGAGAAAATCCGCGCGAATTCCAAAAATATTGCGAAACGACTCTACGTTCGCGCTTCTACGTATCATTATGCGTCATACTTAATGTATCAGTGCTAAACTTGTGAAACGAGAAAAAAAAGTAGACTTCCATCTGGTGGCCCTTGCAGTAAAAATTGATGTGGCGTCAGATTTTTAAACATGTCGCGCTCAAATTTAAATATTTCGCGCCTTAACAGTATTTACTGCGCGAGCCACCAGATGGAAGTCTACTTTTTTTTCTCATTTCACAAGTTTAGCGCTGATACATTAAGTATAACGCATAATGATTCGTGTCAGCGGGGACGCAAAGTCGTTTCGCAATGCTTTTTGAATTCGGGCGGAATTTTCTCAATTCCATCGATTTTGTTGAAATAAAATTAAATTAGTGAACGGCTGAAAATAAAACACCGAAAGAGTAAGAGACAGAGTGATACGAAACTATATGTTTATGTCTGACTGTGTCTCTACTCGTCCGACTATTATTCTCAGCCGTTCAATCATATATTTTATCTATAATAAACAATGTAATCGAAGTATATACTTTCAATAATCGTTGCATATTTGAAAAAAAAGCCTTACCCAGTGAGCTCACAGTGAGCTCGATTTAGGGAGGAAATAGCGAGCTCACAGTGAGACCTCTTGTTTACTGGGAAACGATTTAGAACGTTCTAGAAATGTTCTTAAGAAAATGTACAATTCGTTAAGTAAAGTTATCAAAAAGTTATGTAAAACGTTTTTAAAACTTCGAGAAACGTTCTATAAACGTTTCATAAATACGTTCCATGAACGCATGAAATCGTTCAAATGAGGTTCTCATGAACGTTCTGTAAATATTCTCAAACGTTTGTGAAATGATTTCACGAACGTTTATAGGTGGACATTTCAAGGTTCTATAAAGGTTTCATAAACGTTTAAAAGGTTCCTGAATCGTTAGTAGAATCTTTCTAAAAACGTTTTTTAAACGTGTATAGAACCTTCTGTGACTAATGGGGCAATAAAAAAAAAACAAAAGTTTTAAAATGTAATAAAAAATGCACATTCGGGAACAGTTGGTAGTTGTGCCGGTAATTATGGCACGGGTTCAAACCTCCTCCAGTGAAATACACTGGAAAAAGAAGTATTTCAGATAACACTATACACTGTGAAAAAAAACCCGTCGTATTAACCGTAAAATACGGTTGTGCCAACGTTGATGCAAACTGTGACGTTTCAACGTTAGGTTGGCGTTGCTGGCCACGGTGTATTCACCTCGTTAATCCAGCCCCGATTGGCCACGGGGAATCAACGGGAATCCAACGCTGAAACGACCGAATTTGATATATATGTAGTGATACAACGGACAAAGCACAGCTGACCGTCAGATCAGCATTGGCAGCACACGGGGGTTTCCCGTGGCCATGGGGCTGGATTGACGTGAAAGTAGTAACGTGAAGCAGCCATGTTGAATCGCTAGGATTTTTTTCCTAGTGTAGATTGTGCTGACACAGCACGATTAATGTTGCCACTACACGGAAGAAAGTGTTGATAAAAGGGATTCAAAGGTGTACCAACACTTTTAGGCGTCGGTTGAATTCGGGCATCAGATTGACATATGTTAAAGCATTAGCGGTGTTGGTTCAACACTCTCGTAGGATTTCGTTTGAGCCGCTAGAGGCGCTCGCACAACTCCTCAGAGTCAACACTGTCAATGGTGCCAACCCAACTTTTCTGCAGTGCCCTCTGAAATTCTTTTTTTTCCAGTGTAGTAGGAAAAGGATTTTGAGTTGGTCCCTACTTGTAAGTTAGTAGCAATTAAAAAATTAAAGGTAAGGAAGACCGAAGAAGACGACTGATTCTCCCACACCATAGATGGGGCTAAGAATAAGTAAACAGGAAACTCAATGTCGTAGAACATTAAAACTATTTTTCAATACAAATTTTTTTAACCGAGGAAAAAGTTAACGTGTAGGCCATAACTCTCCCAAGCGGTCGCCAGGGAATCGCTGGGAATCAATTTTGATGATTCACAAAAATTGTTTTCAACAAAAGTTCCCATTTAGGAATCGCAAGAAAAGCCCGAATTTTCGCATTTAAACTACTTGAAGCAACATGTTATTGCATGTTTACGAAAGCTGAGAGTTTGAAGGAAATAATCCAATTGGATTTGCATCATTTGCGAGCTTGTGGAAGATTATATTACAAGTTGAATAAGGATGATTTACAACGATTTTACAACGAAACCTGGCTCCACGAGGGTCAGCAATCGTGCAGCAGGTAGCTGAACTACAACTCTGTTGGCGTTGCGTTGGAAAGCCGAACAGGCGACATTCAGTATGCCGCAGGAAGCAGACACCTCCGTGTTATGAATTTATCGAAATTTTTCGCAGCGCCGCCGCGCGGTGGGTACAAATACTGGGCTATTTTCAGTTGTATTGACCTGTCAGTGAAACTCAACGCAACCCAAGTTATGTATACAGATATACACTTAATTCATACATGACAAGTCCCGCTGCCCCTAGGCGGGCACAGTAACTACGGCAAAAAGAATGAAAATCTCTCCATTGAGGTGTCTGCCCCCTGGTATGCCGCCGGTATGCCCAGGGGGCACACACTCCATAAGGAAAAAGTTGCCTAAGAAGTGGGATGACGGGGCGGGAAAGATCCTTAGTAAAATACATCTATATATGTGGATACTAGTATTTTTTTTTAGGTTGCCGAAATCAACGAGGGTTCCAAGTTAGGGGCATTATGCAAGGTTTAGTTCAAAACACGTATTTAGATGTCTTTTCGGAGTATCTAACTTGATATCTTGACCATAAAAATAATGTATGAACTGTTACGAACGTTTTGACCCCATGCAATTCTAGCTGTTTGAGTACATCTAACGTGCCTCGAAATCATCAAGGGGTTCCAAAATAAAAGAATTTTTTGAAGCTAAGTTCAAAACACGTATTTATATGTCCATTCCGGGTATGTGACACAATATCTGGAACATAAAAAAAGTGTCTAAACTATTACGAACATTTTGTCCTACATGGAATTCTAGCTGTTCAAGTACGTCTACCGTGCCTAGAAATCAACAAGGGGTTAAGGGATACAGGAATTTAATGAAGGTTGGCTCAAAATTCGTATTTAAATGTCCATTCAGAGTATGTGACTTAATATCTTGACCATGAAATAAATTTCTAAACTATGACGAACATTTTTGCTTACATGTAATTATAGCTGCTTAAGTCCATCTAACATGCCTAGAAAAAACTAGGGTTCTGACTTGAGCACATTTTGCATGGTTTAGTTCAAAACACGTATTAAGATGTCCATTCGGAGTACGTCACTCAATATCTTGACAATAAAATAAATGTCCAAACTGTTACGAATATTTTTACCCACATGCGATTCTAGCTGTTGATGTTCATCTAACGTGCCTAGAAATCAAAGAGGGTTCCAAAATAAGGGCATTATGCAAGGCATAGTTCAAAACACGTATTGAGTTGTCCATTCCGAGTATGTGACTCAATATCTGAAACATAAAAATAATGCCTAAACTATTAAGAATATTTTGTCCTACATGGAATTCTAGCTGTTTAAGTACATCTAATGTGCCAAGAAATCAACTAGGGTTACAAGTTAAGGGAATTATGCAAGGTTTAGTTAAAAACTCGTATTGAGATGTCTATTAAGAGTATGTGAATCAATATGTTGACCATAAAATAAATTTTTAAACTATAACGAATATTCGTAACCGCGTGTAATTCTAGCTGTTTAAATCCATATTGCGTGCTTAGAAATTAAATAAAATGTTTCAAGATAAAAGCATTTTTTTAAATGTAGTTCAGAATACGTATAAAAATGTCCATTCCAAGTATGTGACTCAATATCAAGAAAATAAAGATAATGTCTAAACTATTGCGAACATATTGCCCTACATGTAATTATAGCTGTTTAAGTCCATCTAACGTGCCTAAAAATCAACGAGGGTTCCAAGTAAAGGGCATTATGCAAAGTTTCATTCAAAACACGTATTAAGATGTCCTTTCGGAGAATGTGACTTTATATCTTGACCATAGAAATAATGTCTAAACTGTTACGCACATTTTGACCCACATGCAATTCTAGATGTTAAAATCCATCTAACGTGCCTAGAAATCAACAAAGGGTTCCAAGAAAACAGCATTTTTCAACGTTTAGTTCAAATTACGTATTAGGACGTCCATTTCGAGTATGTGACTCTATATCTGGAACATAAAAATAATGTCTAAACTATTACGAACGGCGTGTCCTACATGCAATTCTAGCAGTTTAAGTACATCTAACGTGCCTAGAAATCAAGAAGATATTCTTAGATAATGGCATTTTTTAAAGTTTAGTTCAAAATACGTATTTTGATGTCCATTTGGAGTACATGACTCAATATCTTGACCATAATCTAAATTTCTAAACGATAACGAACATTTTATCTACATGTAATTCTAGCTGTTAAAGTCCATCTTACGTGCTTAGAAATCAACGAGGGTTCCAAGTGAAGGGCATTATTCAAAGTGTGGTTAAAAACACGTAATAAGATGTCCCTTCGGAGTATGCGACTCAATATCTTGATTATGAAAATAATGTCTAAACTGTAACGAACATTTTGACCGACATTCAATTTTAACTGTTTCAGCACATCTAACGTGCCTATAAATCAACGAGGGTTTAAAGTTAAGGGCAATATGCAGAGTTTAGTAGAAAACACGTTTTTAGATGTAACTTCGGAGAATGTGACTCAATACCTTGACCATGGATATAATATCTAAACTGTTACGAACGTTTTGTCACACATGCAATTCTAGCTGTTTAAGTACATATAACGTGCCTCGAAATCCACAGGAGGTTCCAAGATACAAGCATTATTTGAAGGTTAGTTCAAAAAACGTATCAAGATGTCCATTCCGAGTATGTGACTCAATATCTTGACCTTAAGATAAAAATCTTATCTATTACGACCATTTTTACACATACGTAATTCTAGCTGTTTAAGTCTATCTAATGTGCCTAGAAATCAACGAGGGTTCCAAGGTAAAGGCATTTTGCAAGGTTAAGTACAAATCACGTATTTTGATGTCCATTCGGAGTATTTGACCGAATATCTTGACCATTAAATAAGTTTCTAAACTATTACGAACATTTTGAGCTACATGCAATTCCAGCTGTTTGAGAACATCTACCGTGCCTCAAAATCAACAAGGGGTTCGGAAATAAAAGCATTTTTTGAAGGTTAGTTTAAAACACGTATTAAGAAGTCGATTCAGAGTATGTGACACAAACTCTTGGCCATAAAATAAGTTTCTTAACTATTACGAACATTTTTACCAACATGTAATTCCAGCTGTTCAAGTCCATCTAACGTGCCTAGAAATCAACAAAGGGTTCCAAGATAACATTTTCCAGCGTTCAGTTCAAAACACGTATAAAGATATCCATTCCGAGTATGTGACTCAATATCTAGACCATAAAAATAATGTCTAAACTATTACGAACATTTTGTTCTACATGGAATTCTAGCTGTTTTAGTACATCTAACGTTCCTAGAAATCAACACGGTGTTCCAAGATACATGCATTTTTTGAAGTTTAGTTGAAAACACGTATTCAGTATTCAGATGTCCATTCAGAGTATGTGACACAAATTCTCGATCATAAAATGAATTTCTAAACTATTACGATCATTTTTAGCCACATTAAATCCAGCTAATTAACTCCATCTAACGTGCCTAAAACCAGCGAAGGGTTCGAGGATAAAAGCATTTTTTTAAATTTAGTTCAAAGCACGTATGAGAATGTCTATTATGAGTATGTGATTAAATTTCTGGAACATAAAAAAAATGTCCAAACTATTACGAACATGTTTACTCACATGTAATTCCAGCTGTTTAAGTCAATCTAACGTGCCTAGCAAACAACGAGAGTTCCAAGTAAAGGGCGTTATTCAAGGTTTAGTTCAAAACACGTATTATGATGTCCATGCAGAGTATGTGTCTAAATATCTTGACCATTGAATGAGTTCCTAAATTATTACGGACATGTTTACTAACATTTAATTCCAGCTGTTAAAGTCAATCTAAAGTGCCTAGAAAACAACGAGGGTTCCAAGTTAAAGGCGTTATTCATGGTTTAGTTCAAAACACGTATTTTTATGTCCATTCGGAGTATATGTCTTAATACCTTGACCATTAAATAAGTTTCTAAACTATTACGAACATGTTTACCTACATGTAATTCCAGCTGTTTAAGTCCATCTAACTTGATTAAAAAACAACGAGGGTTTTAAGTTGAAGGCGTTATTCACGGTTTAGTTCCAAACACTAATTTTGATGTACATTCGGAGTATGAGTCTAAATATGTTGACCATTAAAGAAGTTTCTAAACTATTACGAACTTATTTACCCACATGTAATTCCAGCTGTTTAAGTCCATGTTACGTCCCCAGAAAACAACGAGTGTTTCAAGTTAAGGGCGTTATCTAAGGTTTAGTTCAAAACACGTATTTAGATGTAAGTTCCGAGTATGTGTCTAAATATCTTTACCATTAAAGTAGTTACATTACTATTATAAACATGTTTACCCACATGTGATTCCAGCTGTTTAAGTCCATTTAACGTGCCTAGAAAACAACAAAGGTTACAAGTTAAGGGCGTTATTCAAGGTTTGGTTCAAAACACGAATTTTGATGTCCATTGGGAGTATGGGTCTATACATCTTTACCATTGAATAAGTTTCTAAACTATGACGCACATGTTTACCTACATGTCATTCCAGCTGTTTAAGTCCATCTAACTTGATTAAAAAACAAGGAGGCTTCTAAGTTGATGAAGTTATTCAAGGTTTAGTTGAAAACACGTATTTTGATGTCCATTAGGAGTATGTGTCAAAATTTTTTCAACATTATATAAGTTTCTAAACTATTGCGAACATGTTTACCCACATGTTATTCCAACTGTTTACGTGAATTTAACGTGCCTAGAAAACAACGAGGGTTCCAAGTTAAGGGCGTTATTCACGATTTAGTTCTGAACGTGTATTTTAATGTCCATTTGAAATATGCGTCTAAAGATCTTGACCATTAAATAAGTTTCTAAACTATTATGAACATTTTTACTCACATGTAATACCAGCTGTTTAAGTCCATCAAACGTTCCTAGAAATCAACAAAGGGTTCCAAGATAACAGCATTTTTTAAAGTTTAGTTCAAAACACGTGTTAAGATGTCCACTCCGAGTTTGTGACACAATATCTGGAACATAAAAATAATGTCTAATCTATTACGAACATTTGGACCTCAAAGGAATTCTAGCTGTTTAAGTCCATCTTACGTGCTTAAAAAACAACGAGGGTTTTAAGTTAAGGGCGTTTTTCGAGGTTTAGTTCAGAACATGTATTTTGATGTCCATTCGGACTATCTGTCAAAATATCTTGACATTAAATAAGTTTCTAAACTATTACGAACATGTTTACCAACATGTAATTCTAGCTGTTTAAGTACATCTAACGTTCCTAAAAATCGACAAGGGGGTCCAAGATACCAGGTGTACTCCTTAGTAATTATCGGTTTTTTCAATGGATGGCGTTCTGTTTTGTACCGCTGTTGGTAACACATACCATATGTCATTTTGTTCAGTCATATCGAGTGCTTGAACCGCGTTGACATTTTCTCGAAAAAATCTTCCAGTAAGTTTTTATTGCGCTTCAAAAATGTCGAATTTTGTACCGAATTTTGAGCATATGCGCCATGCATTGCTTTTCATGTTCAATCAGGGGAAAAAAGTGTTCGAGAGCCACTGTGCGCTTGTGGAAGTTTATGGTGATCGTGCATTAACACTTCGAACATGTGAAACGTGGTTTCGACAGTTCAAAAATGGAGATTTCGACCTGAACGACGCCGCACGCTCCGGCAAGCGAAAATCGTTCGATGACGCCGAATTGCAAGCATTATTAGATGAAGACAACACGCAAACGCAACGACAGCTTGCAGATGCGTTGGGAGTTCAACAGCAAGCAATTTCCAAACGTCTGCGAGCCATGGGAAAAATTCAGAAGTGTGGAAAGTGGGTGCCCCATGAACTGACCGAGAGACAAATGGAGAATCGAAAAGTGACCTGTGAAATGCTGCTTCAACGATACAAAAGAAAGTCTTTCCTGCATCGTATTGTTACTGGTGATGAAAAGTGGATTTTCCTGGAGAACCCTAAGCGCAACAAATCGTGGGTGAGTCCAGGTGAAGCATCGACATCGACGGCACGGCCAAATCGTTACGGTCGGAAGGTCATGCTGTGTGTGTGGTGGGACCAGTCCGGTGTTATATACTTTGAACTGCTGAAACCTGGTGAAACTGTGAATGCCGTTCGTTACAAACAGCAAATGAAAGATTTGAGCCGAGCCATTGTGGAAAACCGACCAGAATATCAACAACGACAGAAGAAGGTGATTTCGCTCCACGACAATGCGCCGTCGCATAAGTCGAAAGTCGTTCGTGACACGCTGGAAAGGCTCAAGTGGGAAGTGCTTGATCATGCGGCTTACTCACCAGACCTGGCGCTATCCGACTACCACCTCTTTGCCTCGTTGGGCCATGCCCTTTCTGAGCAGCGCTTCGACTCGTACGAAAATGTACGAAAATGGCTCACCGAGTGGTTCACCTCCAAAGGCAATGATTTTTACTGGCGTGGTATCCACAATTTACCAGAAAGGTGGGAAAAATGTGTAGAAAGCGATGGAAAATACTTTGAATAAAATAAAGGTTACGGTTTTTTTGGAATTATGTGTTTTATTTGCAAAAAAACCGGAAATTAATTAGGAGTACACCTGGTAAATGCATATTTTGTAGTTCAGATCAAAACACGTATTGAGATGTATATTTCGAGTATGTGAATTGTTAGCTTGACCTTCAAATATATATCTAAAATATTACGAACATGTTTACCCACATGTAATGCTAGCTGTTTAAGTCAATCTTAAGTGCCTAGAAAACTACGAGAGTTCCGGACCTTATTCGGGGTTTAGTTCAAAACACGTATTTTAATGGCCATTCAGAGTATGTGTCTAAATGTCTTGACCATTAAATAAGTTTCTAAACTATAACGAACATGTTTACCCACATGTAATTCCAGCTGTTTAAGACCATCTTACGTGCCTAGAAAACAACGAGGGTTCCAAGTTAAGTGCGTTATTCAAGGTTTAGTTCAAAACACTAATTTTGATGTCCATTTGGAGTATGCGTCTAATTATCTTGACCATTAAATAAGATTCCAATCTTTTACGAACATGGTTACCCACATGCAAATCTAGGTGTTTAAGTACTTCTGATGTCCTCAGAATTCAACGAAGGGTTCCGAGATACCTGCATTTTCTTGAAGTTTAGTTCGAAACACGTATTTTGATGTCCATTCATAGTATATGACACAATATCTTGACCATGGAATCAATTTCTAAACTGTTACGAACACATTCACCCACAGGTAATTTCAGCTGTTTAAGTCCATCGAACGTGCCTAGAAATCAGCGAGGGTTTGAAGATAAGCGCAGATTGTATGGTGTAGTGCAAAACACGTTTTGACATGTCTATTAGGAGTATGTCATTGACTATCTTAACCATACCATAAATACTCAAACTCTTACTGACATTTTAACCGACGTTAAAATTTAGCTGTTCGAGTCCTTCTCGCGTGCCTAATAATCAACAGGGATTCTATGTTAAGCTCATTTTGCATGGTTTAGTTCAGACTACGTATGACCATGTCTATTCGGATTATTTCACGCATTATATTGACAATAAAATGAATGTCTCAAACTGTTGCGAACATTTTTACGCACATGTAATTCTAGCTGGTCAAGTCCATCTAACGCGCCTAGAAATCAGCAAGGGTTCCAATTTAAGAGCACTTTTCATAGGGTAGTCTAAAACACGTATTTGGATGTCCATTCAGAGTACGTGACTCAATATTCTGACTATAAAAATAATGTCTAAACTATTACAAACATTTTGTCCCACATGCAAATCTAGCTGTTTAAGTTCCTCTCATGCCACTGGAAATCAATAAGAGCTTCCGAGATAGAAAAATTTTTTGAAGTTTAGTTTCAAACACGTATTTTGATGTCGATTCGGAGTATATGAAACAATATCTACGCCATGAAATAATTTTCTTAACTATTACGATCATTTTTACCAACATATAATTGTAGCTGTTAAAGTCCAACTAACGTGCCTAGAAATCAGCAAGGGTTTTAAGTTAGGCGCATTTTTCATAGTGTAGTTCAATACACGTAATAAAATGTCCATTAGGAGTGCGTCATGTAATATCTTAACCATAAAATAAATGTCCTAACTGTTACGGACATTTTTACCTACATGCAAATCTAGCTCTTTAAGTCTTACTCACGTGCCAAGAAATCAACAAGGTTTCCAATTCCAGGGCATTTTGTATGGTTCAGTATAAAACACGTACTAGGATAACCATTGAGAGTATGTGACTTAATAACTTGACTAAAAAAATTATGTCTAAACTATTACGGTCATTTCGACCGACCTGCAAATCTAGCTCTTTAGGTACCTCTAACGTCTCTAGAAATCAACGAAGTGTTCCAACATACAAGCATTTCTTGAAGTTAAGTTCAAAACTTCTATTACAATGTACATTTCGAGTTTGTCACTCAATATCTGGAAAATAAAAATAATGCCTAAACTCTTACGAACATTTTCTCGCACTTGGAAATCTAGCTGTTTAAGTACACCTAACGGGCCTAGAAATCAATAAGAGGTTTTAAGATAGCAGCATTTATTGAAGTTTAGTTCAGAACACGTATTTTGATGTCCATTCGGAGTATATGACACGATATCTTAACCATGGAATAAATTTCTAAACTGTTACGAACATTTTTACCCACATGTAATTATAGCTGTTTAAGGCCATCTAACGTGCCTAGAAATCAGCGAGAGTTTCAAGATAAGCGCAGATTGTATAGTGTAGTTCAAAACATGTATTGACAAGTCTATTAGGAGTATTTCATTGACAATCTTAACCATACAATGGATGCTCAAACTGTTACTGACATTTTTACTCACATGCGAATGTAGCTGTTTGAGTCCTACTCACGTGCCTAATAATCAACAAGGATTCTATGTTAAGCACATTTTGCATGGTTTAGTTCAGACTACGTATTAACATGTCCATTTGCATTATTTCGTTCATTATCTTGCCAATAAAATAAATGTCTAAAACTGTTACGAAAATTTTTACACACATGCAATTCTAGCTGTTTAATTCCATCTCGAGCGCCTAGAAATCAGCAAGGGTTCCAGGATAAGCGCATTTTTCATAGCACAGTTTGAAACACGTATTTGGATGTCTATTCAGAGTACGTGACTAAATATCTTGACTATAAAAATAATGGCTAAACTATTACGAACATTTTGAGCCACATGCAAATCTAGCTGCTGGAGTACCTCAAATGTCCCTTAAAATCAACGAAAGGTTCCGCGATAGAAGAATTTTTGAAGTTTAGTTCAGAACACGTATTTTGATGTCGATTCGGAGTATATGACACAATATCTTGACCATGTCATAATTTTCTAAACTATTACGATCATATTTACCCACATGTAATTCTAGCGGTTTAAGTACATTTAACGTGCCTAGAAATCAGCAAGGGTTTCAAGTTAAGCGCATGTTTTATAGTGTTGTTCAGAACACGTATTTACCTGTCCATCAAAAGTACGTCATTAAATATCTTGACCATAAAATAAATGTCCTAACTGTTACGGACATTTTTACTCAACACGGATTCTAGGTTGAGCGCATTTTGTATGGTAAGTTCAGTTCACGTATTCACATATTCATTCAGATTATGTCAGTCAATATCTTGACTGACATAATAAATTTCTAAAATTATTATTAAAATTTTTACCTACATGTAATTCCAGCTGTTTAAGTCATCTCACGCGCCTAGAAATCAAAAAGAGTTCTAAGTTAAGCGCATTTTTCATAGTGTAGTTCAGAACACGTATTCAAATGTCCATTCAAAGTACTCGACTCAATATCTTGACTATAAAAATAATGCCTAAAAATTACGAACATTTTTACCCACATGTAATTCTAGCTGTTAAAGTTTATCTCACGCGCCTACAAATCAGCAAGGGTTCCAAGTAAAGCGCATTTTACATAGTGCAGTTCAAAACACGTATTTTGATGTCCATTCAGAGAATGTAACAAAGTATCTTGACCATGTAATAAATTCTAAACTATTTCGATCATTTTTACCCACATGTAATTCTAGCTGTAAAGGTCCATCTAACGTCTCTAGAAATCAACCGAGGGTTCCGAAATTCAAGCATTTATTGAAGTTTAGTTCAAAACGCGTATGTTGATGCCAATTTAGATTGTATGACACGATATCTTGACCATGTAATAAATTTCTAAACTATTACGATCATTTTTACCCACATGTAATTCTAGCTGTTTAAGTCCATCTAACGTCTCTAGAAATCAACCGAGGGTTCCGAAATTCAAGCATTTATTGAAGTTTAGTTCAAAACGCGTATGTTGATGCCAATTTAGAGTGTATGACACGATATCTTGACCATGTAATAAATTTCTAAACTATTACGATCATTTTTACCCACATGTAATTCTAGCGGTTTAAGTCCATCTAACGTTCCTAGAACTCAACGGAGGGTTCCGAGATTTTAGTATTTTTTGAAGATTAATTTAAAACATGTTTTTTTATGCCAATTCGGAGTATATGACGCGATATCTTAACCATGTAAGGTGAGCTGAAGGGGTTCTGGACCCCCCCACTCCTACACCCATCACGTAACTCCCTCCCTCCCCGCCCTGCGTCAGTAAGGTAGGGACCTAAGATGGTGGCGGTTGGTAAATTACCCGTGTGGGTTATAATCACCTGCAGTCGGTAAAACAGGGGGCGTATCCTCTGTTGTATAAACAGAGGGTTTTCGCCCCCCGTTATCAAATTCAATTTTTAGATTTTTTTTTTTTTTTTTTTTATATTTGATTAAATTATTAAAAATTTCTTTATAATGATTACATATATATACCTATAATTCCTTAAATCTACTCTTCTGCACCATACTCCTCACGTATATATCCATTCATGCATATAAGTCGATTTTTTAATAAATAATACTTTTCGCTCTCTATATTTATTTGATAAGTTAAATCTAATGATTGGTCGAGATTATCTAAACAAAACGAATCATGTTCACTTTCACTCATTACAAACATTCGCTCTTTCAATATCATTACTCTACATATTCTAATTCGCTCACATTCATCCTCGCACTCAGACAATTTTTTTTCAAACGCTACAGTTTCCGATAGATAATTCTTTCTTAATTCACTAAACTCTTCATGACGTTTTTGAAATTCTTCGTTGTTTTTTTGAAGCAAGTCCTTTAAAGTCTCGATGTCATTTTCCATCTGATTAATCGATTCCATCACCACATTAAATTGAATGATGTCGCGGAGAATATTTACCATCGCGGTCAAGCGCCTCATTCGATCGAGTTCCCGTTTCTTTAAAAAATGTAATAATACAAAAAAATATTCTTAACCCACCTCATTTTCCTATTTCACTCGCGCACACACACTAGAATTAATGACTCACCGAAATGAATTGTTGTGCGATTACAACATATTCCTCCCCGAGTATCCAATGACTGGTATGTAATCCATTTAGTAGTAGGGACTGCATCAAGTGTACTACTATTGCAATGTATTTCTCACTTGAAAAATTGCGGAAACGTTTCGGAAGGAAAAATTTCACGTTTTCAAAAAAGAATGATGGATACATTTTAACTCTTTGGAGGTTTTCGTTAGACTGTGATTCAAAAAAGAAAACGCATTTGGTTTGATACAGATTTTTGGAAATGTAATTGAATGCCATGTACAAATTCAGAAACACCATTGGAACCTAATCACCTCACGTGAGCACCCTATCTTTTCAAGCGTGCCCAAAACAACGAGCGCCTTGAAATCTCAAATACGCCTATAAAAATTTTCGGGTTACAATAAGACCCTACATTTCTACTCTGCGGAGTACTTTTAACATTTCTTAAGTTCACACGAAAGCGTATAAGAATTGAATCACGAATGAAGAAATTATTTTATATTAAAGAATCTAAATTAAATTCATACTGAAATTTCTGCTTGAAAATGATGGATTGTCTAATGTTCACAAGATATATGACTGTAGAAATATAATACAAGTATAGGATAATTTAAGACAATTATTTATACTACAAAAATGCTAAAAATATGATACCGAGATAAAATTTACCTCATTGGTTTATAATATTAAATTTCTGGATGTTAATGTAATTTGAGAATCAACAAATTTCATGTTATTATTTAGATTACGAAAACAATAAAAATATGACACCAAGATAAGATTTGCCACATTTGTTTATAGTATGAAGTTTCAGGATGTGAATGTAATTTGATCTGAGCTAAATATAGATCCAAGTGTTTATATGAAAAAATTGTGACGTAGATGGAATTCAACTTCATTGATGATTTCTAACAACGGTATCCTTTGATCGTGACAAATTCATGACCCTTGTTTACAAACCAATTTCCGGTCCAAGATGTAATATGATCATAGCGTTTTTCGCTGTGTAGTTATCATTTGATACTTTTGTTTACACTTTCTGTGCAGTTATAATTTGAGTATCCTGTTTTGTTTCTGACGTCATAGTCATTTGATTCCATCAGTTACAGATTCGATTATCTTTATCGATCAATTCTCAAAATCCATCTATGACTCATGTTGAGGAGTGGGGGATTGGTGATGACGTCACTTACCTCTATATAAGTCCACTCAATTTTACCATAATTAGTCAGTCGCATTTCACGCATCACTCTAAGCATCTTAATATCGCTTCGCGCAACACTCCGCGTCAACTTAAATTGTGCTTCCGTACCATCTTAATTTCGCTTCGCGTCAACTTCAATTTATTGTTCAGACCGATAGTGAAAAAGCAGAAAAATACTTTTCATCAACATAACAATGAACTTATTTCTATGTGATTTTTTAAAAGAAGTTGACAACGAGTGCTCCAAAGAGGTGCGCAGTTATAATTTCATATGGTAAGTGAGTGCGCGTAAAATCAGCAAAGACACATATCAACCAATTATTGAATGTCGCTCCTGTATTGATACTTCAATTGATTGGCGACTAGCAACAAAAATCGAAGAATATGCTAGATCAACTTTTGTTGACCCCGACTTCAAGCATATTTTCCATGCCGGCGGTGGAGGATTTGTGCTTCCAGCAGGGAAATTAGAGGGAGATGGCAAATTTATTGTAGACGTGAACGTATACTTCAGATATTGGGATAGATGCGACTCTCAACAAGGTGAGCGACTCAACGTTTTCGCACAAAGTTTTGAAAACTTGCTATTAACGGGTAGTCACGCTGATTTTTCGATTATCACGCCCGATCGAGAATTCAAAGTTCATAAAGCCATTCTCGCATCGCAATCGAAATATTTTGAAACTTTATTGAACAACAAATGGAAGGAAACCGAAGACAACAAAATTATTATTAATGAATTCAATAGTAATATTATTCAACGCTTTTTATCATTTTTATATACCGGGAAAGCGGACTTTCGTATGGATCATCTTGACACTGTTTTTAATTTATACCTATAGAGCCGCTGATATGTTCCCGAATTGCCATTTCCGAAACCTTTGCGCGAAAGCCATTGCAAACCGAGTTGTTCCGGAAAATTATAAAATAATTGGTGATTTCTGTGACGTTTTCCCGGATGATATAATTTCATATGAAATCACGAAAGCGAAAAAGTTTATGATACAAAGTTGTAATATGTCGTGGTAGTACCCGAACATAACCGAGTGAACATTACCGAGTATACCCGAACATAACCGAGTGAACATTGTCGAGTGAAAGTTGTGTGAACTCATTTTAGTCTCGCGCTATGATTTGTCGCACTACGTTGTCGCGCTACGGTTTGTCGCTTTTTTTTTTTTTTTTTTTTTAAACATCATCATGGCTATAAACAAAGTCAAAGACGTGGTGCGGCGTCAACGACAACTTTTATCGATGCAACCCGTGAATCCTCTCGAGGCAGCGGCCCTAATCGAGGAAGCCAACGCGAGTGTTCGTGAACTTCAAAAGTTCAAAAAAGATAACAATGTCGTGAAACTGCAGTGTGCAAACATTATACAACAATTGCATACAAACAATAGACTCCTGCATATGAGCGGCACAGTGCGCGGCGGTGGTGAAGTTTGCGATCGAATCGAGTGGAAAGACGTCGAATCGGTTTTCGCGAGACGTCTCCAAACCGGCTCGATAGTCAACGAGCGACATTTAGACCTCGAAGACTTTTAAACGAGGCGGAAAATTTGTTTGAGTGTAAAATAAAAAATATTTTGACTGAAAAAAAATGCGGTCAAGGTAAACACGATGCTTGAATCCGAGTACAGCATAGTGAAAAACGACGAAGAAGTGCTCGAACTGAAAGCGTTTCACACAAAAAACATTCCAATCCTACGGAGCACAGATCTCGGGAAATGGTTCGTGGACAACGTGAAAAGGCTCCTACTGCGCAAAGTGGAAGAGTTCCAGGAGCGTGAATCCGGCTGGAGTCTACGCAGCATCGTCAGATTATCCATCAACATCAACAAGTTCAACCCGATGCGCGGGAGCTCCTGGGTCGACCTTCCTCCCTCAATCAAGACTAAAAAAGCGTGTGTTAACGTGAAAAACTTCGACGACAAGTGTTTCGAGTGGGCTGTACTCTCGACGATTCATCCAGTAGAAACACACTTAGATCGACTCTACAATTACAGAAAACATGAACATACGTTGAACTTTAAAGGAATTGCTTTCCCCGTCGCACCAAAGGATTTCTGAAAATTCGAAAAGCAAAATCCAGTGTCAATCAACGTATACAATTTGGAAAAGAAGAAAGAAAGTTTTATCGTTGCACCTTTATACATGACAGCCGAGAAAAAGGATCAGCACGTAAATCTTCTGTTGGCTCAAAACTACTACGTGGATGATGAGAACGAAGAGGAAGAGGACGACGGAGAACCACTCATCTTCCATTACGTGTGGATCAAGGATCTTTCCAGGCTTGTTCGCTCGCAAATAACAAAATCCAAAAACAAGCACTACATTTGCGATAGATGTCTACATTTCTTTCAAACTACCGAAAAATTGGAGGCTCACGACGTGGATTGTCAAAAAATCAACAAGTGTGGCGTTGTCCTACCTTCACCGGGAAGAAACACTACAATTCAAAAATTTTAATGACAAAGAAAGAGTTCCGTTCGTAGTGTATGCCGATTTCGAGTGTCTGCTAAAAAAAGTGGAAGCTAACGATAACGGAAACACACAAGTTTGTCAAGTGCACGAACCATACAGTGTAGGATATATTGTTCAATGTAGTTTCGATGCGAGCCGGTCCTACTATAAAAGCTACCGAGGTATTAAACCCGCCGATTGGTTCTCCAAAGAACTTCTCAATTTGGGCAAGGAGCTTGAAGGGCTGTATGACAATCCAAAAATCATGAATTCGTTGACTCAAGAGGAGAAAGTTGCATTCATCCAGGCATCTACGTGTCACATTTGTGAAAAACCGCTTGGAAAGGAAAGAGTTCGTGACCATTGTCATTTTACTGGACGGTATCGAGGCCCTGCTCACAACGCATGTAACCTGAACTACAAGGATCCGCGAACAATCATGGTTATGTTCCACAACCTCACCGGCTACGACAGTCACCTGCTCATAAAAGAAGCTGCCACTTGCATCGAGGGACGCGTTTACGTGCTACCGGAAAACATGGAAAAGTACATCTCCTTCACGAAATACATCAGAGGGAGTGAGGTGTCTTTAAGGTTTCTGGATAAGTTTCGATTCATGCCCTCGTCGTTGGAGAAACTAGCATCCTATCTCCACGAAACACCGATAACACGTCGTGAATTCAATCACTTGAATGAGGCTGAATTTCAACTGCTGACGCGAAAAGGAGTGTTCCCGTATGAATACATGGACGGTCGGAGCAAACTCGACGAAGAAAAATTACCATCCCACGATCAATTCTACAGTCACCTCAAGGGAAGCAACATTACCGTAGAAGACTACTCGTAAGTTTATCATTATAATTTTTGTTTTTATCATTCTTCTTACTGTTATTATCATTATTCTTATTGTTATCATCATTATCATTATTCTTATTGTTATTATCATTATTCTTATTTTTATGACTATCATCATTATGATTAGTATTATTTTTTATTTGTTGACAGTCATGCCAGCAATGTTTGGAATACGTTCGGCATCGAAACGCTGGAGGAATACTCGGATTTGTATATGAAGACTGATATACTGCTACTGAGTGACGTGTTTGAAAACTTCCGCGATGAATGCATCGACGTTTACGGCTTGGACCCCGCACATTACTTTACAACGCCGGGACTCGCATGGGATGCCATGCTAAAATACATGAGAGTGGAATTGGAGCTGTTAACTGACATCGATCAGATGATGTTCATTGAGCATGGACTCAGGGGAGGAGTGAGCAAGTGTAGCAACCGATACTCCCACGCCAACAACCCGTACATGGCCGAATACGATCCGAACGAGGAAACAAAGTATCTGGTATACTATGACGTGAACAATCTCTACGGATGGGTCATGATGCAACACCTTCCATGCGATGGCTTCAAATGGGCCGATAATGACGTCAACTGGGCTGTGGAGGATGACGCCGACGTTGGATATATTTTGGAAGTGGATCTCGAATATCCTGATGAGATTCATGACCAACATCAAGATTGACCCTTCTGTCCCGAGCAAAAGGCGCCTCCAGGATCTAAAGAACGGAAGCTACTGACTACCCTGGAGCGAAAAGAGCACTGCATGATTCATTATCGCAACTTGAAACAGGCCTTGAAACATGGACTCGTGCTCACAAAAATTCATCGGATTCTACAATTCAATCAATCATCGTGGCTCAAGCCTTACATCGACCTCAACAGCAACATGAGGAAACGTGCCACTAACGAGTTTGAAAAGAATTTATTTAAACTCATGAACAATGCCGTATTCGGAAAGACGATGGAGAACGTGCGAAAACGAGAAATTTTCAAGCTGGTGACGAAGTGGGATGGACGACACGGCGCGGAAGCTCTCATCGCCCGGCCCAACTTCAAAGCTCGCTCCATCTTTGCGGAAAATTTGGTAGCTGTCCGACTTTCTCAAGTTCAAGTTGTCCTCAACAAGCCAATCTACGTTGGATTCGCCGTCTTGGACCTTTCTAAAACCTGCATTTACGATTTCCACTACGGATTCATGAAGAACAAGACGGTGGATTGCAAGCTGCTCTACACAGACACCGACAGCCTCATTTATGAAGTGAAAAACTCAAACATCTACGAAATCATGCGGAACAACATCCACTGCTTCGATACATCCGACTACCCAAAGGTTAACAGATTCCAGCTGCCTCTCACCAACAAGAAAATCGTCGGCTTGATGAAGGACGAATGCAACGGCCAAATCATGACTGAATTTGTGGGGCTTCGCAGCAAGATGTATAGCGTACGAGTCGAAAGCGAGGACCGTATGAAAAAGGCGAAAGGAGTGAAGGCTGCAGTCGTTAAGCGAACCATTGATTTTGACGACTATGTACAATGCTTGCGGGAAAACGTCACACAGGTTCGACAGCAATACCTCTTCAGGACCAAGCTACATCAAATCCAAACAGTGGGACAAACCAAACTGGCGTTGAGTCCATTTAACAACAAACGGTGTCGACTCGAAGATTCCACGGATACATTTCCCTGGGGTCATTATAAAATCAAGGAATTGATGAACATTGACGTAGAAAATGTAAATATTGCTTTAGACAAGTAAGGTATAGTTGATGATAAGCTACATATAGATCGTGGATTAGGCCTACTGGGGATACCACGTCACCAAAAACGCTCCACGAATTCTACCACCCCATGCGAGCGGGGCTCTGGTGGTGCGGAAATGAATTCAGCGTTATAAATTTATTCTTATGTATGCGTGTTTTGGTAAATAAAAACAGCTGTTTTATATATCATGTTCTTTATTGACTACATATCCTTCTCATTTATCCAACTATTGTGTTCACTGTCAAATCCCAACCATTTTACAAAGACTTTATTTCCACGTTTTCGTAGCACTTTTTCAACGAGATATACATCAGGATACTTCACTTTGGCGAGTTCTTCGGTGTAGAATCCTCCTTCGACGGGCTGGTCCTGATAATCCTTGAGCTTGTACGTTGTTGGATGTGTTGGTTTTACAGCAGCGATGGTGAATATTTCCGTTGTCCAGTTCGGTGTGTATCCCTTTTCAAAGACGTGCTTGTATTTGCTGATTCGAACTTTGTCACCAACGTCAAATATTCTCTGCTCTTTTTTATATTTTTTTGAATAAATTTCACGAAGCAGACGACTTTCATCAGCTGCGGTAACATCTTTAGATTTCATCTTGATTGTTCGATGTTTGGTAGAGTTGTAGCTCGTCATCAAATCAGGTAAGATGTCGATCCATTTGTAGCGTCCTTGGAGAAAGAATCGTTTCCACATCCTGCCCTTGAGTATGCGATTAAAACGTTCGCAGATTGACGCCTTCATACCGCTGAATGTAGAGTACATGTTGATTCCATGTTGTTTCATGAGAGCCTCAAAGTCCTTGTTGTAGAACTCTTTGCCTTGGTCGACGTGTAGATTCTTGGGTTGACGATCCTTGAGCACAGTCTTCAGAGCAGCGGTGACGTCAGGACCATTTTTAGATTTTATTGGTACAGCCCAGGCGTACTTGGAGAAGACGTCGATGACGGTGAGCAGGAATTTGTAGCCTTTATCCTTGTAGGTGGTCATGTCTACGAGATCTGCTTGCCACGTTTCATCCAATCCTCGCATATCAACATGACGACGTCGATAATTTCTCCGTGCAGGTTTATGAAGTTCGTCCACTAGTGCTTCCTTGAGGTCCATGGTGGTAATGAATGGTACGCGAGTTTACACGAGATTTTATTCGTAAACGTCCTTTTGTGGTGTAACATCGACAAACACTTCCTTCTCGATATGCTTCAAATAATTCTGAATCGATGAAATTATTGCAGCGTTTTCAGTCACATGTTTTTGGTACATGTTAGTCAAAGTTTCCAATGATTTCTTCAACTGCTCCATTCCCGTTGCCAACACTTCTTCAAAATCAATTATATTTTGATACGAAGCACCATCCGTCTCGTAATCACCCTTTGCAACGTTGAGTAATTTTTTATACTAGAGATCGTAATGACCTTCGGGAGTTAGTTTGAATCCAATACCCGGTGGCCCACGTATTTCGCGGTTTTTGGCTAGATGTCTTCCAAACACGTCCACACTTGCCATTGTCCAGCTCTCGAATGAGATTACAGACTCTGAGATATTTAATATATAATCCCAGCTTCTCTCAATTCTTCGATGATTGAGTTAATTTCGTTGGTATGACTGTTGTTTCCAGCGGCTTGAGATGCAAGTATAAGTCGTAAGCGATCAACAAGTTCGTTTGGATCATTCCAATGCACATAGTCGATGTCACATCCACGATTAACTACGTTGTAAAGTCCTGAACTCACTTTCTTGTCAGCAACGTATGTCAGATACTTCAAATCTCTACCAACACGCAAACTCCTGTCAGGTATATAATTTTTTCTGTCTGCACTCGTTTGCTGAATAATTTTTTTATAGTTTTCCACATCAATTTTATTCACAATCAAACTGTTTGGTATTTTCTTAAACAGAAGTTCAATAAGTCCCGGCGTTTTCTCAAACTTCTCAGTCCCCACATGAACAGTATTTTCTACGAAACTGATTGGTGTGTTTCCAATATACAACTCATTTTTCAAAGCCCGTACTCCATACTGCATATCGAGATTCTTTTGCTGCGTCTTGTTTTTTAACATGTTCAAGTATTTCTTCAGAGTGTCAACAGGAGCTGGTGAACTTGCGATGCCCGGTGTGAAGGTTTGATCTCCCATGGTTTGATCAAAGCTCTCGAAATCTTCACTCTGTTGCTCGAACGTATCCTCCATCGTAGGTAATTCTTCTTTTGCTACTTCCTTTATGGTTTTTTTCCATTTCCACATCCCGTTTAGTCAATGACTGGAGCGAATCGATGATGGGCTTGAACGTTTCTCGCACCGTCGTCTCAACAGCAGCTTTTCCTCGTTTCAGCAGACGATGTTTGCGTCGGATAGCTTCACTGGCTTGCACAATCTGATGTAGTACATCTTTACGCTCCATGGTGTCACCCTCAGCAACGTTCAAGTGATACTGATGCAATTGTCATTGAATCACTTTAATTTATAGAAGCAATCGAATCCTCTCCTGTATCGACCTTGATCAATTTCACTATCCTTGTCGATGACGAGAAAGCCATACTTGTCGTTCCAGCAGGTCGCGCACAGTTCTCGAAATTGTGTAAACGTCATGTCTGTGTTACATGATCGTCGTAAACATGTTCTAAATTCATGTCATCTTGACGAAACAGCACGAGCATATTGGCATTGTCTCTCACCAAGTGTTTGGGAATGCGAGCATAAGTCTGACAGAGATAAAAACTATCCACATCGCGATGCCGTCCCATGCAAAAGTATGCACGTATATTGTCTTGCTTTTCACATGCCACGTCGTCAAATATCATCACAGAGTTTTGCTTGACGTTGTCCACACTGACGACTTTTTCGTTGTCGCTATACGGAAAATATCCCACTCCTTTGACAGGTTCGATGATTTTCTTTAAGTATTCGTACTTGGGCTGATTGAGCGACTTTGAGTAGAGGTACATGTTTTCAAATCTCAAGCCGTTAGGATGCGTGACGAGCGTGAGAAGAGCGTTGGTCTTGCCACAATTCGAAGGGCCGCAAATTATAGAGCGAACCGTGTTTGGTAGCAGCTTTCCATGACGTTTTATTTTTTCCCGCTTCTCCGTTACATTATCAAAGTTGATGACTGGTAACTTGACGTTTTGCTGTGTAAACTCCATGGCTGCTCGCGCGCGTCTGATTGGAAAACCTATAAATACTCGACTTTTATAGCATCGAGCTCAGTCGAGCAATGGCAGTGAGAGGTAACGGTCTCGTCAACACTCTCGTAAACAAGCTCCCTGTTGAACTTCATATACCGGGTTACCAATTTTGCGGGCCAGGTACCAAGCTTGCTAAAAGATTGGCGCGTGGAGACCAGGGTATAAACCCTCTGGACGCAGCCTGCAGAGATCACGATATCGCGTACTCGAAAAATACTAATCTAACAGCAAGACACAAAGCTGACAAAGTCCTCGAAAAAAGAGCGATCGAACGTATCTACGCCAGGGATTCCGAAGTTGGAGAAAAAGCAGCTGCTCTTGGGGTTGCCGGCATCATGAAAGTCAAGCCAAAACTTGGAATGGGTTTGAAGAAGAAGAAATCGAAGAAATTGAAGAAGAAATTGAAGAAAATCCCTTTGAGGAAAGTCATCGATGCTGCAAAAATAGCATCAAAAGCTACTGGATCCATACCATCAACTCTAAAAGCCGCACGCGCAGCTGTGAAAGAAGCTGGAGGAAAGAAGAAAGTTCGAGTGCCTCGCGTATTACCTGTACCGAGCAAAGTTGGAGGCATTCTTCCCGCGTTTTTGCTACCTGTTTTTGCCGGACTGAGTGCTACGGGGGCTTTGGCAGGTGGCGCTGCTAGCGTTGCAAAAGCCCTCAACGACGCCAGAGCCGCCAAGCGGCAATTGGATGAATCAAGGCGACATAACCTCAAAATGGAATCAATCGCCGTGGGAAAAGGCTTGTACTTGAAACCTTGGGGGGCTGGTGTGAAACTTCATTTAAAAAACGTATCGAGCTACCGAACCGAGCACTCACCGATATGGATTTACTAAAATATATAAAACTATTGAAAATTCCATCGTTTCGAGGTGTGTTTATGCGCAACGATTTACCAAAAAGTGGTCCGAAAAAATATGAGGCCGCCATTGTGAATTTGGATAATAAAAATGGTTCTGGCACGCATTGGGTAGCCTATAGAAAAGGAAATTCAACGCCTGCGAGTTCACTTTAGAAAAATGAATGTATTTCAAAACACTGTGTAACGAAACTGTTTCAATAAACAAAAAAAAAAACAAATGTGAATAAAAACTGAGAAAAAAATAAATAAAAAAATATCAAAAACAAAAAATCAAATTTAAAAGCGGGGGTGGACATCCTCTGTTCAAAAGGCAGTGGATACACCCCTGTTTTACCGAGCATAGGTAATAGTTACCGACCACAGGTAATAGTTACTGACCGTATTCACCGACCGTCTCCATCTTAGGTCCCTACCTTACCGACGAGGGGGAGTCACGTGATAGGAGTAGGAGTGGGGGGTCCAGAACCCCTTCAGCTCACCTTCTGAAAGGAAATTAGCTCCCAGCTGGGTGAATTTGATTCTTGAGGCGCGGCGGGAAAAGCAGCGATTGAAAAGGAGGATTGGTTAAGTGCCCAGGACATTCTCAGAGGCAACACTTTCGAAAGCACCAACGATGGGTGTGTAATCTGCGACAAAAAGTCTCATAAAACAGTTGCATGTGACAAACTCAAAGGGGCCATGATATGCCAAACCAGGAAGAAGGAAGCATGTGGGGTGTGCTCACGCACCAGCCACTCAACCAAGGATTGTCGCCTGTTGCAGAAAATGAGAGTAACGGAACCAATCCCTGCTGAACCCATTGTTCGCTGTCAGTTGTGTGATTCAACATCACATACGGCTAGGGATTGCACGCAATTTAATGTCAGACCTCAACAGGGCGGGTATTCACGAAATTATTCTACAGGCCCACCTACCCAACCCAGGAATTTAGATTGGAAAGGGCCTCCAGGAAGTTACGGAAATTGCAATTATTGCAAGAAACCAGGCCATTGGAAGGGCGAGTGCGAGGAAAGGGCCCGAAACTATTCACAAAGATGGGGGGCGGGAAACGCCTAACGCCTCCCGTTTATTCGGGAGGCCAACCAGACATCGCAACCACAGATAACCACGGGATACCCAGGAATACCCCAGGAACCGGTAATGAGGAGAATGGGGAACTCGCCGTCCCACAACCAGTAAAGGTAACCTTGTGGTAAAGGTGATGTTTCCGGGGGTGGTCATATTATTACTAGATACTGGATCTGGCCCAAATTTAATAAAGGAAAACTTGGCAAAAAACCTGGAACATTTGATCGATACAATGGATACCTTATTTTTCAGCGGCATTACCACAGGGTTAGTCCAAACCAAGGGGAGTTTGCGGATCGATTTTATGGGCCACATCACGGTTTTCCATGTCGTATCAACCAGTTTTCCTATTGAACAGGATGGCGTATTGGGAAATGAATTCTTTCAGTAGTCTATATCGGAGGTAAATTATGGAGAAAACGCGCTAATTTTCAACGGGGAAAAACACGTTTTTGTTATGAGCAACCGACAGAGCATTGCACCTAGAACAAGGCAGGTCATTTTTGTCAACACTATCGGGAAAGATTTGGATGAAGTGTACCTTCCCCTGATAACCATCAAGGAAGGACTATTCCTGGAGAATGCGGTTGTCCGACAAGAATAGGGGAAAGCCTATATACCCGTCATTAACACGACCGAAGCAGAAATTGAAATTGATACACCCCAGGTACAGCTGGAAGAGGTCGAGATACTGGGGGAAAATGATTTTACCGAACGAAAAAAACGCCCTGCAGGGAGACGGAAGCGAAGAAAAACAAGAATACAGCGGTGCCTGAGGATGTGACCCGAAGAGAGGACTCAACAAGTATTGGACCTATTGCGCTTGGAACATCTAAACCCAGAAGAAAAAAAGGAGGTTCAGGAACTGATTACAGGTAGCGCAGACTGCTTCCACCTGCCCGGAGAAACGCTGACAGCCACGAACCTTCTGCAACACGAAATTCATTTGACGGACCCCGAGCCAATCTCAGTAAAACAATATCGTTTTCCTCCTATGTTGCGAAAAGAATTGAATAAACATATTGAAGAAACGTTGGAAAGCGGGATTGTGCGACCTAGCACCAGTCCGTACAACAGCCCAGCCTGGATCGTGAAAAAGAAACCGGACAGTCAGGGCAACGCACGTTGGAGAATGGTGTTGGATTTCCGAAAGCTGAACGAGAAAACTTTAATGACACAATGGCCATTGGGAAGAATAGAGGATATTCTCGATGCCTTAGGAGGTGCACGATATTTTTCGGTTTTTGACTTAGCCTCTGGATTCCACCAGGTACCAATGGCTGAAGGGCACGCCGAGAAGACCACATTTAGCACTGGCAGAGGCAGGGCCGTATTAACCCTCAACGGGGCCCTAGGCAACCATCAATTTGGGGGCCCTTTTTTTACGTCCGTTCCCTTCTTTTTTCGATTAAAAAATACAAACTTATATCTTTCATAAAAATTTTATTGTCACAATGTAATAATATCAATAAAATTACTATCTACATTTTAAACATGTCGTTTTCTACATTTGTTTTCGGCAAATTCATCAATTATATCATAAATATCGATTTTGTTCAATAAATCTGACTCAATGCAAAGTATACCTAACATCTCGAGTCGCTCTTGTCGCGTTGTAGCTCTTTCAGCAGCTTTGATTCTTTTTAATTGCGAGAAGGATCGTTCGGCAGAACAATTTGTGATCATTAATGTTAAAAAAATTCGAAGAGCTATTTCTGTGTTAGGAAATACTTCGGCTAATTGACCTTCCATTAGAATCTTATACAAATGACTATGATTTTTTTGTGCATCGGTGTATCTGGAGTTCACGTAACTTTGGAATTGTTTCATTTCAATGAAAAATTCTTCCAAATCTCTAGGATAAAAACGAACTAAGTTATTTATAGCTTCGTGGAGGTCTCCATCACTTAGAGAAAAGTGAAATCTCTCTGAAACTTCCATATACACTTTCGCACGCCGTTTGATTTCACTGTGAAGATTGTCGATGATTTCGAGGAAACCTTTTGTTCTAAAATCATCGCGAGGCGAAAATTCTACTTCTGGAGCATTTCCGTCATTAGGTTGTTTTTTTCTACGACGAGTACGTTTTACGATTTCTGTATAACCTACACCAGGTAATAATCGTTTTGTTTTTTCCTCGAAATCATTGAACTTTTCACGGAATGAAGCTAAACTCTCTTCTAACGATCCGTACAAAGAAGCACACGTTTGCAAATCTGCTTTTTCACTTTGCAATGACTTACTCACTGAACGCATAGCAGTCAAAATAGAGTTCCATAAAATCAACATGAAACCAAATTCGAATTTTTGCATTTTATTCGCGATACACGTCGCCTCATAACGAGTATCAGTATTTTGTGATTCATCATCAGCAATGATTTCTAGAGCCTCTAATATGATATCAAATTAATCGTAAACTGCATTCGTCGCATTCGAATGTGCTTCCCAGCGTGTAGTTGACAATGTCTTCAAAGTTTTCTCATTGTTTATTTTATTTTTTAATACGCCCCAACGATAGGTGGAAGCGGAAAAAAAATTATATAATGTCTGCATAATGGCGAAAAAATCTACTGCATAAAAACAGCACTTCACAGCATGCTCTCCAACAAAATTAAGGGAATGCGCGGAACAGGGAACATAGATCGCATTCTCATTCAAACTCAATATTCTTGCTTGCACACCTTTATACTTTCCGGACATGTTGAATGCGTTGTCATACGATTGTCCTCTACAATTTTGAATATCTAAACCACAGTCTTCAGTAAGAAAGTTTAAAGTTTGATTCGCTAGACTTTCACCAGTATGACCTTCCAACTGAAGAAAAGTTATAAACCTTTCGACTGATTGAAAATCGTTCGGAGAAACATATCTTAAAATAATAGACAATTGATCAACATGCGATACATCAGGAGTCGAATCGACAGATAAGCTAAAATACCTAGCCGAAGTAACCTCTTTTAAAATGTATGATCTGACTTTTTTACCCATAATGTTAATGAACTCCTCGCAGATCGTCTTCGATAAGTAAGAAGTTACACCTGTCCCAGCATTGCCGTATCTAACAATATGACCTTGCAAAAAAGGATCGAATTTCGCAACGAGGTCAAGTAACCCTAGATAATTTCCGTTGCCCGGCACCCCGAATTGCTCGTTCGAACCTCTGAATGACAAACCTCGCTCTGCTAATGTGGTAATGACAGCAACTACCCGTTTTAAAACGTCGCGCCAGTATTTTTTTTCACTTAGTAGTTCATTCTCGAGTAGTTCTGGCAGATTATTTTCGTCCTTTCGTTTTTGCCGGTAAATCAGCAAACACTCCCGATGTTTTGGATTTTTTTCATGCTGTTGTAAATGACTTCCGATGTTTTTCCAGTCATCATATCCTTCACGAGAAAGTTTTATCGATTGGTCGGGTGGTAGAAATAGCTTGCAATAAAAACAATAGACAGACCCTGTGAATAAAAACCAAAAATTATTATTATCAATTACACTGTCTGCCTAAAAATAATTTTGAAAATTATAAAAAAACGAAACCTGTCTAGAATGGTTGGTAATGACCCCCTGAATACTTTCTTTACAGGTTTTTTTAATGTTAAGTCTATTTATTCGACCGGCTTTCCGGTTTTCTGTCATTTTCCGTTTTCTTTTCTCTGAATGTTTTTTCAAGGTCAGAGAATATAAAAAAAAGATTCATTGACCGCTATTTCAAATTTTTTCCCGTGCAGTTTTTGACCTATTTTATTCCAGAAACGTGATCAGGTTAATAAGAGGACACAACTAGTCTTTTGTTCGAAAAAAAGGACCAATATTACGTGATCAAAAGCATGCTTTTAAAAAAAATTAATTTAATGAGTAAATCGAAAACGAGGGCTAAATTTGAAAAAAAAAATGTAATGGAAGTATTTAAAGAATCATAACCAGCCATTGTAGACAGGTTTCGTATTTTTTTTTTTTTTTTTTTTTTTTTTGTAATTTTTGAGGTCACACAGTGTTACAAATTATGTGAATGATACACAAACTATGAATTAAGGGTGGGTGAGTTACTTTTTAAAAGAAACTTGGTTGAGTTAATGTAACTTGTTTAAGTTAATGTAACTTGGTTATATTACAAGTTACTCATAAATTTTCAAGTAAGAAATTAGAAGTTACTTTTTAAGCGAATTCGTTTAACCTCAAGTTTTATTTTTTAAGGATTTTTTTTTCTTGCTAGAAAAAAACCTGATTCTTTCTCAAAAAATAGAGTGAATTTCGTGAAAGAAATTGATTCAAATCATACATCACCTTTCATTGGTGAATAAATAAGCCAATCTCGGTTTGTTTTTTCTCCATTTGGTTTAGTCCCAAAAAATACGTTGGGCGAACAATATCTCGATGTTGATTCGTTTTCATACCAACGCTTAGATGATTCGAATGGTCCAGTCGAATTTTGACATGTGGATGGCCCATGTTCAATCCAAAATCTTACATCTTCACTAGTAAATTTTTCCCATTTTCCTGGATCGTTGGAACGGTTGGAAATTTCTACACATTGATTTTTATGTACACTTTCGCCCATAAGAAATTGGTTTGAAGATTCAGGTGTTGAGTTGACTGGATCATCGTTCAATTCAGGACTAGTTGCAAGTCCTTGACTGCCTGATGAATTTGGTGTTTTTACGTTCCGATGAAAATAATTGTCGAGTTTTGGAACTTTTTCTAACACTGCACTTGTTCGTGATCGTTTTTCTTCGGCAACCTTTCTTTTTTGCGCACCACTTAAATATGAACGAGACATTTTTTTACAAAATAACAACTTAAGACACAAACGATGGTTTTAGTATTTACTAGTGTACTGCACTTAAACTATCACTCCAGAAAAATGATGGTCTCACTACGGTAAAGAAAAAAACGCGGACATTTACGAGATAATAACAAGGATATTTCATTCACTTATTCACTTTACACTATTTTATTGTTCACGGTGAGTATTCTCAGACGTGACTATCCCCGTACAACGAATTCTTCGTCTTATATACAAATTCAAGTGTTCCAGAATATTACAGAAAATTCCAGTCATTTATTGTTCTCGAATATTCTCGACCTTTTCATTGATTTCTATTCTCGAACATTCACGACAACGTATTTGTTAAATGATACCAAATGACAGGCTCAGAGGCAAAACGACACAAGAATTTCCAAGAAAGGATAAAAAATATGCTGACTCACATAAGTCGGTCTTTCTTTTGGGAATTCTTGTGTCGTTTTGCCTCTGAGCCTGTCAAATGATACATTAATTTATTTGTCATTTGTCATCCATCATTCACTCATTCATCATTCACGTTGAAATTTCCGCTTGAAGGCTTCTAGTCAAGTCAATTGTAATTTCACTTTGTTTGTTTTATTATTTCGTATTTTTTCAATTATTTTCAGTTCTGATTATATTTTTCTTTCACTCTCTAGAATTGTATGTTTGTAAGAAAATTTTAGAAGTCTTTTTCATTTTTCGGGGGCCCCCTAAAATCGGAGGCCCCAGGCAACTGCCTATTCTGCCTACTTGTTAATCCGGCCCTGGGCAGAGGGCATTTTGAATTTGCAAGGATGGCAATGGGTTTGAAAACTGCCCCCCAAACCTTCTCCCGATCGATGTCTCTCGCATTAGCTGGACTAAAGAACGAAGAATTGTTTATATATTTGGATGATATAATTGTTTTCGCCAGGGAGATCGAAGAGCATAGAGGGAACTTTTTTCGACCCATAAACAAACTGTGATTGGCTAATTTAAAACTTCAGCCGGATAAATGTGAGTTCTTGCGACGTGAGTTTACGTATTTGGGGCATCACATCACAGAAAACGGAATCAAGCCAGATTACAGGAAACTCGAAGCGGTGCAGGAATTTCCCAGGCCTCAGACTGAAAAGCAAGTACGACAATGGTTAGGATTATGCAACTACTACCGACGGTTTATTCACCAGTATGCAAAAATTACGAAGCCTCTTACATCACTACTTTAAAAAGATGTTCCATTTAGGTGGGGGACATAACAAGAAACCTCTTTTCAGGAATTGAAAACCAAACTTTGCGAGAAACCCGTGTTGCAATACCCAGACTATGAAAAACCGTTTATACTCACGACTGATGCCAGCGGATACGCCATTGGGGGAATTCTTTCACAAGGGAAGATAGGCCAAGATAGACCATGCGCGTATGTATCCCGTTTACTAAACGCAGCCGAGAAAAAATATTCTGTGTATGAGAAGGAGGCTTTGGCGATCATGTATTGCGTATGGTATTTTCGCCCATACCCCTACGGACGGACCGTATGCCTACGGTATACCTACGGATTACCGACTACAAACCACTGGTGTGGATTCGAACTGCCACCGACCCAACATCTAGGCTAGCAAAATGGCGGTTGAAGCTAGAAGAATTTGACTTCGAGATCGAGCACAAGGCCGGGAAATTGAATTGCAATGCAGACGCTCTTTCCAGGAACCCAATACCGGGGAAACCGGAGGGGGTGGAAGACCCTGAGGAAATTTATGGCAAGTATCCTAGTCCAGTTTTGGTCACCCAACCTACCGTACGACGATCGGGGCGAACTACTAAACCAACCGAGAAGGGTTGTCAATATCGGGAAGAAATCAGAAGAAAAAAACATGAAACCATGGAACTGGAAAACGAGGTTGCCGAAATAAGCGAGGAAATGGAAGATGAACATTCAGAAGAACTTACAAACTGGCCTGGATACCGGAAGCACAAAACAGAAACCTGGAGACCGAAAAAAGAAGAGTCTTAACCTGGCCTTGATACTGGAAATACAAAAAAGAAACCTGGAAGACCGAAAAAAGATGAGTCTCAAACTGGCCTGGAAACTGGAAATACAAGAAAAAAACTTGGGAGACCGAAAAACGAAGAGTCTCAAACCAGTCGGGAAACTGAAATAAATGAATCCGGGAACCACGAAAATGACGAGTCACCCATTCTCGGATAACTATCAAACCAGGAAAGGAAAAATACGAAAATTATCAAAAACAAAGGCATGTATGTCAGAAGATTTTAACTTAAAAGCACTGTTTGACATGGAAACAGGTAATTCTAGAGAAAGATTGGGAAAATACCAAGATACTTCAGAAAACCAATCACAGGGAAATCTCCCTAACTTAGGACGGGAGAATAAAGGAACTGGAAATTCCCAAGAAGTCTCTACTGAAACACTCAAGGAAGGTAACTCAGAACATGAAGACTTAGACTGTTTAGACATGGTATTGGATGATCAAATACCAGAGCTGGAGAAACTGATTCATGGACAGACGATTTTTGAGTCAAGAGACCCGCTTTTCTTAAAACGAGGTAATTGTCTGTTACTTCTGGACAACAAGGGCAAGGGAGTAGACCCTCAGTCCCGCCAATTCATACAAAAGAAGGAAGTCGGAAGATTTGGGGCCTTGACGCTAGATGAAATAAAAGTTCTGAAAAAGGGGAAACGCCGTTACATAGGAATTTGTGTAATTGATCGGGAAGCGCGAGAAAATTTTTGAAAACTGTCAGAAGTCTATTAAACACCTTATATCTAAAGGAACTTAGTATACCAGTTACAGAAGACATAGGAACGATTTCCTAGGCAGAAGTCTTGTCAAGAATCAAAAACATACTGGGTAAAACAAATGCCAGGATAACTTTATGCAGAGGTGTTGTACAAACACCTGCGATATCGAGAAGACAAGAAATCATTGAAGAAGGACATTGCTCAGCAAATAGGCGTCATCAGGGAATTGTCAAAACATATCACCTGATTAGAACTAATTTTCACTGGGAACACCTGCGAGAAGATGTGGAAAATTTCGTACAGCAATGTTTACAGTGTAAGTTAAAAAATCTCACAAGGACCAAAAGGAGGCAACCTATGACCATTACCGACACTCCGGGAACTGCATTGGAGAAAATAAGTATGGATATTGCTGGGCCTCACCCAATCACAGAAAATAATTACCGTTACGCCCTAACCACTATGTGCCTTCTAACGAAATATGCTGTCGTCATTCCCTTGCAATCAATGACAGCTGAAAGTGTCGCGGAGGGTTTGGTCGAACGGGTTTTCTGCCTGTATGGAGCGCCCAAAATAATGTTGAGCGATCAAGGAACTAACTTCCTTAGCAGAACCCTCAAGGAAATAGCGAAACTTTTCAAAATTCGACAGATTAAAACAACGGCGTTTCAGACGCCGATGTTTTAATCTACATGACAGACGATGTAGGAGACTGACATATACCAGAGATTCGAGTCAACCACACCTCAGTTAAGATCCAGGTACTACAGGTTTTGTAATTGGATGAGACCCACGTGATGGAATGCCGAGTGGAAGTAGTACGAGATGTTTACCACTGCGGGACATTTTCGTTCATCAAAGGGATAGCCAATGGAAAAGGAAAAGCTAGATACACAAGGAAAGTGGACAGAGTGGAATGCTTCACCATGTACGAACAAGGTCGCTACCACTGAGGAGGGAACGTCATCGATGGATTGCTCCGAAACGGGACTTCACAACGCTCATTGACTTTGGCAGGTTCTGTGAACAATGATAGTGGCTGTGATGGGAGAAAGTATTCAGATGAATTCGGTACGTGGGAGGACGTCTATGTACAAGCAACTGCTTTGATCAGATTAAGAGATTATAACGGACGTGAAAATCTGAAAATGGGGGGAATGCATCTCTTGACGGGAGATATTTGTAAATACCGGGATCAGCATTGCACTACATCCAAGGGCGCATACGCCTTCTGGGATCTCACCCCAAAAGATAGATGCACATTCAACCAGTATGGGGTGATATTTGAAGGGATGGTCGACAAATTGACTGGAGAAGATACACCCGGAAGATCTACTATCTACGCAGTATCTGGTGAAGAGGTGACCTTCGCCTTTGCTGCAAAACAAGCAAGTTTCGTTTGTGGATACAAGGTTATTGAAACGGAGCATCCAAGGCTGGTGGTTGTCGAATCCGGCGAACATGGATTTTTCAAACTCCCCAGTGCTGTGAACCCTGGAGACGTGGATCTATTCACCTACATAAATGCCAAGTTCGTCTATATGGAGAGACACATGAGGAACCAACTGCGGAATTTATACCGTGACGTGCTTTCAAAACAATGCGAGTTGGAACAAGGGGTGCTCAAGAATGCTCAAGGGCTAGCCGCACTCAAGGCCGATGAATTTGCATACGAGTTTATGCGTGGACCAGGATACATGGCGTTCCTCACGGGAGAAGCTGTACAGATCATAGAGTACAAACCAGTGGAAGTTACGGTACAACAAACCGAACACTGTTATCAGGAACTAGTTGTGTCTCGCGAAAATGTCACATGGTATATGACCCCGAAAACTCACATTCTTAAGAAAAGAGTCACGGAAATTGCATGTGACGAGATAATGGCACCCTTGTATGAGATCAATGGAATCTGGTATAAGATTACACCTCGTCCAGTAAAGACAAAACCACCAGAAATTATGAACCCTCAAACAAAAGCAACGTGGAAATATGAAGAACCAGGAAATCTAACCAAAGCAGGAATTTACACAGAAGAAGAGTTAAATTCACTACGCGATCGACTCCTCTTCCTGTTGGAAGAGGCTAGTATTTAATCATCGGGGTTATGGTTATCATAAAAATCATGACCTACGTGATAAAGGGCATCGTAACCTATATGGACCTGAGAGAAGTTGTCGGAAGCCTGACCCTTGTTTTGCAGCTTTTGTAAAATTCAACCCCGTCATTATCTCAGACCCAAGAACTCACGGGTACCCGCCGACCCGGAATCCGCTCCTGAAAAAATGCAAGAAATTTCGGGTATGAAAGCAAGAAGCCAGGACTTGAAGAGGCAGGAATACTTCGTCATAAGCGAAGAAGCTTGGGGTCTAAAATAAAACCTTGAACTCCACCTTTTCCTATACACATAAAGTTAATATTAACCACTAGATATATGTATTTCGCTATAGATTATTATTTGCCATGAGGGATTCTTGTAATCCATTGCAAAATAGGGAGGATGCAAAACTTTATTCATAACAGGATTACCGGATCAAGTACTTAGAAGTAATTAGAATCAAAACGAGCAAGGAAGATTTCAGAAATAACAAACACTAATTGTAGATTGGGAACAGAAAAGAATATATATATTAAGGAAGTATTCAATCACGAGATGTTACAGAATTGAAAATGCGAAAGGGAAAATCAACTGATAAGCCAGGGTCATTTTAGTCAAACTCACTAAAATTATTTTTCTAAAATAGAATCAAACTTCATTAGTTGGATTCTTAAACGGGGGAGGTGTTATATATTGGAAATTATTTCAATATAAATATATATTATATTTAAAAATAAATTCCTTTTTCCCTCATGAATACGAGAGCCTTATCAGACTCATTTTGTTTTCGGATGTGATAGCCGTTTTGGGATTCCCGTTCATTAACATTCATTTTTTTTCCTCTTTTAGGAATCATTAAATAACACTCCCGAGGGATGATAGCGAGTCTAAAAATAAACATTGGAATCCGCTAAATGACGCGAATGTTCAGTTCTTTCAAATTTCAGTCAGCTAGTCATGATACTACTCATTTCTCTACAAAATGACATTTACTTCTAATTTACTTTTGTTTCTAATAATGATTCCTTTTTGGGATTCCCAGACTATTGAATGAACTCTCGAATAATCGCGCTGGGTAATATTTTTCTCGTCATTTGTCATTTCCGTTACTTTGTAAAAACAAGTTTCAGAATCATTAGCATTCGATAAGTTCTAGACACCTAAATCACTTACGCGTTGCCTCCCACCAAAGTTTCTGTACAAGAGAACAATTTAGAGGACTTTAAGACTATATAAACCCAGGCTCGGGGGGTTTCCTTCTTCTTTCTTCTACCTGTTTCCCTCTCGGGCTGTTCTGGGCTTTGGATTGGAAATCTCTGGCGAATTACGGAACTCGTACAGGAGAACCTGGGGATTTTCATTGACTTTTGCGGGAATTCCAAACGGCTAATCGGGCAAATCACGAGAGAGAAAATTTCTGAATTTCTAACTGTTTTACTATTTCCAGGTTTTCAGGTGTAATTTTTGACTTTTCTGATAAAATTCAGGTTGGTTGTTAAACCGGCCTTGAATTCGTGTTTTTGGATTATTAGAATTATTTTGGTTTCTCTGATAAAATTCAGGTTGGTTGTTAAACCGGCTTTGAATTCGTGATTTTGGATTATTAGAATTATTTTGGCTTTATCAAATAAAATACATCCTGGTTGTTGAACCGGGTTGGATACTGTAATTTTGGTTACGTTTTTCTTTTATTAGTTACGACTAGGGTGTTACACTGGAATACGTTTTTGACCCAAACCCTAGTTCATTGTATTAGTGTATAACCAAAACCTGTTTTCTCTTTCACCCACGTTCAGTGTCGAAAAGGGTATATCCAAGTCTCGAGGAAGCCCGGAAACAGGCCCGCCTGATAGGGCTGCACCCACGGAACGGGTTCGGAAAATACGATCGGAAGGGATAATCAGAACTCTGGGCCAGTCTACAAATCCTCCAAGGACTGCACTGGGTATACCACTATCTTCAGTATCTTCCCCGTCGGCCTTACACGAAATTATAAAGAAGCAAATGGAACCCCGTACCCCGCAAGTTCCTCCGGGGAGTACGAACGTTCCGAACATCGAGTCCTATTTCTCAGTGGAGAAAATTCCGTTACCGGACGGCCCTGAGCCGGAAACCCGAAAGGAAAGGTCTCCCCTCGGAGGTAGTCACCCAGCAATAAAACATTTCTGAGCTCTTCCGAAAGTTCTTGCGAGCTGGGTAAAAAAAAAGCACAACACTTGCTTTTGGACCGATTGGTCTTCTGTAACGATAAATCGGTCATAAAGAGCCAAATTCTATCCGGAGTCAACAAATTGGTCTTTCTTTAGACTTTACCACGTTTTTGTATGAAAAAATTTATTCCGAGCTGTCTCAGCAATTTCCGCAGTCTTTGTAGAAAAAACGCAAACCTGCCTTCGAACTGATTTGTCGCTTCTGAAGGTAAATTCGTCCAAGAGCCGATTTACCTTCTCAGATGCCAAATGCTTCTTTTGTCAGTATACTCTGTTCGAGAAATTAATTATTTCTTAGTTGTCCCGGCTGTTCTTCTGAGCTGGGTAATAAAAAAAGCACTACACTTGCATTCTGGACCAATTTGTATTCTATAGCGATAGATCGGTCCAAGAGCCGAATTACATCCAGAATCGACAAATAGGTCTTTTTTTAGACTTCACCCTGCTTTTGTATAAGAAAATTTATTCCGAGCTGTTCTAGTAGTTTTTGTGGTCTTGGTAGAAAAAACGCACACCTGCCTTCGAACCGATTTGTAGCTTTAGAAGGTAAATCGGTCCAAGAACCGATGCACCTTCTTAGATGCCAAATATTTCTTTTCTCAGTCTGCTCTGTTTGCCAAATAAATTTATTCTTATCCGTCCCAGCAGTTCCTGCGAGGTGAGTTAAAAAAAAAGCACTACACTTTACCTTGCATCGATTTGTCGTCTGAAGCCACAAATCGGTCCAAAAGCCAATTTACATCTCAAGTCGACAACTTGGTCTTTCTCTAGACTTAACTGTGTTTTTACAGAAGAAAATTCATTCTGAGTTCCTCCGAGAGCTATCGTGTCTTGGTAAAAAAACGCACACTTGCTTCCGGACCGATTTTTCGCTTCAGAATTCAAATCGGTCTAAGAGCCGATTTGCCTTACCAGATAACTAATCTGTCTTTTCTCAGTCTTCTCTGTTTGAGAAGTAAGTTTATTCTGAGCAGTACCGGCAGTTTCTTCGAGCTTGGTCTAAAAAGAGCACAACACTTGCATTCTAGACTAATTTGTATTCTGTAGCAATAAATCGGTCCAAGAGCCGAATAATAGCCAAAGTCAAGAAATAGGCCTTATTTCGAATTGACCCTGCTGTTTTATAGGAAAATTTATTACGAGCTGTCCAAGCAGTTTCCGTGGTCGTGGTAAAAAAATCGAACGCCTGCCTTCAAACCGATTTGTCGCTTCAGAAGTTAAATTGGTCCAGGAGCCGATTTACCTTCTTAAATGCCAAATATTTCTTTTCTCAATCTACCCTTTTAGAGAAATCAATTGATTCTTAGCTTTATCTGCAATTCTTGCGTGCTTGGTAAAAAAAAAGCACTACTTTTGTTTTTGGACCGATTTGTCGTCTGAAGTAACAAATCGGTCCAAAAGCCGAGTTGACAAATTGATCTCAGAATGAATTTTCTTCTGTATTAGCACAGTTAAGTCTAGAGAAAGACCAATTTGTCGACTTGAGATGTGAATTGGCTTCCGGACCGAATTGTAGCTTCAAACGACAAATCAGTCCAAGAGCAAGTGTGGTGCTTATTTTTCCTCACCTCGCAAGAACTGCTGGGACAGCTAAGAATTAATTCATTCCGCAATCAGAGCAGACTGAGAAAAGAAATATTGTTGTACGTCAATTAAGGAGGAACGCCAACAATGAGACTAAGACTAAATAATAAGTCGTTTTCTATTCCTTCAGTGACTCACAAAGAGTTATGTATTCAGAAAAACTTTAAGAAAACATTATTTACAAAAATCAACAAACTAATAATAATTTACGATGATTATTTCGCGGTTGAATTTGGATGTTGTTCGGTCTTTGCCATACGAAATTTTTCCTCGTCGGTTTTTGGGGCGGTGGTACTTCGCCGAGTACCGGGACGAGGTGGCCGCTGAAGGAAATCAAGTCAGGAGGAAACCTGGAGCCGAGAAAGGCTTCACGGGGCGAGGAATTTCCAAGGAAACCCGGAGCCGAGAAAGACTACAGGGGGTGAGGAATTTCCAAGCAAGCCTGGAGCCGAGAAAGGCTACACGGGGTGAGGAATTTCCAAGGAAGCCCGGAGCCGAAAAAGGCTACACGGGGTGAGGAGTTTCGAGGAAACCCGGAGCCGAGAGAGGCTGCACGATAAAGGAGCTCGGTAGGTTAGGAGGGGTTTCAGAGCTGAGAGAGGCTCGATGGATTCTGCCGCTTCTGTCGCGCGCGGTGCTTGAAGTCCCTTCTTGGCCGCGATCCGCTCGCCAATCAGGAAACTTTGATAATTTTCCCCACTCACCGTTCTTATCTCCCGATAAGGCAGCGGGGAAATTTCGAGTGTTCTAGAACATTCTCGAAAACGCTCGAATCTCCCGTTCCGAAAAACTTATCTATGTTGACGGGTTTTTCAACGTACAAAAATATTTGGCATCTAAGAAGGTGCTTCGGCTCTTGGACCGATTTACCTTCTAAAGCGACAAATCAGTTCGAAGGCAGGTGTGCGTTTTTCTACCAAGACCACGGAAACTGCTTGGACAGCTCGTAATAAATTTTCTTATACAAAAGCAGGGTGAAGTCTAAAAAAATACCTATTTCTCGACTCTGGATGTAATTCGGCTCTTGGACCGATTTATTGCTACAGAATACAAATTGGTCCAGAATGCAAGTGTTGTGCTCTTTTTATACCAAGTCCGAAAAAACTGCTGGGACTGCTCAGAATAAACTTACTTACGGACAGGGTAGACTGAGGAAAGACAAATTGATCATCTGGTAAGGTAAATCGGCTCTTAGATTGATTTAACTTCTGAAGCGAAAAATCGGTCAGGAGGCAAGTGTGCGTTTTTTTACGAATCCCTCGATACCTTACGGAACAACTCGGAATGAATTTTTTTTCTGTAAATGCACAGTAAAGTCTAGAGAAAGACTAATTTGTCGACTCAAGATGTATATTGGGTTTTGGACCGACTTGTCACTTCAGACGACAAATCGGTCCAAAAACAAAAGTAGTGCTATTTTCTTACTAAGCTCGCAAGAACTGCCAAAAAGGTGAGAACTAATTGATTTATCGAACAAATTAAACTGAGAAAAGAAACATTTGGCATCTGAGAAGGTAAATCGGCTTTTAGACCAATTTAACTTCCGAAGCGACAAATCGGTTCGAAGGCAGGCGTTCGTTTTTTTTACCAAGATGACAGAAACTGCATCCACCATGGATTACTTTTGGACGCCTAAAGAATAGGTTAGGCATTGTTCATTGTCTCCCAGGTCTGTGAGCAGGTTTTGTCACCAGGGGCAGATATCAACCAGTAGTCCGACATTTTTCACGATTCAAACTGGATTACAAGACCTGAAATTGTTTTTAACATCATCAAAACTATTTCTCCACGCAGATAAATAATATGGTTGTCATCAATTTTGTGACAATGTAATATATTGTCATACTGACGATCTGGTTACAAGAGGAGGATTTTTCAAGTCTTGTTATGTCTCACCATAGATATAAAGTGAAACTTTTCATGTTTCGCCATAGATATAAAGTGAAACTTCTCATGTTTCATCATATGTCAATTGAACTTTCATTTTATATGTCAACGCCCAGGAATTATTGATATTAAATGACATTATTAAAAATCTTGATATCACCACTAATATAAACAAATGCAGAAGGCGTTGCCACCTCGTGAACATTGTATAACGCGCCATTTTTGATAAATTATAATATCTTAATGCATTATATAGTTATTAACTATTTTTTCAACATGTTATAGATTTATTATTTTAACTGTAAATCTTACTGTATCTTTACTCATTTTCTTCAAAAAATCATCAATTTTTATACAGCAATCTATCAAATATAAGATTATTATTTATTATTTTATATAGTTTAGTTCATTAGTTTTACAATATATTAGTGTTGAAAAATTCAAATTTATAGTGTGTTTCAAAAAAAAATTATTATTATTTCCTTTAGTTGCAAAACGAATTTGTGGTTTGCAAAAGAAATATGTTTCTTATCGTGATTTTGCGAATTTCGAAGAATCATTTTCAAGAGATATTATTAAAGTCAAAACTGTCCATTGTTTTTTTAATAAATGACGAATTGAAAAAAATAGAAGAATTTCAATAATAATCATTCTTTTAGTTGCAAAATAAATCTGTGGTTTGCAATAAAAATGTTTTTTATAATTATTTTGCAAATTTTATAGAATCATTTTCAAGGAACATTATTCAACTCAAAACTTATATTGTTTTTTATAAATAAAAAATTGAAAAAAATAAAATAACTCTCATAATAATTATTAACAAAGCCTATCTTTAATTCAAACTCGATGACTTTAAATACTTTTTATGTCAGCCTTTTGTTCTTTTATGGAAAATATTCAAAGTCATTGAGTTTGAATTCAAGATTTGACATTCTAATAATTCCTCGTTTGCTGTGTTAAGAGATCAGAAAAAAGAAAAAATTGATCTAATCTGTCTGCTCGTTGCAAAAAAGTTCAAAGAATTTAGTTATCATCATCATGACATGCAGAAGTTCGAATTGTTTGGATAAGATAAGTTGGGTCCCCGAGGTACCTTCTCCATACCTGAGTGAGCCTAGAGTGGGATGTGAGCGTGGAAAGTGGAGGTGGAACTGGGTGGAAAGTGGGAGAAGATGACATCAGCACAAAAAAACTGATGGTTTCTAATCTGTGGACCCTGCATCTGACTCGCCCAAAGAGCAGTTGTGCCAATACAAAATTCAAATAATTTATTGAGGAACGTAATAATCTTTTTAACTGAAAAATATTATATTGTTGCTTATATTTTGCTGTATGTATCTAAAATTACCAGACTATCAATATTTTTTTATAAATAACCTCGTTCGCATCAAATTTTGGGAGTTAAACGTCAATATTACGGGTTTTATATTATAAAGCATTGTCGAGACGGTGTCAAGACGGTGTTGAGACCGTGTCAAGACCGTACCGGCGTTTCCGCTAGGGACTGTGCATATCAATAAAGTTGATGTTGGTTTGAGTCGTTTGAGCACTTCAGAGTGGTTGATATTTTATTCGTGATGTGATTGGCCGATGGAAATTTTAAGTTTGCTTCAGAGGTAGAATTCCAATTCTAAGTAAAAAAGTTTTAGAAAATATCGATGTTACGAAATTGTGCGTGAATTCGCCAAAAATTGAAAAGTGAATAAAAATTGCAAACTCAAGTAATTTTATATTGGAATCCGTGTGTAAAACCTGTAAAACGCAAGTGATAAAAGTGACAGCTGTCAAATGAAAAAGTAAGAAGATATACATGTAAACATTAGACAATCGAATGTATTTGTAATTGATTGCCAGGAGCGTATTCATAGGGTTTCTGGGGCTTCAAAACTCTCACGAAATGCTCATCAAATCAATCGGAATTTCCTTTAAAAAACAAAGTTACATCAATAAATCATAAAAATATAAGTTATAAAAATTATACAGAAAAACATCAGTGATATATTATATTGAATGAATCATCAAAACGTAAAAATACGTAGAAAACATGAGTTTGAAAAATTGTTTTAACCAATCAATAACTAAGAACAATTAAAATCTACGGAAATACTGAAAATCTACTACACTCGAAAAGGTTATAAATAAAGACACTGATTAAGTCATTTGTATGTTTTTCATTCATTTTTCCTGTGATGAAAATATAAAAATCCTACATTTTTCTCTATACTATCTCGCTCTTAATACTGCCATAGTTAGGTGTAAATACTTATTCAACTATGATTCAATAAAAGTGATCTAGTAAAATGTCAGTGAATAACAACAGTTCATTAGGTCGAAATAAAAAACATATTATACGTGTTTTTTTCATGATTTGATGTTGAAGAGATGTAGATCGAGTTTAAGGACCACACTGCCTGTCTCGACCTCGCGAAGTTTGAACCTTTTTTGGAGAGGTCCGCAGGAATTTTTCATCACCGTGGAATCCTTCATTATACTTGAGACACGGACTTCTGCACGCCCCAGAAATTCTTTAAAAAAAATGAAAAAAAGGATTGAAGATGAAGTTTTCATCGTAACTATCTGAATTGAGCGTGTTTCTAACTTGTAGTTTGGAGCCCAGAATATTGCTTAAAATTCTAAGATATCTTAGATTTATCTCTTTAAAAAAAAATTAGTATTTAAAATCTAGGAGAGATTAAATTCCAATAAATCTATTTTTCATTAAAAAATAGCAAATTATCTCTTTGTCAATAAAAATTTACTTATTTTATCACTTTTCTAACTATACGCTTTTTAGTTTTCAATAACTCATCATTAAACACAGACACTCATTGCATGCAGTATTTCTAGCAAATCAAATTACCGTCAGGGCTGTAATATCCTTTGTCAAAAACCGTGATACACAAAGTATCCTCGTAAAGATCCTTGACCTGAAACTGCATCGAAGAATCCCAAAGCGGACAATTTGTACCGGAAACGACGCTTGTCCGCGATTCTTGCGAGCCCATAGATACTTTGCAAAACGTATTGCACTTGCCTAAAATATCACCACACAGTTCTGATTCTGGATTCTGATTCTGTAGCAAGAATCAAAATTTCTAAAGAGCAGTTGGAGCAGTGCATTTCAAACAGATGAAGAAGCAAGGGCATACTTCACACGTTAGAGAGCTCATTATTAGATTAAAGAACCAAACTTTCATATCACCCACGAGCCGTGCACCGAACAAAATTACTGTTAAGAAAAAAAAATGGATTCTCTGTGCTTTGTTAATTTAGTTACCTCTTTTCTTAAGCCTAAGTTCTTCAGCCTGCAAAACGACTACTCCGAGATAGCCTTTGGGTGCTCCCCTGCGAACTATGTGCAATTGTTAATCACGTACCAAACGTTAAAAAATGCTGCATTCGATTTCAATAGATGACAGTGGATGCATGATGTTAGATGGAAAACGTGAGAAAGAAAGCAAAGCAAAAGCAGATAAGCCACGAAAAACCATGGCAAAAAACGTTTCGACGTTGGCTCTGGTAGCTCGGTCTTACCGGTCACTGTTTTGAGGTCGGTGCCTCCAACAACGGTCACGAGAATTCTCCCGCAAGCTCCGAATCGCGCCTGCTCTGTTAGCCCAATCCGCATTATTTTATACATTGTCATATAAGGTGATTTTTGTCTTACTCAAGTCACGATTTTAGAGCCAAGTACGGATATATGTTTTCTCTGATTTGAGAAAAATGTCTTCCTTGTCAAAAAACTCTTGAGAAGTTGAAGGTTTGAACTTTGAAATAACCCTCAAGTTCAGGGTTGTATCTTTGTTTTAAGGTTAGGTTAGATACATAACCTTCAATCAAGTTGATGGTAAATTCCTGTAAAATGTTCTTGACTGCTGAAGACTTCACCTTGAACTTGAGTGTAAAACTTTTCAATTAAGGATTATTTAGAGCATTTAGAACGTTCAACCCTTAACTTGTTAAAGTTTTTTTTTTTTTTTTTTTGACAAAGGCTACGTTTTTCTCACTTTGTGAACTTTGAAAATATTTTTTGTTTCCCATTTGGAAATTGTAATTTTCTAAATTCTGAAGATGTTGAATATGATTTTCAAATTTTTTAATATTCGGTGTAGAAGTAAACTATAAAGGATTAACTTGAAGGTTCAATGATGTTAATTGCGGAATTTTTAGTTGTCTGCATAAAAGCTTGAATTATTTTTTTCATAATTGTGACATGAAAAATTATTATTTGTCTAGACTTTGCGTTTCCTATGTAAATGCATCAATTAACGTGGTTTTTACATTCGATATTCAGATTTTGTTAAAACAATTTTTCGTCTATTCTAGATCTAGAAATATTCACTTTATCGAATATAAAAATTTTTGAAATATTTTTATTACAAAACCCTTCTAACATTCGACTTTGAGAACGTATGTCATTATATTTCAAAATTATTATTTTTCTTGCTTTCATTTACTTCAATTTTTTTGGAACTTGACATTTTTTGACATTTAATTCGTAGAACTTTAAAGATTTAGAATTTTTGAACTTGGCATTTTTTGGGCTTGGAACTTATTAACTTCAATTTAATGGATCTTAGATTTCTTTGTTTCTTTTAGAACTTCACATTTTTGGATATTTCATTCTTAGAACTTTGAAGGTTTAGAATTTTTGAACTTGGCATATTTTAGGCTTGAAACTTTATAACTTTTAAATTATTATAGATAATGATTTTTTGGAAAATAAAAACTCGTAGAATTGCTCCATGTTTATACAAATATAATAGAAATGTTAAATTTTTTGTTTCTGTTTTTTATTCCAGTTTTTGATTTTATTTATCGGTCTTTTCATTACAAAAAAGCGGATAAGTTTCCGTTATGCGTAACAAATAATTCATAAAATGAATTTAAAAGATTGAAATAACCTATTGTATCTTAATGTCAATATTAGTTGTGAAATTGAAAAATAGTATATAAATTTTATTGACAATTGCAAAAAAAAATTGCGTTTTCGAAAATTCAACTTGAAACGCTACTTTCTATTATTTGACGAGTTTTTCATCTGGCTGATATCAAACATCGGATGATTCTATAGTAGTTAGAGTAATTATAATAATATAGTAACTATAGTAATCATAGTAAGTAAAACTACAGTAGTTACAGTAATTATAATAATTATGAAAACTATTATAATAATAAAATTTTTATACGTAGTAATTATAGAAATTCTATAATCTTCCGTCAGGCTGATGGATTTCGAGGACTTTGAACCCAAACATCAAGTAATTCTACGAGTTTCAAAATTCGAAAGAATGATACTTTCCAAAATAAACCCCCAACACAAAGAAAAACCTATCAAACATTTTTTTAACTGCAGAATATAAAAAAATTGTTCAAACAAAATCTCGATTTAAAATTTAAAAACCACATGAACTGATTCAAATGATTTATTTTTGTATTAAGTAGGAAAAATTACTGTTCTTTAGATGGAATAATATGAAAAATTTCTTCACTTTCTCTTACTTACATGTGTAGTTTTTACCATCGCAAATATCACTTATTTAGTTATTTAGTAAATTCGCAAGTGACTCAAGTTTGGCATTTCAATTTAATAAAACTAGCGCACATTGTCGCTTAACACGCAGTAAATCGTTAAATGGACACGTAGAGAAGGCATTTAAAAAATGAATTTTTAAACCAACTTTTTTGAGCATCAACCTTCACGGCAATAAAAATGACTTATTTGAAATTTTCAAATCGTCTGCACATGAGCGAGAAGTTTTTTTTTCATATCAAAAAAATATTCCTGATATTTCAAATGAATTTTAACAGAAAATAAATTTGACGACGGGTCTCGCAATAAAATAATTGACCGTACTCGTTTGAGCATCCAAAGTAAAAATGAATTTGGATATTCTTTTACGAAGTATAAAAATGAAAAATAAAAAGGTCAATGATTAATTGAAAAATGATGAAACACAGAAAACATTCTTTTGTTTCAAAATAATGTCAATTAATATTCAAAAGATGAGATGAAAAATAAAAAATGAAACAATAAAAAATGAAAAGTAAACAACTGAATGTTGATGAATAAAAAATATGAAAGCGTCCAACAGATGCCTGGTAAAAATTGGTGTTTTTCAAGTTATTTTAATAACATTAGCACAAATTTCTCCACTTGATAATCAACCTTCTAAAAAATTTTTTTTTAATAATTAATAAAAACACTTTCGTTTTACTAAGGTTCGGTTGAACGTGATGAAAATGGAGTCAATCAATTTTGAAAAAAATTTCAAGAATTTTTATGTGCATGAGGTACATATTGTAGCTTTCACCAGAGTTTCAAAAATTGAGATGCTACTAGTGAAAAACACGGAAAGATGTAAAAAAAAATCGAATCTATAATTTTCTCAATAGTATTTTCGATCTTTTGGAGCCAAATCTTTGTTGATTTATTTTATAATAAAAATTGTCTTCTATTTCTTTAATAATTTTATTTTCGTTTCTCTAGCTTTCGACCACAAGATTTCGGGTCCTCTTCAGGAAGTTCGTTACAATCATTTCTATAAATTCAGAATGTCAACAATTACTTAAATATTGAAAACCAGACTTTCATTTCTTTCTATAACTCACTTATTCAAAAAAAGTGTTAATTTTATTCTCGATCTACATCACGTCAATTATATTCTCCCAATGATCATGTATCATTGATCGTTATTGTACTTAGCGTTTCAACGGACCGAGTAAGACTAATCAGAAACATCTCAATACCTCCATATTCATTCCGTCAGATAAGAAAAATGCCGCCAAATAAAATTAAAATATTCTGGTTATGTGTTTTTATCTTTGTAATTTATTACATAATTTATCATAATTTGCGTTCAGATTTATAGTTTCGATCTATCTATTTATATTATTTTTCCTTGACTTAATAAATATCATTTCGGCTATTTGTCGTTTGTAATAATTTTTTTCCAAATTCAATATCTTTGCACCATTCCAATTAAAATCGTGACCTTTCTGTATCCTATGATCAGTTACCACATTATGTGTTGTCGACATATGCCTTATATTATTTTCATGCTCTCTTATTCTTGTTTTTAATTTCCTTTTCGTTTCTCCAATATAAACGGCATTGCAATCTTTACATTTTAATTCATAAACTAAACCCTGTTCATCTTCAGTTTTAAGTTTATCTTTACCTCTTTTTATAATTTTGGAATTCATCTTGTTTTGAGTTTTAAATATTGTTCTTAGTCCATATTTCTTATTTATATTCGAAAAAACACCAGATAAGTCATTTATATAAGGAAGCGTCATCATATTATTTTTATTCTCTATTCCAGTTTCTTTGTCTTTTTTCCTTTCTGTCCTGTATATTTTATACTATATAATCTTCTTTTAATTTGCCTGTTTATGACTACCCAGAGGAAATCTGGTAGTCATAAACAGGCAAATTATCTGGTGTTTTTTCGAATATAAATAAGAAATGTGGACTAAGAACAATATTTAAAACTCAAAACAAGATGAATTCCAAAATTATAAAAAGAGGTAAAGATAAACTTAAAACTGAAGATGAACAGGGTTTAGTTTATGAATTAAAATGTAAAGATTGCAATGCCGTTTATATTGGAGAAACGAAAAGGAAATTAAAAACAAGAATAAGAGAGCATGAAAATAATATAAGGCATATGTCGACAACACATAATGTGGTAACTGATCATAGGATACAGAAAGGTCACGATTTTAATTGGAATGGTGCAAAGATATTGAATTTGGAAAAAAATTATTACAAACGACAAATAGCCGAAATGATATTTATTAAGTCAAGGAAAAATAATATAAATAGATAGATCGAAACTATAAATCTGAACGCAAATTATGATAAATTATTAAATAAATTACAAAGATAAAAACACATAACCAGAATATTTTAATTTTATTTGGCGGCATTTTTCTTATCTGACGGAATGAATATGGAGGTATTGAGATGTTTCTGATTAGTCTTACTCGGTCCGTTGAAACGCTAAGTACAATAACGATCAATGATACATGATCATTGGGAGAATATAATTGACGTGATGTAGATCGAGAATAGAATTAACACTTTTTTTGAATAAGTGAGTTATAGAAAGAAATGAAAGTCTGGTTTTCAATATTTAAGTGATTGTTGACATTCTGAATTTATAGAAATGATTGTAACGAACTTCCTGAAGAGGGCCCGAAATCTTGTGGTCGAAAGCTAGAGAAACGAAAATAAAATTATTAAAGAAATAGAAGATAATTTTTATTATAAAATAAATCAACAAAGATTTGGCTCCAAAAGATCGAAAATACTATTGATTACATCATTAAGGAGCGATATACGAGGGGGGACCCAAAAGTAACGGGAATTGTGTTACAACTTTTTTATTGACAAATTTTTTCACACACAATTTTTATCACCTTCAAAGTAACCCCCATTGACTGTAATACACTTGTTCAATCTTTTTTTCCAGTGTTCAAAACAGTTCTGAAATTCATTTTTTTCAATGTTTTTGAAACCTTCCAGCGATTTTTGTTTCACCTCTTCTACAGTCCCAAAACGTTTTCCTTTCATGTCCCTTTTGAGTCTAGGGAACAAAAAAAAGTCACAGGGGGCAAGGTCCGGTGAATAGGGGGGGTGAACAATCGGTGTCATGCCGTTTTTGGTCAAAAATTTCTTCACGGACAGCGCTGTGTGGACAGGTGCATTGTCGTGGTGGAAGAACCAATCTCCTGTGCGCCAAAGATCCGCTCTTTTCTTCCGGATGTTCTCCCTCAACCTTTTCAAAACCTCCAAGTAGAAGTGTTGGTTGACCGTTTGGCCTGGAGGAACAAATTCTGCGTGCACAATACCTCTGCAATCGAAGAAACAAATGAGCAATGTCTTGATGTTGGACTTCACTTGGCGTGCCTTTTTTGGACGAGGCGAGAGAGGTGTCTTCCATTGGCTTGATTGCTGCTTTGTTTCGGGGTCGTAGCCATAGCACCATGATTCATCGCCAGTTATAACCTTGAGAAAAAAATCTGGGTCTTCATCCAACTGATTTTGCAGCTCAAGACAGGCCTGAAGTCGACGCTCCTTTTGATCGTCGGAGAGAAGGCGAGGAACAAATTTGGCTGCAATCCTCCTCATGCTCAAATCTTCAGTTAAAATCCTCTGAATTGAACTCCATGACAATCCAGACATATCACAAAGTTGATCGATGGTTCGGCGACGGTCTTAATGAACAAGAGTGTTGATTTTTTCAATGTTTTCGTCCGTTCTTGAAGTCGAGGGGCGCCCAGAACGAGGTTGGTCTTCTATTGACATCTCTCCATTCTTGAAACGCGAAAACCAGTCGTACACACGCGTTTTACTCAAAGCATTATCCCCATAAGCTGTTTTCAGCATCACAAGGGTTTCCGCGGGAGTTTTTCCTAACAAAAAACAAAATTTTACAGCCGCGCGTTGCTCTCCGCACTCAGCCATTTCACGTTTTCGCCGAAACGGAAAAAGTCGTTTCACTAGAAAAATTCTTACGGACGAACGAATGCACTCACAGCAAATGAACTTTGCACACTGACTTGGGAGAGTAGCAGCTTGGAAGAGAACCAGTGGAGAACCCGATCCCCCCCTCCGCGGTCCCCCCACCACCTAATTCCCGTTACTTTTGGGTCCCCCCTCGTACACTTGGTTAATTACATCAAGGATAAACTATAATTTTCTGAAATAAGAAATACCTGAAGAAACATACGAATAGACGCTCTAATATTTTAATCGAAATTTGATCAAATTTTGTACTACATTAGTAAATAATTAATTGTATGTCTGGATCTTAAAAAGTGAAACATTGACTGGTTATATATTTTTAAAATTTTTATTTTTGAGTATGTTCACCTTTTTACTTAAATATATACCAGAGTTTTTTAAATCCTAACAAAAGTAGGATTCAAAATTTTTAATTACTTTTGAATTATCAATGCACGTAATTTTTGAAATTCTTTTATTTTCAACAAGTCAAAACTTGCAGGATTCAAAATGTGAAAACCTATATTCTTTTTTATTGAATTTGAAATGACCAACATATTTTAATGTTTAGATAAATACTTGAAAACTCTAAAATTCCAAAAATTTACTATATGAGAAAAATGAAGTGTGAAATTTGCAATTTTGAGTTCTTTCACTTCCAAATTTACCATATACCAGAATTCTAAGACTCTCAACTTTTGTAAATTTCGAACTGGGAGTTAAAAATTATCGTTTTTAATTTTTGGAAAGTATCTTTAATTTTCTGATTGAGATTTCAAACATATGTTGAATTCGAAAATTTCTAAAATTAGAAAATAAGGTAAAAAAAAGAATTAACCATATTTTAAATTTCTCGCAAATAAAACTCCTGAAGTTTCAAATTCCAATTTTCTGAAGTACCCAAATGTTTGAAAAATCAAATATGTTCAATATCAAAAATTACATAGTAATTTTCGAAAATCAGATCCAAAAAACTACTAATTCTTGTAAATACCCAAAATTTGAAATTGTATCCTTGAAATCAATAATTATTACGTTAAAAATTACTACAAATCATGTAACGAAAATTCTTAACAAGTAAAATTTTAAATTCTCAATATTTGAATCATAAATTAAAACCATTGGAACTTCACATTGCAAAAAAGTTGGATATAATATTCTAAATCATAGTTATAAAATTGAAAATTTGTGAACAAAAATATTTTCACTGCCTTCAATTTCAATTTTGCAACTCTGCAGTAACGAAACAATCTTCAGGCACATAAAATTACAGAAAAAGTTTTTTCATTCAAAAACTGGATGGATATGCATATGATGTTTCATGATTTTTGTATAAATTATGCACTTACTTGAACGTTGCCGCTGATACAAATTATTTTCGTTTTTAACGAACTGGTGTTTGGCATCATTTATTCTTTTATGCCACAAAATACACTCGTTGCTTGAAGCAGTTATCAGTTCAACCAATTTTTTGCAATCCCGCAGTCTGAGTATGTTCTCTGAATTTTCGGATCCAGGAGATTGAGCAGTTTCTATTGATAAGTCGTTCAAGAAAATTGGCTGTAACCAAAAATGTTATTTGTAAAAATTATCTCCAAAAGACTTCGTTTGATTTTGGCATGCTTTAAGAATACTGCAAATACTCACTAAAATTTAAAACCTACAATCAAAAGTTCAAAATTTTTAAATCACAAGAAAGTTAAATATTTTTTAGATTCACGATTTATTGATATTAAATTCAATACTTTCTGCTAAAATCATAAATTTTGGCCAGCATTGGCAACTCATAGAAAAATTGCACTTTTATTGGCCTACCTTTTTGTACATTCTGAACTTCTGGTTATTGCTGCGTTCGAAAGAAAATTGTTTTCCGTTTGGGAGTGCTTTTGTTGGCTGCGCGAACAACAAAAAGTCGTTTGTAAGAAAACAGACGAGTTCCTTACCACTTTTTGCCTGTAAAATGAGTAAATCAAGGTTTGCAAAAAAAGCAGTCGCAAAAATAACAACTTTTGTTTAACAATTCAAAAAAAAAACAACAATAATTCCAGAAAGCGGAAAATCTGAATGAAAATTCAAAATAAAGTAGCTATAACTACCTTGTGCAAAATCCCATAATGTAACAATTTTCTTGGACCAAGAGAATTTGTGAGAGAGTTAAAAACAAGTTGTTCTTCTAAACCTTCGCAATTAACGTGGGCTTGAAGCCACTCCAGTCGATCACTGTTTTCTTTCTCGCGAACTCCTTCATTGACCTGTATCAAAAATATCAAAAATTTTCCATTTTGTTATTTTCATCATTTCATTCAATTCCAGATTTTTAAACTATCTATGAAGCGATAAAAAATTACTTTTTCCAGAAGAAAATAGAAAAAAAATTACTATGAATGCGGGCATTATAAAATCGTTATTTTTAAAGAAGTTTCACTTTGAAAAATGTCTTATATGATAGGAAATTCTGGACTGATTTAACAAAACATTACCTGAGTGCAAAATTCTTCTGCTTTGGCCAATGCTTCTTTCAAATACTGTCGATCAGGGTGATTTTTCGGAGTGTACTCCAAAATCTGAAGTGCAAAAAGCATGTTGATAAATTGTTTTTAGACCTTACCTATGATGATTTCAAGAAGATCTTACCTTGCTAATAATGAGTGGATATTTCGTTATTCTTTGCATTGGTTTGATCAAAAATGAGCTCAAAGGCATGCCTTTGGTTCGTGGATCTTGCTGGCATCGTTGTGCTAATTCGACAAAATCAGGGGAAGTTTCAGTGAGTTTTTGTAAAAAGGCTGCTGCGAATATTTGACAGCTGCAAAACCGAATGTATGCGGACATTCTTGGTATCTGGAAAATTGAAGGCATTATTAAGTTACTGTGGAAAAAAACTGAAATGCACTTTTTTATTGGACTTTTTTTTGTTAATATATTAGGATATGCAGCAAATTTTTCATTTATAAGATTTGTTCATAGTTAATAATAATAGCACACTAGAATCAAACTTGTGATTTATATATTTATAAAACAAAAATTCTTGAAAACATCAAGTAAATAAAATTTATTGCATTTTTTGTAAACAAAAACTTACGTTTTCACAGAGAATATCCCCAATCATACGCACAACGCCACCACTACTGTTGTCACGTCTTATTCTCAGTGTTCTGAAAGAAATAATAGTTACGCATATTTTTTATGTTAAATTATTATTTTATGCAAAATTGAAGTGTTCAAACTAGAATAAAATAATCCTACATAAAAAAAATTCCCAAAATTATCGATAATTCAGGAAGTCAAAAACTCATTGAATTTTTACCTGAGAAAGTTTTCGTTACAGGCAATAATGTCTCGCCAGTTTATGAAAATTCTGTCTATTTCAGACATGGTCAGGATTGTGCTTTCGATGAGTGGTTTTTCAAATACCTGGAAAAATTAAATTTCACAAATACTAGTATCTTTCTTTTTATTTAAATTATTTTATTTTACTATTTATTTTATTTTATTTTAGGGACTTAGGGAGAAGAGTTTTTTGGGAGTTTTCCGGAAAAAATGAATTCCCTTTGATATTTTATAATTTTTAATCTTTGAGTATCTGGTATAAGGAATACGATTTAAAAAATTTTTTGAATTTCAGGATTTTAAAGTTATACGCTTTTTGTAATTCAGAGTTTTACATTTTTTATGTTATAAATATGTAATGGATCACAATTTTTGTAATTTTAAATTCACTTCAGTTAAAATTTTTTTTTTAACTTTTGGTATTTTCTGGTACTTTTGATATTTTTATTAATACTTTCATATTTATAGACCTTGTGGGATTTTTTGATATTATGATGAATTTCTATTTAATTTTCTCGGATTCGATGCTCTAGAAATCTAAGTTTGAAAAAATTTAGATATTTTTATAAAATTCTGAGAAAATAGTAACAACGCAGATTATAAATATTTCATAGATCTCTTGAATTTTCGTATTGTGAATTATTCATGAAAAATTTTGTATTTTTATAAATTTTTAGAGTTTTTGATGCTATAGTATTGAAAATTTAAAAAACTTTTAGTATTCCATACAATTTTTCAGTTACTAGTATGTTTTATGCATATTTCCAGTATTCGGTTTTTTTAATTCTTTTGCTTAAATATTTATATGATTTGAAGAATTTCCTGGTATTTTTATGGATTTCTTTAGAGATTTTTAGGAATATATTATCTACGATTTGAGGTTTTGTAAATTTGTAAGAAAATTACACTCGCATAATTTCTGAGTATTGATAGATTTTCACGATTTCTCAAATTTTTTTCAATATACATGACATTTTTTTTGAATTCTTTGAATTGATTATACATTTTTAGTATTTCGAAGATTATTGCTATATAAGAGTTCTAGAATTCTATATATTATAAGGTTAATTTCGATCAATTTTTAGTACATAGTTTCATAGATTTCTTGGAAAATTTTATTCATACAAAATTTTAGTATTTTATAAAGTTCTCGTCAATTAGTTTTTTTTTTGTTTTGTTTGTATTTACCAAATTTTGTACCGTTTTTTTAAAATATAATTATAGTATTACTATCATAGACTGCAATGTACGATTTGTAGAATTTAATACTCTAGGATTCGAAATTTTATAGATCGTGGGTATTTGTTAAAATTTTGCAGAAAACAGTTCTTTATTGAATTATATTTCTTTAAGTATTTTTTCAGAATTATCAAAAAAATTTTGCTAGAATTTGTTTTAAGAATGCGATGCTCTGCATTTGAAGTTTTCTATATTTTTAAAATTTTCATAGATTCTAATTTTCCTCTTTAACTCACTTAGTTGAAACAGTTTTTAAAATTTTTATATTCCAAGTCATACGAGCCAAACATTTATGATAATAATTTGATTTAAAAAAATTCTTTTGAAGCCAGGATTATTGTTACTTTTGAGTGAGTAAAACTTAAAATTCTGAATTTCGTTGAACTTTGAGACCTAACATGAAACAATTTGTTACGTCCTCAATATTTTAGTATGTAAGTTCACTTTGGACAATTATCGCTTACTTATTTTATCATTAATTACCATTACTTGTGATGAGTTGTTATTACAAAGTTTTGTTTATTCTTACACATAATAAAAATTAATTTTATCCGGATTTCGGATAAAACCTTCCTCTTCTACGTGCCTGATAGGTGTTATATGTAACTATAAAAATATTATTATAATAAACATTTTCATATATGTATTATAGAAAGATTTACATATACAATCAATATTTATTATCATGAATTTTTCGCAATACCTCATGCACAAGCTGCATATCTTGGATGTACGCATTTTCCGTAGAGATCAACTCTGTTATATACTCTTGTCTTTTCCTTTCCGTGCGATCAAGTTGGGGTACAAAACCGAGTGACGGCGCTTCTTCAGCTGTGACAAATTTCGAATGCGACATAGAAGCGTTGTAAAATCGTTTTATTTTTGTATATTTATGGATACAAATTTTTAATTGACTAACATTTTTCAACAAATTCAAGCTTTGCAAATTTTTTAAGCCAAAAAATATTCTTTTATGTACCTCTGGCATAGAAAACGCGTTTCTATGCCAGCTCGAGATCTCTAAACGCGTTTTCTATGCCCTCGGTACATAAAATATCGTTCGTAACAGGCACGGATGTGCTCATAGGCAAAACGGGTTACAGTCCCCGGCTTCGCCTCGGACCGTAATTTCCCCGTTTCGCCAAATTCGCACATCCGTGCCTGTTACGAAATATACTATTTATGAGTCTCTAATCTTTTGTTTTATGTAATATGCCACGAGTAAATCCAATAGTAACAGAACAAGTCTCATATTATATCATATCAGGGACCTTAAAGGAAAATACACTATTTTACAACATACAAACAAAACAATGATTTCAACTGAAATTTTACTCAATTTCTATAAAACAAAACAAAAAATAATAATAATTTCAAAATTTTTGGAGAACGTTGAGCAAACTGTTATATACTTACTTAATTATTTTATTCATAGCTTACAATATTCAACCATAAGAAAAAAAAATTTCGTACTTCAAAAATTACGACAGAAATTTCGCCTTTATCATGAAATGAATGACTTACAATGGGAACATATTTATAGAATTCAATACGCGAACTCTACAACAGACAAATACTTTATTCCAATCGCTGCATTTCAAAGCACTTGTGTACACAAAGAACAACTAATTATCTGATTTCAAAGCCCTGTCGCATCGCGACGCGAGCGCCACTATTTCCACGATTATTGTACTGGTAATGATTTGCATGCATATACTCCGCATTTGGTTTCAATAATGTTGCGTTACTAGATCAACGATTTATCACGAAGAACAGAGTTATGTATTGCACGATTAACAGTTAACAAATCAACAGAATAAGATTTCTCCCTCGCTTCTTAAAGCTAAAAACATTGATAAACGTGGTAACATTATTTTCCCGACAAAAACCTGTCCCAATCATCGTCCCAACAACGAAATAAGCAACTCAATTGACGTTCCTGGTTTCTCAAATCTACCAATTAACACCTATTTAAAATTTGCAAATTGGAGGTTTTTCCAATTGAGATTCTCTAAACGAATTTTGAGATTCTGTGTATGAGATATTTTAAAAACTTGTCAATCACAGTTTGAAATTTTAGGTTTCCTTAATGTTGAAATCCACATTTTATAATTTCAAATGCATAAACTGATATTTTCTCATTATATGCAGATGGCGAAATTTTTAATGTTGAATTTTCGAAACTTGATTTTCAATCTTAAATTTCAATTCAGCAAACATTAAAATGAACATTGCGGGGTTCGAAAAACTTAATTTCGTTACTTTTCAGTTCATTAAATTCCTTGAATTTTCTCAAATCGATCCTATAGTTCGCAGATCTTTCATTTCAGCCTTAAGAATATTCAGATCTTAAATCTACAAAATCATTTTCCAAAAATAATAATTTTAAAGTTTATATTAGTATTTTTTCTATTTCATCATCATGTAATTAGAATTTTATACTACTTCATAATTCTTTAATTATGAAACTTCAGAATATTCAAATCGTTTTTTACATTAACAAAAGAATGAAAAAAAAATGTTCATCAAATTTTTCCAACATTTGAATTCGCAAAAAATGAGATTCACATTTTTCATGAGTTTTTTTAAACCATCAGTATTTTTTGTACCTACATTGAAATATAAAAATTCAGGAGCTGCCTCATTCTCAACTAAAAGTGCAATGATTTTCATTTTAATAATTTAAAAAATTTCTTTTCGAATTATTAAGCTTAAGGTTTGCAAAATCTTTAACTTTCATTTTTAGATTTTACACATAGAACCTTCAGAACTTTCGAATAAAAAATTTATGACTTAAACCTCATAAATAGATTACAAAAAATAAATAAATCCTCGAATTTCCGAATAAAATATTTGATACTATTAATTTTAAATATGCCACTATAACACATGGCAATATATCTTCCACATTTAATAATTATGTAAAACAGTCTTCATAATATCAAAACCCCATTTTTTTATTCTTATAAATATAATAAATACTCCAAAATTCCATTTCTTGAAACCTGCATACTTAAAAAAAAATGATGAATCGCAGTTCATCATTTCTTTTGACTCAAAAAAATGCAATATTCATAATCAATATTCTCGAATATTGCAAAAGGAAAATTCCGCGATCGAGGTGCTTTTTTCGTTGAGGGAAACATGCGCTAAAAGGCAACAAAACGAGAATGGTTTCGCCGGCGAAAAAAGGGAAAAGGAAAGGTCTAGGCCTGCCTTTTCAGACTAGTTTTCTTCATTCTTTTTTTTTTTTCTTTTTTTCTGTGTTTTTGGCTTCCCGCGGTACAACGGATGTGCAAAGTCGAAAGAAAACGCAAAAAACATTGTAGCTCGTCGACGAGAACCGGAAAGCTGTACGATGCTCCGTGTGATTTGCTGGATTTTCTTAATTGTACCGTGAGTTGCGTGGTGGTATACAGTGCTCACGGTGCCCCCTTTAGGCTGCGCATATCAAGCATAGGCGAAAGACATCGATTAGTTTCTCAATTGAAATAGAGAAATGAAAAGGTCTGATAGATAAATAGAGCTTCCTCAATGATCAAACCGAATAATGCGACAAGGTTTTTTAATAAAAAGCTTGAGCGTGAATTTCTTTTTCATGGATAAATACAGTACTCTCTCGCATATTGTCATTTGTTGCCAAGATCTTCTTTTAATCCAGATCATTACTATGAAGCAGGCGCATAAGCAGAAGGGGGTTTTGGAAGTTCAAGCTCCTCCCGAAATTAGGATAAAATTACTATTTCATGTAAAAATAATAAAAATGATAACAGTAAATGAGAAAAATACATATTAAAAAGAAAAATGCAGGAAAAAAAGATAAGTACAAATCATCAAAAATTTACCCACTGAAATATTGAGAAAGTAACAAATGGTTTCATGTAAGAACTCTAAATTAACAATATTCAAAATTCTTAATTATATTAAAATAAAAATTGCAATTATTTTGTCTCCAGAAGAATTTTTCCATTAACGAAATTCTAATCATGAATCATGTTTGGTAAGGAATACGCAGTAAACAACAATTTGAAAAATTGTCCCAATATTATCAAATCATACTGTAAAAAATTGGAATTTACGAAAATCATATAAATCTGACAAAATTCGAACCCTGAAGCACCGAATTATATAAATTTACAATAGAAATCCATTTAATGCCAGAAAATCTGTTAAATCCTGCAAACGGTGTGAAAATTAAAGTAGATATTCTGTGCCAGGATTTTCTAAAACATCTGAAAAAAATAATTAACTTTGAATTCGAGAGCATCAAATTTTAAAAAACCTTATGTATTATTCTTTACTTAAAATCTATAAAATACAAAAAAGTTTACAAAATCGTATAAATACTAATAAAACGAGAATATGAGAAATCTATGAATCACAAAAAATCTATGCAGGTGCGATTTTTTTGAAAACCTATGAAATTTTTGAAAATCAATCTACATTGAAATTCTAGATCATCAAATTCTAGTAGGTGCTTCTGAAAAATCTGAAAAAATACACACGATCTATAAAAATACAAAGAAAAGGTACAATATCTTTTGAATACTAAAAAAAATACGAAAGTACAAGAAATCTATAAACACCGAAAATCGATAAACATGTAGTTAACTCAAAAATCTATAAAATTACTGAAAACGAGCTAGAATTTGAATTCTACAATATCGAATACTATAAATTAACATTCTTCTAGAGAATCTGAAAAAAACACCCATGATCTCAAGAAATACAAGAAAAAGCTACAAAATCCTATGCACGCTGAAAAAATACGGAAATATAAGAAATCTATAAAACACAGAAAATCTGTATAAATGTTATTTTTCCAAAAATTTATAAAATTATTGAAAATCGATTTAAATTCGGATTCAAGAACATCGAACTCTAGAAATATGTATACAAAAGCACTTAAATCGTGAAATATACAGAAAAATCGCCCAGGTTCCGTAAATAATCAACAAAACGTGAGAAATACTGGAAATTATATTTAACATTCGCAGTGTGTAGATATTATTTTTTGGAAAATTTATAAAACTTTGTGTTCTAGTGCATACAATTCTAGAAACCTATAAAGAAATTCATAAACATGATAGAAAATTCTTCAAATGGTTCGAATACTATAAAATTACGAGAAAAATCCAAAAAGTGTTGGAAATCTGTGTGGAAGATACTGTTTTCTTCAAAATTAATTGATGTTCTCAATTTTGTTGAAATTCGCAATACTATAGCATCAAATACTAAAAAGCTATTAAAACGACAGTAAATATTACACAATTTCATAAAAATTACAGTACGAAAATTCTGGAAGTTCATAAAATGCTGAAAATCTTTCACATATAATTTTCTCAAAAATCTAGAAATATATTAAAAAATTTTCAGAACTTTCATTTCTAGAATATCGAATTTTTGAAAGCTATACAAAAATTCATTCTATATCTGAAAATCTTTCGAGTATTATATTTATCATAAAACAAATAAAATTATGAAAAATACCAAAAATAAAGAAAAAAAAAATCTTAATCTCAGTGACTTGCATGGAAATCACAAGAATCGTAACCTATTGTATTAAATACGAATATGAAAAATGCACTACTCTTGACTTTTTAAATTCTAAAATCAGAAAAAATGAAAAATCCCGCAGGAAACATTTTTTTTCGAAAAACCACTCCCGAAAACTTTTTCTGCCTACGCTCCTGCTACGAAGGAAATAAGTTTTTAAGAATATTTCCTTATTTTTACATAAATTCTTGCAGATAGACATGCGAGCTCAAGAAATCGCAATTTTTTTCAACTTTGTACTGAAATTACTAATTTTTCTTTGCTGCTGTTTCCCATGAATAATAATGAGTTTGAAAGTGAGTTTCAATTTTTTTATGAATTTATCAAAACAAGTGGAAGAAATAGATATTTTTATCATTGCGGTCTGAAAAGTCTACTTTTTTTCCCGATTCGCGGGCAAAAATCGCCTTTTTCTCCCGCTACGATAAAAAATACAGTTCGCATCGTGGGAAAAAATAAACTTACACCGTCGTGATAAATTTTTTTTCCCCTAGATGCGAAATGTACTATTCTTTTTGTTCCCAGTATGAAATATCTCGTTTTTTTCATCTTACTCATGTGATATCATTCTAAAATGAGCATTGCATAAGTCTTTTGTTAATTGCATCATCATGAATAGTATTTTTTCGTCTCTGAACCTAAATTTAAAAGTCATCTATATTGAGTAATCAAAACGGTATCTAAAGACCGAGTTGCCTAGGCCAACCTATAAAAATGAATTTCGATTCTTTTGATAACTTCAGACTTCAGGAAACGAGAGGAAAAGAGAATACACAAAAAATATATCTTTTTCCGTTTTTTAATGACATTTTTATGATAATACTCTAAAATAATCATTGTCAGATTTCTTACTAATATATTGCATAATCAACAAAAGTGCTTTTTTTATCATTGAACGTAGATTTGCAAGTCATCTACGTTAAATCGAAACGGTATATAAAGACCATGCAAGTTACCTAGGCCAATTATCATTTTATTGCCAAACCAATTTTAAATGAAAAAAAATGTTGAAATTCGTTTTTTTATTCCTGCTCCTTGTCAGCTATTTTTTAAACGTGACTGTGTATGGTAACTGTTGCAGGACAAATCGTATAATATACACTGATAAACAAGGTCGTACTCATTTAGCACAAATTTGCGGTGACGGTGAAATTCGACCGCAAGGAACTAATACTTTCTGTGGAAAAGGAACTTGCTGGACACTGGGCTGTCTGTGCATTGATGGCTGCATTGAAGGAGATCTTATCGAGAATTTCAAGAAGAAAAACAACTTAGAAAAAGTTTATCAGACAGCATTCTAGAGATACAACTTGGAATATCATCACTTCAGGTAATTATTCATCAATTGTAAAAGTGCTTATGTTCTGAAAATTCAGTTCAACCTCTTCTATATTGGTTTCTTATGTAACATTAAAAATAAATACAGAAGATTAAAGCAGAATTAGTATACGCTTTTATAAAATTAAAAAGAAATTATTTAACAAGTGTCGAATATTTAACCAACGTTTCAGTTTTTGTAGGTAACGTGCTATTAATGTCAATTTAGATTTGTTTTTTAAACTGTTCTAAACGATCTCCGTTTCTTACGAAAAGAGTCAATAAATTTAAAACAAATCGAAAATTCATACAATGTCATCTTTTTTTAATTGCAAGTTTCCATATAATGTGTTTGAACAATTGACGAAATAGATCATAGAAAAAAATGTTGTTAGTCCTGATCTCAAGTAACATAAGTTTTATTGAGAAATTGCAAGTTCATAATTTTTTTATTGAACCTTTAAAGTTTTGAAAATAATTTTTATCAAATAAATAGTTTCACTATGAATCATAATTTTTAAGAAGAAAAAACAAAACGCGAATTTGCTAAATTTTTAGCTAGTTCTTTCATTTTGAAGGAAACGATACGAAAAAAAGTAAAAATAAACTTTTATCTTAAATTCGCAATAACTTCGAAATTTCTGTTGCAGTTTTTCCGAGGAATGCCGAGCGAAAAAATGAAGATTAAATTGTAAACCTAACATTGTCGTGTATTTTGGACAAAAGAATCGATAAATAATCAATGGTTTGAATTTTTATTCTTAAAGGGTGAAAAAAACTTACATTATGCTTTGGTGAAATTGTTATATTTTTATATGAAAAGAAAATAGACCATCGAATGAAAACAATTATTCTGTAATTAAGTGGTGTTTATTTCACTGACCATTGCCAGAATATTTATTATTTAGAAATAGAATTGAAAGTCTCAAAATTTTAGAAAATTTTGGATAATCCATTTTTCTCTTGCTAAAATTGCAAAGCTCAGTTCAGAATACTTGAAATTTGAAAAAAAATTTGTAGAACATTTATTGAAAAATGTTGAATTTGTCCATGATGTATAATTTTTCTTCGATTTCATCAACACGAAAATCTATCCCTATCTTTCAAAGATGTTGAAAATATTTAAAGATGTCACTTTTTAACTTTTCGAATAGAAAAAAATTTTTTCTTGAAGAATAATTGCAAATACATGTTTCAATTTTCACTAATAGTTTTGAAACGTACTCAAAAATTTAAAGAAATGAAAATAAATGAAAATAAAATTTTCTACATTTGGGATATATACTTTTAAAAAACAACCATAGACTTTCAAATTTTGTTTGAGCAGATGCAGATGTATTTAAGGAAGTTATTGGCAATTGTAATTTTTAAATTAGTTATCTTGAAATTTAAATTTGTAATATTTTTAGAAGTAAGTGACGATGCTTGAGAAAGTTCAGTAATTAAAAAAAAAATGGCAAAATTATTAAGTATATATTTAAGGAGTTTCAAGGTAATAATTATTAATTAACTATGAAAAAATTTTCAAGAGCTTATTTTGATTTTGAAATTTTTTATTTGGCAGGTTTAGGATCAGATTTCTGCTAAATTAACATTCTCTCGATCTTTGAATAGTAATTCCCAAAATTTTCTTAATATTTCCCTAATTTTCTTGTACTTTATTTTTATTCCTTCCTTCCTTACCGTTGTATTTTATATTCTTAGTTTTCTTGCAATATTTATATGATTTTTAAAATTTCCTTCTTGATATAGCTTTATTCAGATTAATGAACTTATTTCCATTGTTGATTTGACAGAAATTCAGTTGATCAATTTGCTTTCACTTTTGGTTCACCAAGTACGTAAATAATCTACTCCAGGAAAAAAAATAATAAAATTTAAATAACTTGAAATCCTTCAGATTTTGTTCCTACTTCATAAATTCTTTGGCATTTCCCTGATTCTCTAATAATTTCCCTTTTCAATTTGTATTTTTTTAATATCCTTAAAGCTGCCTTCCAAAATTTTTTTTCCAAAATTTTTGTTTTCTAATTGCATGTTTTTGGATTATTTTTTCGAAGAGAAATATTGATTTCTTGAAGATACTCATTTTATTTTCACTGAGGTGGATTTATCAAAATTGTTTAAAAATGTTGATACTTCGAAATTTGTTTTCAAAATTCAGAATAATATGCACAATTTGAATTATTCCTTGAAAAATTGAACGATTTCCAAAAATTTTCAGAAAACTTTTGAATAAAAAATTCCTAAGGTTTTGGAATTTCTAAACACTCTAATGACTTCCTATTTTGTCGCCCACATCAACACTATAAAAGTGAACCCAAATTTTTCTACAAATTACTCTACACTATTAAAATCAACGATTAGTTCAAGGGGGGGGGGGGTCAACTTCTGAAATCGCTGAATCAACGTGTAAATATTCTCTCATTTCGTACTGTATATAAATAATCCCAAACTCAACTCAAACCCTGTCGCATTTTCAGATTTGTGGTTTTTTTTTTCAAAAATTTCCACTCAACAATAGTGTAAACAAAAAAGTTTTCATCCAAAGACGAATGGACCGACGGACAGAATGAGAAACAGAAAGCATCATGCAACCCAAGACTGGAAAATTGTGAAAAAAAAAGCCGTAGATGAGGCGATTGTTCCGAATACAAAGATTCAGGAAGAGGAATGAAAAATCGCGGCGCCGAGTAAACAATGTTTTTCGTTTCCTTTCGTACGTGTAATTGATTGTCTCGCCATTGTCCATTCATCTGCAGGAACAGAACACAAAATGGACAACAAGGAACGCGCCAAAACAGGCACCGACTAAACAGTATACACTCAAAACTCGTTTTTTCTTGCCTTCAAGGGATTCCTACTTTTCTCTCAGTAAAGTCACACTATCGGGGATCAAAATCAAGAGAAAAGGAAGAATAAACGAGTCAAAATCAACAAGAAATTCCGAATGAACAAAAAAAAAAAAAAAACCTAGTACAAGAAAATCCGAGTTGAAAATGTATTACTTATGTGGTCGTGAAAATTCTCCAACGAGACAAACACGATACTTTTAATGTTCGTAAAATTGACAGTGAGAATTGTTTCCAACTAAAAATGATGGAATGATGCTCCAAGTTTTGACACTGGCGAATAACCAGGGTCTGGACTATCTAAAAAAACGTTTTTATCGGGCGAAAAAGTAAAGCCGACGAATGTAATAAAATGAGGTTGTTGATATTTTATCGATATTTCTATCGCCGATATTATCGATATCGATACTTTTTAAAATATCTAATATTTATAAAAAAAATATCAAATACCAATATTTTTCGACGATCTTTATCGGTTACTGATATTTATTGACGATAAATATCGTACATCCAGATTTTCTATCGATATATCGGAGTATGGATATTTTTTCAATAACTATCGGCCTTTGATGATATTTTTTTCTTAACGATAAATAACGATATCGATCTTCTTACAAATATCAACAACCCTATAATAAAAAAATTGGTGAGGAGGATGAGAACGAATTTTGTAAAAAAAAAAGAGAGACTTACACATGGGAGTGACGTAGTTGCTGGGGAAAACACCCGAGACTCCATTCAACTCGCCCTTCCACCAAGCTTCCTCGTCTTTGGCGATGACCGATATAACGTCGCCTTTTTCGAAGTTTAGTTCGTCTTCGTTTTGTGCTTGGTATGGGTAAAGAGCCATTACTCGTTCTAAACAAAAAAACAAGCGATAAATTAGAAATCTTTATTCTCTGATTGCTCCTTTCACCTGTATAAATTGAATGAAAGTCGTTTAATGAGAAGTGGTGTTCTTAAAACTACCAAAATTTATTTAAAGTAAATAAACTTTCGTAAGTTCTCATCTGAAAAATATGTTAGCTATTTAAAAGAGATCATAGTTAAATTTTACTAAATTTCCCAATACTCTGAATAAATTATTGAGTCTAATTGAAAGACATTTGTTTCATATAAATAAATAGTTTTTCGAATTTCGTTTTGAATAAATTTAATTTTTTTTTTTTTTTTTCACAAAACTTTTTATCTGAGTGCAGGAGCTAATTCATATCCTGTCTTATTCCATGTAAACTAGATTGTATAAAATTTATCTTTAATTGGTTTTCAACGATAAAATTTAATAATCATCATCCTTATAAACAAAGAGGTTGTGAAGAGCCAGTTTATTAGGCTCTTCGATTTTCCCACACCTTGAAATAATTTTAGTTTCTCATGGTTTCAAAATGCGCTAACGAATTTCCGATTCTCAAGTTGTACCATGCATGCGGCATGTAAATTGATTACGTTGCGATTTCTGATTTTCACAGACGTGAAATTGTGAGGTGTGGGAAAGCACGAGTTCTCACACTTTTTTTTGAAAGGTCAGGATTTTTGAGTGGTTAAATAGAGCGGCAGAGGTGTCGTCAGTTCAGAGTTTCAGTTTGAGTTTTGATTCGGAGTTGAACGGAATTGTTATCGTGAATATTGTTGATCGGGAATATCAAGTTTAATTTGATTCTTTGTATTTGAATATTGTTGATCGGGAGAACTGTGAAATATTGTTGATTTAACGAGGACTGAAAACCCAAACCTTTGGACTTTTAAACGGATGGGTTTTGAAAAACCTTTGAGAGAGAAACTTGAAGTCCCCTGTTATCACAAGAGCACAACACAAAGATAAGTGATTTGAGTCAGATTAGGGATTTCAGAAATTGGGAATTTAAGATTTATCTCAAAGAATCGTTGCGAGTTCATTTTCATTTTAAATTATGAATTTATGTTATTTTATGAACTAAGTGAGTTTATATGAGTAAAAGGAGTGGAAGGAGTGTGTGAAAATTATTCTCTCTTTTCTTTCAACTTGTAACTTCCCTAAGGATTAATAATAATCGCATAATATTATAAAGGAATATTGCTGTTGGGTAATTCATTCAACCTTTTTATCATTGATTATCACGCCAAGATTTCAGGGTCTTGGAGGGGTAATTCCTTCCAAAGGTCCTGTCTGTTGAACGAAAACTCAAGCCTATTCTGATAGGTTGAGTCGCTCGTCACAAGGTGAAGGAACATGGGATTGATAATTTTTCTATCGAAAATCTATCAATCGATTATATTTATTTACGGCATTTACTGAAATTTACTGAATTTCTGAAAGCCATAATTTTTATAAAAATAACGTCAAATTTATCAATTTTCGGATAGAAAATTTGATCTCGAAATTTCAAATTTTTGATTTAGCAACTGAAAAGTTGAACAATTGAAAAATTTACGTTTGAATAAAGAAATCGTGACTTAGACTTTATATTTAAAAAATTCACTTCATTTTCATCAATTAATTAAAAATCAATTATCTCGAATTATAGATCTCATTATATTTGTACCGGGATTCTTTTTTATCGAATTCACTGCAAAATTAGAGTCAAAAAGGAAGGCAAGAAATGGAAAAATGTTTATAGTGTATAATAACGGATTCAATCTATGAAAAATAGAAATAAAATTATAGACGTAGTTATTATTATTCATTGAAATTCTTGAGAATAACGTCGTAAAAGAATAATTAAAAAATTCACCTCATTTTCATCAACTAATTGAAAATCAATTTTCTCGAATTAAAGATCTCATTAATTTTTCATCGGGATTCTTTTTTTATTGAATTCACTACAAAATTTAAGTCAAAAAGAAAGGCAAGAAATAGAAAAGTTGAAAAAACTTATATTAATGGATTGAATTAATTATAAATAGACATAATATTATAGACATAGTTATTAACTTTAATTGAAAGTTTCGAGAATGACTGTAATATAAGTCGAAACGTCGATGTAAAACAAAATTATAAAAAAACTAAAAAATTTTTTCTCACTCAAAAATAGAAATTTTAAGATAAGAAATATGTGTGCTTTTGATATTTTGGATGAAAAATTTTAAAAATTGTAACATGTTGCATTAGGAAAAAAATTAACTGCATTCTTATGAATTTATGTTCATCAATAAAAAATGTCTACTTATTATTATTCAGTGTTTGAAATTCCTCAGTTTTGACAAATTAATGAATTAAAAAAGAATTATTACAGGCAATATAAACAAAAAGTGAATATTTTGGATTCACAAAGATTTACGATCTCGATGATTTGAATGAGAATTTTCAAAATTGTTAATTTTCCTTATTATAAGAATAAATGATGGATTCGAATTTTTGAATAGAATTTCCTGCATTCTCAGAGAATTATTGGTTTGGGAAAAATATAATTTTCTTATAATATACCTATAAGTTTTTTATTGAAATTTTACTAAAAATTTGGCAGATCATTTAATAAATAGAAAATTTTTGCCTGAATGATTGAAAATCAAACGAAAAACATTCGTAAATTGTGTGTTTCAAGTATTTAGTTCTACAGAAACATTTAATTGATACCACAGAAGAAAATGATTATAAAAAAAGTAAATATTCGATATTCAAATTTTCAATTGCTCATTAATTGTCGTAATGTTGATTTTAACATTTTTCACCCATAAGATCATAATCACAAATTTTTCTGATTTCAATATTTATACTTTTGATAAATTATATCCTCGTTACTGTATTCATTTTCATTTTTTTCCATTTCTAGCCTTTCTTATTTATTTACTTTTAAAGTAAATTCTTTTAAAAATCAGCCTTCAAAATACATTAGGGATGAAATTCGAAAAAATTAATCCTTAAAATATTTAAAGAAACTTTACGGTTAGTCAATACAAATTTATCTACTTGATCATTTATTCGATGATATGTTATTAGCCCAAATAACGTATCATGAAATGCATTATTTTCATTTTATGTATACAATTATGAATATCAATCACAAATAATGTATCCTACATATTATAAAAAAACGAACATTACATAATTATAACATTACATTGAAAACTTTGTCTACATTCAAACATTTATAAATGGTAACAAACCTATAATTTTAAAATATAGAATGAGTATATGTTAACATTTTAAAAGATGATAAAAAATTATCGAATATTTTTACAGTTGTAAAAATATTCAATTTTAGGTGTATATATGCAAGTGATAAATATGCACCACGAACTCTATGTATTTAATTATACACAATATATTACACATCCATAAACTCTGTCTTAATTCTAACGACTTCTTTGAACTTGGAAAACTACTGAAAAAATTATAAAGAAAAATGTTCAAGTTACCTGCATTTGGATCCGTGGGAGAATCGAGGTATCCGTGAGAAATTGGTGTGCTGCGATTACTACTGCTCGTAAGCAATTTGACGTAAGAAGCTGGGAACCAGCCAATTTGTCGCTTCTTCCCACGTGCTTGCAATTCCCCCTCCCACCAACCGGTGTCTGTTTTCTTGCGAATCATTATCAGTTGACCACGCTGAAGATCTAGCTGCTCCTTACTCGTCGCTTGATAAGGTGCTATCACTTGTACAATTTCTGGTTTTCGTCCCTTCTGAAATAAAATTTTCATTCCTTTTTCTGTCTTTTTTCGCCCTCTTTTCTTCAAGTTTACTCATGTTTCAATGTACCTTGACATACTGTGATGAGTTTTCCACAAGTAGCATGAAAAAATACAATTTTCTTAAGTATTCTTATTTTATCGAATAGTATTTCGTTCAAGCAGAAATTTCGAGCATTTTAAAATTATTGCCTTGATTTAATAAATCATGACTTTCCAGATTTTAGGTTTTTACGCCATGAGTTTCATCTTTTCATCAAGAAGAATACTCTTTTTTTCTTAAATGTTACAAATTTATAAGTTTTTTACATCAATTTAATTATTTATTATACCATTTAAAAATAAATGGGATATAATTTATCGATCAATCTTCTGTTAAAATTTTTCGTACTAGTGTTTTTTTTCGATCATTACCTGCTGAGCTGACATCGCCGCAAAATCAGGAAGTTCAGCGTGATCTTCCGCAGCACCTTTGTCATTTTCCATTTGCTGTACTGATTTTTCAAGCTGACATAATAGTAAAAAAATGGGTTGAAATTAGTTGATTCATAAAAACAAAGAATAGGAGATATATATAATTAATATTTACTTGGGCTCTGACGTCTGAAACAGATACGGGAGCTTCTTTTCGAGATTCTACGACATCAGTCGTTTCTTCTGTTACCTGTAAATTTTACCATTCCCATTGTAATTAGGAAAAAGAATGGTGATATGTTAAAAGAAATGTTTTATTTATTTCTATGATAGGATTTTGTAAGAATCTCATTTACTTGGATTTTCAATGTTTTAAAAATTTGTAGTACTTTTCAATATTCAAAAAATACTGAAGGATTTTCTAGACTTTCGTCTTCTAGAATTCAAACTTTTTACAATTTTTCGTATTTGAATAAATTTTTTAGACAATAGTTTTTCATAGATGAATAGTTCTTTTATGTAGAATTTATTTTTTTTTTTTGTATTTTTACGGTTTGAAAATTTTTTTGGTATTTAATCTTACAAACTGCTTTTAAGAATTGTAGAATAACACTATCGAACTATTGAAGTTTTGAAGATTATTATTATTTAATGCATTTTCAGAATTTTTTTTTTTAATAATTTATAAAACGTAGGATTCTTCAGTTTTTTCGAAAATATCTCTTCCGATTTTCAGAATGCCATTTCTTGGAATTTAGAGTCTGAAATATTTTCATTATTTCAATAATTTTTTCACGAAACAGTGTTTTCATACATTTTTAGTATTTTGAAGGATTTTCTGGTTTTATATATTTCAATATACATTTCTAAAACCCAATGGTCTAAGAATTAAAATTTCATTTATTTCCAAAATTTTTACAAATTTGTAGAAATGTTAAAGAGCATTTAGAAGTGTGTACTAAGATTTTATATTTTCAGTGTTTGTTGTATTTTTTGCATTTACTGGATGTCGTAAGATTTCACAGAATATCTGGAAATTTTTATTATTTTTATTGATTTATGTATACATTTATAAAGCTCAATGCTCCATGAATCGAAATTTTATCAATTTGCAAAATTTAAATAGAGTTTTGTAAAAATTAAATCACAATTTATGTATTTAAAAAAGTTTTAATATTTTTGGTATTTTGTTTATTATTTTTTTTATATTAATTACATTCGGTAAGATGTTCCAGTAGATTCAAAGTTTTTTATAATTTTTATTGATTTTTATGTAGATTTATGGAATAGGATTTACCTGGATTTTAAGTAAATATTTTGAAAATTTTTAGTATTTTTATATATTTATAGTTTTTTCATGAATTGCTACATAATAGATTCCTGCAATTTTGTGCTCTGGAATTCAAAGTTTATGAAATTTTCGTTTTCGAATAGATTTTTTGGGCAACAGTTCTTCATAGATTAATAGTTCTTTTAGTATTTTTCGTATTTTTTTAGTATTTTCATGATTCGACAATTTTTTGGTATTCTTACGAACTGCTTGTTAGATTTCTAGAATTCAATTCTCCAATTATTGAAGTTTTATAGAGTTTAAGTGTTTTATGTACTTGTGTAGGTATATATTAATGTAATTTGAGCATGAAAATTTTTGATATTTTTAGAAATAATAATAATTATATTATTATTATTATTATTAATTTTTAGTATTTTAATGTATTTCTACATAGATTTCTAAAATCCACTGCTCCAGGAATCCAAACTTTATTAGCTTGCAGAATTTCGATGGAGTTTTGTAAAAATTAAACCAGCGGTCATGTATCGAAAAAAAATGTAATATTTTTCGTATGTTATCGTATTCATTAAATTTAGTAAGATTTTCTAGCAGATCTGAAAATTTTTAGTCTCTCAACGGGTTCTCATATAGATTTTGAAAACTCAATGCTCAAGGACCAATATTTTATGAGCTTGCAAATTTTTGATCAAGTTCCGTACAAATTAAGTCAGCATTTATGGACAAGAAAAAATTCTACTATTTTCTGTATTTTTTCATATTCACTTTATTTCGTAGGTTTTTCTTGCCGATTTAAAGTTTTTCAGTATTCTTATATACATTCCCATATTATAGATGTTCAGGATTTAATGTTCTACATTCTGAAATTTCATAGATTAGAAGTATATTTATAAATCGTTCATAGATTATTTTTTCCACAGATTCCTAGTATTTCATAAACTTTTGAATGTGTTTATTCAATAATTTATGTGTATGAATTCATAATGGCGATATTCTATCATACTTATTTTCTTAAAAAAAAAAAAAAAAAAAAAAAAAACTAGGAATATCATTATGAAATAACTTCAACTCCTATTGAATATTCCTGAATTTATATTTTTGAAACTGACATCTACAGACTGTCCTCCATATGGGCCATGTAACTATGATATGTATGTTGAAAATGGAAACGAAAATTTTAGTCCCAATTTTTTTTCATACAAAAATCTTACTATATTTGTTCAATATCGCAACAAAGCTTTCAATATAATTGTTGATTATAATGTTTATTATATTTTATAATGTTTGATAAATATATCGATATGAAAGATCTGATATATTGGGAAGAAATATTGATATATCGATATATCGATGAGTACCGTCCATCCTTAAGAACAATTAAAATTTGTTGTTTTTTAAACTAGCAATTAAATAAGCAAATTTTCTGACATACCTGACTTGCACCAGAATCGCAAAGCTCCACGTAATTGGATGGGAAAATACCGGTCCTATTGCCTATGACACCGGTCCACCAGTCGCCATCCTTCTTCACAACGACCATGACTTCGCCTTGATTGAAACTCAAATCCCCGGGCTCGTTCGACGCGTATTGATAAAGCGCGACGTACGTTTCTTTGGAATCCGCACTTTTGACATATGATTTTGGGAACCAGCCGGATTTTCCACCACTTTTTTCTCCAAACCACCACTCGTTCTAGGTTTTAGAAAAATCGTAAAGTAAGAGTAAGGGAACCCAAAACAAATGAAAATTAAAATGGATTCGTATCAACTAAAATATTTTATGAAAAATACTGATAATCATACAAAAGAATCACACAAAACTTAGTTGTTTACAAAATCTCAAAATTGTAATAATAATTTGGTTCCTCGATAATTATATAAAAAATATGCTAGAAGTTTAAAAGATACATGTTTTCAACATGAATATTCTAAGAATTTGCACGTATACTAACAAATTTCTGAAAATGGCCATGAATTACTAAAAATTTTAAAAAATTTTCAAATATTCTCATGAAATATTGGAATTTTTAAATAAGATTCCTTACAATAAGTTTCTAAAAATAACTTTAAATTTACGTTGTTGTCCGTTTATGATATCAAATTACTGAGAGTTTGTAGAAATTACGTAAAAATTTGTGTAAACGAAGTAATAAAAAACTAAAAGTTATCTTATAATATTGTAATTTAAAAAATTTAAAGTTTGAAAAGTATTTACTTCCTTTGCACAAAATTATAACAGTAACAATTTGAAGGAATTTATGATCATTAAAAGTTTTAGCAAACCTAATTTCTTACAAAAACTGATCAATTTGTCTTATTTATTTTAACTATAAGTGATAAGTATATCATTATTGTATATAGATTTACGAATTAATATAACCTCTATAAATTTTTGTAGTAGATATAATTTATCATAATTAATTACGTATATTAAATAAAGGGATATATAAATATTTATTATTACACATTTTTATCACAAAATAGTCATTCAGAACTATTTATTAATTTATATGTATCACTGAATGTTTTCACCCCTCGAAAATCATCATTTTTGTATTATTATTTCAATTAATGTCGTTATATATTTATGTATATTTAACATACGTATGTATACTTAAATTAATGCCGAAATTATTGTAAATTAATGTCAATCACTAGAAAATATTGAGTAATCACCGTGCACGGTAAAAAATGCCGCGAAATGATAAAAAAAAAAATATTCAATGATTGTATAATATAAAATCTATTTTTTATGATTAATACATAATTTATAGATTTATATGGAAATAATTATTATTATAAATTTATATTACTTCATAGTCATTTATAACGATTTTTTAAACTCACATAAATTGCTTCATGTTTTTAATTATCATCGTCGGTCATAATGCATGATTTTGTGTCAATCACGAAAAATTAGCTTACACTATTATACTTCTTTCAATTATTAAGAATTCGATCTTACCTTGAATTTTTGTTCGAATAAATAGAAATCGCCATAAATCACTATAAATTAAATTTTCGTTAATTAAGGAATTGACTAATAATCTACATATATTAAGTTACGTTATTTTGAGAGAATCTGAACTCAGTTGAATAAAAAATCCCCAAACCTTTTATACTGCTAAGTATAAAGAAAAATAACCAATCAATTATTCAAGAAATATCTTAAAATATAAAAAAAAGAAACTCTCAAACAAGGAACGTTATTTTTGTATATGTTTTCTTTCGCAATGTCAAAAAAATTGAAATTCCTTCAAACTAAATGTTTTTTTATCAAATCTCAAGAAATCCGGAACCAGAAAAAAAAAGGATAACATTCAATCAATACTACAAAAATTAATAAACTTCTTACTTGTTGTTCGGTGACGTTGATGGTTTCACCCTTGTCGAAAGACAAATGTTGCGCAATCGTTGGTTTGTATTGGGAAATTGATGTGGCTTGAATGTTGCAAGCTACACCCTGACCAGGAGTAGGTATAATTGGTTTAATTGCAGAGCCACCTTCTCCCACCATAGAACCCGCATCAGAGAGATTTTCCGGAACTTCCGCAATTTCCCTGAAATCAATCAAAGAACGTCCTTTCATTAAAATCAACTTCAAAACCAAGAAATTGCCCACCAAACAGAATTTAAAATGCAACCATTAAAAAAAATTTTGTAAAATATGCAGCAAAAATGCACCAGAATAACCTAATAGTTTTTGTCACATCTAAAAATAAGGAATGCATATGAAAATAAAGGGTACACACTCGAGAGTTCTTTTTTCAATACTGTCCTGCTGAACGAACGTGGCTCCCTCGCTCACAGCACCGATAGGTTCAACGTAAGATTCAGGGAACCAGCCAGTATGACCGCGAATTTCCCCAGCCATCCAACCAGGTTCGGCATTTTGAACTGGTGGCACCTAAAGAACGTTATTACTTATGATAAATGACCTTTATTGTTCCCACCGAGAAAATAGGAAAACGCCCAACCATAATGATGTCTCCGGGTTGAAATGAAATTTCGTCGCCATTTCTGGCAACGAACTCGTAAAGGGCTCGATACTTGGTGTAACCAGGTTCGGTGACTTCTGGAGTTTCATCAGAAGCCGGGGGCCATTCTTCGGTTGTGGTGGCGCCTTCGGCGTTGTCGCCCCAAGTGCTGTCGTCGCCCCAGGCGGCGGCTGAGTAATCGCCACCGTGACCTCGCATTTCCTGCACCTTTTTTTTCTTTTCCTCGAATGTCTTGTACAAGTTGGAACAATCCAGCACGAGATTCTTCATCTGATTTTTCACTTCCTCCAATTGACCGTTGTTTTTTTCAATATCCACCATCGACACATTAATCTGATAAGATTAGAGTACATAAAATGAATATTGAATCAGAAACTTTCTATCTTGGAATGTGAAAAGATTACATGCACGAAGGCAGAAGGAGGTTTTGAGATTCAAACCCCTCCCGAAATAAGGATAGAATTGACGATCATTTCGTACAAAAAAAAAAAGGTAAGATTATGAATAATACAAATACAAATAACAGAAAATACTGGATCACAATAATAATGATTGGGAATGAAATAAATGAAAATTATTAAAAATGAGCTTACCGAAATCTAGAGAACATTTAATGGGTTCATGTGAGTTCTCAAAATTGAACGATATTTAGAATACTTCATTCTCGTAACTCAAAAATAACAATAATCCTGGCTTCACAAAAATTAAACGAAAGTTCTAAAATTTTAGAGGATTTTATATTTTTTATACATTACTAGAATTTTTGTAGATTCTCTAGAATTGAAATTTTAATTAAAATTTCGTAATTTCATAGATTTCAACAACAGCATTAAATGAAAACAAAAGTTTTATTATAAATGTTCGACTAGGACAACGTAGAAAAGTAAAATTTGAAAAATTGTTCTAACCCAGTGAATTTTAAGAAAAAATTAGAGTTTACAAAAATGCTAAAAATCTAAAAAATTTTCAATATTAGAGAAAATAGTTATGGAAATTTTAGAAAGAAATTCTTAAAAATACCAGAAAATATGTCGAATTATACAAACTCTGAAAAATACTTAAAAGTAATAGAATTCTAATGAGAGAACTGTTTTCTGACAAATCTAAACAAATATATTTGTTTGTATATATTTGTAGACATATAATTTTTAAAACTTTCATTTCTAGAGTAATAAAATCTATGAGCGTGTATAGCAATGTATATAAAAACGAAAAACCTGTAAAAATACTAAAAAACGATGCAAAATCTTATGAGTACTAAAAAAATACAAAAGCAAAAAAGAGCTATTAAATAATTTAAATTTATACTGATGTATTTTTCCTAGAAATCTATGAAAATACTCAAAAATCCTCAAAAGTTTCATAAATACTTAAAATGCGAGAAACAATAGAAATCTTTTAATAACCTCAAACTATGTAGATGTTATTTTCCCTGAAATCTATAAAATTATTAAAAATCGATTGAAATTTGAATTCCAGAAAATCGCATACTAGAAATCTATACAGCAATCTACGAAAACAGTGAAATATCTTCAAAGTTTCATAAATAATAGAATAAGAAATAATAAAAATCTTTTCATCGTCAAAAACTATGTAGATGTAATTTCTTTGAATTCCGTAGTTAAATTAAATAAATTGAATTAATAGTTGAATTCAATAGTTAAATCGATCGAAATTTGAATTCTGGAGCATCGAAATCCATAAATCCATAACGAAATGTACGGAAATACTGAAAAACTATGAAAACACAAAAAAAAATTCTTAAAAGTTACATAAATACTATAAAATGCAAGCATCGCTATAAACTCATTATTAGTTAAAAACTATGTAAACATAATTTTCTCAAAAAATTATAAAACCTTGAATTCTAAAGCAAACAGTCCTGAAAATCTATTAATAAATGAACAAAAATACTTAGAAAATATTTAAATTGTATGAATTCTAGAGAAATAAAAAAAAAACATACTGGAAATCTATGTTTAAGGTATTGCTTTTTCAAAAATTAATTTACAAACTCAATATCGTTGATAAGTTTACTCTAGCATCAAGTTCTAGAAATCTATAAAAACCCAATAAATTCATCAAATTTTATGAATAACATACATTACGAAAATTCTAGAAATATATAAAATACATCAAATCTGTATAGATATAATTTTCGCAAAAATTTATAAAAATATTAAAGTTTTTTCAGAAATTTGATCACTAGCGTATCGAGTTATAAAAAACTGAATAAAAACCCTTAACAATACCCCAAAATTTATCAAGTTGAAAGAATACCAACATATTAGAAAATAAATCTCAACCCCAGTGATTTTAAAATCACAAATATCGAATTCTATTATTTTCTATAAGTTTTTAAAAAAAAGTGCGACTCTGGACTCAAAAATAATTCAACTTAAAAATTTCTACATCGCACTTTTTTAAAAAGATCGTCAAGGATTAAAACTTATAAAATCCCGAATGAAATACATGTTTTTTCTAAAACCCCCATCGCCCAATTTTATTTACTTTTTCTTGAAGATCTTGAATCTTGTCCTTCAGCTGTTTAATGGTTATTTGTCTGTTAGCAAAGGCCATTTTCACGGCCTCTTGACCGGCAGCGTCTTGTGCCGCGTTAAGTTTGTTGCGTGCTTCTATACGCGCTTTTTCCTGGCTAAGCGCTAGCAACCGTTGATTCTGTTCACGCAACTTATTCTTCAGCGCCGCCATTTCCTGCAGTTGCGCATCCCTCGTAGTGCGCATTCCATCTATTGTGCTTTTCACCGTTGACACTCCAACACGAGTGTCACAAATTTTTTGTGACAACTCTTTGACTTTGTCGTTCTGCAATTCATTGCAACATTTGTCACGAATAAGAAAGAATATTTATAGTCATCACTTCCCCAAAAAAATACTGTTAAATATATCTAGTTCACAAGTTTCTCTACTCATTCCGATAATTACCAAAGTCCCGAGCTCAATTGTCAATGTTTGATTTTTCGCCTTCAATTTGAGAACCGTGTCTTGCTCTTTTTGGCGCTGGGCTTGCAACTCTTGAGATTTCTGGTTTTCCCATTCGAGCTGGCGTTGCCGTTCCATTTCCCTGGCAAATAAGATAAAAAAGTATCAAAATTTTGTAAATTCAAATGGTTTTGGTATACTTGAAAAAAAATAAACAAAAACTTACTTTCTCGCAGCTTCCCTTTGTTCTTGTGCGCGTTTTCGTTGTTCTTCCTTTTCTTGCTCGATTTCTCGCTGTCGCATCATCTGTGCATCGATCTCTGCTTGGCGCCGACGTTCTTGCTCTAATCTATAACAAATTTATTTTGTTAGGTAACTCATACTTTCATGACCATTAATTTCAAATTTGTCGCTTGACTGTCGAGTCGTTAAAAAAATTCTTTATTCCATTCAAAAAATCATCGATACCTTATTTTTTCTTGTTTCTCTGCTTCTTCTCGTTCTTTGCGTTCACGTTCATCTTGTTCTTTCCGCTGAATTTCCATTAGAGCTTTTCTTCGCCTTTCTAACTCAGCCTGACCTTTCTCGAAATTCTCCTTCCTTTTGTCTTCGAAAGAAGTCTATGAAATTTTTTGAATATTTTTAAAGTCACATTCATGCAAGCGTGTACGAGAGACTGATAAATTATTTACTTGGGGCATCCCAGCCAATGGGTCAATGCTTTCTGGTGTCCCCTGAGAAGTCAAACTGGCTTGACGTTGGCGTCTAAAAGTAGGTGGAATCAGCTCTAATGGCAAAGCTGCGGGAATGCTTTCCCCGTTTTTGGCCATGTCACAAAGGTGCATGGCTAGCACAAATTCCTCGCAGCCTAAACGGCCATCCGAATCCATATCAGATAAAGTCCTGATAATAAATAAATAGAAATACTGAATAATTTATTTGATTTAAGAGTCTCCCAAAAGTTTTTTAATAATTTCATATTTTTGAAGAAATTTTATATACGAAGATTTCAAGTATTTCAAAGACTTCTAGAATATTGATAGTGTATGTTGTTAATAAAATTTTGTAATATTTTCTAACATTTTTATAGATACATAGTATTTCTTCGGATCACTCAATAGATTTCGAAAATTTAATGCCATAGTATCGAAAATTTCAAAGGCTTTGTGTGTTTTAATTGATTTTTCAGAAAACAGTATCTTTTCTACAGTAATTATATACTTTTAAACGTTTTTTTTATCATATTTTTTTTAGTTTTTATGAAATTATATAATTTGAAGAACTTCCTGATATATTTATGGATTTCTATACAGATTTCTAGAATTATATGCTAAAGGATTCGAAATTTCATAAATTTTTAAGAAACTTATACCTATATTATTTTTGAGTATTAAAAGATTTCTGGTATTTCTCGCATTTCTTTTTTGTATTTATGGAACTGAAGAATTTTTTAGTATTTTTCAGATTTCTGGAATCATTGTAGAGTGCTACATAGATTTCTAGAATCTGATGTTCCAGAACTCAAATTTTCATCAATTCTCAGTAATTTTATAGATTTGTGACAAAATCACATCTATAGATTTTCGTATTTCTTCATTTTCGTATTTTTTTTAGTATTTATGAGATTTTGTAGTGTTTTATATTATTTTTATTGATTTATACTATTTTTTTTTTTATTTTAGGTATTTTTATAAATCGCTAAATTTGCTTCTTAAATTTTGATGCTCTAGAATTCAAAGTTTATAGATTTTTAGTCTTTGTTGAAATTTTTCAGAAAACAATATATTAATCAATTTCCATTACTGTAAGTATTTGTTCAGTATTTGTATATTTGTATCATTCGAAAGATGTTCTAAAATTTTAATGAATTTCTTTTTACGGACATTGTAGCATTTTCTAATATTTTTATTATTTCTAATATTCATACAGATCACTGTATCTGTTCTTTAGAATTTGACACTCTAGAATTCAAAATTGATAGATCATTGAAATCTGTAAACATTTTTCAGAAAACAATACTTTTATCAACTTATGATAATTTTAGTATCTGTTCAGTATTATTACAATTTGAAAGATTTTCTGGAATTTTTATAGATTTTTCTGTAAATATCCAGAATTAGATGCTCCAGAAATCAAAGTATCAGCTTCTTTGTAGATTCAAATTTTTTTTTAATAACTCATTTAGTTGAAACAACTTTTTCAAACGTCATCCAATAGCCAAAGATTTATTTGTTTAAGAAAAAGTTATTCCGAATCCGGCAGGATCGGTGTTTTTTTTTAATCAGTAAAACTAAAAATCCTGAATATTTTTTACTTTAAGAACTTACACCCAAACCTTGTTACTTTCTCTAGATTTTAGTAACTAAATTTTCGATAACTTTTACTTATTTTATTATTATCATATTTTGCATTATTTTTCATTATAACTTTCCTGTATTTTCACATGAAAAATAAATAATTTTATCCAAATTTCTGGAAGAGTTTCGTAGCTTCGTACCATATTTGGGCAAGAATAGCTTGAGGAAGCTGAGACTGGACCATGATGTTTCTCGCTTGTGGGCCAGAGAGAAAACCAGATCGTGTGCGGTCCCAAGTGTTGAAAAGTTGCGTGTATTTGAGCTTGGTTTGGTGTGGAACAGCCCACTCAATGGCCGAGAGCTGGCTGGAATTCGAATGTTGGGAGTCGATGGAACCAACTCTGTCTAGGCTCGGAGGACGCGCCGTCGTGCTCAATGGCGTAGTCGATGACACCGGCGTGTGTATCGCACTTCCATTCGCCCCGGATGGCAAAGCTGCCGGAATCGCTGACCCATTACCAGTCACTTCAAAAATCAAAATTTATGAACTCACTTCATCGATGACAGAAGTTCTATCAAAGTCGTGAAAAGTGACTAAAAATATTTTGATTGGAAGAAAGTTGAGATTTTTCTGCTTCATACTGACCTGAATTAATATTTAGAAGGTACAAAAAATCAAGTTTTAAATTGACATTATGATAATCAAGAAGTTGAAAAACAGGATTTTCATACAAAACATCGGATTTGGAAAATAAAATATTCGGAAATAATGTGAATAATGTGATGCTAATTTATAAAAACATGATTCGAAGGTTCGTTTAATGTAAATGTACAAAAAATTATTATATAATGCAGCATATAGTCATTTTAATAACCAAATTCGAGAAAATAAGAAAATCTACAATATTTATGGATTTTTCTTTATTACTTGCAGTGAGAACAGGGGACAATGTCGTGGGCACGATCCCAGGGACTGGTTGCATTGGGACTACTGGTCCCATGCCAAAAGCTGCTATTGGTGTTGGGTTTGTATTGAGTGGCGCAATTGCAATTCCTCCTAGTAAAAATAATCATCAATGACTATTTCAATGAAATTTCGATCGTGTATCTGCATTTATAAAAGTTCTGAATAAATATAGAAATTTGTATTTTATTTACATTACATCAAATATGTATGTATCAACAAAAAATTTTTTTAAAGAAAATTCAAAAATATATTAAAAAATTATCTACTACATGACATTATGCAACGACAAAACAATCTTCTAAACTATCTATATAAATCTAAAACATTTTTTAGAAGTATTTTCTGCTTGATTACAAAGATAGTATTAATTTTTTTTAAGCTGTAACAAGGAATTGTTGCATATTATATTTTTACTTTTTTACTATTTTTTTTTTTACTTTAATAGTTACTTAATGAAAACAACTTAGGTCAACTGAAAGAGTGCTCAAATAATTTTAGCACGAAAAATCCTCAGCAGATTTCTTTTTTACGTACAATTTCAATATTTTTTAAATACATTTATCATAACTCAATTTCAGAATTCCCAGAAAACTTGGGAAACAAATTTCGAATAGTTTGAATTTTTATGAATTTCTGGAGTTATTGTCAGCTTCAACTTTCATAGTTTTCATGCGTTTAATTTCGAAAACCGTGAAAAGCTTATGAATTTCAAGGAATTCAAAGCTCAGAACACGAAATTATTCCATTTTTCAACAGTTTCTGACATATTGTAAATTCATGATTATATTTGAGTTTTCATATTTAAAAATATTCAACTTCCTTGAAAATGTAAATATGTAGTTGAATATTTCATTAATTTTGTCAAGACATTCTAGAACTTCTATATTTGTCATTCTAATTTCAAGTTTGTGTACTTTGTAAGTATACAAAAATATACATTTAAAAAAAAAAACCCTCATATATCAACCGAAAAAAAAAACACTGAGCTATTTTATTTTCAAAGTCCCCAAATTTTTCAACTTTTAAATTTCCATTTTCGGCTCTGTTTCGAAATTTCATTATTGAAATGATGGATGATAGTAAATCTTTTTTCTAAAAGATTCTCAAATTAAAAATTTCACGATGATCACGATAAATAAAATTTCTGTTTTAGAATATCACAGAGTAAACTGTTCTTCCATGAAAATATTTCAATTTCTGAACCCTGGAACTCCAAAAATATTCATTTTATCAAATAACTTTAAACCCTAAGAGATAATTTTATCCGAATTTCTCAAAATTATATCTTTTCAATCATAATTTTCAACCAACAATCATTTGAAAACATCAAACCCCTTAAGTTTATAAAATTCTAAAGTCAATAATCAAATGACGTTTTTTTTCGCTCACATTTTCCGAAGTTAATTTTTTTTCTTTTTTTAAATTTGGTAGTTTGCATACCTCAAAATATCAAAAGTGCGTCCATAAAACCCTAAAAAACCTGTCAAGCTTTATGAATCTAAATATTGAAAAAATTTAAAAAACTCTATTTTTCGCGAGTCTGAAATTGTCAATTCTATAATTCATGTTTCTTAATTTCAAAAGATCGAAAACAGAGAAAAAAGAAGATAGAAAACCTTGCTAAAACAAAGAAAATGTATAAATTCGAAACACCACAAAACACAAAAGACTCCAATTTCCAAAGCTTCCCAGAATTCCCTTCCAATCTACAACAATTTCACAACTTTCATACCTCAGAACATAAAAAACGACATCATTTTCAGCTAAATTATTTTAAACAGATAAGTAAATAGTAGAACCTATATTAGATGGCTGAGCAATAGGGCTTGAAGAAGACTGCACGACAGGACTGTTTGGAAAAGAAGGTGGTGCAGGTTTTGGCGGTGGGCCCCCAGTAGAAGCAACAAATGAGGGACCTACAAGAAATTCTAACTGAAATAACCATCACACAACTATTTTCATAACCCAAATAACTTTTGACGAAAAAAAAAACTGATTACATTCATATTGAAACACATAAAAATTTTAACCCCTCTTCACTTAATTCTGAAAAAAAGAAAAAAACACATATTGAAACCAGCATTTAAAATAACACCAGTTTTCCAAAAATCAATTTTTTTAACTAAAAATTCGCTGATTTTCTATTCGTTAAATACCTTTCTGCAATAGCGGAATTTAAAAAAACGAAATGAAAAAGTAAACAGCACACAGTGAAGAACAAAAAATATATTCTGCGATCAGGGTGTCCAAATATTCTAGTACAAAAATTTACAAACTTCGAACTATTTCAGGTTCTTCCATATTTTTCAGTTCTGTTAGACACCCTGTTAACGTTGCTTGCGATCATGAATACATGTTCCCGAAAGCGCAAAAAATGCGAGAGCTTCAAATATAGCAATTTAAAGTCGTACCAATACTTCCCGGAGGAGTCGGTCTTTGCGGTGGAGGTGCTGTAGCAGCGATTCCACAATTGCGGCATGGTATTGTTAAAGCAACAAACAAATTTTATTGACCATGTGAGGATAAACACAACAAATGACAACGAATTTCACCATATAAACAAGACTCACATCAAGTATTTCACACTTCGGTGAGATTTTTGAACTTGATTGTGTTCATACATAGATCTCACAGTGATAAATATGTCGCTACTGAATGAAAGACATTGCTTAAAAAATCCAAAATATCAAGAACTGAAGGAGTAAAAAATTCTGATAGCATCACACAGTTTCAAATTGTTCATAAGTTCTTTAAAGAACTTAGACATTGTGAGTTATACAATCGAATTTTATTATTTAGAAAATTGAAGTATTTTATTTAATTTACCATAAATTTTTTTTTAAACAAGCAAAGAAGTAGCAAGAGCTCAAAAAAGCCTAATATACATAAAAATAGGAAAATTAAACTTTAGCCCTTGAGCCTACAGATAAAAATTCTTTTATAAATCACGATAAATTTCGAAACAGCAGTTCGACCAAGTGATTTTAAGTGAAAAAATATGTAATATTTTTAATCTGAAATAAAGTACGTGACCTGGAACGAGGAAAAGAAATTGTAGACGAATAAACTCAATCAAGGAAAATTTTACATAAAGGGGCAAACTTGAATGTAAAAATGTCAATATATAATTTTGTCGATATATCAATTAATTTTTATTCTAGAATCATAACATCTAAGAAATCTATTTGCAAGCTTAAGCTTTTATTTTTTAAAAGATACTGATTTTCATATGAAACCACAATACACCCCTTTTATTAAGTCATGGTATTTATTTACCTTTTTAGTATTTGCTCTATTTATAAAATTTTTCCGTATTTTTGTAGATTTGATCAGATATTTCTAAAATTGTATGCTCTAAGATTTATAATTTCATAGATTTTTGAAAAAATAATAATGACATTCAAGGTATTTCATGGACTGCTGGTACATTTAGAACTTTTTGTATCCACAGCTATTTATAAAATTTTCAAGTATATTTTAGAATTTTTATATGTGACTAATATTTTTGTAAATCATCACACAGATTTCAAAAATTTTATTATCTAGAAATCGAATTCTAGGAATTTTTGAAAAAATTTTCCAGAAAACAGCATTCACAAAGATAATTAGTATTTCATAAATTTCCACAACATTTAGTATTCATCGTATTTTTTCAGTATTTTTACAGTTTAGACCATTTTTATGCATTTTTATCAATTTTTTAAATAGATTTCTTCAATTGGATGCTTAAGGATGCAAGGTTATATGGATTTTTTGTAATTTTATAGTTATTTAAGTGAATGGTATCTACATGGATTTTGAGTATTTTATTGATTCCAAGTATTTTTTGGTATTCTTTATGTTATTAAGTATTATTGAAATTATTCAATGCGATTTTCTTGGTTACACACACACACATACACACGCGCGTATCCATTACTTTTATATTTTTCAATGTAAATTAATAGAACTTGATGCTATAGAATCTATAATTTTTATGCTGAATTATTTTACATCTTCATAATTTTGAAAAATTTTTATTTTTTCAATGTTAATTATTACATAAATTATTTATTATTCATGAGTTTATCATTATATATTAAAATTATGTTACAAATATCTAATACTTTTAGAACGTTTTGTATTTCTTCAATATTATTGTTTTTTATTTTAATTTTGTAGTAATTTATTGTTTTTTTATAGAGATTTTCAGAATTCAAAGCTCCAGGATTAAACATTCCATAGATTTATCAAAAAAATTTCCGAGAAAATTGGTAATATCCATACAGAATTTCAGTCAATTGTAAAGATTTCTATTATATTGAATCGTTTTCATATTTTTTAACATTTAAAAAATTTCGTAGTGTTTTTTTATTCTTTTGCATTTTTAATATTTTCATAGATTCCTTTGAAAATTAAAAACATTTGATGCTATAACTTTTAAAATTTTATAGATTTTTAGTATGTATTTCAAAGAATTCTAGTTATTTCATTATTTTTTTTATTTTTTGAATGTTTTTCAAATTCAAATGATTTCCTGAGATTTTCATGGATTCTACACACATTTTCAGTTTCTTAATTTTCTTTTCAATACATTTTGTGTAATTTTATAACTTTGTTGTACTTTTCGTATTTTTCAACATTCATATAATTTTTACAATTCTTTTTCCCTTTTTTCGTGCCAGGTCACAAATTCTATACGAATTTTTCTCTCGACATTCAAGAATTTTTACTGATTTTATGAGCAAATACATAAGCAGGTAACATATTGTGATATGTGATAAAAGTGACAAGAAAAATAAATAGCAGTATGAATAAACAAAAAAATTAATTTATAAAATCGCCATGCGATAATGTATGCAATAAAACAGTAAAGAAGAGGAAACTGAGAAGAATAAAAATACAGGAAAGTAATTTTTTATACACTGATATTCCATCAGAGCAAAAAATGCCCTTCTAAGCTGACACTGAACATTTTTGCATGCACATAAAAATGCCACACAGCAAAATATCAGTTACTATCTTGATGACTGTAGTTATATTTGATATCACTATACTCATATTCTATCATATCGAAATTCTTTCTATATTTCTAAATGAAGAAGTCATCAATAAAAAATCCCTACACAAAAGTTGATATACAGTTAAATTATAATAAACAGGATAAGTCTACCTATGTACATTGAAATTCAGGCTTTGGTTACACGAATTCAAATGTTTTTCTAATGAAAAAACGCACAACTTTTTAATAATCACCATTTATACATTTTTTTTTCTTCATTTCATGAAGTGAAACTCCAGTGTTTAAAATGGTGTCCAATTATGAACTAAATAAATAATTTTTAAAATAAAATTATCTTTCTCATTGAAATTCAGAAAATTTCAACCATACACAGATAAAAAAGAATTGAAGCATTTCCAGTTTCGAGCAATGTAAAAAAATGGATTGTCATGATGGTAGATGACGTACCAATGACAGGGGGTGCAGGTCGAGCAGGTGCTTTGGACGCACAGGTCGAGTGTTGTGTGGTGGTGGAGAGAATGACATTCTGTCTATTTTGCCGTAACGCTGTTTTTAATCAACGTTAATTTGCATTTTGTTGTGAAAATCACCACATTGAAGAAAAGTGTCACTTAAGCAAGATTTTTCCAAGGATTCTCATTCGTCTATATGTACCAATGTATGAATTTTGGATGGGTAAAATCTACTTAATTTACTTTTAGTTTTTTTCTACAGGATTGTTTGAAATAACTTTCAATAAACGTACCCATAGCAGTTGGTACTGGTGGAACTGGCGGACGTATGGCGCCTGCGGAGGAGGGTGGTGGTATCACTGGCAATGGCGACACTGGAGCTGCTGGCGATGCAGCTGCCGGTGACACGGTTGTAACTGAAATTTTCATTTTTCAATATAAATTCAACTAATACCTTTTTTCGTTCCATAATATATAGTATACAATGCAACTGTAATTCTTGGAGTCAATCAGAATTGAATTTTTAATTTCATGACATTCGAATATCAACTGTTTAAATAAGCAATCTGTGACATTTCCTTTCAACACATTCTCATTTTTCAATGCACCATTAAGTAAATAATGATTTCCCATTATTCAAACTTTCATTATACCCAAGAAATTTAAATATAATTTCACCATCATTACATTTACCGGGCGAGAAAGTTTGCAGACTATGAATTAAAACTGGAGGAAGCACTGACGGAATTTCGAAGCCACGAAGTTTAAGTGTTATCAATTTGCAAGCAATAGCGAATTCGTTGATATTCATTTTGCCATCTGCATCGGTGTCGGAAAGTGCCCTGAAAAAAAAATACGTAATAATTCATTTTTAATTTGCTGATGATTTAAAATGTCCATTTGGTTAAAAATATGTGACATCGAACTTTTTTGGAAAAAGGCCCGGAAATTTTTAAATAGTGAAACTCATTCATAAATAACTCTGAATAATAAATAATAATAATAATATGGATTTTCATTTTTAATAGTCGATATATTTATAGAGTTATAAAGAAATATACCATATTTGTCCTAGAATTGGTGGGGGCAATTGGGACTGAAGTAAAAAACCTTTGGCTTGTTCGCCAGTGACGACACCACTTATTGGTTTCAAGGACTCGAACTGTTTTCGAAAACGCATCAGTTCTTGGGGTTGAACAACCCAAGGATCCGTCCCTAATAATTAATAATGCAAAATGTTTAATTTATTGAAATTTCTACAAAGAAAATTAATAGAAGTTCTGAGTGCATGATTTAGAAGTGGTAAACTTTTTAAATTATAAATATATAAATGTATGTATCATACAATAAAATATGTTAAAAAATATATAATACAATATGTGTGTAATACATAAAAAAAATTTTTATTCCAATATTATTAAAAGCAACATATAACATAAAAATTTTTTTATTCATTCTTAATGTATGAAATGTTGTACCTATATGTTTTAAAAAATTAAACTTTATGAAACAAAAACATTTGATTCTTTGAAGATTTTCTTCTCAAATGTATCGTGATATAACAAACGTGGTAACGGAATGTTAAATATAAATAAACTGAAGGACATGTTGCAAGTAGAGAAAATATTACCTGGAGTCATGGCCATGGTTGCTCAACTTGGCTTACGGAATTCCTGAAAGAAAAAGGAATTCATTTTTACTATTTACCCTCGAAATTGAACAATTGGTTTTCTGAATTAAGTGTAATTTTCTTTAGCTGAATTGCCAGTAAAGAGTTTCTCAGGTTTAAATTTTGGTACCCTAATACATTTATATCATTTTTATTACAATTTTATTCATACAATTTAGAATTGCAATATCTGTATATAACTTTTAAATAAAATGTGAAAAATTGATTCTCATATTTTTGAGTTTCGAAAATCGAGATTATCAGACATCTAAGCATTTCAATGCTATGATTTTTAGTTAGTGACTTTTAGGTTATTAATATCAAAATATTTGCATTCACGTTTCCTTTAGAAGACTTGCTTAGAACTCACATTTTCAAGTTTCATACAAATTCAAAAGTGAAATGATATATCGAAATTATTCCAATTCTCATTAAAAATTTTTCAATCTGATGAAAAATTGCATATATTTTAGCAAAGATTGATAATTTAATCGTTAGAAGTTTTGCAGACAATTAATAGAATTCAAAATAACAAAAAGATTTTTTAACATTACAATAGTTGTGAAACTGAACGATTGTCAACTAAATAAAAAACCTGATAAAAATTATAAAAATTTTTCAAACATTTCCACGATCTCAAAAACTTAATTTTTAGTATTCTAATTTTTTAATGGTACCTTCTTGAAATTTTTTAGTATTTCTAGCAGTTTTCAAAAGTGGGTAATTTGAAATGATGTAGTACCTCTCGAAACCAATCAGAAATTTAGAGAATCATCAATTTTCATTTTATAAACTATTGCTAAGTATTTGTAGATTTATAAGGCATTGGATATTTTTTGTTGAAGAGTTTTAAAAATCTGTGCGAAAAATTTATTTTGAATTGGTGAAGTTCTTAAGAAACAACCCGCCTCATTTTTTTTTTTTTTTTTTTTTTTTTTATTTTCAAAAATATCCTTAAAACTACTAGTTGGCTTCAATGTAATTGTAAAATTATTGAAAGGTTTCAAAATTATGTAAATTAGAAAAACCAGCAAAAAAGTCCTCTTTTTTTCTAATAATTTGAAAAACTTCAAAATTTTTATGGATATATGAAAAATAGTTGTACCTTTCTTCAATGTAAATAATTTCCTATAAAGCAGATATAAATTTTGAACAAACTAAAAGTTTTATCAAATTTGGATACATTCAGGAAATGCTCAGTTACATCTACAAAAATTAAAGAGAGAGTTTCCAAATGTGTCATGTATTAAAAAATTTTTAGTGAACCAATAAAAGTATATAGTATAGAGTTCATACTTAGTTTAGGTGAGCTCCAAACTTTCAAAAAACTTAAAATGACTAAAATTTTTTTCCATATCCAAAAAAAACTTGAACATTTGGAAAAAGTTATCAAATTGCTCAGTGGGGCATTTCTTGTAGAGGAAAGTTTTGAAGGAATTTTGCATAAAAATTCTGACATCATCCTATAAAATGGAACTATCTGAAATGTATACTTTTTTTATGACAATATTTTTAATAAGGGAAACTACTTTAACTTCTGGAAAACATTGACTCACCATTAATAATTGTATGAAATTTGCAATATTTTCGTTGTTGAACTAGAAAGATTACAATTCTAACTGCCAAGTTCAACATAAGAAACTTCGATGCAATTAAACTCTGAAATTATTTATTCCAATATAGCTAAAATTTTGAACATTTGCTTCAAATTTTCACAGATAAATGTAAAGAAAAAAAAAAATATTGTAGTAGTAGATAGAAAAAAATGTAAACAATTTAAAAATAGTATAAATGAAAGGATATTTTATAGTCAAAGAATTAAATATTCCCTACTTATACATATAAACCACTTGAGGTCAGTTTTAAAAGTAAGTAACTAAAGAATATAATTATGTATTAACAAATGAATATTACTGATATAAAAGTAAACATTAAGAAACAGAAAAGTCAGGAAAACAAATCCAATCAATCTGAATAATTTTTCATATTAAAATTAAAGAGTCCAGTTTATGTTACAGCTACTTACTGAAAATGAAAATATAGCAAAATAAATTTGTTGCATTTAGAATATTTAAAAAGTAAAAATGAAACTACGAAATAAATTGAATTATATACCTAGAAATCTGGAAATAAACTAAAATAATTACGCACCTGAAGTTCCAAACGTTTAAAATTCAACGAAAATAAAAAATATAATAATTTTTTTATTTTTCTTATGATGGGAAGTGTGACGAATATTTTTTTGGGAAGCATCAAGTTTGTTGTTACGATGAAAAAATGTTAAAAAGAAGCGAGAAATTTTTTTTTTCCTGTATGAACTTGTCAATTTTTTTTGCTTAATTTTAAACGTTTCGAACTTTAGGCACATAAAATAACTATTGTTTAAATATTGAAAATTCTGGGAAACTTTTGACTTAGATTTCATCATAAAAAATGTGTGCAAAATTAATGTTGTAACAAAATAAAAAATTTTTTTGAAAGAATTACCATTCGAAGTTTGAAATCAAAAAAATTGAATATTTCAAGCCTTAAAATTCTTATTTTATGTAAAATCAATGACTGTTGTAATGAATTATTAACAGCTAATTAAAATGTGTGAAAAATAATGAAAATCAAAAACAACACAATGCTTTTCTCAATTTACATATTTTTATAACAAAGTATCAAGAATTGAAGATGTATTGAATATTGACAGTTCAGAGATTTTTGAATTCGAAACAATTTATGAAAAAATTGAGAATTGTTATTATTTAGAGTAAACATAGAATAATTCAAATATTCTTAGACAAAAAACTTGTTATATTCGAAAACCCCTCTAGGAAGTAACATGAAATTTTTTTGTATTGACATATCTTCAAAGTTTTAGACACTTTGGATGAAATCCTAACTGAAAATATTGCAAATTGAAATGAAAAATTGTAATGATTGTTGAAGATATAATTTATTGTTAAATTTACCGTTAAAGATATTATAATGATATTTTACATATTAAGTATATTGTTTAATTTGTTGTTAGCGATATTATAATTAGTAAAATATTATTACATGCCCCAAAAAATAACTTTTTGAACTTTGGAAATTCACATTTCAATCTCAATGTATATTTCGCTACTTCCGCAAGTTAAATTCTGTATATATATATTTTTTTGCAAAAGTACAGCATACTAAACAATTGCATTAGCGCAATATGAATCTCAAATCAACCGGTTTTCCGGAAATTCCGACACTCTTATAATCAATAGTTTGAAGTTTCGGACGGTTCCTGAAGTGTCAAGCGCGAATTACAAGAAAGATAATTTTCAGAAGTCGCGAACCTTAAATTGATTCGCAGAAATTTTCCCACGCTACGTGATTACGATTTCAGGTTGCAGCTGCAGTAACGACAGAGCCACGACATCACGATTTTTTTCAGTATAAATACGCCTTGTACAATTAAGTTGATCAATCCCCTTTTTTACATGACTCGCTCCGATTTCACAGCATTGACTCGTTCTTTTTTTCCCCTCGGACGATCAATATTTGCTTGCCAGAACAATAGCGCCCTGATATCCGACTTCTCACACCGAACAACAACACCGATAACAACCGATAATCCAAAAAAGTTACGAATTACGAATTTAATTTCGCGAATTACAAGCTCACGTCACTGTACATATACATAACACTAAACCAACACACAACTGCACATAACAATACTGATCCAAAATTCCAAACGTCATGTGCATTGACTTGCATTATTTATTTTGGATTTTGACAGAATTTGACACTCCTTGACACGATGATTTGACAGAATATTCGAAACAATTCGGAATTGGGACAGATTTGGGACATTTTTATTAACGCAGAGAGAGAAATTTAGTCGATAGATTTCGATAGTAAATATCGATGGTCAGGTTAGGTTGTCCCGATTTCGTAATATCAACAAACAAATGTTATTCAAAGTTTGAAATTTCAAACGTTTCCAATTGTATTGCTTTGTGTTTATTTCTTTTAACAGAAAATTTACAATCTCATTGGAGTACGCTAAGCCAGAAAAAAATGGATTTAAAGACGATATTGCAGAATAGACTTACGAAAGCACAAGAAATCGAAAAAATAGCAATTTTACTGAAAGGTACATTTTATTTACCTCAATTTTATGATTCTTGTCTATTTTTTCATAATTTTTTCTTCAGCTCTTATTGTAATATTAAAAACAAGGAAAAGATTCATTGCATTATCATTTTTTTATATCTCTACCAATATATTGTTTTACAATTATTTATTCCAGGCTCGTAGGCAGAGAGGGGTTTTGGGGGTTCAAACCCCTCCCGAAATTTTGATAAAATCAATAAATATTTTATGTAAAAATGGAAAAAGGTACATCAATAAACAATAAAAATATAAGTTCCCAAAAAATTCATGAAAATGTTAGCAATGTATATAAAACAAAATAATAATAAAAATTATCAAAGCATAGGATTACGTAGAAAATATGAATCAGAAAAATTGTTGCAACCCCGTAAATAATCAAGAAATATCAAAATCTACATAAATGCTAAAAATTTACAAAACTTTGAATCTTAGATGATCAAATTCTAGATATCTGAAAAAAATTCATTTAAAGTATTAAAAATCTTTCGATTCATACAAACTCTAAAGTAATAATGAAATCATTTGAATTCTGTGAAAAAACTGTTTTCTAAAAAATCTTGACAAATGCCTCTATGATCTATAAATTTTGGGATTCTAGAACATCAAATTCTGAATATAATATGAATCTATGAAAATTTCAGAAAACACAACAAAATCTTTTAAATAGTACAAAAATACGAAAAAAAAAGAACGATATGAAACATCAACAACAATTACATGAATGTAATTTTATCATTCTTTCTTGAAATTTCTGAGAATAGATCAAACTTTGCACTGTAAGGCATAGAGTTTTTTAAGTCTCTGTAGCAATCTGCAAAAATATAAGTAATCTATAAAAATACTTAGAAATCCTCTAAGGTTTCGTATATTATATTGGAAAAATGCAAAAAATAAGTTCACTAGCTTACTGGTTTACTAGTCTAATAATTTACTCGTTTACTAGTTAACTTGCTTACCAGTTTACTAGTTTAACTATTTACTGGTTGACGAGTTTACTAGTTTCCTAGATCACTAGCTTACTAGTTTTTTGATCAACTAGCTTACTCGTTTACCTGTTTACTATTACGAATTTGACAAGTTTACTGGTTTACTAATTAACAAATTTACGTGTTGACGAGTTTGCTAGTTTACTATTTTAATTTTTCACTTGTTCACTATTTTCCTATTTTATAATTTCAGAAGGTTACTAGTTTACTAGCTTACTTGTTTATTAGTTTACCAGTTTACTTGTTTTCTAGCTTACTAGTTTACTAGGAATCTTTCAATACATAAAAATTGTGTAGATATAATTTACTTAGATATTTCTAAAACTTTCTGTCCTGGAATATGTTTATTAATATAATACTATAATCATATATAATCTTAGAAATTATTGTAGAAATTCATATAGAAAACAATGAATACATATCTAATTCAATTTATACAATTTATACGATTAAACGTACTTTTAATTGTAGAGATAATAAAAAAATATGGAATAAAAGTATTGGAAATCTTCATAATAGAAACTGTCGTCTAAATAATTAATGTAAATTCTCAAAATCATTGAAAATTCCAATAATATAGCATTAATTTCTAAAAATCTATTGAGTGATTCATAGAAATATTAGAAATACATAAAAATACTACAAAATTTTATGAATAATATACTATTTGAAAACAATATAAATTTATGATGTACCTTTTACCTGTGTGGTTAAAATTTGCTCAAAAGTCAATTCAAAAATAAGAGCATCGAATTTTATCGAGTTTTATAGAAACCCATATTACTTAATATCAAATAATCCTTTAAGTTGTATAAATACAAGAAATATTAGTAAAAAAAAGTTGAAACCTCAGTTACTAATTAAAATTGCAAAAATCAAATTCTATTATTTAAGAACATGAAAAATGTGCAACTCTGTATTCCAAAAGTTGTATAACTATTAAATTCCGAAATGTAAAATATTTCAAAATCACTTTTGTAACCATACTGCTGAAGATGATGAATTATGAAATCCCGAAAGAAAAATATTTTTTAACAAAACACCTCGTGAAAGTTTTCTCTGCCTATGCCCCTGATTTATTCATATATCAGTAATTACAATGTTCTGTTTGTTAGGTTTCGGTCGCAAATTATCAAATAATATATTAGTGAATAACGTATAAATTGTAAAATAAGAAGTTATAAAAAGTAATCGAAATGTATATAAAACAAAATGTTTCATAATTATAATATAAAATTAATATACATTGTATTAAAAAGTAATATTGATAGTATAGAATAAACAATATACTATTGATTGAATAATAACCTAATTTAATGGACATACATACAAAATAATATATGTACGTAAAATATTGAATATAAATAAATAATAATAAAATTCTAAAATAAAATATATTGTTCCAAAACTATAAATATTTCATTAAATATAATAAATGATGCATAAATAATAAGGCAATATTTAATAATAACATAAAAATTCTAATCGAATAATACCGTTTGTAACAAATAATGTGGGAATAATGAAACATAATCTGGAATGAATGATAATATGATATAAAATATTATAGTATAACATGTATCATCATAAAAATTATAATCAAATACAATATTCTATACACATCATAATATAATACACTATTTTGTATAATTATATAACCCTATAAAAAAACTTCAAAAAAGTAAAAAAAGGTTGTCGGCTAATACAGAACAAAACTAACGTCAATAAAAAAACATGATTGGTATCGTGGTGACCGAAGAAGTATTATAAACAATTGTGTAACAAAAATTATTGATATCCAATTGTCGGCCAAACCCTATCAAATTTTAAAGCAAAAATTTATGCTGCCATGCCTACTAAAATGTCATAAAAGACAGAGAGATATAGTGGTATAGCTCGAATTCATATTTACATTAGTCCTACACAAAAAGTACAACATTTTCTTGATTTTACATTTTTATTGGCTATTTGGAAGTATTTTCGTGCAGAAATAGGTTAGTAAATTATATCTACTTATTTCTGCACGAAAATGCATTCGCACTATACTGATAAGAATATGCGCATTCGTTGCTATCGTGATTATGCAGATGCATCGAAAAAATCTATAGAACTTTTTGGTGATATTTTCCAAAATAGTTTTGATATAAAATACATCACTCTCGATTTCAGATTGAATCATCAATTATCATGTCCATTATTCTTGTTATCAGAATTCTACTGATATCTTATTACTGCTCATTAGGCAAAGTCGGTAGAATTTACTTTGGTAGGTCACTATTAATTGGAACATTTTATTATTCTAATTTTAGACAGATGAGTTGACATCCTTACATCTGTATAAAGTTAAATTTGCATGAATCGCTACTATGAATTCGTCTGCATGTACATAGTGCATGTGGACTTATTTGAACAAACTTTTTACAAGAGCATGATTCTAAAGTTTACACGAAATTTTCACGAAAATCGAGTTCTACCTTGAAGCGCTATATGTATGCTTGCAAGCACATCTTTTCAACCACAATTGGTATATATTATAATTTATTTTAAAAGGTTATTGCTGTTGATCAGAGCAGGTTGTCGGGTCTTTTTGTTACTTTTTTGTGTAGGACTAATATAAATATGAATTCGAGCTATACCACTATGTCTCTTTGTCTTTTATGACATTTTAGTAGGCATGGCAGCATAAATTTTTGCTTTAAAATTTTGATAGGGTTTGGCCGACAATTGGATATCAATAATTTTTGTTACACAATTGTTTATAATACTTCTTCGGTCACCGTGATACCAATCATGTTTTTTTATTGATGTTAGTTTTGTTCTGTATTAGCCGACAACCTTTTTTTACTTTTTTGAAGTTTTTTTATATGGATATCACTTCTTTTTGTAATAATGGATAATGTTACATGTCACCTTGAATTCTTTCACTGAATTTTTAATTATGCTGATACGGACGGTAGGGATATAAAACCGACTAAATAGTCATGTGGAAACAAATTTATTTACTACGATTTATCAGCTTTTCGAGTATTAAGGTGCATATATATATATGCGCATTTCACAAATATTGACTAAGATACTTGATTACATGAACAAAAAAATTCGCAATTTTCAATTCATAATAATTAGAGATTTTCTTGCACGCAATATATAGTTAACTTGTGTGAAACTTACATCAAATAATATAATGGTCTGAGCAATTTTTCGCTTGAATGGAATATTACACAAACTGAAGAAAATTTTGTATGAATTAAGAAATTATAATTTCTATGGACTCCAGGAATTTTTTCGAAATTTTATTTATAAAGTTTGAAGATATCAAGTACTCCAATAACTATTTTTATCACATTCTTGAACGTGGTCTGCAGCATCCTTTTCTTTTTTCGTTAACAAACGTTTTGCCTCATCTGCCTGCAACAGATAATAATATGAATAAATACCTCAGATCTTGCATTCGGATCTTTGCATTCTTCAACAATAGTTTTTTTTTATTCGAGTCCGAGTTGAATAATAAGAAAAAACTATGAGGCGGAATTTGATTGCTTATTTGGTAATTGTGTCAAAAAAGTGAGGAATCAGTTTTGAATAAAAAATATTCGCTGTGTAAAAAAAAAAATTGCCTAAATTTTACAATAAAAACAAAAATCATCATGAAAAAATTTATGTTGAAATCAATTCTTTGTTTAATTCATTTTTTTTTTTTTTTTATATATATATTCTTTATCGGCTAAAAAATTCTTCTATTCGATGTGATTGTCAAATTTTTTAATATCATGTTTAAAAAAATATTATAAAAAATATGAAAGTATTGCTAAAAACTAAAAAAACGGTTTACGTTTTCCATCTGAACCTTACGATTATGATTATTATTACTACTATTACTACTATTATATTTTATTTTTATCAAAATGTTTTTTAATAATATACAAAATATTTTGTCGAATTCGAGTTCTTACATTAATGGCATAATTTTTAGACTGAACATTTTTTTGACAATGAAATCTACCAATATAAGTTTACCGTAAATTATTTATTTAGGTTATACTCACTATTCTTTTTTTCCTTTATTGAAAAAATTATCTGGCAGTTCCAGTAGCGACAATATGCATAAATAGGCATAAAATGTATGATTTGATTTCTTATTTTATAATAAAATATGTGAAAATTTAATGTTGACAAATTTTGTAAATGGATCTTGAATTAAAAATTAACGCTTTGCTATGAATGAAAATATGTCACTCAAAGTTAATAATTAAAAAGAAAATATTCATGATGAATAATTTTGTACAGGGTGCGCCATTTCTTATGTCGGTATTGTAACATTGAATAACTTAAACATTTGACAACCGATTTACTTGACTTCACTTGTTTTGGAAACGTCAATTCAGTACAATTTCAACCATGTATCGCTTCACACCAAAAGAACGCGCTGAAATAGTTACTTTGTACATTAAAAATAGTCGTTCAGTTGTGTTAACTCAACGAGCATATCGTCGAAAATATCTTGGCAAACAGGCACCATCTGACAACACTATTCGTCGTTTGGTGTCGAATTTTTGTGACCACGGGACAGTGAAAGATCGCGAACAACCCGTTCATCAACGACCAAGACGTTCAAATGAACTGATTGAAGCTGTCAGAGAGAGCGTTGCCCAAAACCCAAAAGTTTCATATCGTCACCGCGCTCAGCATCTCGGCATCAGTGGAACCACTCTACGGCGCATTTTGAAAGATGATTTGCATTTGTTTCCGTACAAAATGCAATTAACACAAAGAATATTGCCTACAGATCATCCACGTCGCTTGGAATATGGACAAACAATCGCTCGAATAGTTGATACTGAACCTGATTTTTGGAAGCGAATTTTAATGACCGACGAGGCACATTTCAAACTTTCTGGAGGCGTTAATAAGCAAAATTGCCGCATTTGGGGAACGCAGAATCCACACGAGATCCATGAAACGCCATTGCATGACCAAAAAGTTACTGTTTGGGCCGGCGTTTGCGCCAAAACCATCATTGGTCCTTATTTTTTCAAAGAGAACCAAACGATCGATGGAAACCGATATCGGTGGATGTTGGCTCACTATGTCTGCCCACAAATGCGTGAAAAAGGTCTTGAAGATTACTGGTTTCAACAAGATGGTGCGACCTGCCACACTGCGAATCAAACAATCCAGTTTCTGCAACGAAAATTCCCTGGACGTCTGATGTCAAAAAGAGGCGACATTGAATGGCCACCCAGATCTCCAGATTTGACCCCTCCAGACTTCTTTTTGTGGGGTTATTTGAAAAGTAAAGTGTACGCCAGCAAGCCGCAGACCATTGAAGAGCTTAAGGAAAATATTCGTGCCGAAATCATTGCTATACCACCCGAGATGCTCGAAAAGGTAATGGAAAACGCCGCAAAAAGGGCATATTTTGCTGTGAACAATAAGGGCGGCCACTTGATTGATGTTGTGTTCAAAAACTAGTCTAAATAAATTGTAAAGGACCAAACTAAATAAAAATACCTCATTTACAGAAATCGGTTGTTTTTTTTTCAAGTTATTCAATGTTTACATGCCGACATAAGAAATGGCGCACCCTGTATTTTAATCAATTTCTTATTTTATTTTTATTTATTTTTTTTTTTTCGTATTTTCTTTATTTGCGAAAATATTGTCAATATTCAAATAGGTTTCGCTGTTCAAATAAGATAAAGTATAAAATTTATTCAATATTTCTTAAAACCCTAAATCAACTATGTTTTGCATCTGAACTTTGTTATCATTACTTATTATTATTATTATCAATTAACTTTTCTAACATATATATTTTTTTATATAAAAATATTTTTACGAATGCGAGTTTATAAACAACTGACACTATTTTTTAGGTTAAAATTTTTTTGACAATAAATTCCAGCAATACAAGGTTACACTGTTATTAAATGATTAAAGTTTGACTTACCGTTTTGTTTTTCATTTGTTCTAAAATATCGTTCGGTAGTTCACGGCACAAAATGAAAGAATATTTTTCATATTATGTAGATATAAACTGACAAAAAAAATCCTGAAACAAAAGGAAAATTTGACCACAGAGTAAACAAAGCCGAATAACAATCTTGCAATATGCGAATCGAAGAAATCAGTGTACTTATCTAAACTTTATCGGAGAAATTCCTCGGTTTTGCTCGATTTCGTCCATGGCAAAACTCAATTGTCATAACTCGAACGTGTTTGTAAACAACTGTCACCTGTCACTTTTCAGTATCTTCACCTGTGGCTTTCTGGGCTTTCTTTACATGTATACCCAGTGCACAGGCCTGAAGAGGTAAAAAGAAAGTCATTAAAATTGATGATTTTTTAATTTTTTTTAGTTTTTGACGTTTTTAAAAAATATTCAAACAATAATTTGTAAATTTTTACCCCGGGCTCGGATTTTCTCACTACGGCTCTCTCGGAACACTGCGAAACACCTTACGCCATCTCTTAGAAAACATTTTAGATGCACATTTTTTAGCACCCGAAGAAAACCGAGTGAATCCGAAGTATAAAGGTGCGTTTACATGCGAGCGACTTGCAACCTGCAACTCGCGCAGTAATCTATTGCGTGCTATTGCGCAGGTTTCAAGTAAGACTTGAAACCAGCGCAAAACAGGTTTCTACTCTGCGCATCCAATCAGCAGCAAGCAACGCAAGTTACAAGTTGCAAGTTCAACCTACGCAGAACGGATCTCTGCTTTACGCATCCAATCAGCAGCACGCAACGCAAGTTGCAAGTTGCAAGTCGCTCGCATGTAACCAGGGCTTAATGTAAAACGCCGAAATGGACGAAAATCGTGACGCTCTTGCGTCGAATTTCAAAATACACGACGCTGATTGTCTGCCGAACGTGAGAATAATGAGAGAGCGGGAAAAATCGACGCGAACCCTAAATATTACAGAAAAGAAAAGAGCTGACTTTCTCGTCCTGTATTACCCGACAAGAAAGTTTAACTGAACTTTTCGATAATCATACATTTCATTATTTGATATTATGTTCATTTAAAATTCATATAATACCCTATATAAATAATGATATATGAATAATTGAATAATAATATAATGTGATAAAAATATATAGAAAATAATAAAATATATATTTAAGCATAAAATTCTGATATACAATATAATCTAAATATATAATAAATATGTAATGCAGAAAGAAGAAAAATAAATTAGTAATGAACAATCTGTAAATAGGAAAATAATGAATTAACAATACAATGAATATGATGATAAGAATAATGATAATTCAATAACATTATATATAACAAATATATAAACTAATAAAACATAGTATGAGAATGAAATAACAATATTTAGGGAGTCCACCTGTGTAACAGCTATAATTCGAGCACCTTTCCAATTATGGTTTTTATAGAGAGTAGCTCAACCTTTATGAACTTGCTCAGCTAGAATCGATAGTTTTATTATTTTTATTATTACTGAAACATTGTTAACAATAATATTGTTAATCATTGATTTCGTTAAAAGTTTTTAAAAATTCCCCTTCATAATGAAACGACGAAATTGTGTGCACGATAACACCCATACTAGCCGCTTGAAACACAAAGTAAAATCATTCATCAAATCATTATTAAGTTTTTATGATACTGGCAGAGATTTTCTTAAAAGTTAAAAAATTGAGAAAAAGGCCGAATTTTTTCAACAAAATTCGTCTTTTCACACAATTTTTTTCAATATCATTACTAGACGAAAACCATGTAAAATAATAATTTGAAAAACTGCTCCGTCTGTACCTTAAGTTGTCATTGAAAATCAATGATATATATGAAATTTTTCAAGTTATTCATTCAACAGATTTCTTGAAATCATGCACACAAATACAAAAAACCCGATAATGAGAGAAACGCTTCTAAAGGCAGAAATAACTCTGTAAACCTGTAGTATTTTTTGCGGCCTGTCTATGCCCAAAAAAATCGGAAACAAGATAAAAATTAATAAATTGTGCTCTTGAAGACTCTTTAGACAGTTTCGGTTAACATTTCCTTATCATTAGCTTCTGCATTGTGCTTGAAAAGCGTCATAACTAATCTTTTTTTAGAATGCGAGTTAGATTTTTCAATTGAAATTAGTGTTTGTCTTTTAAGGACATTTTTGAGGACTTACGTAAGTTAAAGATCTTGAAAAAAAATTTTTAAACTTTCGAAAATTTCACCCAGGTGGACCCTCTCAATAAGAATATAATTATAATATAAAATATAATGTCAATGAAAATATAGTAAATATATTAAAAATAATAAAACATAATAAATGGCAGCATATAAAATTTGAAGAATCAATAATAATAAGTAATATAGTTTAATAGTTAGTATATCTTTTTTAAGTTCACGATGAAGTTACTGAAGACCTGTACAAAATTAATAATCAAGTGGAAGATGTGAACTCAAAAATCAAGGGCTCTAGGGAAAGATTGCAAAAATTTCAAGCTATGAACAAAGAAGTGGAGGTATGAAAAATGTTTCATTTACTTTCATTAAAACTTCATTTGTTTTTGGAAAATGAAAAGTTTTTTGCAATAGTTTATCAGTATTTTTGCTGATTTTATGCATGTTTATAATAATCAAAACCAAAAATAACCTTTAGAAGTCAGTAAATATCATGCCGAAAAATTAAAAACTACAAAACTTGAATAGATAATTGACCTGAAAGTTCTATAAATTCAATCACTTCATTAAAAATAAAAAATAAATTTTTTTACATAATTTTCAAGTTATGATAAAGCTCTACTTACGAAAATTCCAGAATCAATCAGTGACCTAAACAAAATTAAATTCTGAAGAAATTTCTCATTTTTTCATCATCACAGAAAGCGTATTTATGCCAAGAAATCATTTAAATAAATCACTTTATTTCAACTTCAGAATTTTCGCTTTCATTTTCTTCTCTAATTTTTGCAGATTCCTAATCGAGAATTTTCTGAACCATTTTCAGGAAATGATTTCATCACTCCAATCCATGGGAAAACAAATATGTCATATGTCGAACAACATTCCACTACAACTACAAAAGTACGTGCAAGACGAAAACGAGCCTGAAGCCATTAAAATTGGCGTGAATCAAAAGCAGCAATCAAGCAAAGCTATTTCATGTGAAAAAGATAGTATTATGATGTTACAACAATCTGAGTTTAAGACGATTCCCCAGTACATGATACTCAGGAACACTATTGAAGTTGTCAACAATTTCATCGGGGTTTTGAACAAATTGATAAAAGACAAATACAGTGTTCTGGAAGGTGGCAAAGTTAATGCCAAAAAAAGAGGAGAACTTCAGAGATATCTGGATTACAAAAGAGACCAGGAAACCGTGAATGAGAAGCAAGGTAGTCTACAACTATTTCCACGAATTTCAATGTTTTGAATGTTAAAATGTTCATTTTATCTGAATTTAGAGAACAAAATAGTTTATTTTGAAATTGAAAAATTTTCAAAATGAACATAGTATTAAAATGAAGTTTATATTACATAGTTCTGTTTTAAATCAATCCATGAGAAAGTTCAATTGAAAAATGAAATCCAAAGTAAGTCAATTCAAATCATACATTTATTATTAATTAATATATATTTCGTTAATGAAATTATGTTTATCGATATATTTTAAAATATCTGTATTTATTAAATATATTAAGTAATAGTTGAAAATGATTGACATTAGGTATAGTTATTTATAGACGAATTTTGATAATCTATATAAATATTGAAAATATTAATTCATATCAATTAATATCAATTCATATCCATTGAATAATAAATAATAATTATAAATAAGTTAAAATAATCAGAATCGGCATAAAATATTCATTTAAAAATTTGATTGAAAATTAAAGAAGCATGTTAAAAATTTTTTTTAATATCGCTTATATGATTTTTTTCTACTTTCAGATAGATCTGTTCGTTTTTTCACGGAAGCTGACTACGCATCATACACACACAAAAAAAAGATGGATATCAAAGCTACGAATTTATTAACTGTTTTGAAGCACTGCAAAAGACTAGAATGTATAAGGGTTGGGAAAAATGTGTTTTATGGAGTTGTCAACAAAAACTCTTATTCCGAAAAGTGTAAGAAAAGTGAAAATCAAATGTAAAAATATAATCGTATATATATATATATATATGTAAATAAAAAACTTTTTCATTGAATTTATGTTTATTAATCTCAAAAATGTGTTCCTCGATGATGATTTCCAAAAAAATGTAGCTTTTGTGAAAAGAAATTAATAATTTGTAATTCAAGAATCATCAAGTACAAAAAACTCTGAAGTATACTTTTTAATTTCAAACCCTGCTAGTTTTTCCAAAATATCTAAACGTTCTCAATGATATTTTTTGGAAATGAATATCCAAACTTTGAAATGTTTGTTTTTAAGGTGTATGAAAATCATAATTTTTATTTTTAACGAATATCACATATACCACATATATTATTCTTGAAAATGTGATATAGTAATAAAATTTGCTTGCCTAAAAAATTCCAAACTGAAACCTCAAAACATTGAAAAACATGAAAATTTTCTGGAGGAGAACACTATATAAGAATTTTGGTAAATATAAATATTCGTTAAATTGATTTTTCAAAACAAATAAATTTAGTTATGAAATATGTAAGAATAGACTATTTTAATTTCATCAAAAATACGGTCATGTGACTAATCAGTGCATCTTCGTCTGATTTTCGGGCATTCCATATGAATAATGGCGTTTTCAAGTGACCGATCCGGAGCAGATCTAGAGCATCTACAGCATATTTTTCTGCTGATACGTGCTCAAATATGCTTAGATCTGCCTAGAAATTGCTCTATTGTTCACTAAATATCGATAGTTGTATATCGGTATAGTATCGGTGGTACGGCCGATACACCGATACTGTATCGATACACTATCGGAATATCGGACCTGCGCTCGATAGTTATACCTATATATAATAAATATATAGATAGAGCCATGTACTATCGGAAAAAATATCGGAGTATCGGTAGTTGGACTATCGATACGAATATCGATATATATTGGTATTTAGTGAACACTAAATTGCTCTCAGAGCACTCCGAGACAGCGTTCGCAGATTCCCCAAGCCTAGTTCCTACTACGCGCATTTAACTCCGTGTAAATTTTCCTACTACACTGGGAAGAAAATCCCGGCGATTTAACATGGCTGCTTTACGTTACTGCTTTCACGTCAATCCAGCTCCATGGCCACGGGAAATCCCCGTGTGCCAATGCTGATCTGACGGTCAGCTGTGCTTTGTCCGTTGTATCACTATATACATATATATCAAATTCGGTCGTTTCAGCGTTGGATTCCCGTTGATTCCCCGTGGCCATCGGGGCTGGATTGCCGAGGTGAATTCGCCGTGACCAGCAACGCCAACTTAACGTTGAAACGTCACGGTGTGCACATTGTTAGCACAACCGGATTTTACGGTTAATACGACGGGTTTTTTTCCAGTGTACACTATAAAAAATCTCGTAGGAAAATAACCACACTAAGTTTAGGAAACGATCCGACCTACTGTGAGTGTCGTAAAAAACCGAACCAAGATCCTTCATTTACGATAGGGTAGGAAATTAACGAGCAGCTCAGAAAATTCCTGCCGGACATGTATTTGACCAGCTGATAGTTGTTTGACAAGCGGGTAGTTATTTGTCTAGAGTGTAGTTTATTGACTATACTGTTATATGTAACTAGATTTCCCATTACGCGCTCCGCGCGTTTATTTACTCGGATGTACTACGCTGCTGAATATTTCCAATGACCCATTGGCATATGTTGGTATTCCAATTGGTTTTCTGATTAAAAATTTGACTCTAATTGTAAACATTATAGTGCATCTCAAAAACAATTGTGAATCACAAAAATAATTGATCACTAAACAATACTGAATTCGCAGCTAACTTCAGAGAGTTGCACAAGATGGCGAACACCATGATGTCATCTCCTTTTTTTATTTAGGATAGGATAGGAAATTTGCTAAATGCTTTTTAAATGGAATGGTTTTTTTGCTCATAATTATAACCAGGAAAATAAATCGAATATTTCCCATTCTAAAAAATAAATGCTTCTCACAAATTATGTGGAAAAAGTGCCATGCAGGTTCCACCAAAAATATATCAATCCCTATCAAAATCGAAAGTAAATTGTTATTTCTCGCAAAGAATAAAAAACATCTTCAACTCAATCGGCTGAACGTAGTGGGACTTAAATCTTAGACACTGTGAATCTGAAAAACAATTTTGAATCACAAAAACAATTGTGAATAACATCACAATTCACTCGCAGCTAACTTCAGAGAATTGCGCAAGATGGCTGCCTTCATGATGTCATCTCCTTTTTCTATTTAGGATAATAACATAAGAATCTGGAATTTCACCATCCGCATTGGTTGAAAAAACGGCTGCTACTTCATTGCATCTTTGGATATTGTAACGTCCTTTGTCTAATCCTTTTTTCTTTGTTAGAAAACCGAGGTACATTTCAGATGTAGGAAATTTGTCACTTGTATGAGATTGCGCTTGTATTTCTTCATGCATCATGTTGTATGACTTAGCAAATACATTATCCTCGGTGACGACCTTGTTGTATTCCCAGGGTTGTAAGGGTAAATTCACAGGCGTTGATACTTGTCGTTATGTACAATCCGTTTATTTCATTGACAGATTATAATTTACAATAAAGAATAAGTTATTAGCTCGAACTGAGACCGTGAACTTCGAAATAAAATCTGCCCACCACTGACTGGGGGCCGCATATATATATTCTCCCGAATTATCGTTATCGAAGTCACGAGGGAAACGTGTCAAGATTAGAAATAATGCAACAGGGGAAACAGTTATAGTAATAAGACTATCAAAGAGGAGTTTTGAAAAAGATAGATTAAAGTAAAGGAGTTTGATAAACATAACGGCACGTCAATATATCGTTATCGAAGTCGTCGAGTGATACGTTGAGAAACAAAAGTGATTATTTGGGAAATTGTAAATAAAAGGGGAAACGAATCTATGATAGGACGTCGAAAATATCTAATATAATATCGGTACAAAACTCGAGAGATATGAGGTATACAACACCTCCCTCCTTAAAACAAGGAAAAGACTTTTTCCGCGATTACAAAAGAAAAACCAAAAATTTTCTCGTTAGATTGGTGTTATGCTGCTACGACGCATTCGGACCTTCGTTTCTGGTTGTGTTTCTTCTGGGATGCTTTCCAGGTCCTTCAGAGGTAGGGATATTTTCATCTCGGTCGTGTCGAAATCAACAGGGTCGCATTCAGGTGTTCTTGTGTTTTGTTTGGTCTCAATTTTGCAATTGACGAAGTTAAAGATCGTAGGCTTCATTATTTGCCCGCTTTTAGAGTCCTTGGAAAAACAGAAGGCTCGACGTAAGGGTGCCAACCAATTGCACCGGCAATAGCAACAGGCGCAGCAGATAATGATCGTCAAGGTGGCAGAACCTAGGATGGCTAGAGTGATCACGTACCATGGCGTATGCGAGATTGTGAATGACTCGTTTAGGCGATTATCAATGATTTTCTCAGTGTCCTTGAGTTTATTTTCCGTATACTTCAGTTCATTCAGGTCGATGTTGGTAAGCTGAATAGGTGTTAATTCTTCGTTCTTCGGTCTTTCTATTGGATTCAACGTCAAACAACAGTCATCTTCGATAATATTAGGAACTGGTATATTATATGTAATATTCGTGTCATTAAAACTTCGGGGATCGAGAGTATAGACACTAGTATATCCACGACAAAGTTTGTTAAGTTTCAGTATACCAGTTTTTGCCAACACAACGTCTTCGACATAATTAGAGTAGTCCTTGCACATAATGGTGAGTGTCGTAGGGTTGTCCAATACGTAAATCCAGTGATTGTCCTTCAAATATTGCCAGGTCTCAATTTTCGCATTCAGTGTTGTTGTACGACAGTCGGAAGGGATTTTCGTAATATGTGGAGAGAGTAAGAGCACTTCGCAAGGAACTTCATCGGCCAACTTCATAGTGGGTGCGTTGAAGCATACGTAGTTGGAGTCCAGATACTCGCTGCATTCTGCCAAATCTCGCAATAAGGAATGTTGGGTTTTGGTCAGAGAATGTAGGAGGAAAGGGTTTTCGGGTTTGATGTACGAAAAAGAATCTCTAGTCTCATGTTTAATCGGTAGAGGTATCAAACGATATAGATTGTAAGTGTGGCTCGTGACTAAAGGAAAACTCAGCGCAAAAATTACAATTTTTCATGAAACAAAACTTGGACGTGCATTATATCATAAAGTAAAGCTGTATCGATTTCCTTAGGTCTAATTAATAATTCATATTCGCCCTTGTAATTTGAAAGTTACTCAACAATGATTTTCGGTGTAACAATAAAAGTAGAGATTATGCCTTTCCAACCCAATGTAATTCCTTCGATGAAATCCCTATACTCCTGGCTAACTTTTTCGCTTAAAATTTGTAACATAAGTATTTGCTGCATCATCACTTCTTCAAATTCTAAATCAATAATGATATTCCTGGTATTATTCATAAAAATATTGACCTTTCTGATGTTATCATTCATCCTAGTTTCCTGAGATTTCAGGTTGAAAATTGAAGCGTTAAGATTTTTCAGAGTGCTCGATACAATCTGAATTTGTGATTTCAGTAAAATTTTTGTTTCTCTATCATCTCTCAGTAAGACATTTATACTATCTGTATAGTACTGAGCGTCATCGGCATCCGGTATTCCGAACGCCCAACGTGGAAGATAAGAAACACCGTTTATCAATCCTCTTTTTGCTCTCGCACCGCGACGCGAAATCAAGTCTTCCAAAATTTCGGAGTCTTTTTCAATAACTTGTATTTCATAATAAACAGTTTTTAATAACTTTTGGCAATTAAAATTTACATTTTTCTTATTCTCTAAATTCTTTGACATCTGTGAACAAATAATTTGAGCAAAATAAAATTGATTATTCAAAATAAGTTTACTTTTTTCGAGATGAGAGATATTAAGGTGGGTCATTAGAGTAAGACGAGAGGAACTGACACGAGTTTTTCTCAACAAGTGATAAAAGATTCCACTCGATTTTTCTATAGGTTTGAGTTCAAAAAATTGGTTTCCAAAGACTTGGAGTGAAAGGAAATAAAGCAGGAAAAATGCGATTGGCATGAAATTCATCTGAAAAAGAAATACGATTTAAATTCATTTCCTATAAAAGAAAGTTAGATTGAAAGAAATAGAGAGGAAAACGTTTAATGTTTTTCGCTATTCGCAATGTGTACAAAACATTTTTTTTAACAATATTACTCAATTATTAGAAGATATAATTGTCTACAAAGCGCATCATTTGCATTTGGGCGATTCTTTACGAGGACTCATTTTTTTGTCTTTTGAAATTTGCGAGCTGGTGTAGCGTTAACCTAATAATTGAGTATACATAAAAATGTTCAAAGAACTTTTTTATGTATGATGAAACCATATGAATCATTTGTTCGGATATTAATTTTTATTTTTTTGAAGAACACACTACAAATTTCACAACCGTGACATGTCTTCAATCCTGATTTGCTGGTAATGTTATCTAATCATGACTAAAATTTTTCGCGAAACAGTTCACGAGTTATATATTTCTGCAAAGCGTCGAGCGGAGACGTTCTAAAATGTACAGTATTTAAAAAAATGTAGACATCACATTCCCAATGTTTTGTAAACAATTTGCGATCATATAAAAGCGCGCACTGAAAATAATGCATTACTGAACGACTATTATAGATTTAATGCGAATCAAACGCTTTCGGCTTTTTCAAACAGGAAACTAGCTCTCCAGCAGCGTCTTTTGTTGCCCGCTTTTTTCATCGGCTATTGCCCTTGGTCAGTGGTCATCGGCATTATAATTCATGATGAAATCGTGCGCCCGTTCACTTTCGCTCTCGCCTTCAAATATGCCGTTTAGGATTAGACAAGGGGCAAGGAGCAGCATTTTTCTTTCGTGGACATTGTTTTCAGAATAAGAACAAAAATCAAAGTCAATGTTAGCGAAGAAGTGTTTGGCTTATTCGCAAAATATATAAAATAAATTTAAATTTTTAACATATGGAAGGAAAGAGAAAGGTAAATAGTTTATATATTTAAGGGAAATTCTTATAAATTCGTTAAATATTACAGTAAAGGCGATAAAATAAAGGCACTTTTCTTACAAACTCAAAACTTGAAAAATTTGATTCTCAATATTTCTGCGTAATGTATTTCAAGAAAAAAATACGTATTTACATTTTTTAAAAACTTCCAGAAAAGTATTGGAAGTTTTTTGGAAATTAATTAGAAATTAACCTATGTTCTGTATGGAGTTTTTTCTATAAATTGTTACCACTTGCAATCTCAAATGCATGTATGAACTACGATCAACTATGATAATACACAATTGCATATTTCGATTACCTAACATAATATTATGAGCATTTTAGTGAATTCCTGCGACATCTATAACATTGCCAATCAACATTGTGCAGATTTTCATCTTACCGATGAATTCATGTGAAATCACATACTGCCAACCTTTGTAATCGCGGCACAAACTCGCGCCTGCGCATTCGTTGGAATGGATCGTGCCGTTATGGATCGAGTCATATACCCATGAAAATGGCATGATAGTGTCAAGCAGTGTTCCCAAGTCGTAGTGGTATACCACTAATAAACAAAGACAAACTTATGTCTTTATTGATGCTAGAAAGAGAACAACAATGGATACTTGGGAACGCGGGTGTCAAGTGTGTCAACGCTTCAACTGGCCTCAACTCTGGACTGGTGGACAGCGCTCAACACAACTCAACAAGGGAGCATAAGCCAGCACAAATGGGAACAAATATCATATCAATGATCATATCAATAACAGAGAATAAAAAGTAGAATAATAGGCCTTGTGAAATTGTTGTGAAATCGTCATTGTCAAAATTTCGAAAGTTGCTGAAATTACCGAAAAAGAATTGAAAAGAATCGAACTGGAATCCACCATTCGCAATGCGGTTTCAAAACCATAATTTAATTTTTATCATTACCGCCGCAGCAGCATGAAAAAGTAGCAGCACCCCACAGTTCAAGGCGACTGCAAAGTTTCTCTTTCACGGTGCATGTAAATAATGGATAAATAAATTATTTTACTTTTTTTTTACTGTCACAACCAAAATAAAAATATAGTGTTTTTCATCCCTGGCAACGGGGGTCCGAGAGTCTACTCTCGGAACTCTCTCGGAAGTCTCTCGGAAATCTCCCGACAATTGTCCGAGATAGTTCCGAGAGACTTGCATATGCATTTCATGGTTTTTTTAGGTCGCTGATCATGAATCTGAGGTCAAATTCGGTAAATTTTTTTGTTTGAACAATTTGTATTAACAAATTATGAAAAAAACAATATTCACTATGATGCACATGCTTTTCATGGTTTTTCAGGTCGCCAACCATGAATATAAGGTCAAATACGGAAAATGATTTTGTTTTAGCAATTTTGATTAACAAATTATGAAAAAAAAAAATTCACCAAGATGCATATGCTTTTCATGGTTTTTTAGGTCGCTGATCATGAATCTGAGGTTGAAATTGCGAAATTATTTTGTTAATACAAATTGTTTGAACAAAATTATTTTGCAATTTCGACCTCAGATTCATGATCAGCGACCTAAAAAACCATGAAAAGCATATGCATCTTAGTAAGTATTTTTTTATAATTTTTAAAGCAAATTGTTTAAACAAAATAATTAATCAAATTTGACCTCAAATTCATGATCAGCGACTTAAAAAACCATAAAAAGCATATGAATCTTAGTGAGTATTTTTTTTATAATTGTTCATACAAATTGTTTAAACAAAATAATTTTCGAAATTTGACCTTAGATTCATGATTAGTGACTTGAAAAACCATGAAAAGCATATGCATCTTAGTAAGTAATTTTTTATAATTGTTAAAACAAATTGTTTAAACAAAATAATTTTCCAAATTTGACCTCAGATTCATGTTTAGCGACCTAAAAAACTATGAAATGCATATGAAAGCCTCTCGGAACTCTCTCGGACAATTGTCCGAGATAGTTCCGAGAGACTTCCGAGAGAGTTCCGAGAGAGTTCCGAGGAAAATCGCTCGGAACTCTCTCGCAAGTCTCTCGGAGCCCCGTCACCAGGGATTTACAAATTCTGAATATTCGTCTCTAATTTGCTTATCATCAGAAATACCCTAGCAAACGCGGTGGTACCTTATAAGATACCAGTTAGGTACCCCTTAGGTACCAGTTAAGTACTTTCCCAAATATCTACTCCTTTTCATTGAAAATCGGTAAAACTTCTTTTGTATCTTGTAAATGAAGTGTTTTTCTTCATTTTCCAGTGGTCAAACATCCGAAAAAATAGTGCATTAATTTTAAAAAACGAAAATTAGAAACACTAATTGTCAGATAAGTGTATATAACGCACTTGTCAAGCGGTAAATAACATCAAAGAACTCAGAACTACTAAGAAGAACAACGCCGAGCTTTGACGCGAGCCAAAAATTTCTGACCGGGAGATGGCAGTTCAGTCGCATTGAGCCCTTTTTCGTTTTACTTTCTCCGATTCGTAGCCCCCTCCTAGCCCCCTCCTCGTATAACTGGATTCTATTCATCCAGATAATCAATGAATTCCACAAGTCACGGCAAGAATATTTTTCGATCCCAGCAAACCCAATTCTCTCTTGGGCCGCTTGGCTCGCTTGGGTCTCATCAAAGAACTCGGATGAACTAGATCGGGAACGCTGAGATTCTCCTCCTGCCCATTCGCTAAATCGATGATTTTTTTTTATCATCATTATGTTTATGTGAATAATAAAAAATTTTTATGGAATTATATATATTTATGATTTACATAACACTTTAATAGACAAGTCTGTAAACGACATATTCGATTCGAGATACCCGGAAAACCACATCCTAGATTCGGAACCAGCTATCATCCAATTTTGATCAAATCTGGGATCGAACTCCAGATTTGATCAAAATTGGATGATAGCTGGTTCCGAATCTGGTATGTGGTTTTCCGGGTATTTCGAGACGTGATTTCCCTAGTAGTTTTGATTCTTATGAAAACCTTAAAAGAATTCGATTTATTATATGGTGACCTTATTGAAACCTTGTAAGAAACTTAAATTTAAAAAAAATTGATCGAAAAATTTTTATTATTTTTCTTTCTTATAATATAAAGTGGAATACATATTCTTATGAAAAATTTGAGTTTTTTATAAGGTTTTTACAAGGTCATCTTACGAGAAACCGAATTCTTATAAGTAAAATAATTATTAAGTAAAATAATTTTTCATTAATAGCTCATCGTAACAGTATGTAATTTTGTATGTAAAATTTCAATCTTACAATCTAAATACGCATGAAAGTAACAATTTTGCTAAATAGTATAACACACCTTCCATCGTAATTGTTCTTATTGCAATGTAGTGTATTTTTATGAACAATTAAAAATTTTTGGTCGATTATTCTGTCCACACTTTAACTTAACACTCTCCAACATGCAAGCAAAATTTATTTAGAATGGAGAAGTGAAAACTACCGATGCTGAGAATTTGAATAATAATGTACCTATAATCATTTAATGAATTGGAATTATAATAATCACCTTACGCTCCTTATTTATTTTCGCTAATACTCCGATTAAAAAAAATAATACTTTGTAATTTTGATCCTTGTAAAAACCTTATTAGAGAATGACATTTTTTCTGAAAATTCAATTTTTACAAGTAGCACCTTAAAAAAACTTTATAAGAATTTCCAGACATTTTTGTCGACGAAAATTTTCGTCTGAATTTGACTGGCTATTAAAAGTCTTATCTCTTCGTGGTCATTAGGACCACGTTGTGGCGTATTTCGACGTCGCTGAAGACGCCACAAGAAGTCTCCCTAAGATATTCATACGTTCAATTAAGAAATTAAAGTTATAATATTTTATCAACGATGCCGCGTACTAGTTTTTGCGCGTACGTAGGCTGTGCAAAGTCTAAGCAAAACCATCCACACCTGACTTTTCACCGTTTTCCTCGTCAAGGCGATCCCAGGTAAGCAAGAAATGTATAGCATGTAAGAGAAAGATGCAGAAATAATTTTTGTTCATTTCTCTGTTTCTTTTTTTGCAACTTTATTTTCACAGTTTTTTCTTCTACTATCTATTGAAAATGCTTCTCATTTATGATTTGTTACAGTATTGTTTCCATGGCTTATGTCAAATTGTTTTTATAGCGATTTAAAAAGTGCTACGCAAATGCAACGCTACAGCGTTGCAAAAACTTTGCAAGAGTAGCAGTAAACGAATGGTGAAAAATTTTTTTCAAATTTATTTTCTCAAAATACGTTTTTCTTTTCGTGTCGAAATTTTTTAACATAAACTAGATACTTCGAACAATTCTCTGGCTAAACTTACTTTCGCATTCATTTCAAATTTATAAAATGTACTGTTTACATGTTAAAACTTATGAGCGAAAATAATTTTACACAAAATTCTACTGAATGAATCGATTATATGAAGCAACATGCAATCAATAAGGGAAAAAAAGCCTATTTTATTCGGATAATTTTTGTTATGATATCTTAATATTGTCAGTAATTGCAAACATTTTAAGATATCAACCTTCAAAATCCATCAAAAGCTATCACTTTTTTTTACATGCCCATAACTTTGTCAAAAATTGATGGATTTTGATGGTTGATCTCTGAAAATGTTTGCAATTACTGACACTATCAAGATATCATAACAAAAATTATTCGAATGTTATAAACAAATTAATATAAAACAACAAACAAAAAGTTCATTTTTTTATGAAAGTTCAAAATCTCAAAATGGGTTTTTCATAAAATGAATATTAAAAATTATGAAAACATTAGAAAGATCGCTCTTTTTATAAAGTGATTTTATAAATAAAGCGTACTTTTATGAAAATTTTTGAAATTTTTAAGGAGTTTTATACAAAGTGTATGAAAACCCAATGTACAAAAGTTCAATCGCATAACTACAATTTTAAGAACCACGGAAACAAGATTTTCGATACAAATCGATGCTGAAGAACTAGGAAGAAATAAGTTAAATTCCTCACTGACGTACTAATTGATATGAATTGGCAAATTTAGATTATGCTGAATCGGGAAATCACTGTCAAATATGACATGGGCTAGAAACATTTTTCGCGTTTTTGTAAATTAAATTATTATACAGGGTGTATCAAAAACCACGGATGATAAATGGCCTGATTTTTTTCATATTTTTCTTAGTCGAAAAGTCCTGTGTCAATTTTTAAAAACTGAAAAACACCCTGTATAGTGAAAAAATTTTTTACTTAATTTTATTTCATATTAAATGGAAACTTATTTTGAAAACATCTATGACATACGATATAAAGCTACTATATTATTAACAATGGTATTGTTACAGGCAAATCACATGGATTGTCAATACTGGCAACGATAAATTGCTCGATTTGACGGAAAAACAGCTCCAAAACCAACAAGTATGTTCCACTCACTTTTCCGATGACGACTTTGTGCTGCTGGAAGGGGGGAAACGGAATCTCAAAAAAAATGCAGAGCCTGTGCCCGAATTTTTGAGAACCACCGAGGAACCAGAGAAATCAGATTCTCAAACCATCGACGCGCCTGCAAATGACCCTCGCGAGACTTTGGTGCAAAACTGTGCAACATCCTCGTTCACTCTATCAAGTTCCACAAATGACTTCGAGGACAGCAATACCTCAATGGAAAAAGAATTACCAACGCCGCAGGAGGACAGCCAAGAAAATGTAAGCGAAAAAACAAGTAACAAGTCTGGGGAAATTGTACCTACATTGAAAAAAAATTGAAAAACATGAAAGATACTATTATGCGGTTGCGCAAATCAAAGGATAGGAGCGAGGCAGAGCTTTTGCAAAAAAATCAAAATCGTTTACTTACAGAAGAGGAATTTTTAGAATCATCTTCTAATTTTGTCAATGAAGAAATGCGCTTTGTTTTAAATATGCAAATTCGTCACGAAAAAATTCGACGTCCATATTCTCAAGAAGAAAAGCATTTCGCCATGTCGTTGTACTATCAAGGTCCTAAAGCGTACAAGCATTTGAGGGAAACCGTTAAATTAGCACTTCCATGTATTTCTACTATACGTTCGCGGATTAACGAGTTAGATCTTGATGTGGGAATTAATTGTAATGTTTTCAACATCTTAAAATCGAAGTCTGTGGCAATGGAAGAATCTGAGAGGGAATGTGTTCTTATGTTTGATGAGATGAGTATTAAAGAATGTTTGGAGTATGATTCTAAGCGGGATCTTATTGAAGGATTCGGAGATTTAGGGGAATTGGGTCGCACACAGACAACAGCAAAACATGCTTTGGTTTTTATGTTACGTGGTTTGAAAAAATCTTGGAAACAGCCGATTGCTTACTACTTGGGGCACAACAATGTTAAAGGGAAAAACATTCAAGAAATATTGCTCAAAATAGTATCTGCTGTGTTTGAAACGTGTTTAAACATAAAGGCTGTTGTTTGTGATCAGGGTAGTACAAATCGCAAAATGACATCCCTCCTAGGTATAACCCCAGAAAAGCCGTTTTTTGAAGTTCACGTGCCAAAAATAGGCGACAGTACAAAAATTATCTCGAAAAAAATTCATTTCATGTATGACATCCCTCACTTGATAAAGAGCGTACGAAATCACTTGCTTCAACATAAAATTTATGTTAATGACGAAATTATATCTTGGGAACCAGTGCGGTGGCTCGTGAACTACGGTAGTGACAAGTATTGCAAATCTGCTCCAAAATTAACTTTCCGCCATGTTAACCCTACATCGTTCCAAAAAATGTCTGTTCGTTTAGCAACTCAAGTTTTCAGCAACACTGTTGCAGCAGCTTTGCACACTGCGCACGATCTTGGGGTTGCAACAATTCCTCCCGAAACGGACGCTACGGCAAGATTTTTCAAAAAAATAAACGTTTGTTCGATTGCTTGAATAGTCGGCACCCAAACGATCCTAACATTCTCAAAAGAGGTTTATCCAAACGCGATTCAACAGTTGCCGAGTATTTACGATCGAGCTTGTCGTGGATAAAGCCGTGGGTACCAAAAAAAAATTCGAGTCCATTTTCTTTTTCTGGATTAGAGCTCACTATCAACAGTATATTAATGTTATGGGAAGATTTGAAAGTACAAGGAACTGATTTTTTATTGACATCCCGTTTACATCAAGACCCCTTAGAGAATCTTTTTGGAGTTTTGCGCAGCCGCTCCGGTCATAATGACAATCCAAGTGCATTGCAATTTAAGAGAAATCTTCAGTATGCTGTAGTCGTCAGGTTAAGTAGTCATTCTCAGAACTCGAATTGTTAAACCGACGAAACATTTCCACTTTTTGAGAACACATCGATAGTTAGTCACTTATAGACAAGAAGTCTAAAGATGCAATCGAGTCTTGGTCTCGTTTTCACGATGATACTGAGATCGCGAACGATGATATTGAAGAGCCTAATACGAGTTTGGAAAATGATACTAATAATCCTGAATCTTTCGAATGTACTCCCGAACTTCGTGATTTTTTCGACTCTACTACGCCTCTTACAGAGTCCGCGATGAAGTACGTGGCTGGATATTGAATTCATAAATTTTCGAAAAAAATCGAATGCGATCATTGTATGGGAGCTATTGTCCGGTAAAATGATGATGATCAGTTGCAAGCAAGCGATATTTTAATTTTTTGGAAAGCATACCGCACGAGAGATGGCAAGGAGTTGGGTCACCTACGAGTAGCTAGCGACATATTTTTCGACGTTGTTAAAACAATGTATTCTGCGTTCCAATTGCGATTTCGTTTTCATCGACACGAGAGAAATGTTGGGCAAAGCATGCAACAATATATTCATAAGATTCTCCTTGCCCAGCACCCGAACTTCATGAAATCTAACTCCGAGACGTGCATTGACCACAAAAATTTTATAGTCAAACATTTCGTGCGAACGCATATATTTTTTAAAGTCAAATGGGACTCTCACGACATGAGAGATGCAAAAAACAAGCCAAAAGCGAGGCGAACGGTAAGAACAATACAAAGTGGTGCAAGTACCACCTGCGAGCTCGGCAAACCTCCGAGAAAATTGGCGAAAGTCTCCCACATGTAATGTTGTGTTTTTGGTTAGAAAATAAAAAAGTTGAAACATTCTTTAATGTGAAGTTGATTAGTTTTCAAAAATATTTTTTTCTCTGCCTTTTGCTCTAGCTTTTCCCCTTTTTTTAAAAATATCTTTCACTACATGACTGTCAATTTGTTTTCATATTTTTGTAGTAAATTATTCAGACGAGAATATCGATATCGCTTGTAAATCACGAATTGGTATATGCATATTATTAATTTATTCAATATTATTATATATTCAAGAATAGTAAAATTTTTTCATTCATCTGTTTTTTTTATGTATTTATTTATTTTTTTTTTATTTACATTTTAAGAGTAAAAAAAACTTATTTGACAAGTGAAAATATATTTTGCGTATTTAATTTCGTTGAATTCGTAAATTTTTACCAATTGTATATCCCGTCTGGGTGAATTATTCTTGAGCATCTCCAAATGTCATTATATTTTTAAACAGTTCAATAATTGAAAAAAATTTCTAAGATTGCACGTTCTTATATTAACAAAATTTCAAAAATTTATGGAAAACGCACAATCTTCTGAAAGTAATAATTGTACCTAACCAACTTGCAAAAAAGTTCTTGAAATTCTTCGAAATTACGTTAAATGATTTTTAGGGTTTTGGAATCATTTTACTTTATTGAATACGAAAGTATCAAGTTTGAGCTGATATTTTTATAAATATCAGCTGACACTTGATAAAATTATGTAATACTATAAACATTTACATACTATGAACGAAAAATCTCTAATTACTATGTAAAAACTTATAGTTTCGAATCATTAGTTTATAATTATAAATAAGAATCAAGAAAAAGAGTCTCCCTTGTAACTTAGGTTTTTATAAACTTTTTATGAAATCCTTATAAAATTTCAGTATTTTTTATAAAATCCTACTTTTTTTATGAGGTCACTTAATAAGTAGAGCAATTTTTATGAAGTCACTTTATAAAATGACATTTTATGCAATTTATTAACATTTTTCGGAAGAATGGACTTTTATTGAAAATTCTAAGGTGGTTAAAGATTCCTGTAAGATAATGCGTTTTTTGATTATCAAAATATTGTTGTTATTACAAAGTTTCTGTGGTGTGGCAGAATTTTTGCAATTTTCCACAGTGCAAAATTTTTATAAAATTTCGCTGAATTTTTATGAATTTATCGAATATTCTACAGTTATTGATTATTATAAGACATTTCGACCTGTTTCAATTTTTCGAACTTTGAAAATTTCGAATATAGTAGTACAAATTATATGAAACATTTCAAATTTTATTTAAACGGCTTACGCCCATGAAAGATGACAAAAATTTTTGTCATCTTTCGAAACTTTTCAAATTTCCGAGAATTTAACAGAAAAATTGATCAATTTTGCTATTTATTTTCTGAAGAAATATAATAATGAACACAATCTACGAAATAAATTTACGTTTCTTGCAATTTTACCGGTTCTTCAAATTTTTCAAGATTATTGACAATCTTTTCAATGTTCCAAGTTGTTGAGTTTTTCAAACTTAAAAAATTTTGAGCATAATACAGAATCCCGGAAAACCACATCCCAGATTCGGAACCAGCTATCATCCAATTTTGATCAAATCTGGGATCGAACTCCAGATTTGATCAAAATTGGATGATAGCTGGTTCCGAATCTGGTATGTGGTTTTCCGGGATTTCCTGAAATTCGCATTATTTGAAATTAAAACGATAAAAAAAATTTTTCATTTAGATTTGTTGTGAATTTTTGATACTTTTCAAGTTATTTAGGTTTTGTTTAAAATTGACAAGGTATATTATCACATGTTACTAAACGTGATATGGTAATAAAATAAACCTACAAAGTTTTTGACCATTTTATAGAACTCCACAAATTTTTTAAATATAATAGAGTTATTGACTATGTTTAAAAATTTTCAATGTTCATCTGATTACAAAAATAATTGTGAATGTTCTAAAGATTTTGTTCAAAACGATGAGATATTATCGCGTTTTTTTTAAAGTTATGATAATAATTACAACATAAAAATTTCCAATTTTTATCTGATTTTACAAAATTTCCAAAATTTTTTAAGCACTGTAAACTACTAAAATTATTGAAATATTATAATCTTTGTCTCATCAAATAAATAAGTTTATTTTTACACTATTCGAGAAATTACTTCAATTTACATAGTATTTCTCCATTTTTACGAAACGTGTTTTCTAGATACCAAATTTTTAATTATTATTTCCAATCTACGTAAGAATAATTAATTCTTTAGGATAAGAAAATAAAACTTTGCCGCATGCTAAGGGATCCCACGTAACAATCGATCTGAGTTCTTCGCTCGAAAAAAATGAAAGAAAAAAGTGAAAGTATTAGGCTCTGAATTCTTTAGCTTACATCAAAGAACTCGATCTGCCTCGCGCAGTGGGGTGCAGGCAAAGAACTCAGGTAAACAAAAACATGCAGCACTCGTGACAGATCTTCTTTCTCTCTCTTACACATTGAGGGATAGGATTGCTTACAGCGCAGCCTGGTATCTGGGGATCGCAACCGATCCCCAGCGCGAACTCTGCGCAGAAGCTCAAAAACGCGGTCGTTGTTCTTCTTGGTAGTTCTGAGTTCTTTGATAACATTCAGATAATGCGCTACGCGGGAAATTTGAAATGCGCCATCAACTCAGTTGTCCTCACAGGGGCGTACGTAGTCGGGGCACATCAGTCCGCGATTATTATTTTGTTGGATAGTTCTATTGCATTTCGAGTGTTCCCAGAGTTTTCAAACTTTATACACGATGTACATCGAAATTGGATTCAAATAATTTCAAGGTAAAATTAGATGTTAAACACTTATCGCAAAATGTCGATGATAATCGTGAATAAAAAACAGAAATATTTTACACCGTACTTTTTTATACCTGTGATATTTCTAGCAATCAAAAAATTCTCAATGAATTTGAATAATTTAAAGGTAAAATTAGTCGTAAAAACCCTCAACACAAAATTTCGATGTTCATCGTGTATAAAGTTCGGGAAAACTTAAGCAAAAATTTTCCGAATGTTAACTATTATTACATCATTATGGTGAAGTTCGAAAACGCTGAGTACACTCGAAATGCAATAGAACTATTCAAAAAAATAATAATCGCGGACTGATGTGCCCCGACTACGTACGCCCCTGTGAGGACAACTGAGTTAATGGCGCATTTCAAATTTCCCGCGTAGCGCATTATCTGAATGTTATTTACCGCTTGACAAGTGCGTTATATACACTTATCTGACAATTAGTGTTTCTAATTTTCGTTTTTTAAAATTAATGCACTATTTTTTCGGATGTTTGACCACTGGAAAATGAAGAAGAACACTTCATTTACAAGATAAAAAAAAAGTTTTACCGATTTTCAATGAAAAGGAGTAGATATTTGGGAAAGTACTTAACTGGTACCTAAGGGGTACCTAACTGGTACCTTATTAGGTACCGCTTAAGTACCGATTAGGTACCGGGGCGTTTGCTAGGGTAGATAGTACTGTATATTGAAATGTTTTTTCAACCCTTTTATTTTTGTAAAAAAATGGCTATTAAATAAAATATACATGACAATATATCAATAAATTATTCAGTGTGCGGTCATCACCAACATTTTTGAACAGTGTCAAAATTTCGATTAAGAATTCAATTTTTTACTTTGCTTTTACAAGTCATTGGCCAAACATTTAAATGGAAAAATTTTTTGTGGATTAATATTAAAAAAATTTGCAGTATCAATCTTTAAAATTCATAAATTTTCCATAAAAAATGACCTCGGATTAAATTGGATTTTTTTATTTTTACAATCTTTTAATTTTTTGACTTCCTGACTCGAAAGATTCTAATGATTTGTGAATTTTGATTGGTGGCAATTTACCTAAGAAAAAAATCACAGTTCAATGAGGAATTCATCATAATCATATCCTTCTACTACAGTTTGATAACATCATAGCCATTTTTTATCTATTATTTATTATAAAATATATTATATATTATTAAATATATAATATAAAGTATATTATATTATACTATTTATCCATAAATAACGATCGTTAAGAGCCAATATCATGATGGGGAATAAAAATTATATTTTATTATATATTATTCCCCATTATGATATTGGCTCCTAAAGATCGTTATTTATGGACATTTGAGTGAAAGGAGTGTTTTTTTGAATTTAAAATCATCATTTTACATGAATTTGCATTTATCATGTACCTGAAGTTCCAAACGTTTAAAATTAAACGAAAATGACAAATATATGAATTTTTCGATTTTTTATCATGATGGGAAGTGTGACAAATATTTTTTTAGGGACTATTGAATTTGTTGTTAAGATCAAAAAATGTTTTAAAGCAGCTAAAAATTTTTTTTCTCCTATGTTATCTTATAAATTTTTTTCATTTAACTTTATACATTTGGAACTTCAGGCACATCATTTATCACATTAAATTTTTTTAAACATATTTCTAATTTTCCTGTTTAGAACCAATGAAAATAACCCTGGCAACCTAAATGTATATAACGCTGTAGCGTTATAGTTTGCGTTACACTTTCTAAATCGTCGATATTACGTTTTGAAAAAGCCTAGGAACAGGCAAACGGTGGATTTGTGTAGTTGTAGTTTTATACACTTATTTTCATCAGAAAAACACTAAAAATCACACTATTTTTACATATATTAAGCGTTAAATAAAATGTGTCTTAATTCACTTACCTTTTTTAAACTACGGTTTCACAACATTTTGCAAACCATGTAATATGAAAATGTGGTACCAAAATAAGCGGAAGAGGTTTAATTTTTAATGTTAAGGTATTTGGGAAAGTTTAGCGATTTTCGTTAGAGTTACGAGTACGATAAATTCGAGCAATTTTGGAGGGAATATCATCATTGCTACAAAGTTGAGTGTCACTGGGGACCGCTAGGCTGTTTACGGCGGGAAATTTAAATCACCTTATTCAGTTCGCGCAGCTTTTTTTTAATTGGTCGTGGTTCTGCCTGTCAAAAGGCGCAGCAGCCAGCAGACGCCATTTGACGATGATCAACTTCTGTCTAATTCTGTGTTTACAATATTTAGCCTGAAAATGACTCAATTTTTTTTCTCTGCAATTCTTTCAAAAACAATCAACTCATTTGGAATAACTAAAAATGATGAATCCGAAGTTTTTTTTTCATTTGATATCCACATTTACATTGTGCATTTCACTTATCATTGTAAAATATGTGGTTAAAAAAAGGCGAACGATTGCATACTTGATTTATTTAACGTTAAATATATGTAAATATAGCACTATTTGCATCGAGTTGATTAATAAAACTGATGCAGAAAACTCTTATCCACTCAATTTGACGAAGGTTCGATGCCTGGGCTTTTTCAAAACGTATTTATTACGATTTAAAAAGTGTAACGCAAAGTGCAACGCTATTGCGTTACAATAGCGTTACATTTGGGTTGCCAGGGAATATGTAATAATAATTTTTTTTTTTTTGCGGCTACTCATATCATAACAGGCCTTTGAGGCCCCTTAATAATAATTTAATTTTATAGTAAATGATAATTATTTATAATTAAAAAATTTTAATTTTGATTCTTATCAACTCAACTGGAACAAAAATTTCAATAAAGAACACTCTAATAATATAAATTTTATTCTATTACAATTTTTTGTAGTTATTTCTTTGAAAAAATTAATGTTAGACAATGTTTTGATGGGGAATTTCCTTGGTTTCATATAAAAATCATTTTGTTTTTAATATCATTGACTTTTTTAACTCCAGGTTAGAAGGTTTCGACAATGTGTAGATTTTGATTGGTGGTGGTTTGGTTGAAAATATTACAGTTTAATGAGAAATATTTTAACAGTTTCAATACCCTCCATAATTTCATAATCTGATTTATATTACATACTTTTATAATGTAAATGATAAATTTACATCAACTACAGATTTGTATTATTATTGCATTTCCTCAAATATATTCTCGATTTTTCTGGTGAAAATCTACGAAATCCCATTGGCACGATCTATTTTGTCAGACGGCGAGTTTGTCAGACATGGAGAATTCTAGGGAATTCTGTCGATTTCATGATTAAACCCTAGAATTTTCCCCAGGTTTCCCCATAAATTCTCTAGAATTTCCCAGAATTCCCTGTATCTGACAAACTCGCCGTCTGACAAAATAGATCGTGCCATCCCATTACCTACAAATTTTCGTTCTATTTCCCATTCTCCATTGAAATCAGAATTCTTCAAAGTTTAATCATACTGAAATTCATTTCTAGAAATTACAGAAACATAATAAAATTTTTTACCACTCACAAGAAAAATTATTTCTTGATTTTCTTTCTTCATTGTGAACATTTTTATAATTCTTTTTTGATTCTATTATAATTCCATAATAGGCTGATTTCTAAATATTTTTGAATATGATTACACACAGTTGTATTTAAAAGTTATTGAAACGCTGAATATATGTAAAAATACAGTTTGCTCATTCATGGTTATTTTATGATCAATTGGTTCTAATTATATATATATATTTTTTTTTTTTTCAGGTCAATCTTGGCATCCCCTTTCGTTGAAAAACAAGCAGTTCGTGTATTGCAGTAATACACAAAAATCTTGAAAGTTACAGTATTATAGTAATACTGATTTTCTAACATATTCATTGAAAGTGTGTATCGCAGTGATACTGAACTTTGTATTTTACTTGGATGTGTATTGTTTGAATGTCGCACTGACAAATCTATGGTTGAATAAAGTCGTTCTTCAAATTAACTTGATTGTTTGTTTTGTAATGAAATTCTCTTTGTAGAGCCAAATTGTATCGCCCGAATTAATTATGTCTTCAATCGAAAACGTAATTAAAAGTCAAAGGGAAAAAAAGCGCAAAGCAGCTGAGTATATGCGTAAATACCGACAAAGAAAAACATTATTGCTTCACTCACTTGCTCGCAAAAATTGTGAAACCCGAGCACGTCCTATCATTCTTTTAAACAAATCTGTCAAAATAAATTTGGCGATACTTACATTGCACACCTCATCGCGAGTTATCAAAAGGTACCGCTATGGAAACATCAAATCTGGCATAAGAATACCTTCTGCATCAAAATCAACACTTAAGAACAAAGTTAAATTGATTCTTCAAGATCATTCTTACAGTCAGTCAAATAGTCATGAATCGAATTGTGCAGAAAATGTAGGAAAAGCTAAGTTGGTTATGAACGACTACACTTGCTCTCGATCTCGACCATCCACTGATGTACGTAACCGTGCAAGAAATTTGAAAGGTTTCAAAAGCATCAACTCATCTCACGATTCTTCACTTGAAGATAGTTCTAAACATTATGCGGGAGATATGAATTTTTCATGCGTTCATTGTAACGCTAAAAATTTTGAAGCTGAACAACTGAGTAACAAAAAAAATTCATTCAATGATTGTTCCAATTATGGTGGCGTTACTCTCGACTCTTTGCCAACTCCACCCGATGAATTGCAAAAACTATATTATTGGAATGATTCACGATCAAAGCCTTTCTATGAGTCTATAAGAGTATATAATAATGCGTTTGCATTCGCATCTTTTAATGCCAACTTGGTAGATTTAAGAAATCGAAGACGTTGTCAATACTGTTTCAAAATACAAGGGCAAATTTACTATCAAATAAATACATGTTTGCATCCTTCAGAAAATGAAAAACCGAGCAATGGCCAATTGTTTATTTTAGATGCTGACGAAGCTAATCAATATCGAAAAGAGAGAAATCAAGTTTTGGATTCAGAGATCTTGCAACAACTGCGTACAATTGTCACTGAGAATACTGTGTTCGCGAAGTCTTACAATATGATTCACGAAGAAATACAAGCGAAAAATCATACAAGTGACAAATGCCCTCCATCTAAAATGTATCTGGGGTTTTTGACAAAGAAAAAAGGATTATACAAAGGACATTAAAATATCCAAAGATGCAATGAAGTGGCAGCTGTTTTTTCGACCAATGCCGATGATGAAATTCCAGACTCTTATGTCACCATCAGAAATAAATCCGATAAAAAGTTACAAAAAGTCAGTTTTTTGGATCCCAACGTTGAGCCTTGGATATACCAACTTTTCTATCCATATGGCTCGCAAGGATGGCATGAAAGTTTGAAAAAAAATAACAGTGAACGACGGATTTCCAAGGCCGCATACATAAAATATCGCATTGTCGTACGGGATGAAATAAATTAATTTTTAATGGGAAAACGTCTTTCCCAGCAATAGATTGTTGATAATTATGTCAAAGTTGAGAAAGACAAAATCGAGTGGTGCAAAGCTCATCAGAAAGAATTACGAGCTGACTCGTATCAAGGTCTTATCGATTATTTAGATAAATCGGCGAGTAAAGAAGGATAACGTGTTGAAAAAATGGTAATCTTATCATCAACTTTCATTGGTTCTCCACGAAATATGGCTCAAAATTACCAAGATTCAATGGCGATTGTACGAAAATTCGGTAAATTAATTAAATGGCCATGACCGCAGCCAAAACCCACAGTTTTATGTTAGCGATTTAATTTTAGGTTAAGAATATGTAAATAAACATACTTAGAAATTGATCGAAGGTTATCGATTTTACTCGAATGTTCTAGAAACATCCGGAAAGTTCTAGAGACGCCTATCGAATGGGCTCGAACTTTCTAGGAGGGGCGCGAACAATCCTAGTTCTAGAACAATCGACCAATTCCTCTATATAAGCGGTAGCCGCACTGCTGGTGACAGTTCAGTCCGCGTTGAAACTCCGAACAGTGAATATCGAGCGAACCCGAAGGTTGTCGAGTGTACGCGAGGGAGAGTAAGAGAGAACGAAGGACGTTCGGGGCCGTTACTCTCTAGTTACGCGAGTGTCCTTTACGGTCGGAGCCGTAAGAGCAATAGTGTGCGAGTGAGAAGGAAATACAATTGTGAAATATTGGAGATAGTTTTATAATAAATAGATAAAGTGAAACGGAATACTATTCGTGTCGTTAATTAACCTCACCTGACCCATAATTGTGAATAATAAAGCTCCCAGGAAAATTTCTAACATTTAGAATAATATTAGTTTACTAACATCGCACAAATCCTAACGTACAATCTATATGTTTGTTATGCCATGAGAAAACCAATATACGCCAAAGATCGGATACTCACATTAATGTGGGCATCAATTGTTAGAATATTGACAATCCCAACACTGCGCCAGCCTTGCTAGGAGAAATAACGTCAGCTCTTTTATGACATAGTCAAACTTGCGATGATATTTCCTAAATAGAAAAAGGAGATGACATCATCGAGGCAGCCATCTTGCGTAACTCTCTGAAGTTAGCTGCGAGTGAATTGTTATGTGATTCACAATTGTTTATGTGATTCAAAATTATTTTTCAGAGATTCACAGTGTTTAAGATTCAAGTCCCAGCTACGTTCAGCCGATTGAGTTGAAGATGTTTTTTATTCTTTGCGTGAAATAACAATTTACTTTCGATTTTGATAGGGATTGATATATTTTTGGTGGAGCCTGCATGGCAATTTTTCTGCATAATTTTTGAGAAGCATTTATTTTCTAGAATGGGGAATATTCGATTTATTTTCCTGGTAACTACCAACCTAATTAGCAAAAAAACCATTCGATTTAAAAAGCATTTAGGAAATTTCCTATCCTATCCCAAATAAAAAAAGGAGATGACATCATGGTGTTGGCCATCTTGTTCAACTCTCTGAAGTTAGCTGCGAATTTAGTATTGTTCAATGATCAATTATTTTTGTGATTCATAATTGTTTTTGAGATGCACGATAATGTTCACAATTAGAGTCCAATTTTTTATTAGAAAACCAATTGGAATTCCAACATATACCATTAGGTCATCGGAAATTTACAGCAGCGTAGTACATCCGAGTACATAAACCCGCGGAGCGCGTAATGGGAAATCTAGTATCATAATATGGCGGAAGATTGGATTGCCCTGGTGAAAAAAAAAGTTTTCTGCTTATCTTCTGCACATCTTGTACTTGTTCGGAGATAATCTTTATAAAGATATCTGCAGGACATTTTCGTGTAAGGTTCGATTTATATGTTTCAGATGTTTCAAGAAAGATATCATCTACATATCAGTTAAAAGATGTTCCCGCGACATACTTTTGCAGATGTTTTGTATATATATTTATAAAGATATTTAAAACATGTAATTTCTAATTATCTTGTACACGTTGTACATATCTTGAACAAGACTTATGGAAAATGTACGATTTTTTATTAAATTTTATTTTTTTGGTGAGGTTTGTATAAAAATCAAAATCACTAGGGCACAATCATTTTTTACATTATATATTGTGTTAAAGTATTAAATAAATTATTTTTAAGTACTACAACATAAATACCTGGTGTTTGATCTTCATTGCGTTCAAGAACCTCCTGCAAAATATTGTCTATTGCCAATCCGCTTCCACTCTTGCGTGTTTTAAGGTGCGACTTTTGGCAACGTGCAATCGATTAAGTTCTCTTTTTCTCTCCATGACGTCGTTTGATTAATGAAATTTATACCATCGCCTTTCAATCGCAATTTATCGAACCACATATCATGCGAGTTATTGCAACGCCAATATAAACAATAACAAACAATACATGCATGCATGTATATTTATATATATATATATATATATATATATATATATATATATATATATATATATATTTATCTGCAAGCAAACATCTTCTACATGTCTCACAGATGTAAGAAACACGATATAAACTAAAAGACATGTGTGAAACATCTTAAAAATGTACATAATAACTTATATTGTAAAAGATATCAGAAAGATATCTTTTATCTTCTGTCGGCCATTGCAAAGATATTTTTTTTCACTAGGGTGTGGGCATATATGTAATACTCCTATATGGCTAGCGTCCTACGTTCGCCTGTAAGCGGGCGTGAAGCCAACATTATAAGACAGAATCCCATAGAAGAATCGTCTCATCTCTCTCACTCAAGAGGCAAGTCGGTGAAGGGGTAATGGGCAAGTTGCGAGAGTGCCTCTTGAGTGAGAGAAATGAGACGATATTCTGTCTCATAATGTTGGCTTCACTCTCTCTCCCACAACTAGCCATATAGAAGTATTACATACATGGGTGTGGGTGTGACGCCATTTTAAAAATTAGAGAGGGCGGTTTTTTTGTTTAAATTGTTTTTATTTTATTTTTATACAGTATTACATGGTCTAAATAAAGTTTTTATACTATCCTTAAGAACATGCTTGCATCAAATAAGATATTATCAGATTTTTTTTGCAAATTTTGTGTAAAAAAATGCACGAACGTGCAGACATTTTTTGTTACGTAACTGATACTGAAATGTTTTTGCAACGTTCCGTTACACGTTACGCACGTTACACATAACAGTTATCCTACAAAAATTTCTAGAAATGTTTCAGAAAGATTTCTGGTTCATTTTGGTAAATTTTTACCGCTATTATTCCCTGGCAATCGTGATGCGACGTTAAACGTCGCCTGAACGTCGCCACGAACGTCGCCTACGAAAATGACCTAAAAAAGCCTTTTCAAACCAAAATACAATATGGAAGAGTTATGTTGTGATATTTCAAGAGATATTTAGCAAAAAAAAAACGAAACGATTTGCCTTAATTTGTAATTTTGGATAGTTATCAACGATTTTTTCTTAACTTGCTATTTCATAATTTAGGCGTGTAAAAGCAGTTTGAAGGAAAAAAATATCTATCATGTCATAAAAGACATTTATTTTATAACTTGCAAAAGTTATACAATACCTAATTAGGTTTTTTAATAGTTAAGGAATTGCAGCATTTCCGTGTATAATATTAATTGACCCATACCGGCCGTCAAATATTTCAGAATTAGATCGCCGCGTTATCGGACTACGGAACAAGGACGAGCCCGGGGCCCGGGCCTCCCGATGCAAAGTCTGTTTGTTAACGAGTGACGCCAGAGATGGCGCTAGTGAGAACTGAAGTATTGGACGCCAAAGCTCATCTTTCAGATTTATATACAAATATCCCTACCCGTGAATCCCTTCTGGGCCTTCTGGGGGTGAGAGAAATGGGTATATAAAATGATAGACAGTGAAAGATGAGCCGTGGCGTCCAATACTTTTGTAACCACTAGCGCCATCTCTGGCGTCACTCGTTAACAAACAGACTTTGCATCGAGGGGCCCGGGACCCGGGCTCGGCCTTGTTCCGTAGGCCGGTAACGCGGCGATCTAATTCCGAAATATTTGTTGGCCGGTATAAGTCAATCGATATTATACACGGAAATGCTGCAATTCCTTAACTATTAAAAAACCTAATTAGGCATTTTATAACTTTTGCAAGTTATAAAATAAATGTCTTTTATGACACGATAGATATTTTTTCCCTTCAAACTTCTTTTACACGCCTAAATTATGAAATAGCAAGTTAAAAAAAAATCGTTGTCAACCTTCCAAAATTACAAATTGAAGCAACTCCTTTCGTTTTATTTACTAAATATCTCTTGAAATATCACAACATACCTCTTCCATATCATATTTTGGTTTTAAAAGGCTTCTTTAGGTCATTTTCGTAGGCGACGTTCAACGTCGCATCATTATTGCCAGGGTTACAATGAAAATGTTTCTGAATTATAAATAATTTTAATAAATAAAGTAAAATAAATAAAAATTAAAAAAAATTATTAATAATTTCTGCAACTTTCGAGAATATTTCGTAATTGTTAACTGCAGAATTTTTTTGAATGCAACGTTCTTGAAACATTACAAGTGAAATCAAACAGAATTCTAGATTAGATTATAAATTTATATAGTTTATAAAAAAATTTGGGACCTGTTTCATAAAGGAATAATGTTTTTTCCAAAATATTTTAGAAAAGCTTTTTTCAAAAGAGTCATGGAACATTGCATTGTCTGCTAAAAAGCTGTTGGAAATTTTCATGTCAACATTTTATCGGTAACATTTTAGAACAATTTCAGACGCAGAATTTCGAAATTAAAAAATTTGGTATCGACTGCCTTCTTTTACTTACCAAATTTTCATAGGATGGTTCCAACTCCTACATAAGAAAAAATTTCATGATTTGGCAGTTTTTCTTCATCGTTCAATCTAGAAAAAAAAAGTTTCAATGGAAATAGTACTGAAGACATAGATGTGCAATTTCAAAAACAAACAACCTAGTTTCTGTACTAGGTTGCAAATTGAAATAGACGATGTATTGGTACATAATTTTCTCATTTATTTACGAAGAAACTATATAAAATACAATCATTCCACTTGTTAAAATATCCTAAAAAATGGTGAAATCCCTGAGTTGGAATGTTTGAAAAACAAGGCAAACACATGTAAACAGTAAAAAAAATGTTCAACAGAAGCTATAAAAATTGTATAGAAAAAACAGTTCTCAAAAAATATTCCTTCGTAAATGGCATTTGTTCTATCAATGATGGAACAGCCTAATGTTGGTATGAACAAGGCTGATTCCAAGTTCATTGCATGCCTGAATAACACTTTCGTCATTGGTCGATCCTGATGGACTGGCGATGTATCCAACTCCACTCTGCAAATTGAACAAAATTTTATCAAATACTAATTCTAATAATTTATACACGCTCAAAAAAGACTTTCACAAATTATCCATTTTCAAACAACCACAACTTCTGTCGACTTTCGACCAGGTCTTCATCAAAGTTATTTTATAAATAACGTATCATTGACATTGTGGTTAAAAATAATTACCAGTTTGGCCCTGTCAACATTGTCCCTGAAGGGGAAAAATGCATCGCTGCTCAGAGCGACGTTCTCCAATTTCTGAATCCATTTAGACTTTTCCTCTTCAGTAAGTTTTTCCGGGACCACCTCATACATGTTTTCCCAAATTATCTGAGGCATGTCCCTTCCGACAGTGCCACTCACGTAATTATCGATGGCGTTGGAAATTTCAGCTCGCTTGACTCCTTTTTTGAGTTTCATGTTGATAACTTTTGGATGTTGGCGGATCCACCTTCAAAACAAAGCACATGCACGTTTTTTTAATAGTTTTATAATTCACAAGGAAACCTAATAATAATGCTTAATTTTTGATTCCCTTGTTTTGCATCTTGGTTCTGAAGTTGAGCTCAAATATTTTGAAAATTTTATGAAATGACAATTTGAAATTACTGATTTAGATACCTGAAACTGAGTAAAAGAGAAAAAGGGATTATCACATTAGTCAATTTTATTTTTCAAAGGTGAATAAGTTCCGTCACTAGCTAACATATTCAATATGAATACTTTTTAAAATATCGCTGAAAATTTCAAAAATCATCATTCAAACTCACCAATTATCAGCTTTGTCGCCTGCAAGTCTGGTGCAATGAATTCTAGATTGCTGACCAGCTCCAATTCCTACGATTTGGCCATTTTTCGCATAACAAACAGAATTGCTCTGAGTGTACTTGACCGCAATCGTAGCTACGATCAAGTCACGTAAAGCGTCCTCAGAAAGGTTCTTCGACTCAGTAACGACATTATTAAACGCAGATTTGTCGATTTTCGCATCATTTCTGCGCTGTTCCATGGTCAAACCATAGAGAACTTTACGTTCCATCAACTCAGGTTCATAATTTGGGTCGATTCCCAGAACGCAGTAGTTCCCATTCTTTTTTTTCTTCAGCAGTTGGAGAGCTTCTTCCGAGTATCCTGGGGCGATGATTCCATCAGACACTTCTCTAAAATAATAAATAAATTCAGTTACAATTTCGACATGAAAGAAATTTGAAAACTCTCAATCCGAATTTTTGCCTCAAGGGAGTTTCAGCCTTCATAATTCAAAGTTTTCAAACTGCGAAAATTGTAATTTTATATGTATAAAAACATACCTGGAAATAATTCTTGCTGTGACAAAATCGCAAGGGTCAGAAAGGGCCACGAAATCCCCGAAGCTTGACATCCTGTCAGCACCCCTCGCTCTTGCGTAAGCCGTTGCAAGCGGGGTCAGGTCGTTCATCAGGTCGTCAACCTGACAAAGCTTGGCCTGGACTTCGTCGAGGGGAACCCCGACGGCAGCTCCTGCAGGGCTGACATGCTTGAACGATGTCGCAGCTGGAAGATTTAGCGCCTCTTTCAGTTCCTTCACCAGCTGGTAACCGTTCAAGGCATCACAGAGATTTATGAAACCCGGTGCACCGTTCACCACAGTGATGGGTAAATTTTTCAAGGTCGTAAAAATTTGGGCAGGCTTTTGGTGTGGGTTCATGCCATATCGAAGCGTCATTTGGGAGATTCCAGAACTGTACTGTTTTCGAAAGTAGTCAGAAATAGCAGTGTCGTATTGAGCGGTGTGGGTGAAAGCTTTTAAGGCCAGTTTTTCCCTGGAAAAGTTAATTGGTTTGAACTGATAGTTTCATTGTTTAGGAAATTTATGGTTTTTGTCATCTTTGGCAGGGGCGTAGATAGAAAAGATTTTTGGTAAGGGTTTAGGAGAACAATGTACAGGGTGTCTCAGAGTCGGCAGATCATAGGAAAACCATCGATGCCTCATGAAAATCTGAGACTCTTTCCTTTACAATTTTTGAAAATTCTCAAAATTTAAAGAGTCATTAATGATTCAGTTTTGTCCAATCATCATTCAGCAAGGCGAGGCTTTTGATTGAAGCCCCTTCTCTCTTGTCATCTTCTCTTTCTAAGCTTACTTAAATAGAAAAGTGGGGTGATTGAGGTGTGTGATAGAATGTAGATTAATGATGTCTCTTATTTTGAAAGAAAAATTTTACTCTGACTCACCATTGTTTTAGCTACAATATTTTTTTGTTCAACTGTCACCTTTATAATGCAGTATTTTTTAATAGAGAGAGATAAGAGAAGCCATTAACCTAATCATCAACATACAGTAGACGAAATTTAATAATTAATAAATGTTCAAGTGTTGTCAATTTTCAAAAATTGCGAATGAAAAAGTGTCTGGGAATTTTATGAGAGATTGGTGATTTTTGGATAATCCACTGACTTTGGAACAACCTGTATATACTTATTGAATTGATTCTATAAATTCATATTAAAAACAATAAAAATACATCCTACTATTCAATTCATACAGTACGTACAATCGATCATTTTTTAAATTGTAGAAAGACTAATATAATACGAGATAGAAGTATTTATAATCTATATTAATAATACTGTATTCTGAAAAATAAATCGAAATACTTTATTTTGTTGAAAATCTCATTACTACTAGCATACTTTAAACTTCGATAAAAAATTATTATATTACTAAAATGAACAATTATTGTATGACCTTATTTTATCTGAAAATTCAATTATAACTAGTGTTTTTGCATAAATTACCTAAAGAAAATAAAAATCTTTTTTGATCAATAAATTCTAGAATGTCATTAAAAATTCATATGTAAATCAAATAATAAAAAAGCCAAAAATTATTTACCCTTATTAATGAGTTAAAAAAAAAATTCTTTTTTATTGAACTGTTTCATAAAATCAATTAAAAAAAAAAAAAGAAAAGTTTGAAAGTACCGAGTTGACAATGAAGTGTCACTATCAGTCGAATTTTTCAACTCGGCGATAACCTTGTCGTAATCTAGAGGGTCGCAGATCACGGTCACTCTTGCGTGATTTTTCGCTGCCGCTCTCAAAAGCGTGACACCTCCTATGTCAATATTTTCGACTGCATCTTCAATGGTAACGTTCGGCTGTGCCGTTGTTTTCGCGAATGGGTACAAATTACAAGCAACGATCCTAATGAATTGGTACGATTGCTTGGACAAATCAGCTTTGTCCGATTCGATGTTCCTCGCCAAAATTCCTGGATTATTGACGAGTAAATTTTGAATCAAAAAATAAGGAAAAAAATTTACCTATAAGTTATCTGTTGGAAATGATTATAATTAGGTTTCTATATCTGAGGAAATTTTAATTTTGTGAATAACTGAAGCTTAAAAATTAGATTTTCTGCTTTCTGAAAATTTGAAAATGAGAATATTACAAAGCATTATATCATCAACATAAACATTTATAAATTTTAAATTGTTGTTGTCGAAAAATGTAGATTTTTATGCGAAATCTGAAGAATCAAAAACAAATTGAAAATTATTTGTATTCGAAAATCATTAAAATATGTTGAATTACAATATATGAAATAGAGTAGGTCCATAAATTAAATGTTTTGTATTGAAGGATGAACTTTGCAAATTCATAAATTTGTCTTATTAAAGGAAAAATCCTAAAATCTTATAGTGCTTGCTGTGGAAAAATAATAAAAATTAAATAAATCTTTAAGTTAGAAAAAAAGGCATTCAAATTCTGAATCTTCCCACCATTTCTCAATGAAGTTTTATACTTTTAGGAGTTCAAATAAAGATTTTAAAATTATTCAACTTGGTAGTTAAAATAAAAATGAATCTCTTTTGGTTTACCGAAACTAAAAACTTGAAAATTTATAGTTTTTTTTTTTTTTGTAAAACCTCGTAGAATCACTATAATTGAAATACCTAAAATATCCTTCAAACATTAAATACTTTGGAAAATTGTTAAATCAACCAGAAATACTATAGCTCTGACTCAATGTAGATTTAATTCTTCAGTTTAAGAAATAATCATAGATTCATGCGTGTTTTTTGTCTAAAAATGAACTCTTAGTAAAAATTATAGAGATTTGCATATAAATTAAAAAATTCTAAAGAAATTTCACACTTTCTATTTTTAAAAGTTACCAGAGTGTCGTATGAATATATAAATTACCCTTACATTTAAATTTCAAATAATTTACAATAATTTGTATTTTTTGTTCAATTCACCAGCGTGAACTGCAGGGTGCAGAGTTTTGACTCGCCCCCCAAGCATTTCTGGAGCCCCTGTGATATCAGAAACATCTTTCACATTGAGTCCAGAATCTCTCAATGATTTCGCTGTACCCCCAGAGGCCACGAGTATAAGGCCCAATTCATGTAAAGATTTTGCAAATGGAATCAAGTTCGTCTTGTCAGAAACGCTCAGCAACACTGGAACAAAAGTCGAAAATTTTGCATTATTCAAAATGTTAAAAATTGGATAAAATTTTTCTAAGTGAACACATTCAAGATTGTTAAGATTGAAGGTTTATACAGTATTATGAATAAATTTTTTTTTACTCTTTACTGATTATTGTAATTTTGAGAAATATGTGATTTAATATCTTTTGAATTTTCTGTTTTAAATTCAAGTTTTTTATTCATGAATTTTACAAATTCGCATTTCCAGTTTATTTTTCGAATCGTATCAATTTGTTGTATTTATTTAATTTTATAAATTTTATCGATAGTGTTCGTAATTTATTGAAATAATTTTAGAAATTATTGTTTTTTTTTCCAACAATTAATTCTGATGACTTTTGTAATTGACATTCACATTGTCAAATCTCAATTTGATCTATTAACACCTTGTTAAAGACACCTAAAGAATAATTACATAAGTAAGATGTTAATATTATTTTTCAATTATTTATACTAAAGCATACAGTATTAATTAATTCAAGTTATTTTATTTTTTTATAGGTTACTATCATCATAAATGTAAATTCGTAAGTTGGAGATAAAAATTTGAGTTAAAATTCAAATCGATTTGAACATAATTTTATAAATTATAGACTTCATACTAACCGAGTTTTCCTGCAGACATTTTGCAAATTTTCGTCTGAAGTTTGAGAACGAAAAAAAAATAACAAGGTTGCAAAAAAAAGTCTGAAAAATTCAGCGAACACGAATATACGAATTCACGTGGTACTGCAAACTAGTGCAAACAACTGCAAATTGTATCGAATTGGATTGAATATTGAACCCAATTGAAGCAGTTCAAGCCCTGGTTACATGCGAGCAACTTGCAACTTGCAACTTGCCTTGCTTGCTGCTGATTGGATGCGTAAAGCAAAGATCCGTTCTGCGTATGTTGAACTTGCAACTTGTAACTTGCGTTGCTTGCTTCTGATTGGATGCGCAGAGCAGAAATCTGTTTTGCGCAGGTTTCAAGTCTTTCTTGAAACCTGCGCAATAGATAACTGCGCGAGTTGCAGGTTGCAAGTCGCTCGCATGTAAACGCACCTTCACGATCCGCCAAATCAACTTTCTATCAATTGATAAATTTGTTTTTCATCCTCTACAAAAACATTTATGAAAGGCATTGAAAGGAATGCGAGCCGAAGCAAAAAAATGATGGAAATGGTAAATTTATTAATACGAGCAAATTAAAAATTCAAGTTATTTAAATTATTCAATTTAAATATACCCGCCTGAATCCATGAGATATTTGTGATATCACAAAATCAACTGTGGAGGTTGAGGTTGATATTGTTTTTTACTGTTTATATTGACAGACGCTAGAGTGCGTATGCCGTTGATTCATTTTTGATTGATTTGATCAGATTTGATTTGAGATCAAAGTTGTTAACAGTTGTTAAATAAGTGCAGTTTATTAGCTACCAATTTTTTTAAATATTTATTTGATAATCAGTGATTATCAAGTGTAATTTTTAGACTAAACTAATATATTCAAAATTTTATGTATTGCATGGAATGCACTGCCCATCAGTGCCGGACCCTTGGACATTTGAAAGAATAATAATAACGTTTTAGAACAAAAGGTGATTTCACAAAGTATAAGTCATTTTGTAACCTCAAAAAAAAGAACCTCCTGATTGATTTTGATATGGTGACGTCATTAGCTAGAGTGAATTTTGTTTCCTATAAAACAGTTTTCCGATAAAAATTGTACTCAAATGTGATCTAAGTTGTTGGAAATTATTATTTTAACTGTGTTTCGAACCGGCCAAAAAATCCATGACGAAAATTGAGAAAATTGATTTATCAAAGTATTACCGATTTTCCTAAGATAAAGAGTTGAAAGTCTCCCGAAATTTTGCTGAAATGAATTTTTAAAGCAATAAATTATCATCAGAAGTAAACAACTTAAGAATCATAATTTTCTATGAATGTAGATTTTTTGTGCAGCAGTTTTCATACACTTGTCCAAACTAGACAAAAATCCTTTCTAAAAATGATGAACTGAATTTTGTGACATTTATTCTTTGAGGACGCATGGAGTTGGCTGCATGTCGATTGATTTGTAAACAAACTGAAAACAATTGCGAACTCGCTGTGAGAATGAGTAGTGATAAATTGATAAATGAAAAAAAATCTCAGCTCACGTGGTGATAATTGGTTTTTCTTCAATATTGTGAGTAAATATCGAAAAATGGCATGTTATTGTTTGTGTGTCCATAGTGAAATTTTAAGTCTAATATAGATTCCACGGTTGACATTTGATAGAATTTCATCTTGAAAAATTTTTTGTGCTTGAAGAAAATACAATATGAAGTGTTTTGAAAAAATAGTGATAAATAATCATTGTTGTTTTTCTCGGAAAAACCAAACTTGCATGTTTGTTTACTTTCAGCAATGTTCAGCAATACGTCTTATTTTTTTAGTTTGTCGCATGAAAAATGTTTTCTCAATTTCATTAATTTAAAAATTTACACAAAATTATGCTAAAACTATTTTTTTAAATAATTTTTAAAATCAAATGTTCAAAATTTGTATTCCAAAACTTAACTTTGAAGTATATAAAATAAACTTGAATTTCGAAATTTCTATATTGACATACAAAATCGATTAAAAATTCCATAAATTGTTTTTCAATAAAAATCAATTTTTACTGCTAAAGATAATTGCACAAAATGATAATAATGAATAATTTTAATTATCCATATGTTATATTTTGAAATTTTGCTGAAATTAATTGTTTGAGGAAAAAACCAAAGTACTTCAAAATGTATGCAGTGAAATCAAAAGTACTCTTGATTTTGAGATTGAAAATTCGATGTGTTTTTAAAAGTTCACAACTTTCATATTGTAATTTTCAACTAATGGAGATTATTTGTGAAGCAGTTTTTATGCATTTGTCGAAACTGCATTAAAATCAAACAAAAAATGACAAGATAAGAAAAATACACATTCATACTTCAGCAGTTTTATTGTAAATCTTAAAAGTCAATTTGAAATATGAGAAATTTGAACAACTTGATACAGTACATTTACAAAATAAAATACTGTAGTATAATTTTTTTAAAAGATATAATCGATTAAAATTGTTTATTCTTTCTAATTTACAGGGTTACAAATTTGCAGTTGACAAAGAAGTTTTATATAAACTCTGAAGGAATTCAGAATTTTCATTTCAACAGCTCAAAATAATACAATAATCTCCAAGCAGTGACCTGCAAATGACGAAAATAAAATTCCATGATAGAAATACATAAATAAAAATTACGAACATGAAATATGAGAAGTTGAAACTTGCAATTATGAAAGTTTCAAATGTGAAAAATGTAAAATTACAAAATGAGAAAAATGTAAATTGTCATTCCGAATATCAAAAAGTTGACTTGAAGAATAACAAATTCAAGCAACTTGATACAGAAAAAATTGTAGATAAAATACTGTTGTGCCATAATTTTTTGATAGCAAAGAATTGAACTGAAAATATGTAAAAGCTTGTGCATGATGAAAATTAATTTTGTTGTACTTTGAAGTTCACCAAAATTAGACATTTTGAACTAAGTTCTATATGAATACATAAAGTTGAAGGAAAATAAACATTTTTGATTTTTTAAATAAAAGCTATTAATGGTAAAATAATCTTTATTTATATTTAACTTTTTTTTCTTAATTAACTATTTGATAAATATATGAATTGTACAATTTATATTTTAAACATTATTTATAAAATTCAAGAGTTATTTACTTTGAATTGTTAATCAAAAAATGACTATGAAGTCTTTTAAATTTAAATTTTTTGTGTTTATTTATAAATAAACACACCTAAAAATCATAGAATTTATATTTTAATTGCATATCATGTAATTTATAATTCAATCAAAAACAATGAAGTAATATAGTAAATAATTATTTTATTTCTATATAAATATATGTGTACACTGGCCGTGCAGAAAGTGTAATCTGAGAAAGTGAAATAGAACAAATCCATTTCTGGGACATGGACAGCTTTTCGACTTCGCGATTAACAGTTCTGATCAGTTCTGACTACTCAAGTGAAAAAAAAACCGGGACCGCTCAAAATGGCAACACTTTTCTAAAAGTTTCCACTGTTTTTTGAGATGATTAGGTTGCACAATACGACCTGATAGCCAGGTGCTGACTCTTGAACTTGTGCATTCTTTAGGCTCTGAACAAGCATTCAGAAATTGAAATACAAGACCTGAAACGTTTCAATTTCTGCGTGGTCAGTGTAATGCTTTATTTTCCATATAAAAACTTCTCATCTGTTTCACATTAACGAATACTTGAAAGATCCTTCAAGCAGTTGATCGATAATTATAAAAAAATTCAAAAATATAATAACGTAAAAATATATTCGATTTTAAACACTATTATGTATACCTTGATGTCACCTTAAGTTTTTTCAATACAAGAGTTATTTGAATATATTTGTAATTTTACGTTTTATGACTGCAAATTTTCAAACTTTCGTAAGAAAAGAAATTAAAAATGCCCATGTTTCCATTTACAATGTTTGAAAGCATATATTATACAAATATTTGGTTTTTTCAGATGTCAAATCTAAAAACTGAACATGCAGAAGATAAAAAAGAAGATGAAGAGGGGTGCGAAAAGATCAAACAGAAAATGAAAAACTTTTTCCCTTCTTTTGAAGAATTGATCAATAACTTGGATAAAAACCAAACTTGGAATTCAGAAAAAATTGATCGTGCAAAAGCTGTGGCGATCTTAAACTTGAGTAAACAGAACACACAAATAAAGTAAATATTTTATTCAGGATACACAAAACATTTTTCAAACTTCACATTTTACATTTTCAACATGTAAATTTTATATTTTCAGGTGTGAATATTCTGAACTCCTAAAAAATTACAATGTCATATCTGTGTTCTACGAGAAGTTTATAGAGGTGAGTTGTTACATGGAACCTAAAACCGTAAAATTTTTCTTTTAAAAATTTGCTTGTGATTGCTGTAGAAATAATGCGACATTTTAAGTACTTGTAAATTAAAGGAATTCTTGATCACTGCTACTGTCTTCTAGGACAAATTTAACTTTTAAATTTGTCCTAATTTTTTTAATTTAAATTTGTAATTTTTTAGTCTGATAGGTGTTATCCAAAATGATAAAAAAAAAAAAAAAAAAAAAATACTCGTTTCAGGCACGCTCTTTCTCATTGATTTCCATGCCGTTGATTATAGAAAATAGTGCAAATCTTGACATTCACTACGCCTTAATTATTTTACTAATCAAAGACATACATTTTCGAAAAATATTGTCACTTTTGGTTACGACTGTCAGAATAAATAATGATAAAAAGCATCACTTATCCTGCGTAGCAGTAGTTTATCATTAAATTTTTACATTTGTTAATTTAAATTAAAGGCATGAAATTTTTTGTTAAACATTATTCTTTGGTGTATAAATGCTTCCAATTTTTTGTTCCAGCCATTTTTCAATAGGCAAAAATCTTCCAAGGCCAAAAAGAAAAGTATAAAACAACACGTCCCAGTTCTTGAGTAAGTGGAATTTTTTACACTGACTGGTCAAGTCCATCAAGGTGTTCTAATGTTCGCCTCATTTGTGATTTGTATTTTTCTAGTATTACATCGCCCAACGAAACGAAAGTCAGCTACAATTTCTTGGAGGAGAAAGATGCAGAAATAGTGAATTTAGAAGCTGAGGAAAATGATGACATCGTCATTTTGGATAAGGACCCAGAAATGCCAATCGCGTTTAGCCAGGAATACCAGCGGCGGCCAAAAATTCCAATTAAGTCACATCCAAGTACCAGCTGGGATGTAGAAGATTCGAAAAGATGGCACAGGAGACCGCATTCAAATGAGAGAAAATTCGGAGAACATCAACCATGGTCGTTATCGAGTTGTAGCTCAAGGGAACATAATTTTCCAAGACATCACTCTAGACCATCGAGTTGCGGCCGAAGGGAACATGATTTCCAAACCCATCGCCGAAGTTCAAGTGACCTCCAAACATATCTCCCAAGTTCAAGTGATCTCCAAACACATCGCCCAAGTTCAAGTGATCTCCAAACACATCACCGAAGTTCAAGTGGGATTCCAAGAGACTATGATTTTGTCAAACGATTTTCAAGGTCATCAAATATTTGCAGAGTCGATGATGCTGTTCCAGACAAGTACAAAAAATTTCCGATTATGAAAAATAATCCAAGTCATTCCCATGCTGCTCCAGAGTACTCTTCTTTGCAAATACCAAATAGTTACTCAAGAAAAAATGTGGAATCTGCGTTCAAGATTCCTTCACCGCCAATTCAATTTCCAGATTCGCCATCTTCCAGTAAATACAAAACAAGAACTGTTCTTCCTGCTTTTTCCACAAATGATATAATTCCATCAACTCAATCTTTGACATTGCAAGATACATTAACTTCTCGGCCAGATCCAACTCAACAGCAACCAGAAATGAACATGCAGCAGCTGGCTATAATGCGGACTCAGCATTCTATGATACCATTGATGCCTACGATGGTACTTAACCAGGAAACGCCCGCTATGTCACCATCACTCATGTCCATTCCTATTCATAACGATTCTTTTCCTATGGCTACTGCAAATTCAATTGGTAACCAATTTGTACCCCAACCGCCTGTTGCTGCGTCGTATAACCATCGAACACCTGTACCAGCTGCTTTGGTACCACATAACCAGTTCCACTATCAAACGCCCCAAACAGGATTGCAACCATTGTTTTTGAATCACTCGAATGGTAACCAAAGTACAAACATCAATAACTATGGCGTTGGGAATCCAATGAATTTTAATAGACCTGGCATGAATTCACATGACATTGGCAACAACGAAGACAGCTTCTTTGCAGGCAGAAATTTCCAAGAACCTCGCAGTGCACCTAATCGTGATCCTAGGAGGCAGCCAGATCCTCGTATTCCTCGTAATGACTTCAGGAACCAACCTAACCGTGATCCTAGAACTGTTCCATGTCCTCAACAAGATGCTGCTTATTCACAGACCAACAGTTCAATTCCACTGAAAAAATATAATGAAAGAAAATTTGAAAGTAGAAAGGAGCAAAATTTACAAAAATCAAAAGACTGGAAAAAAGAAAGCCACAATCTTGCTAATAATACTGGAAAAAAGCCAGCGGAGACTACTAGAAAAAATATCTTGAAAGAAAAAACGATGGAGTCCCCACTTGAAAACCTCTACGGCGTTGTTGATGCGAAAACCGGTGTCGGTTATGGACGTCAAACGTTCAGAATTCCAAAGAAAAAACCTAAGCGAACGCCTCCTTTACCTTCTTCATTGCCAATGTTGCCAGAGGTGTCTACACCTGTTGATCAGGACCAGTGCCAAACTCAGACAGAAGTTAATCCCATGTTGAAAGGCATGAAGCTTTTTGAAAATGGTGAACTCACTCCTGAATTATGTAAAAAAATTGAAATGTATGTATCAGAATGTTTGAAAAAAAATGGCACCAAGTCGAATCAAACAGATGATGAAAAAGCAAAGAAAACAGACAAATCTATTACTGTGTCCGAGTCTGTTACAAAGTGCAAGAAAACAAAACATAAAGAAAGTCCCGACAAGAGTTCTGAGTTTGAATCGGAGAAACCAAAATTTGACAAAGAACCAAGAATCTTTTTGAAAAAAATTAGTATTCCACGTAACAAAGCTTCTCAAGATACTGATGATGAAATAGATGACGAAAGTTCTGCTACAGAAAAGTCCAACGACAAAGAAGGTAATAAGAGCAAGAAAAGTACATCCAGTATCTCAGACTACAGGGTTACTAGGACAACCAGACAAAAACTCTTGAAGGAAAAAGAGAACCAAGTCAAATCTGACATATGCTCAAACGAGAATTCTTCAATGATTGGAGAAATCCAGAAACCTACAGCAAAGAAGCGGAAAAACACTGAGAAAATTCCAGATAAATCGAACAAAGAAAAACTGAGGAAAAAAGATGAAATTCCTGAAAAAGACTCAGAAGAACAAAAATCGCCTGAAAGTCCGCAATCAAATAACGAGGGTCCATCTCTGAGTCTTGAAGAAGTGCGAGCATATGTCTGGGGAAGATCATGGAATTGCACTTACTGTCCTTTCAGTGGAAAAAACCTTGTTCAACATTTTGTCACAAAGCATCCGATGCAGGAAGTAATGATATCTCGACTATCAGAACAAGAAGCCAGAAACAGTATCGAACAAACCAGAAAATTCGCCTCAGATCCAGAGCAAACGATTCTCAAATACCGGTGTCGCTTTTGTTCCTTGGAAATCACTCATGGCATGCCGGACATGAGCACTATAAATTTTTACGAACATTGCACAACTCATACGGGTGAATATATATACCGTTGCCACAAATGCTCTTTCAGGGCAATAGATGAAAATACAGCAAAATCGCATTATTACCATGTGTGCAGAAAACTTGAGAAAACTACAAAAAGTATCAACGAAGCTGTGCGAAAAGTGCGAATTCCATATGGAACAGAAGTTTGTGGATACATATGCTCAAAATGCAATTTCGTTCAGCTGGAAAAAGAAAATTTGGACGAACATGTGAAAAAATGCCGCTCGGAAGATTTGGACGCCATTGTCATAAAAATAAACATGTCGTTGAATATCAAAATGGATATCAAACCTGATCCAGATGCTCCGACTCATGCTACTTTTGATCCAGAACTTCTCAATGCCATTGTTGTTAAGAAAGAAATCAAAAACGAACCAGGGGAAGAGAGTGAAGATAGTACAGATACAGAAATCGAAGTTGAACCTGAAGAAATCGTCGAAAATGATCCAGAGAAAAAGATAAAGGAAGAGCCAAAGGAATTTATTGAAAATGACACCGAGACGAAGATTAAAGAAGAGCCCAAGGAATCGATCGAAAATGACACCGAGATAAAGATTAAGGAAGAGCCAAAGGAATTGGTGGAAAATGACACGGAGATAAATGTCAAGGAAGAACTCAAAGAGGTGGCTGAAGGTGACCTACAGAAAAAGGTCAAAGATGAACCAAAGGAAGGTGGTAATACAGATGCAAATTCAGGCAGTATTGAGACAGGAAGATGTACAGAATCTGATTTTGGATTGGCGGGACCAAGTATTGAAAACCAACCTGATGAATCTGATGCAAACTTCAGCTCCCTCATATATCCATTCCTCAGCAATTTTGTGTGCCCGCCAGATGAAGAAGATAGTGACGAAGAAGACAACGCACCAAAATTGAATGAAAACCTTGAGCTCGTTCCCTAACTATGGATTATGATATTGTGATATTTCAATTTTCTAAATTATGTTTTGAAAGTTTAATATTAATTTTATTGTAAAATCTATAGGAAAAAGAGTATGAAATTTATGAATAAAAAGTGCAAGTTTCTACTTAAAAGTTTTTTTTTATATACCGTGAACGCTTTTTAGGTACAGTTATGAAAATTTAGAAAAAAGTTTGAAAATTCTTTTTATTTTCATAAAAAGTTAATGCAATTCCATTTGGTTGAAAATTTACGATAAAGTAAAAAGTTTTTTTTTTCAGTTTGTATGGAGTTAAAATACTTGAACTTTTGGTGTACATACCATAATCTGAATAATTAATATAAGTGATCTTTTTACAGTTTTTAAAAGTAAAAAATTAAAATATTAAAATGTTTGGTTTAGTTTGATCATCTGAATATTTTTTCAATGAACTAATGTAGTTACATAGGGCTACATAAATATTTTAACAAAAACAAAAAAAGTTGGTAAGTAAAAATTACTTTCAATATAAATTTTTTTTTCTTTTAAATAAAAATTGCTTATAGGCTTTCTAGGAAATCGATACTTATAAGCATTTTTTGTGAGACAAAAATGTTATTTCTTCAAATAGATATTTCGAAATCCGGCAGGATTTCGACCGCTTCTACTTGAAAATGAAAATTTCATATTTGAAATAAACTTGATTGGCAAATTTATTATCAAATATCTGCGAACATTCAAATTTCGAAATGTATTATTTTTCTTCTATTTTCTAATAAAGTTCATTTGCAAAATTGGAAAGGAAAAATATTTCCCCCATCTTTTTCTCACAATTTAATTATTGATTTGCCATATTACATTTGAATATGTGATTATTTCTGAAAACTTAGATTTTAAACAGTTTTCGAAGTGAAAAAAATTAAGGGTAAGTAACTTTTTGCCACGCAAATAATTTTCGCGCGAGCTCGAAGATAGCCGAAGGTCGACATATAGAAGCGAAGGTTGCCGAACACCCGAATAATGGACCAATCGAAGCGCATGTTCGGGAAATACAGGGGTGAAATCACTCATACACAAGCACGATCACATACAAGTATATTATACTTTTCCTAAAAAAAAGAATCACCTGAAAAGTGTAATTTTAATCATTTCATGGCCGCATCGTTCGACGCTTTCGTGCGATTAGAATTCGCGAGTGCGATGCGTTAATTACAATTAATTACCAGTGCCTAGGACCACGAAAAAAAAGGGTCGAGCGAGTTTCGTCAGCGACTGTCAAGTGAAAATTTTGACATTGGCAAGCGGGTCCACGCAACGTCCATGACATCCGCGTGACGTTTCGTTATAATAAATTGGAAAGTCGAGAAAATCGTGGGAACAGGCGTCTTTCGCGATGTTCACTGGACGTTTGACGGTGCAAATATGCGAAGCCGCGGGGCTGCGCGCGACCGACAAGCAGCGAAAATTTTGGCAGGACGAGTCGCCGATCCTCGACCCCTACGTTTCCCTGGACGTTGACGACAACCACCTGGACCGCTCCTCGACCAAACCCAAGACCTTCAACCCGATCTGGAATGAAACCTTCACGCACGACGTGCAAAAAGTGCTAATGCTGGTGCTCACCGTCTTCCACGACGCCGCCATACCCCCAGACGACTTCGTCGCCAACTGCAGCATACCCTTCGAGCAGCTCCTTCAGCAGGAGGATGAAACTAGCGATTTCTGGGTATACATAGTTTTTTTTTTTAACATTATAATCTAATTTACCTTGAAACACAGGAAAAACATTAAAGTATATGCATATATTTATAGTATTTATTATACTTTTTGAAAAATGTTTTTTTATTCCCCTAAATGCATTTATTATTCATTATATCATTCATCGTTAAGTTAATATTTGAATCATAATAAGCTTAAGCAAAAAAAGTAATTCTTTAAGGTAAATGTCCCATTTTGTGCGAGCAACCCAGTTTGTATGAATACCGAATATGACATACAATTACTTGACAATCTTAATAAATAACACGTGATTATTAGTTTAATCACATTCTAGGACAAATTAGGTATATTTTTGATATAGGTTTTATAGTCTTTTAATTATGAATTTGTATCTTTTAACGCTAAATAATGACGCATTTTGCCATCCGCCACCGATCGAACGCGTTTTTCCAATTTTCTGTTTAGTTTGAGTTTTGACAGGCGGCTTGTTATTGTGGGAAAAAAAGGGTTAAAAACATTGTGTGTGAAGAACTTTTTTTGGCTGAGTGGTCTCTATTGACATACAATATTCTAGGAATATACTAGGAATATTTCCAAAGATATTCTGAGAATATACTAATGTCCAAGTAGTTCCCCATGAAGCCAACATTAAAAGGAATATCCTCAGAATATTCTATATATATAGAATAGATTGCTCCCGAAAAAATTTCCTGTCTACGCCCAAAATTTATCATTGCATTTCCTGTACGAATCCGTGGAAATCAATGAATTCATCATTTGGTTATACTTTTCAATGTAACATGTCTTGTACAAACTGGGTTTGGCGTACAAATTCATCTGTACATATAGGTTGTAATATGGTAAAGTATTATCAATTATTGAATTAATTATGGTTGTTAATGTCAATATGTTAATTGGATTCGATACCAAAAAGTTTCAACTGCGCTTATTGCAATATTTTATTAGTAAATTATATTAAGAATACTTTTGCACGCAAAAAACACCACAGAAATCCTTAGGTTCGTATAAAGTGGGACATTTAAGAAAGCTAACGTCCTGTTACTTTCTCATTACTTTTTGGAATAAATTGAATGTAAATAACAAGACATCAAAAAACTAATGATGGAAAAATAATATCAACTGACTCATGGTTTTGTTCTAGGAACTGTTTATTTCAGATATAATCAAATGGTTTGGGACAGAAAAAGATAAGACACGAGTAATTTTTTTAAGTGAGGAAAATCATTAAGCAATTTTTATTAATCTGTACTTTTTGACCCTAAGAAAAAAATCAGTTAGTTTCTTCGAATTTTTATATTTTTTTCGACTTCAAAAAGTTTCTGAATATGCATTTCATTCAATATTAGACATGGGGAAAAATTTGTGAATTTAGTAGATTTTTGAAAGAATCTTATCTACCCAGATTGTTAGTATTTTTGAAACTTTTTGTATTTTTCAGTATCAGTATGTATAAAATGTTGCATGATTTTTTACTGTTTTTATACATTTTCACTATTTTCCTGTACATAGATTTCGAAAATATGTGGCGGGGACTGAAGAAATGGTACTAACAGCACCTCACCGCTTCTCGAGAAAAATGAGATTGAAAAAAGGAAGTGCCTAAGAGTAGCATGGACTGTCCAATTTTTTACCTCAATTTTTTATGAGATAAAAAAATCATACATTTTTAAGAGTAGACTCGTTTGATAGAGCAAGATTTCTATATTCAGAATCACTGACTATCTCAAATTCGATTTCTGGTGCTGTTAGTGCCCTTTCTTCCGTCCTCCTCACATATTATGCTGTAGAATTCGAAGTTCATAAAATTTTTTGTGTTTGAAAGGATTTTTCAGAAAATAGTATCTAATATATATTTTTATTTTATTTTTTTTGGTACTTATTCAGTTTTTCTACAATTTGAAGGACTGTTTAGTATTTCAATACAATATTGCAGGATTTTCTAGTATTTTTATATACTTCTTGTATTTTTATATAAATTGTTACATAGATTTCAAGAATTTAAAGCTCTAAAATTCAAAGTTCATCAAATTTTTCGTGTTTCAAAGGATATTTCAGAAGATATTGTCTCAATAGATTTCTATTTCTTCTAGTCTTTTTCGTATTTCTTCAGTTTTCCTACGATTTGAAGAATCGTTCAGTATTTTTATATTTTGCTGTGTGTGAATTTTTGTAATTCAATGTTCTAGTTATTGAAGTTATTTAGAGATTTTTTATGTCTCATAGATTTGCTTGTATTTTTCTATCTATGTATTTTTTTTTAATTATTTCCTAGTGTTTATATAATGTCGTAGATTTTTTTTTAAATATCTCTTTTAATTTCAAAAATGAGATTCCCTAGAATTGAAAGTTTGCAATATTTGAATTAAATCGATTTTACAGAAAACAGTTTCTTCATAGATTTAAAGTGCCCTTAATACTTTTGAATTTTCCACAGACTTTTAAGATTTGAACAATTTTTTATCATTTTTACGGACTTCTATATGCATATGTTGTTAGAATTCAAAGCTCAAAAAATCGAATATTTTTCATTCCTGGAATTGCATAAACTTTTGAAGAATCTAATAGCATGCATAAGAAATTAATTAAAATCTAGTATTTTGATCATTTTTGGTATTTTTTTGTTGTATTCGTTAAATTAAGTAAAGTTTTCAAGCATGATCCATAGATTTCAAAGATCCTGCTACCTGCTATACATGTTGAATCTATAGATTTCAAATATTTTTATGTATTTTCACATGTATCCCTAAAATTTAATGCTTCAAATTGTTGAAGTTTGTGATAAAAAGTAAAAAAGCATATTTTTTGTCGATATTTGTACACAAATTATTAATATTCCACTTGATTTTAATTAAAATTATTAATACAGAATTTTCAACTCGAAAATAAGAAAGTTTCAAATTTATCTCAGTTTCAGAACATTTCTTAAAAAGTTACAAATGTTCTAAAACTTGATGAGACTGATATAAAAGTAACGTTAAATAAATAATCAGATTTTCGTTACTCGTTACCGAACAAAAGTAACTCGATTCCGTTATTGTTACAGTAAAAAATCTAATGTGTTAGAGTACCGCGTTACTTTTTTCTATCTGAATTTCTTCACAAAACTGTAAAAATTCTCAAATAGATGTAATTTTATCTCTATTTTTCATAATAAGATTCGAATGTTTAAACGATCATTCATACATTTTCGCGCTGGTTAAATTCAAAATTATTTATCCAAATCTGATTCCCAAATTATGTTACCTGTATTTTTTTTTTTTTTTTTTTTTTAAGATTATATATCATCAACAAGGACCAACATTTCGCGATTTTTGTACTAGAATCGATAATTTTTCAGACTTAAGAACCCTTCATTCATAGTTTCATTCCTCCATTCAATCAAGTTAAATTTTCTTTCGACCAACATAATTACTTTATAAACTTTTGATGATTGTTGATTTTGATTTTTTTTGTTGCAGGTTGACCTGGAACCACAGGGAAAAATAAGGATTAAGATAAGCTTGCAACAAAGTAATCAAGGTAAAAAAACCATTATCAATAACAAGATTCAATATTAACCAAATATTTTAATCATTACTCAGATGTTTAAAATAGCCAGTAACAAATTCATTTGTTTTCCAGGTCAGCAACCTGGTTGCGAAAGCAGTGATAGCAAAGGAACTGAGAGCGGAGTCAGTGGTGCCATGGGGGGCCGAGAACCCAAGCGAGAATTCAAGGAGCGCCAGGGTTTCAACCGGCGTCGTGGCGCCATGCGTCGCCGGGTCCACCAAGTCAACGGGCACAAATTTATGGCCACGTTCCTGAGACAGCCAACCTTCTGCTCCCACTGTCGAGATTTTATTTGGTAAGGCTTGAGAAAAATTTTCTCCGATGCACCAGGCAATAAACAGAACATAAAACAATGCCTAGCTTCACACTAACAACTCTGGTATTTCTATTATCATATTTTCAATACAAAAGCAATTAGCCTGTGGGAATGCATGACTTACTCAATTGGAAAACGACGACACGTGACTAGAGAATCGACGTTCTCGTTATTTTTGCTTTGGGATTCCGGGAATCTGCGCCTCATTAGTATTTTTCACAGGGTGTATCCTCTGGCGAGGGAAATTTTTAATGAAGGAATCCTTCCTTTTCCTAAAAATTGGGCATTGTTTCACATTTCAGATAAATTTATTCCCTCGTTCTGGCGCCCAGGCAAAAAAAAATAACAGGAACATCGTGATTCTTTGACTCTCATCTGTCTTCCTTTACTTTATGACTTGGCAAAAAATTGCAGTAACCAACAAATTTGGCCTTCACACATATTTTTCAAGAGAGTTGGAGGAACGATGTGATGTTTTTTTGTCTGTTATATTTCAGGGGCTTGGGCAAGCAAGGCTATCAGTGCCAAGGTGAGAAAGACATAAGTCACATTTTCGACCAATCATGTTGTTTTTTCGCTTGCAGAGAAAATCCACATCTCGGTGTTTCGCGTTTAATTCCGCCTTTTTTTTAGTCAAGTAGATTATTATTAATTTTTTTACTTTTTCAGTTTTTACTGACTACCCAGAAAATTTAGATTAGGTATCACAGGGCTTGAAATAGTTGGCAGTCATGGTCAAAATGGGCAGTTTCAAGGAATCGAATAGTTGAAATTTTAGATGAAATTTTCTCATTGCTGAAAAAGATTGATATCAAAAATGTATAAGATACATATTGTGAAAGGTAATGAATATGATGGTATGAAAATATGTGAATTTCAATGTACTATGAAAAGTTGACAATTCTTAACATGGGAAATTTTTAATTTGTAGGATTTTTGAAGTTGACGTAATTGGGGAAATAAAATAACTTATGGCTTGGAATTTATTAGTTGTATTTTGAAATTTATTATTTTTGGCATTCTATTAATCTTTGAAAAATTTGAAGTTAATAAATAATTTTTATTTCTTTGAGCCTGACAATTTTCAAGTTCGAAATTTCGTGATTCAAAGAATTACTGTTTTACAGAGAATTCGGAATTTCACTATTGATGAAATTAGACTTTGCAATGAAGAAAAATCCGAAATTTCAAGTATTCAAATCTTGAATTTTTAATTCAGTATTGTTTATTTCATAATATTATGAAATAGAACTATGTAATGAACAATTTTTAATTTTCGGTTTTTTCAAAATTTACAAAAGTTTTGTGAATTGGACAATTCTAAAACTGCTTCTATTGTATTCTATAAACCTTTGTTCTACGATTTTTGAGAGTTCAAGGATTTGATGTTGAAAAATTTTTTATTTGTTCAAAATGATTCAAATATTTCAGAATTAGAAAATTAAAAAATTTTAAACAGTTTCTGTTATTGATCAGAAGGTCGATTTTCTATATTTTAATAGTAAACTTTTCGAAATTTAAAATTAAACTTTTCAGGTGGAAATTTTTTACATTCACATGAAATAAAAAATTAGGACTGTCCAGTATTTTTACAATTGACAGAAAAGTGTTTTGTTCTCTTAACTTTCAAATTTTTACTATCCCATAAAAAATTATTATTATTATTATTATTTTTTTTTTTTTCAAAATATTAGGATTCCAATCTTGTTCATTCCTAAAACTTACATCGAATTTTCAAGTTCGAAATATAGAGTTCTCAAGATTACTATATGTATTTTCAAACATTATTTTAAATAATTTCACATCAAATAATCACTAATTTTATTCAAATTACGGGAATCTATGAATTTGAGACTTTTTCGAAACTCAAATCGTGTAATTTGTGGCATTTTCAATTTTGTTATTTTTACTTTGTGGTCAGTGGCATTGAAATAGTTTTTAATATTTCAGTAATTGAGAAATTCAGAATTCAAAAAACCGCTACATTACAATAATTCTGATTTTTGCTCCCATATCTAAGAAAGACTAAACGAATTTTCAATTTATTCGCTGAAAGTATTTTAAACATATCGTTATAGGAAAGGGTACAATCCTAATACTAAATGAATAGAAAATATGAGTCAGTCATTTTTTTTTATTTTGACCCCTGGATTACCGCATGAATTCACAGCCACCGACGAAAGTTCGAGGCCAAAATTTTGGTGTCTTTTAATGCTTTTTAGACGTCTTTGGTTTAACGTTTGGCGCACTGTTGAGAAGCTTTGTGGAAAAGACTGGAAAATCTGCACCTTCCAGTATCGATGTTTTCCCGGTGAATCGCCAGATGTTATAGAGATTGGTTTTGGTTTCAGTTTGCACCTGCGTTGTTCACAAACGATGCCACAATCTCGTTGTCACAATGTGTCCTGGAATGAGAGACGAGGTAATACAGATTTTTAATTGCACCAGTTGTGATTTTTTCCGTCATTATGGCTCACACGATTTTTGATTCGTAGACCAAAAAGACCATGTTCCAATCGTTGCGCGACGAAGGTCAAACAGGGCCTCGTTTCAGCATAGACGTTCCTCACCGTTTCGCAGTTCACACCTTCAAGCGTTTCACTTTTTGCGATCACTGTGGCTCCCTACTGTATGGTTTGATCAAACAGGGCCTTCAATGCGAAGGTAAGAAACAAATAAGCAACTTTTTCTGAGTTTATATGGTGTTGCTGGAACTTCACAGAATCATTCTTCACATTAAAATATATTTTATCGACATCCCCACCAGCAACTCTTTGAACCAATCCATGTATCTCACACATAATTTGCATTGTTTAGCGTGCCACATGAGTATTCATCACAGGTGCCAGAAAAACGTCGCGAACAATTGTGGTATCGATACCAAGACCCTGGCTGAAGTTCTTCGGACGATGGGTATAACCCCAGAAAAGCAAATCAAGACACCACGAATAAGTTTCATGAGCACAAGTAGCGGTAGTAGTCAAACCACTATGACAAGTGTGGATTCCGGAGAATCCGTGTCGTCATCTAAGACAAAGAAAGAAGGATTGCCTGGTGAAGCCACGGCGAGTGGGACCGCTATGAAGAAAGTAAATCTTGAGGACTTCAATTTTATTAAGGTCTTGGGCAAGGGAAGCTTCGGGAAGGTAATGCTGGCCGAGAGAAGAGGTCGTTCGGACGAAGTCTACGCGATCAAAGTCCTGAAAAAAGATGTCATCATCCAGGACGATGACGTTGATTGCACGATGACGGAAAAACGCATTCTGACCTTGGCCGCAAAACATCCCTTCCTCACTGCTATTCACAGTTGCTTTCAAACCAAAGAGAGGCTGTTTTTTGTCATGGAGTATGTGAATGGAGGTAATTCATAGTTCATAATTCATTAACTCAAAAAAATTATGAAATTTTCGCGATAACAGCGTGATCAGAGTGGGTGCTCATCTCTGAAAGTGGCAGCGCGTGCGCGTAAGCATATGTCATATATGTCCTGCTCAATGTAAACATTACCTCAACAGCCATAGCCGGATTTACTCAAGTCGCCCCTGGGCAGTAGAAAAAATGCTGCCTCTTTACGAAAATTAATCTATAAAAAAATGCTGCCTCTTTTTTGTTATCAATTCTTTAAAAATAAAAAGTAAATTACTTTTTTTGGTATTGATTTTGAAGATTTTTTTTTTATTACACCTTTCAAAATTTGCCGCCCACCAAAATTTTGCTGCCCTGGGCAGTTGAAATGAAATTCAAATTCATGTTTCTCGCGCCAAATCGTCGCGACTATATCACGTGACCTCGTTCAACTTGTATGACGTCACTGTCCATATACTTTCAAAACACCGCTACTGTTTACAATGGGAAATCACAGCGTTGATATAAAAACAGTAGAAAAAAAGCAAAAAAATGATCTTTCCACGAAAAAAATATTCACGATGATGTTTTATGCCTCTGTATACAAATACAGAACGTGAAAATACCGAAAAAGTGTTCGTGAGTGTACCTAAATCAGATGAAATACGGGAAAAGTAGTTGCGTGCCTCAAATCGGGTTTCAAATAGTTCAGGACAATATATTATGATAAATTTATTTTCATAAACTCATCTGAATAAATAAATATACATAGCGATTTTTCAATAAATTCAATTCAACATTACATCTGATACAGAAATTTATTCATAATTGTAAAGAATATTAGAAAATGTACCAAATATTTTAATGCAAAGTACATCAGTCCATATTCAAAAGTTGAATAAAATAAAAAGAATAATAGTCATGAAAACTGCGAGATGTATTTTATACTGGGAGTACTAGACAATGAATTTTTGATAATAAAAGTAATAAATATATTAAGGAAAATAAGAATTAATTCAGTGGTTTATGTTGTTTATGATATTCATCTTTGAATTCTTTATGTTGATATATTTTTTAGTTTTGAATTTAAAAATTTATTCAGAAATAAAAATTTAATTATTTTTAAAAATGTTGATTGTATGTGGAATATTAATGTAATAACCCAACAAATATAAAACATAATAAAATATAACAAATAAAAATATTCATCAGTAAAAAACTTTATAGTCAAGATGAGAATGATTATATATGAGTAAATTATTCAAATATTGTTTATTTTTTTGTTTTGTTTTTATTATTCTTCAATTTACTATCAATTATTGATATAAACGAATAAATATATATAGATTTCTCTCCAACTTCAATTCAATATAAACTAATGAAGGAATTTATAATAATTTTAAAAAATAAGAGTAGATGTATAAAAAAATTATTATGTAAATATTACTATACTATTAAATGACTATAAAATGAAATCAGTACAAATTAATTACTATTGAATAATACTAAGAAATAGATTGAAATAATTATTTTATCCACTCTACTCGATTAACTCGGTTGACCTATGTAAAATGATAAGGCCGATTTTGTCGGCAGGTAAGGTAGCCTACTCACTCGAAGTTGGGCGCGTGTAGAGTTTGTGCGCATACCTACATATACTTATACCATTCATACAAGCGAGAAACGATGATTGCCAGAAGAGCGCTTCTCACATGAGAAGCGTGCTGCTCGGAACGTGCAGAAATTCAAGCTGAACATGGTGATTTCTTGCAGGTGACCTGATGTTCCAAATTCAGAAGGCGCGCAAATTCGATGAAACCCGGGCACGATTTTACGCAGCTGAAGTGACGCTGGCGCTGCAGTTCCTCCACAAAAACGGAGTGATATACCGCGACCTCAAGCTGGACAACATTCTGCTGGACCAAGAAGGCCATTGCAAACTTGCGGATTTTGGCATGTGCAAAGAAGGAATATTAGATGGTGCGACGACGTCGACGTTTTGCGGCACCCCCGATTACATAGCGCCGGAAATTTTGAAAGACTCGCTGTATGGGGCGAGTGTGGATTGGTGGGCCCTTGGGGTCCTCATGTACGAGATGATGGTCGGCCAACCACCTTTCGAGGCCGAAAACGAGGAAGACCTCTTTGACTCGATTCTGAAAGACGAGGTCCTATATCCCGCCTGGCTCACGAAACAAGCTGTCTCGATTCTGCAAGGCTTCATGACCAAGGACCCTGCGGAGCGTTTAGGCTGCTGCGAGCGTAATAAATGCGAAGGCGCTATCAGGGTACATCCCTTCTTCGAGCCCATCAATTGGGAGGCTTTGGAAGCTCGGAAATTGACGCCCCCTTTCAAACCCAAAGTCGTAAGTTCTATTTATTATCTTTTGTAGATATTTTTTTTTTTTTTTTTTTTTTTTTCATACACTATGTGAAAAACGATTTATGTTCATGGTTTATGTAAAAAATAGTTTATGAGAAACTTCAATATTTTTCGCCTCGTAACATACCTTGACGATCCTCAGAGGCATTATTGAAGTCATGATAATGAGTTTCAAAGATTGCATTGTATTAAAAATAATAAGTTTGATTTTATTCTATTTATGTATTTGATTTTATAGATTCTTGAAGAGGATCCAGACATTCAATAGATTTATTATAGAATGTAAAAATCTAAATAGTCTAAAAATTAAAAATATAAATATTTTTATTTTTTTTTTTTATTTCTGAATAGCATGACAAACATAAAAAGAGATTTTTTAATTTAAGAGTCCAATAACCGCAGAATTGATTTATTTTAAGGTAGGGTTTCAAAGTATCTTATTAGTAGTAATTTTTAATGTTGATACTTTTTTTTTTCACATTTTGAGTTCAACTACTCTTAGTTTTAGTTAAAAAGTTCGAAACTGGAACACTTTATGAACTGTGTGGATTATTATTAAGTATTTTGTTGTGTTTTTAGAATTCGGAATCAAACTCCTAAGTTCGAACTTCCAATAGAAAATCACTGAAAATTTTCAATTTCTTTGATATTTTATCAATTTTTGGCTCAGTTCTTAAAATTCAGCATTTAATCACTAGAACTTGAGTCTCGAAAGTACAGAATAACTGATTTGAAATTATGATTTCAAATTTGGTTGGTTATTTTTTAGTTTTTTATTATGTTTTTGAAATTTGGAATTTAGAATGGATATTCAAGAAATTTTTGTTCAAAAGTTCAAATCTATTACAAATTTCAAATTCTATTTCGTGTATTCTAATTTTTTCCTTGGGTTTAAAATTGGTAACATTTTTTAATCTAGTAAATTATTGTGAAATTGTTGTGTTATTTTTCCTAAATTCAGAAAGTAACTATGCACGTAAAGTTTGAGTTCAAAAAACATGAAATCATGTTGGTTGTTTTTCGATTTTTATCAGTTTTTCAAAAATCGGAGTTGAATTACTCAAAAGTTCAGTGTAAAAATTTTAAATTATTTACAATGTTAATTTTATGATGATTTTCATTGATATAATGGTAATATGTTATTTAATAATATTACAACATTTAAAAAAAATGATTTATTACCTAATTATAAAAGTAATGAGTCAATAATAATGATTGGTTTCTATGTAGATTTTCGGAATTAGATGGTTGAGGAAAAGAATTTGTTTAGATTTTTATCATTTCCATAAATTTCTTAAAAAACAATATCTAATGTAGAATTTCTGTATTTTAGAGAGAGATTGCTAGTATTTTTAACCTTCTTCATATTTTTAAGCATATATGAAATTTCGTAGTATTTCCAAGTATTTTTCTAGATTTCAAATATTTGTATGGACTTGAAGAATTTCAAGGATTCGATGCTCCAAATTTCAAAGTTGAATAGATTCTTAGTATTTCAAACGATTTTTCAGTACACAGTTTTATACAGATGTCTAATGTTTCAAAGAATTATTGCTTTTTTCAATATTTTTAATACGTATAAAATTCGAATGATTTTCTATTTTCATAGACTTCTATATTAGTTTCAAAAATGAGATACTGCAGAATTGTAATTTCTGTAGATCTTAGGTAAAAAAATAACGAATTCTCGAGATAATTTTATCTTGATACATTTTGTGTTTTTATAGAGTTTTTCTGTTTTTCAGCATGTACAAAAACATTTTTTTTAAGTAAAACTTCTCAGGCGGCATTATAACTTTTCTAGAATGTAATTTATGTAGCGAGTAATTTGGAGATTTTACCATGTAAGATGTAAGAGTATAATATATTTTTGATTGCAGGGAGTAATTTTGAGATTTTGTTGTAATGTAAGACTGTAAGAGTGTAAGAATATCATTGACAGATTCGACTAAAAATTAGGAATCAATCAATTTTCAAACTGATTTACAGTTAAAAAGCGAAAAAAAATATTACGCAGAAAAATTGAAGGATCTGGCAGAACTAAAAAAAGTGAGATGAAAATTAACCCATACATTGAAACCTAAAAGAAAACAGCACGAGAAGTTTCACTTCTAATGCGAGTTGATTTGGCCTTTAATTTCCAGAAAAGCAAAACGGATGCCATAAACTTCGATCCGGAATTCACTAAAGAACAGCCAACGCTGACACCAGAAGACTCCGTCGACGACATTAGCATAAACGAGGAATTCAAGGGCTTCTCGTTTGTCAATCCCGATTACAATCCAAGCCGCTTCCTGGAGGGCTAATGAACAATCGCCCGAAATGACGGTGAGTCATCTTTGCGTATCGCGCGCAGCAATAGTCATCGGCGGTTTTTCATCAGCCTCGGAAAAAAAGCCCGCTCCGTCTTGGCCAAAGACGGCGCCATCGTCCGAGATTGAGTCACGACGTTAATGGTCGCTAGAAGAGTTTTATTCGAAATTGAAAAAAAAAACACACACAAATTTACATATTCTATATTATACAGTTAACCTATTATAGCGCGAGCCTATTAGAGGAAGAAACGCGGGTGTTTCGTCAACTGGGACGCAATCGTACGCGCAATTAGATATTAAGTATTGTCTAATGATCATCAGACATCACAAACCACGCGATGGTATTCAGTGGGATAATGGAAAAACAAACAAACAAACGACGCACCTTCCAGAATATTTTTAAACGTACATTTTAGACTTACACATTCGAACTGATCGCGCGATTTTCATGCCGACGTCAAAGTGAGATTTGAACCAAAATATATGAAAAAAAGGTATAGTCCGAGAGGTTACGGTTCCGCTGCATTTTGAGGGTTTTTTTTGTTTTTTGGGTAGGGGAGGGGGGTGTTACCTCGCCGGATTTTGGGGACTCGCTTTTCTTGCGCGTGCTGTTCCGACCGGAAGTCCCTTGTTTTTTACGTTTTCTTGTATTTTCGTATGTTTTTGGTGAGGTCTTTGAATCCGGCGTGGCAGGGAGGAGGGGGGATATTTTTACGCACCAACGTACTTAAAATTAATTGTAAGTTACACGTGAAATTTGGGTGTTATCTCGCGAGGGAAGTGAGGCTCGACAATTGTTATTGGTAATTTTAATGATGAATTCTTTGCTTGGTCTGGTAAACATGGTGGGGGGAAAAAAGTTTAGTTGTTGGCGCCTATTAGGTGCATCGTTTTTTAAATCTACTGAATTTTATTCCGCGGTATTAAAAATCTTTTTTAATGTAAATGAATCAGTTTTCAATCAAGTGACAAATAATTCTTTTTGTTTTTCAGGTTGAATTTTCAGTGTTACCGTTTGCATGAGAGTTGCAGTATAAAAAATACTGTAAGAACTGTGGAAGACGTTTGGAATCGATTTTAAATTATTTAGAGAATTTTTTTACATTTATTTTTTGTGTTTTGGAACAATCATTATGTATAATAAACATTATTAATATTCTTGAGGCAAATGATGATTGCTATCACGGCTTTGCATTCGAAAATACAATTTTTTTGAATTTGTATTTCCTCACGGAGCCACTGGACTAATTTTATATCATCCCACGTTCTTTTCGTGCAAAAAATGTACATAAGGAAAAGTAGTATATCTACCTAAAAACATCATTAAATTTTGTTAGATGCAGTGTTACTAAATAGCATTGTAAATTATGTAAATAATAATTTTTTTGGTAAAACTATCGCTTGAAAAAATTTATCTTGAATATTTTTTAAATTGCTCATTGTACATTGCATTATAATATGAAATTGAGTACGGTATTCGGAATGTAGGTTAGTATAAAATTCAATGTACTTCAAACTCGATAGCTCGTGAAGGATAAAGATAGCATTTGATAAAAATATTAGAATTCTGGCAATAAAGGCAATAAGAAAAAAAGATCCTAATATAAGTCAAGGTTAAGATTTTTCAGCCAGTCTGTTAATGTTGTGGCCCACGATCGAATTTAATTGCTTTAGATTTCAGTATGTTCCGATTTAAGGTAAAACCTCCATAGTTTGCATTTTACTTAGGATATCTTAAAATAGAAACATCCATTTTGTAAGGATTTTATTAAACAAGAGACTTATAAAGGTTTTCAAACGACCTAATAATGTTGAATTTTATAAAAAGAAAAAAAAATTGTATTGTCATTTCCTACTCAGACTAATTTTCTAAAAATATTTGTTTAGTTCAAGAATGATTTTTTTATCGTTTTTTTGTTTTTTAGACAGTACTTTTTATACAGATAAGTACAAAAAGTCTGGTTCTACTTTATTACAATTAATTACTTACATTTATTATTTTTTTAATGTACATATATATTAATCAGTTCTGCTATCATTTACAAAAAAAACAGCGATGATATTTTGATGTTCAGATAACCAGTAATTTTGATAACTTGCAGCTTGGTAAAATACTGAATATTATGATAACTGAAATTTTTGGCGTACTGAAAAGTAATTAATTTTTTCGATGTGTCACATGGCTTCTTTTGTTTACATGAAGTTAGTGATTTTCATTAATCGATATCATTTTTCTTCGAAACTGTCAACATATTTCAGTAAAAGTTATTCAAAAAAATCTATTATTTAATAATTTTAGGAATAGTGATTGTAAGAAGAAATCAACTTGCTAGAAAAAAAATCAAGAAAATGAACTTTTTTAGGAAAAAAATTTTTTAGAAATGACTCTCCATTAGAAAAAACGGTCTTTAGAAAAACTGTACCCCAATCTCTGCTCTTGATTCTTGATTTAATGATTTCCTTACGTCCTTTGTTTGCAGCAAAAGAACGTAAAAGGGACGTAGTTATGTCTATTACGTTTTCCTAGCTCTGTGAGGATGCCAACAATACATGAATTTCTATAATTAAAAAAAATTTTATCAATAGAAAAAACACATTCAGAAAAAACTGAAGGATTATTTATCATACGTGCAAGAATAATCAAAAAATTTAAATTTATCATTTTCGGGCATGCAAGGGAGGGGGGAATCACTTGTTTTACTGGACCAATCGACCAGCGAGATAAAAAATGAAACACGGAAACCGAGCGTATACGGTCTATAAAAATAGGATTGCTCGAGCTTTATACCAGAGCATTAACTCAACTCGTATTTTACGCAATCATGACGGTGTTGTTAGTTGATAATCTTTATATTAATTACGTCAAACGCGCATATATTTATATGATAATATCGCGGTTCAATGTGCAGACACATTTGGGACTAGAACAAAAAAAAATATAGGAGAAATTACTGTCTATGTGTCGTGATCGTTGTCATGTTTAACGCTTAAGAAATTCCTTAAAAATGACCGTGAAGTCGAGTTATGTTTTTGCCCGGTAAAAACTTTTTCATATATATAGAGAATGAGAAATATCCATGAAAGTTGAAAATTTTTTGTCAGTTTTTTTGCTTCACTTTGTCTCCTTTTTTACACTCTAATTTTATGAGTCATACAATTGGTTATATTTATGGAAATTCATCAATTTTGGGATCAACTTCTTTGGTTAAATTTCAATAGAAAGTTGTTTATTTTCAGTAAAAAATAGTGCAGTTTTCATGGATTTTTCTTACAATGTAAATATCATGTAAACGTGCGATCTATGTGAATCATGCGGTCATTTATGAATTTTCAATGCATGAATAATTTTTTCTGGGTGTGTATGTTTCTTTTTTTTGTTTTTGGAAAAGACATTCGAAAGTTCGCCAACTCCGTCCTCGACGTTCGGTGGCCATTTTAACTTGAGACGATAATTTTCACGAAAGTTTATTTTCCTCGGGCTTGTTCGCTCGCGAAAATTCATCGATCGAGCCTTTTTTTTTCGAAAATACGGAATCGACACGTTTTTTCGTATTGATGAATTTCAGCTGACATAAAAGAAACCGAGATCATGTGATATTAACGTAATCGTAAGTGCGTATAATGTGAAAGTAGCGCGTATATTGAGTGTTTTCGAACGGGTTCAATTCTTCCAAATCGCCCTTAAAAGTACGATGCTTTGCGGTTTAAAAGGCTGAGATGCAGTTCAGCTTATGTTAGGAATAAATTATCGTTACCGGTCCCTGAGAAGTCACCGCGATTTTTTCAAGATTTGAGAAGTTTGCGATGGGGTGGCGATTTTTTTAATGAATTGTGTTTAATTTTTTTTTCTTTTTAATGAAGATGAAGGATTTTTGGGACTGCAGGACAGTTTCCTTCCTAAAATTTTCTAAGCATATTTTGAAAAGTCTTTCCTCAACTCGGGTCGGAGAGAGTCGAATTTCCCGTCCGATAACAGGAAATTATGTCTTCTTTAATAAAATTTTGTTAAAAAGTTGTTATTTGACATGGTTCAATTTGAACATCGATATTGTTTGGGGCATGATTTGTCGTGTATTTTTTTGAGAAGAGAAATGAGGAAAGAAATATCACGTTATTTGCGTTTATTGATTGTAAAAAGAAAGATGTTGAGCTTCGAATTTAATAAAACTCTTGAAAAGGACCGAGAAGAATGGTCGAAAGCTCGAGTAACAAGAATAAACAAAAATTAAATTTTTGTTTATTTATGTTTATGTTAAATTTAAAAATTTTCGAAGATGAATCTGTTTGCATTTTTTTGTTTTAATGTTTTAAGGAAATTTTCAGTATTTAATTTTGGGTTTCAACATAATTATTTTTTACAAATAGTATATTTCGTGTTACTTTAATCAACTCAACTTTTTTTTTCGCATACATACAAGTTTGAAAAAGTTTTTATACTTTTTTTTTAACTTTAAAGTTTTTCAATGGTATTTTTAAATAATTTTTATGAGATTTACGAGATACTGAGTTTTGAAAATTCGTGTTACTCGCTATAAACTAGTCGAAGTTTGTTAATTGTTTGAAATTGATTCGGACGTTTTGTTCACATTACAAAAAATTACAATCGTTACATTACCTTAAAAAGGTCTAAAAATATTGAGAGACATTATATCCCGGATACTTCGTCGATTTAACAAATGTTCGAAGGCATTTGGAAAAAATACCTTGTTTTCGATTCGAAAAGGAAAATATAATCCGAAGGTATTCGAAAATACCTTCGGATAGATAAACGAAATTTTCTGACGAAATTCTGTGGAATATTACACCTTGAAAATGATTTTTTTGCACATTTTCTATTCCTTATTACAATTTTCGTAACATTGGGTCGTCTAGTTTGATCCAGTTTAATACTTTCAATCATAAGACATAATCGTTAAAAAATACGTTACACGTTGATTAAAAGTAACAAAATTATTGAGTTTCGCGCGATTTTTTTCCTAGTTAAACATACCTTAATAATTATAGTTAAGTTAATTTTGTATCGATACACTTTCAAAATTTGATATCCATTTTCAATCAAAAATTATTAGTTTTCATTTTAGTATACAAATCCTAATAAGTTTGAATGATTTTTATGCTTTTATAAAATTTGGAGAAGTAAGCTTTTTTTTTGGAGTTTAATTTTTTAATGAAAATTTTTTTATCGTGTCATTATCAATATTGATAAAATATCATGGTGTAATCGAGAGTAAAATTTATTTGAGGGAGCTAATTTTTAAAAAAAAAGGAAACTGTTCTTCAAACTTAAAATTTTATACAATTTTCTATCTCTGTTATTTTCTGAATCAAGGAAAAATAAATATGGGTTGTTATCATTTTTGAAATACTACGCTTCTTATCTCATTTCGAAAGAAACTTTTAAAATTTCAGGAATCATACAATTTTTCATTCATTTCGGGAAAGTTTTTTTCTTATTTTCGAAGAACTTCTGAGATGTTTGTCAACAAATCTAGTATGTCATGATTTTTCAATCTCAAGGAACTTCTAATTGTCATAATAAATTTCTGAGAATCGGTAAAAAAATTTTGTTAATTTTTCCAGCTGTTATTGATTTTTATTATTTTGTGTCAATCTTGGATGACTTTATTCTATTTTTTAAAAAGTTGAAGAAATTCCTCCTTCCCTTCACAAAAAACTTTCATTTTCGATTTTTTCAACTCATCACGATTTCCAACTGGAAAAAGTTTTAGAAAATTGTATAAAATTTCGAGTTTCCAAAAAAGTTTTCCTTTTTTTTTTGTCAACGTTAGCTCCCTTAAATAAATTCTACTTTGTTTTATATCATGATGTTATACCAATATTGTTAATGACACGATAAGAAAAATTTGTATCAAAAAATTAAACTCCATAAAAAAAAGCTTACTTCTCCAAATTTTATAAAAGTATAAAAATCATTGAAACTTATTGGGACTTGTATACTAAAATGAAAAGTAATAATTTTTGATTGAAAATGATGGTGAAATTTTGAAAGTGTATTGATAAAAATTTAACTGTCATTTAGTTTTTGAAAACTGCAAATTTTCTTCAGTTTACAAACTTGCATCTTTTTCAATATGTAAGTTATGTTTCCATGATATTTTATCAATATTAAATATGACACAATAAGAAAAATTTTCATTGAAAAATTAAATTTCATTTAAAAAAACTTACTACTTCAAATTTTATCAAAATATAAAAATTATTCAAACTTTTTGCCATCTTTATACTAAAATGAAAACTAATAATTTTTGATTGAAAATTATAAGCAAATTTTGAATGTGTATCGATACAAATTTAACTATGTCATCTAATTTTTGGAAACTGCAAATTTCCTTTGAAACGTAAAGCTTAGTTTACAAACTTTTCCAATTTATAAGTTATGTTTCCTTATTAAAAATGAAAATTTTTGGTTTTTTTTTTCCAAAAATTTTGATATCATACACTGGCCACCCCGTAACAAGCACAAGGCTTGAATCCCAGCACGTGACTTACTTAAAGCGAATCTAGTCATAACGAAATAATCTGGGCGTGCAGTTGGTGATGAGGGGGGGGGGGGGGATGATTATCCCGAGTTTGCGTTTGGTCCAAATATACCGCCGATCGATCGTGAATTTCAAGAGAAACGGTTAGTCCGGCCTACGCTTAGTAAAAAAAAAAGAAAAACTAGAGAAATGTTGTGAACTTGAAAAAGACAAAACAGAAAAAAACACAATAATCACAATAGAACGTAATTTTCAGAAATCGTAATTATAAGTAAACGTGTGCGAAAAAACTAAGCGAAGCCGTAAAATAGTTTCACATTGAAAAAGGTCCAAAAATAATTGTTGACTCGTTGTCGGGAGATGTCCGCATTTTTGCCAGATTGCCGTCCTGGGTACATCGATTCGACAGTTTTAAAAAGCTCGATGAATGGGGTTTTTATTTTGGGATATTTTTTTATTCTTTGCTATGCCACCGATGATGCACCCTTTGGGTACTTATACATAGACACGTTGGAAAACACCGAGATCGAGTCGGTGCTTTTTCAGGTAGCTTTCGAGCCGAGGCGATCGAATCGATAACTCAGAAATACCTATATTTGGTCCGGTCAAATGAGGATATGAAAAACTTTTGGTTACAATTGTGCTAATTTTTCAGAACTTGAAGGTAAATTCATTTAATTAAATATGATTTGAGATCCAGTGCCCTGAAGAAAATGTCCGTCCCTGCCCTCGTCACCTCAAAAAGTAATAATAATGTCATATCTCTAATTAACAATATTTTGCAAAACCCTTTTGCAGGAAGAATGTGTAGATGTGAATGAATGGCGTTCTGGTCGTTTTTTCTCAAAAAAAAAGGTTTTTTTTATAATGATAACCGTAGGAAACTGCCTTATAAAAAATCCTTCATAACGATTGGAAAAAAACCTTTTTTCAAGAAAAAATGACCAGAGCGTCATTTGTTCACATCTACACGTTGTTCCTGCAAAAGGGTTTCGCCAAATATTGTTAATTAGAGATTTGGTATTATTATTACTTTTTGAGGTGACGATGGCAGGGCCGGCCATTGCGTCTCAAAGATAAGAAAAATGTTCTTTGTCATTATCGGAAATTTTTAGCCAGGAAAACGTAAAGCTGAAAACATTTATTTGAGTGAAATTCTCGTTTCATCGGACCAATCGGGACATTCATTGAAGCATTATTCTCCCGGTAATCCGACAATTATTTATTAAAATGTGGCGTTAAGTAATGTTAGTTGACTGTTAACCATAAGTAAGCGAGATTGATAAGCCTTAATCTAAATTGATGTGATTTTTGTATTGGTAACTGAAACTTTAAATACTTTTGGAGGTCGTCCATAAATAACGTGACATTCTTCAAGAGGGGGTTGATCTGGCTCGATGTGACAGTTGGTTACAAAGGGGGAGGGGGAATGGAACAGAATGTGACATAAAGAATTACATATATTCTCTGAATTTTTTTTTCAAATTTTGAAAATAAAACAAATAATCCAATGTATTGAAAAAAAAATCGGAATTTTAAGTTCTTAATGACTGCTAAGCCAAAATTTCAAGAAATTTATTCAATAATCTAGGAAATAGAACGAAAAATTATAAAAAATTCAACGGCAATTCATGATTTATGGTTATTTGGTATTTTTAAACCCAAACTATAAGGGAATAATTTCAAAATAAATGACATGGAACACGACATTAAGAATAATTAACGAAATTACACGATTTCTGTTAATTTGGTAATTTTTAACTAAAAATTTAAGTAATTTGTTACTGAATATCAGCAAAAACAGTTTCAAAATTATGTACAAGATTCGAAGTTTTAAGCATTTTTGGATCCCATTTCCTAGCAGTTTGAGTCTAAATATTTGAAAATACTAGAAAACTTGAAATTCATGGTAGTTTGGAATTTTAAGACCGATATATTATTATGTATATCAATTTCGAATTTGCGAAATATAACAAAAAATTCAACAATAATCGATGAAAAAATTGAAATATAGTAATTCTGTATTTATGAATTTCAAATTTTTAGTAATTTGATCCTGAATTTGAAAATGAAAACAAAAAATTTAAAAACAATCAACAGAGTTTCAAATTTATTGTCATTTTGATTTTTTGATATAAAATTTTAGGTATTCAACTCTTGATTTGTAAATTGGTAAAAAATAGAAAAATAATCCACAGCATTGAAAATTGTTAGTAGTTCTTTTAAATTCTAGGTTGATTCTAAATTTCTCAAATTAAAAAATCTTTCGATTTTCTACGTATGTTTCACATGCCATTTAGAAATTCAAAGAATAATTGCAAATCATATTCAAAAATAGCAAAAATTGCATCACGTAATTTATGGACAACCCTCTAAGAAACCATTTTAACTAAGAATTGTTGCGTTGAATGTTATGAAAACATTTCAATGACCTGCCTGTGTTTAGATAATTAAGATCATTGCAAATATGACCAAGGAATTTCCGTAAGAGTGTCTAGTGAGGAAAATTTATTCATAACATTAAATTTCTTATACATCACTCAATTTTTATGTTTCTAAGTGCTAATACATCATAAATGCCTTTTCGATAGTCAAAATAGATTCAAGAAATTGAACTTATGAATTCAAAAATGGGGAGGATTAAGGGTTGAAAACATTTTGGAAATTGTAAAAAATGATATTCATAAAAGTAGTACAACAGTCAAAGTAAAACCTGGAAAATCTAAATTAAGAAAATTCCATATCAAAAAAAAATGGGAAATCACATTCATAACATTTTTTATACATATTCCATTCATGCGTGGGGAAAATTTGTTTCCTCACTAAACATTGTGTTACAAAAATATTTGGTGTTTCGTAACAGAAAATGGCGTAAGCAAATATATTTACGCTCGCGATTGATTTCGCGCTTGCTGATAATACCAAAGAAAAAAGGCATAAACGCACATGAACCTACAATGCACCGAATATTGTCGCAACATACACGTTGCCCAAAATCACCATCGTAAATGAAAATTGTTGATACCTTGAGAAATTCTAAGGCACTTGGTTCCTGCATTTAAAAAAAAAATATTAACGAAATCCTTTTGTCCTCATTTTCTGAATTTCAAAAAGTAATGTAATAATCGTTTAGCAAGATTTAAAATTTCTAATTATAAGAACTCAATTTTTTTGGTAATTCGATTCTGAATGTCAAAAAGAAAACAAAGATTTAAAAAAAAAATCAACACAGTTTAAAATTTTCAGTGAATTGAAAAATAATCAGCAATATGGTACTTTTAGAATAGTTTATTTCTGCAACTTCAAAAAAGAATAAAAATATGTTTATCGTCTACAAGATTAAAAATTACTGAAAATGTAAAAAAAAAAACAGTCTTAACACAACAGTTCTTACACAAATTACTTTGAATTTTTCAAGGTTTCCTTTTTCCTTTAGGTTGGTGACTTTGTGACAACATTAGAGAACGGTCACAATCCTGGTGCTCTTTATGTATGAATAAGTCAATTTGTTATTTACCAATCTTTTTTTGTACATTATACGAGACTTGTTTCGGACGAGCTCGAGCCTCCAGAAAGTCATACATTTTTACCTCTTGTTTTATATTGTTTATTTATGTTTTCCCAAAGGGAGAAATGTTTATTCTGAATTTTCTGTTGAACTCATTGTTTTACAAGTATTTATAATACATTTATTTGTTTGTTGTGTAAATAACAGTACATAGTTACTTGCGCATTTCGCGTTTACTAATTACACATGTAGTGCAATGTTTAGCAAAATGTAACAAAGTATAGGATGGACATATATTTTATTTTAGTACTGTCCTGCCGAGCTTGACGGGATTTGAGAAAATTCTGAGACTTCATATTTTTTTACTTCATACATATTTTCTAGCCGTATTTTAGTTGCTTCGAGCACAACAGAGTACCAAAGAATATACATATATTTTTCTTTTTTATTTATTTGCAAATACGAGCATAATATGGGTATGCTACTTTTTTATGTTTTTATTTTTTGGTTAATTTTAGTTTTTGCGTGCTTAGGATTTTACTGTTTTGCACAGTTTTATGAGAGTTTACAATAATTTTTTAAATGCCTCTTTGTTTCTGTCTTCAGTATTTTGAAAATTAATGTCGTTTTTTATCGCTATCATTTCATCACATGCGTTTTGCAATATAAAGCTTATGAATTTTATGACCAGGGTACCTTACCTTGTAGCCATATTAATGCATCGCCAAAGGAGGGGGAAGGGTGTAATCCCGTAGCCTAAGTTAGGTACTCTCGTTAAAAAATTCGTAATACAGCTCAAATAGAATAAACCGACCTATTATTTCGCACAAGTCAAATACCGTGTATCAAAATAAAATTTCTTAATCGGGGTTCGTTATCAGAACCATTCGTTCCTAAAAAAAAGCACTGTGAAGAAATGGGCATATCCAAAAACCCTCGTTACTCGCTATTATCAGAGAGCTTTCCGATCCAGGTATTTTCGTCGAACAACAAACTTGGTTGAACATGTAAAATGTCGACCTTGTCGGATACTTGACTTCAAAGAATGAAAAATATTCCCTTGTAGTAGATATGACACTATTTTAAACTCGACGCATCACTACCATTGCAAATACTCTTTGACTCTTAGATCACCCGAAAATGTGACCAGAGTTCTTATGAACACGAGAAATTATCATTAGAAGCGCGAATTGTTTTACTCGCTTTAAGGATAGCGTTTTTTGCTTTTTTATTTTTTTAAGAGACGTTGTATTCTTGTATACTTAGTTGTGCCAGGTTTTTTACGAGGTGTTTTATAATGAATGAAATGGTTTTAACGGGATTTGGAGCTGGTTCACAAAGTATAGGCAAGGAAACTGGAATTTCTTAATATTTCTGGGATTGTCAAGATATGTTAGGAATGAAATTTTTTACATTATAGGTCGTCCATAAATTATGCAACGCTCTGAAGGAAAGGGGGGGGGGGTTTAACGGGGTATGACGTTAGAAATTTTAACATTATTTCTGAATTTTGAATAAGAACAAAATTGCTGGTATATTGAATGGAATTTGAAGTTAGTGATATATTTTTTAAAGTGTAGATCAAATCGACACTTCGAGTAACTTATTTCAGGATTTTGAACATAGAATACATAATTGAGAAATTTTTTGACGAAATTCCATAATTTGATACGGTACATTTGAACCTAAACTCTGAGTAATTTGTTTATGAATCTTGGGCAAAGAATACAAATAATTCAAAATAATGGATGAGAATAAAAATTTCTAGAATTTTTGAAATCTATTTCTTAATAGTTTGATTCTGAATAAAAAAAAATTTTAAACACGTGTAACGAAATTGGTTATTTTTGTGGTATTTTCGAATTCTGAAACTTAAATTTTTATTACATCAATTTTGAGTTTGCAAAAAATATATGAAATAATAAAAAATAATAAACAAAATTTTCAATTTGTAGTAGTTATTTGTTACTTTTTACCCGAAACATCTAGTAATTTGATTTTGAATTCCATAAAGAGAAAAAAATTGAAGAATAGTAAATAAAATTGTACAACTTCAACCTAAACTAATTTGTTGCTTAATTCTAGAAAAAGAAGAAAAAGTTTTTTTAGTATCTACTAGATTCAAAATTTTCAGCATTTTGAACACCACTTATAAATATTTTCATCTTGAATTGTTAAAGTATAGGAAAAAGTTGATATACGTGCAAAAAAATGAAAAATTCGTGTTGGTCTTAAACTTTCAAAGGAATTGAAAATTATAATAAATAATTTGAAAATTATTACACAAATTCGTTATTTTTAATTATGCTGTATTTTTCAAGCAAAACTTCAAGTGATTCGATCCTGAATTTCAAAAAGACAACAAACAATGAATAATTTATCAATAATGCTCGAAATCTCCAGTAATTTCGTACTTCTGAACTGAAACTTTTAATAATGTGATTCTGAATTTCAAAAATAAGATACACAGTCAAAAAAATCAATAAATTTTTTTATTTATTGTAATTTCGTATTTTTAAACTGAGATTTTTAGTAATTTAACACTCGATTTGAAAAAAGTATAACAATAATAAAATAACACATTTTAAAAATTTGATACCGGATTTCTGGAATTTCAAAATCCAAAACTCTTTTCTTGTTCTATGTATGTTTTGAATGCTTTTTGAAAATTCAAAGAAAAATTCAAAATACTTACATTTTCAATTTTAAGACTATGTTAAGTTACATCTTGGGAGTATCAAAAAATACCAAAAAAATTGCATCGCATAATTCATGGACAACTTCTTACAAGGATTTTCAAGTAAAAAATTAAATTAATAAAAAAACGAACCATGATATAAACGCTTTCTTACAATCCAGAAATTTGATTTGTATCGTCTAACATATCCGATCACATAAAACCAAAGATCAGAATCGAAGTGAATAAGTGTTCTAATTCTCATTATAAAGGAACCGAAAAAAACCTGAAAACATCATTTCATTCACTACACTACCGAATAATTTTTTTTGTTCAGAAACCTAACATTACCATAATAAACATTGACGAAAATAATTTCGCGAAAGATCTCGTGATTGTAAAATGCGTGGAAAGTACGTTTCGCGTACGTAGCGCAAAATTTATTGTTAAGGCCAATCGTACCTTTTGCTTCGTGCGATAGATTTTATTACTGTTGTCGCGATTATTATTATATTCCTAAATACCGTGTCGAAAAAAGTCGTTTAGAAAAGAGAGTGTGTGAGGAAAGAAAAGAATTTCAAAACTACTTGAACGCTTTCTGTGTTTTGAACAAAGCGCAATCCGTTATGTGCAAATTAAATTTATAAACAGGTGACGTGTTTAGCCAGCGAAAGTGGGCGGAATTTGTGGGGCGAGTAATTGTTGAATTCACTCGTGTACTTCGTATAAATTGCAATTATTGTCAGGCTTTTGTATTTCCCCATCCCCGGATACGCGAGAACAACGCGCTTGCGTTTCATTTTCCGGTGCCAAAGTTTTTTCAAAAAAAAATGTTCCCCCCCGCATTGTTCGTATCGCGGTTGGAACAAGTACATCTTCCGTGTTACTCATGATTGGTCTAAAAAAAAAGAACAAACATTATTGCGTGGTGTTTTCGAGTAACGTTGTTTTATTTATTGCACAGATTTTACGTGTGTATTTGTACAGTTGAAAAGTATATCCGCTTTGATTGTTGTCGAAAGAATAGCGAAACGCGGGGAAATGATATTCGAGGGTGAATGAAAACAATTTGACCCGTGTTTCGCGAATTTTCGAGCCTTTATCGCATGGGGGATAAAAAATCTCTCGGAAATCTTCACGGTTGTAATGTAAGGTTTCACGATTGCGCAGCTGGGAGCGCTGCAGTCGCAGGGCAGTGATTGGTGGTTAGGGTCACGTGACCGCGACATCAACGCTTGAGGTGGCGCTTTCGTGAACCCTTATTCGCACCCATTTCAGAGACGCGTGATTCGCCTCCTTCAGTTTATCCTCCATACTTAATTATACTGATTACAAACGTACCTTTAGGCTGGTGGCGCCGCTCGTATATGAAATGTTGGTCTGCGTTTGCGTACGTGGCGCCCTAAAGTTCCAGAAAAGCCGAGTTTCAAGCGGCGCGTTCAACCAGCAAAGTCCAGTAACGAGAGTGCAAAATATTTGAGAAATGTTGGGGTTCTGAGAGCGCGATATATATATATATATATGAACGATATTATATATGATATATGAAGAAAAAGGAACAAAGGATATCTTTCGCAAAGGTTCGCGCGAGTGTAAGTTATCCGCGACCTGGACCATAGCGTTTAGATAGTGTACCTATTTAATACGTAAACGTACTCGCCGCGCAAATTAGCGATTGCCTATGCCGTGCTTTTGATGGTGAATTTGAGTCTTGGTAAGAAAAAACAAAGTATATATTTTTTGTAGGTAAAGCATGTCGCAGTTTCTTTCGTTTCATGCGATAGGATATTCCATTATTTCAATCAATGACATTTTTAATTTCAGTTTTAACTCCGTTTGCGTCAACAGCACTGATTTGGCAATCGTGAAATACTGTTATTTGTCTGATTATCGTGTAAAAGATAATGATAAATAAAATGCGTGTGCATGTAAGTACGCTCGGCGTATTTATACGCACATGTGGATATTATATACATCTCGTGGACTTTTTTACTGCCACATTTTTGTTTCCCAGCGATCTCAATATGAAAATTTCAATGGAAAGTAAGTTTAGTGTAATTCAATGTTCATCAACAGTATATTTATTGAAAATTAACAGCACGTTTCTACAGAGAATTATTTTTTGACAATGATCACAGCGTGCATGTTTTCCTTGTGCCCTTGCGCCATGATTTATTAATTATTATTTTTTGGTAGCAAAAATGAAATAATTGGAAAGCAATGCTCTAAGCATTGGAGCACAAAGAAAACATTCACTGAAAAATTAAATCTGTAAACTGTATCTTCAATTTTTCATTTTCAAGAAATGATATTTTACTAAACGAATTTATTTATCAATCCAATGAATCCATCACTGACGAAATATAATATTATACTAGGATTCTATTTACAAAGTAATCTCTACCCATGTGTTCAGGCCACAGCTTGTTGTCTTTTGTTAGAATTTTGCTTGAGAACAGCTTGCACGCATTTTGCCATCGTGGGTGACGCTCTCGACACAGCATCTGTCATGAAATACTGATCCAGAGTTTTATACTTGACATCGAGTGGGTCCGATGAAAGCGAGCCTTCGATTTGCTGCAAGTAAGGATTGAAAAATGAATCGAAAAATTCTTCTTAACTATTGTTCCACTAAAATTAACACTCACTTTTGATAATTCTAGACATTCTTCGGAGTAGCTCGCTGGTTCAATTTCCCCGAACCTGACTAAGTGCGGAGCTATTTCCTTCATTCTATCTTGTACTTGAGTGAGATTGTCGTATGGTAAACAATGGCCAGACACCTGCGAATTCATTAAAGAACAAATTTTAATCGTGTAATTGCAAAAATGTCATCTCTAAACTCACCTCTGAAAGAGCGCGAATAATTTTCCAATCAGGTCTTGCCATACCAGGAGGTGTTATCGCGGCAATAGATTGCTGTGAACGACCCTCGGTGTTGACGTAACTGCCGCTTTTTTCAGAATACGCAGCCCCTGCCAAAACAATGTCTGCGTTTTCAGCTCCATTGTCTCCATGGCTTCCTAAAAGCGTTTTCATTCTCAGAAACATTCTTTTCATCATTCTCCACCCCTTTTGTAACCATCAAATAAAAGTTCTTGCCTATGTAAATTATACAGGCGGAAGGGAAATCTTCCCTTTTGATTCCAACATCGTCAGCACCCAGCAAGAAAAGTACCGTGGGATTATTTTTCTTGATTTCTTCAATGCTTGAAGCGTAGCCCAAATCCAGGGCACCCACTTGGGACGCGTTTGTATGTAAGATATTAAAAACTTTCCAGTCGTCGGGAATCTTGAAAAAATACCATTTATCAATATGGAACTTCTAGTTGTCTCCCAAAATTTGTTCATTGTTAATTTTACCTTCGAGTTGTCTCCCAAAACTTTAGCCAAAGCTTGAGTTTCGGCTAAAATTTGCGCCCCGTCTTTTCGTTCGAGTTGGTCAGCTCCCAATATGATGAGAGGTCTTTTGGCCTGTTTCAAAGTTGCGCTGTAGGGGTGCGATCCACTCGCCAATTTAGAAATCACATCAGGAGTTTCACCCAAGTGCTGGAAAGTTTCAACATATTTACTTGAATACATTCATGGCTTCTGATACGCATCGAAACTCACGTCATATTTGTAAGTTAAGTCCACATTTGGCCCGATAAGAGCAATGTTCTGCTCGTTGTGCAAGTATCCCTTTCGCAATCGAGTGTTGACCAATGGAGCTTCGTATCTGGGATTCGTTCCAATTAACAACACTGCGTCCGCTTCTTCTATATTCGCGATTTTGTTGTTCATCAGGTAATTGGTCCTGAGATCGATTCCAGCGCCCTTCATTGGGAAGGAATGCTCAGGAGCCAACAATTCACTCCCCAATTTGTTGATCAAATCTTTCATCGTAACCATTGATTCGTTGTCGGCCATTTTGCCGACTATTGCGGCGCATTTGTTCGGGGCTAAGTCTTGGATGGCTCTTGCAGCTTTCACGTTCACGAAACACAGATTTAAGAACGATACAAAAACAGTTCCTTACTCTTAAAACAATGTCCAAGTATTCACCTGCAATGAGAGCATCTTCCCATTCGACGTTTTGCAACTTTCCATCGACTTTCATCATTGGCGTGACTAATCTTTGGCGTTTGAGGCCGTCACAGGAAAAACGAGCTTTGTCTGACAACCACTCTTCATTGATTTCCTAGAATACCATGATTTTCTAATCTCTCAAGAATAAAAGATTATACAGAATCAAGTTGGATCAATTTAGAAAGCGATGGTAGTAAAAAAACCTCAGTACCTCGTTAACTCTTGGAAGAACTCGAAGAACTTCCCCAGTTCTATGAGATATCACTGTGTTACTTCCAACAGCATCATGGACGTCGATGCTATCGGTTCTGCGATTCTCCCAGGGTCGAGCCACAAAGGCGTAAGGCTTACTTGTGAGAGCCCCGACGGGACACAAATCTATGATGTTCCCTGACAGTTCCGACATGAACAATTTCTCCACGTAAGTTCCAACCTGCAAGATTTCATACCCTCTGAAAATTCTAGTATACATCATAAATTTTATAAAGCTCGTATCTTGGATTTTGTTAATTTTAATAAAAGACTTCTTGTACTGAAAATTTCTTTATGAAATAAAATAAAAATCTGACACCAATCCTGAGAAAATGTAATTTTTGGGACCTGCATATCGTTGCCTCGACCAGTGGTTCCCAAATCATCAATGCCAGCAACCTCCGATGCGAAACGAATGCACCTAGTGCAATGAATGCAACGGGTCATTACAGTTTTTATCAAGGGCCCGATGTCTTTGTCTTCGACAGCTCTTTTTCCTGAAAAATTAATGTCCTCGAATCGACTGCGATCGTTGCCAAAAGCCATGCTTTGGTCCTGTAAATCGCATTCGCCTCCTTGGTCGCAAATGGGACAATCCAGAGGATGGTTAACCAAGAGGAACTCCATGACTCCTTCGCGGGCTCTTCGGGTGAGGTCTGAATTGGTTTTTATGTGCCAGCCTTTCATAACCGGCATCGCGCAGGCTGCAACTGGCTGAAAGTTAATTTTTAAATGGAGAAAACGTTTTGAATTTTTATTGCACTTGAATTTGTCAAGAAGACTGAGAAAATAAATCATGAGTATCAATTTTGAAGTTTTTTCATATGATAATGAAGAATTATTCAAAATTTTTTTGGCCAGTGGCCTTTGTGAATTTTGGAAAATGTACGTCATGAAAAAAGAATTTACATTTAAAAATTAAAAGATTCTAAATTGATTGCTTGTAATTTCTAGACGTTTCTAGACGTTTTAAAGTTTCTAGACGTTTCAAGGTTTTAATTCACAAAATAAGAATTTGGGTATGAAAGTGAAAAGTTACAAGTTTTGGGATCTTTAAGGTTTAAAATGTCTAAGGATAAAGAAATTAAGAAAATCAAACTTCATAAACTCTCAAATTGGGATTTTCAGTGTCAGAATTTTATGTTAGAAATTCGAGGTGCAATTGGCTATAACAATTTAAACTTTCCTGAGTTTCTCTACTATTGAATTTTTCTAAATTTTCAGGTTTGTCAACAAATTTTTTAAAGTTGTAAAATTTTTTCTACAAGTCAAATTTTTGATGTTGCTTCTGTTTTTTTAATCATGAAACGAAAACAGAAATGAAAAAGTTATATAATTGAAATTTCGAGAAGATATTCAAAATATAAAAATTTTACTATTGCTCATTTATAGATTACCTTGACTTGCTTTTCTATTTCCACCAAACACATTCTGCAATTTCCAGCAATAGCAAGACGCTCATGGTAACAAAATCGAGGGATTTCCACTCCAACTTTGGCTGCTGCCTAAAATAATAATTTAAATTTATATAATTAAGTTGATTTTACATCCCCTTTGATTATTTGGCTCACATTCACATTTTTAATGTTATGATGAATGAGTATAGTAAATCATTTTTTGTAAGGCACGGATTTTTTGGATCCCAATATTTAAAAACTTTAAAAACAAAACTAAAACAATTAAAATCCCAATGCATAAACCAAAGTTAACTATGAAATTTTAAAAGCAACAAACTTCAAAGGTATGTAAACCAAATTTTGAACAACTTCGAAATTTTCTGAAGAAAATTTTAAATTGTTAAATCAAGTTTTCCATGACTGAATTAAATTATTGAGCCAACAAAAAATGTGATATGAATTCAGTTGATAATAATGGAAAGCAAGAAACTTCATTATTAGAAATTAAACAATGGTCATCCAATAGCCATAAGGATAATAAGGAATAGCCTCGAGGATGCAAGTATAAAATCATTTTCTTCCCATTAATTTTTTGAAAAACTGAAAATCGTGAATCTGGGAACCTTGAACGATCAACTTTATATTTTTAAGTACTAAAATTCATATCACGTAATTTTATAATACTTGACTCAAAATATTTGACTCGCTAATTTACAAATTGAAAAAGGTTTATTGTTGGTTACATTTGTATTTCCTGATTTTCTAAGTTTGTGATGTCAACATTTTTTCCACATTTTCCATTTTTACATTATCAAAGCTCTAAATTTCAAAAAATTATATATATATATCTATATATGTGTGTTAAACTATCAAATGATTGAAGTTACAATTTTTAAACATTGATTTTGAAACTGTCAACTTTGAATTAAAAAAGGTTTATGATTTGTACTTATTATTATTCATTACAATTATGTTCCTATTTATTGCTATTGTATAAAGTATTTGTTACTATTGATTCCTATCAAGTTTTATTTTTGATTCATCACTATAAGTTTGATTTTCTAATCCAAACAATAGCAATAAATAATAATCACCCAATAAGAAGGTAAAATATAAATAACTTATAATAATTAATAAACATTTCAAATAATTCATAATCATAGATTCCTATTATTGTTAGAAAAACTTCATTTTAATTTATTTGCATTTCTAAATTACGTGAATGGTTTTTAAAAAAATTGAATAAATTTTGATTTCTTGTCCTAGGGAGGATTGTATTAGATATTTGGTTGATGAGCATAAGTTCTTTGTTTTGACCCCAAAGTCATTGAAGGCAATAGACAAAAATTTTTTTTTCATAGTCGTCTTTCCTTTTTTCGCTAAATTTTTAACATTTGAAACTTCATCTACATCCATTATTATTAAACCACATTTTGTTTTATTTCACAGTCTAACAAATAACAATAAATAACTACCAAACACCCAATAAGAAAGTAAAATAAATGCAACTTATAATAATTAATTAATTATATATTAATGTGATCAATAAATGATAACAAATAATATTTATTACATAGTTAATAAAAATCAAGATATTAAAAAATCAAAATAATGCATGATAGATTCTTTTACTCTTAGAAAAACTTTCTTCCAATTTTTTTTATATTTTTAAGTTACATAATTTATTTTTGAAAAAATATGTGGAAAGTAATTTTCTAATTTCATAAAATAACTATTATTTAGGTATATTTTACAGTTGAATCAAAGAAATAAATAATAACTAATCACCCACAATGTCAGAAATTTTTCTACTAAATTTAAGAGAATGTCTTAGAAGCAGATTTTCTATGCCATCTATTAAAGTTATGGATGTATCTATGAAAAAAATAAACACTGTCTATGAAAATAATGAACCTTCTATGAAATCGAAGTGCCAATCTCATATATAACAGATAGTGAAATCATTTAAACTTAAAATTATTCCTAGATTAAAATGTATATTATAACTTTTTCAAATTCAAGTAGATATAAGTATAATTCATTGAATATAATAGATAAATATATCAAGTCTTTTCAAATCTATTGAATACATGTCAAAAATATGACATTGATGTATCTAATATGAAAAGGATAAATATAATATAAATTTCTTTGGAATCCTTTTCATACATGCACACGACCATTATATTTCAATTTTTTTTTTTTACAGTACAGTAAAAATGTTAAATAAAATCATAACTTATAATAGTTAAATTAATAATAAGAATCAGGATAATACAAAATTAATATAATTTATAATAACAGATTCCAATTATTCTTAAAAAAACTTCATGATTTATTTATGTTTGTAAATTACTTGTATTATTATGAAAAAATTGAATGTTGAGAATAATTTCCCAGTATAAGAAAAGATTTCTCCAAAAAAAAATATTCTACATGTCAAAATCCAAGAACTCGATCATCACTACCAACCTTGAGTTCACATACTCTCTAATAAAATTGAGAAAACTTGTGTAAAGAAATCGAAACAATTGGATGTAATTGTAATACCTGAAGCACAGTTGTTCCTGGTGGCACTTGCACGGGCTTGTCATCGACGAAAACCTCGACGAGTTCCTCTGCAGCTTGCAATTTCGACGACGTTTGCAAACCTGCGATTCCCAACCTGCCATTTGACAGGGCGGCCGCCCTCGTTAACGGGATCCGCAGCATCCTCTGGACGGCAAAGAAACGTCAATTAAAAACGATTACATAATAAATACACCCCTTTCCTGGCAGAATACCGACGATCTAACCTTCTCCCTACAAAAATAATTTCAATCCAACCGCTAATGACACTTTCCGATACGCAAATACTCCGGTTCGTGAAAGACAACAATTATAGAACAAGCTCGGATCAGATGGTTAATGCGTTTTTAATTCACCTTTTGCTAGAAAACACTACAAACACTTTTCACTCCGTGACGACGACGATTTTCACCAATTTTCACTACAATCGCCAATATTTTCGCACCCGACAGATTGCGACAGATGTCAACAGATGTTGACAGATGTCAAAAATGTTTGTTTACATTGGCAGCTCTGACTCACCACCTGACTGTACAAAAAGCGCGGGAGAAATTTTCCGTTTGAATTTGAAAATTACACAAATGATTTTTATATGCTGAAAATCGAAAAACTTAAGTATCCTATGGAATTATTTGAAGTTTACAGTTTGAATATTTTTTTAATATACATTATTGAACATTTCTATTTATCATCTGTTTAAATAAATTTTTGCAGAAGACCGCCAAAACTGTAATGGACATAGCCTCAAATTTTTTCGACATTGTTGACTTGTGCGTGTGCGTGTAGAGTATGTACATAATAAACAATGCAATGAAAACAAAAAGAAAAATTTGAAAAGTGTTGAAAAGTGTTAGGTGAGTAAAGAAAATATTCTGTAATAACTGAAATGTCAATAAATTATTTCAATTGATTTCGGTTTTGCGTTATTCATTGCGTAGTAACAGAAAAAATGACTTGAAAAAGTATTTTTGTTTTTTTTAAATAGTATGAAATTTTGCTGTTTTTATATTAGAAGTCTTTTTTGTTTGTGCAATTTTTTGTGGATGAATACTTGTTATTCCAAATAATATACTTATAAACATTTCTATAATATATACAATATAATAGTGAATATATGTATATTATATGTATGTATTTATAAATATAAGTACGTATGGTAAATATAAGCTTATTTTAATAAGGTACAGAATCATTCTTATAAAATTTTTAACAAATGTTTAAAATAATATACACTTTTTCAAAGGTTGGTGTTTGTTCGAATTCGTTATTTTAAATTATTGCAATTTTTCAAAAGATTTATTCAAAAATTATTATAAAACACTTTAAATAACTGCAGGGTACTCACGTTATTGCGATATGCATTTTTTGATGTTAACGATATACATTATTACTTGGACAAATTATGAACATACAAAGTTAAATAATCTGCAATTATAAAAGTTATCCAATTATATGTATATTTTAATGATGATATGTATAACTATTTAGAAATTTTGTAAAACCAATTGATCCATTTTCAATAATGCAAAATACATGTTTATATAATTTTATCAATTACTTTCCAATAGTTACATTATTGGATTCATCATTTAAACTATATTTACTCTTATTTTTCGTAATACATAAATTGTTAATCAGGCAAATTATAAACATAAAAAATTAAATACTCCACAACTATCTGAGATAATTTTTTATCATTTCATTATTTAAAATTAAGTAAAATCAATTGATCTACTTTGAATTACACAAAATACATAATTAAATAATTTTTTTAATAATTTCCAGATAGTTATATTATTTTATCCTAGAGAGAAAAAGGAGCAACTGCAATGGACGTGGCCATTGTCCTGATGGGTGCGGCCATGTTGAATGCTTACTTCAATCCTGTAATTCCCTGAAGTTGACCGAAGCATTTGAATTTGAATCTTATGTCCAATGAAATTTCATTATATGTTTAAGTTCATTCAAATTGATTTCATTGATTTTAATAAAAATCAAATAGTTGAAATTGGATTCTCGATTGTGTAGTATTTTTTTTCTTATGACATTGTATATATAGTATTTGAAAGAGCTGAACAACCTATAATTCAAAAAAATAACTATTTTTAAAACAGGAAAAGTCTGTGAGTAGAATATTGAAATTCTTTTGCGAATGTTAAAAATATGAGAAAACCTGTTTTTTTATATAAATCGAAATCGTTACTGTTTTTTTTTTTTTTTTTTTTTTTTTTTTTAAGACGCATTTGAATGACGAGGTCATTACCACGTGAAAGTGGCTTAAAACATGTGCCAATTTCAAGAGATGAACTTCACCTAATAATTGGCTTTTATTTTCGAAGAAAATATAGGTTAAATCAACGCACGTAGAACTCTACAGTATCTAGTTTATGATTGAAACTATTTACTTTTATTTTTGTTAAATTATTATACATGAAATTTCAACATAAGACCTTAAACACAACTAAGAAAAAAATGTCTATGAAGGTTTTTCATTTTTACAAAGGCCTTTTTTGATAAATCTATCAAAATTATTGTAACATCTCCTTATAACTTTCCAACGCTCCATATTTTTATTTTTGTGTATGAGATAATGGAAAAATGATATTATTATTGAATATCTTATTTTTATTGAAAGGATCCTGATGAGGACCTGACAGGGGTCGAAATATTGATCAATACTGTGAAATAGAAATGAAATAAATATAGAGAAAAATTACACTATTGGCTCCGATTGATCATTTTTCAATTATCTCTTACACTATCAAAATCGTTTGAGTTCTTGCTGTAATTTTTAAATATTTCAATTTTAATTGAAATATTTTTCCATATCAAATTATTCAGCTCCTCGCTTATTTTTGACTTATTCCAACTCTCTAACGAAGTTACTCATTTTTTTTATGAAAGAAAAATATTCAGATTTTTCATCTTGCTTATAATTTTTTAATTTGGATCGTAAATCTGAGTATGGTTCTTAAATCAAAATTTGGTACATTCAAATTCATCAAACCGTAGTACATGAACTCAAATGTCTAGTTTTTCTATGATTCAGTATTATTCCTTATTAGTTAATTTTTCACAATGATAATTTCTCATTTTTGAATTCTTCAGCATTCTTTAACTGTGTACATTTTTGTTATCACAATGCACCTTGTCTTAGTTATGTTTTAATTTGAAAAATCAGATTGAGGAATTCGGTACTGAAACTTGAATCATATCAGTGTCAGAAAAATCTCTGTTTCAATTAGATCTATATTCAGATAAATCAATAATACTATCTTCTGCCAAGTTATTCAAAATATCTCATTACACTCATGATTGGCAAAAATGGCATGTTTTATGTATTTATTATCAAATTGTAGGCTTAATTTTTTCAATATAAATTTTTTCTCTTTACAATATATTTTATCCTACAGCTGATTGTTTGATATACCAATTTTTAACCATTTTCATATTTTTACAGTGCAATTTATCATGGGAGAAATGGAAGGAAATGCTCCTATGTGGCCATGGTCCAGTATGTCAACTGTAAACCAAGAAGACAGTTATGGCGAGTCTGACTCCGACATTGAAGATGAAGATATCCTTCGAGGAAGCATACATTTTAAATCTTTTTCAAGAGATATGTCAGTAAAAAAAACACACAGGCCAATAGGAGTATCCAGTACAAATTCAAGTCCTTGCAAAAGTAAAAAATTTGCATTTTCATCGTCTTTCATTGAATAACTACCATACCATCTTTTAAAATATATCTATCTTACAATATAACCAATAATGAACATCTTTCTGTAATCGTTTCATCAGAATATGTATATGTCACATTTTATTTTCCCATCATTAGATTTACAAGTTAATTTTTTTCACAGCTTCAATTATAAAATTTGCATAATTTCTACAGAATATCTCAAAAGGACCGTGAATTAAAAAAAAAAAAGAAGCAACAATATCCTCCTACTAAAAAAAATTATTTTTAATCCAACACCTCATTTTTTTAAATTTGAATTTTCCTCAGGACAAACAAGTGTGGACAGTGAAATGGATGTAAGTCAATGTTTGAGTCACCCACAAAATCCTACCAACAGTCCTAGAAAAGCAGTGTTGTACAATTGGAGCATTTCTTTGAATTCACAAAAAGAGCTGCTGCTTAAGGGGTATTTGATGGGGTAAGTTTTTTTGTTTTGTTTCTTTTTTTTTAAATATATGTATCAGTGACTTTTCAACACTGACGGAATTGATTTCCAGAGATGATCAGTGTTACCTTACAAATCCTATTATAAAACGCATTTCGTCAACGGAAGTGGCATCTGCTCATAATAGTTACATCTTGCAAGGACCTCTCATAGAAAGCGTTAATAGTAAGAGAAATATGTTAATTATCTACAAAGAAACATTGAAACAATAACATGAATCAATAGTCAGCAAATTAATATTGAAACTAACAGTAAAGCTACCTTCAGAAAAAATGTAAAAATGAAGCCAAAATTGAAATAAACAGTGATTTTTCAAAATTTTCCAGTATATTTTAGGACTTTTTAGTATAAGTTGCATTGAATCTCATTTTTTGCAATCGTCAGTATCCAAAATAACTGTGATTTTCGTAGTTTAATCAAAAAGTTTTATAAATTCGTAGTATACTTTTGAAGCATTCGACATTTTTTCCGTCATTTTTGGATATTTCAGATAATAATAAGTAGACGAATTTTCCTTAAAAATTTTGTAGATAAATTCTTGTTATTGTCAGAATTCACAAGTTATCGAAATATGCGAAATTTCAATTAGTTATAGAATATGATTTATTACACATTGGAAATGTAAATAATATTGTTATTATTTTTCAATCTATTGAATTCAGGAACTTTCAACACTCTATTTTAAAGCTGAACTGGCAGCATAAAAATTTGGAAAAAAGGGTTGAAAAACCTTTTTTCGTTTTTTTGAAAATATTAAATTAACGTCACTGTCATATAGTGTAAAGTATTTGTTTTTCGTTTTACAAATCGAGCTATTGAGGAATTTAAATTATACTGCAACGATTTTAAATGATTTCTATATTTTTGTAGGTTAGAATTGATAATTTGAGAATCTGAAATCACATTACAATTTTATAGGAACTAATACAATGCTTATCAGTTTTTAAATCATTAAATGTACCTTTTGCCTACAAATAAATTCAATTATCGATTGCATAAGCATTAACACGAAAAAAAAAATTTTTTTCAGAATCTTCGCTGCTTCCTCCTGACATACATGCAAAGTTTCTTGATGGTTTCCCAGTTGATTGGGAAGAAGTCATACAGACATGGCGAGATTACATGAGTAATGATACTTCTTCCTTTGAAATGTCACAGAGGCTCGTTTATAGTTCGGAATCCATGAAAAACGTTTCCTCGGGAAGCCAACAAAATTGTTCACAACCAGATTCAGTTGTTTACCCAAGACAAATTCAAAAAACACCGATCCCTGCTAATGTTGAGAATAATCAGAGCTTGGAAAAAATGAGTAATCCACCCTTGGCCCTTTCACAAATTTGTCTCTTGTTAGAAGAGTTTTTTCAAGAGAAATGGGTGCCACTCGTCACAAGAACACTATTATCTCCAGATTGTCCAGAAAGTTTCATCAAATCAATGGATTCTACTCTCCGTTTCATAAAAAATTTGAAAGCTTCAAGGACTAACAATATTGAATCTATAAAAAAAGAAACAAATATCCAAGGTGGTAGATCTTCGATATTGGAAAGCTCTGACGAAATTCGGGAAAATCTAAGATTAGAGAAAGTACCAAGTTCGCCAAATGAGAATTTTCTGAATAGGACAAATAAAACGTTGACTGAGAAGGCTGAAAATACTGCGAGGAAAAAGACAAAAAATGAAAATGAAGCAAAAAAAGTACTTACTATCAGAATTGAAAAAATAAACATGAACAAGTTTTCTGATGGGACAGTCTCCCCAAAAAAACCCGAAAGCAAAAAAAAGCAAGGTGAGAACAAAGCAACAAATAAACAGAGTAATAAAGCAAATTTACCAGTGAAAAAAAGTCCAAGAAAAAAATCGCAAGTGAACAAGGTTCCAAAGATTCCAAAGGCGAAACCATCGGAGAAAAAAAATGAAAATTTGAGCCGGGGGTCTGTGAAAAATCCAATGCTGCTGAGGAAATGGAGGCCGAAATTGGTCAAGGGTTGTGCACTATCTTTTGAAGGAACTTTGTTGGAGTAAGTTGAAAACAATTTTAAAGGAAAATGAAAAATCAAATTAGTGTCATCTATGATTTTAAATCATCGAATTTTGTTTGGTGCTAAAATAACCTATAATGGGATCAAAATTTTGCACATTTCTATTTCTAAATAACCTAACCTTCTTAAACATTGTTAAACATTACTTTGAACTAAACCTAAAAAAACGATCTTGTAAATTGGAATGAAGGTCTTCTATATAAAATGTTTATTTGCAGTATAAACAATCAATCATCCCATGGTTTGTACTGTTCTGAACCAATCGAGCGCAGAGTAAATGCTCAACTTTTGAAAATGACGAATGGCAAATACATCAAACTTATTGGACAGTTTACGGACAAAACTCGTAATGTTATGCTTAAGTCTTCTATTGTTGATGATGATATTTTTTTTTTATTTTCATACATTTTTGACTTCATTTACAGGTATTCCAAAAGAGGAAGCACATCTTTTTCGAACTGGTTGCCCAGTCAATTTTAAATCGATTTGTGAGAATTGGAAACTTAAAATGAAAAGTGGGTATCGCGGTTTTTTGAAATAATTTGAGACGAAATAAAAAAAAATTGAGTATTAATTATTTTTTCAGAGAACATTTCAAGTTCGGATGAGATTAAACCCCTTGAAGATCTGCCGATAGTCACCAGAATAAGCAAAAGAGGACGATCTATTTTGCCTTCACTTCCATTCTGGGAAGGTAATTATTTTTGTTTCATTCTTTGTATCGACATCATAGTGGTATGTATATTACTGTCAGATTTCTTGTCGTTCTACTGACTGACTGTATTTTATTAAAAATATAACAATTTTAAAGAAGATATAAAGAGAAGTATTTATATTTCTGTCATTTTTTTACTTCAATATTTCAGGTCAGCGTGCAGAAAATGTTCGGCGCAGCATTCAGGAAAATATTGAGGTAATTTTAAAGCGTAGTAAAAAATAATTTGAGCGATAAGTGCAAGAGATCGAAAAACCTAGATAATTTCTTGTTGAATAGGATGCACCGATTAGAAAAAAACAACGGATCGATGAAGAATCCAGTGGCCCAGGAGAAAAAAATGCTCCTAAAGCTTCACCGAAAAAACAATTACAATCAAAAAGAAAGTCGAATCAAAAATTGAAAAGCGTTTGAGCTAAAGACTGAGAAACTGATAAAGTTATGAAATGTTATGTAATTCTAGTTCTGATTTTTTGCGACATTCATAAATTTCAAACTCCTTAATTTGTTAAATTCTAGATCTGTTGAAAAAAAAGCCACTTTATGTTCGATTAAATGTAAAGTTTGACACACCAAACCTTAATACTAAGTTTTCAAGAAGCTGAATGATCTGTTTAAAAAGGTAATGGAAGTGTTCTTGTAAATAATGAAAAGCATAATTTTTGATGTAGACATCGAATAAACGCCTCAATTTTTTAAAATATACAAATGAAAAATGTGATAACAGCATTAATAGTTATGGAAATTGGGTACTCAAATACTGTATACAATTTTGTTTGTACATGCATATGGTACCAAAAGAACAAACAGAAAATTCCTAAACGCGGCTGTATATATAACAAAAATGTGCGTTATATTATTTTTGAAATAAATGGAAATAAAAGATTCAAAAACCAATTTTCATCAAACCCAAAACCAGTTTGAATCAGTATGGAAAGGCTTCAACTTCTCTTGCAAAATTGTACAAAATATTTGAATTCAAATTTATCTTTACCACATTGTTGTGTGGATTGTATGCGTTATATTGTTTGTGGGTTGTATGTGTTATTTATTTTGTGGATTGTGTTATACTGTTTTATTTGGAATCGGGAATCAACATTGTTCTTCATTTTGTGCCATTTTGAAATCTGGACCTGGACCCTTTGGAATACCTTCGCAGTATTCCAAATTGGAATTTGTTGGAATTTGCAATAATATCAATAACAATCAATAAAGACACTGATATACACGTAAATATCAACACATCGTAAATCAATAATGTGACTGCGAAAAATCTTGTTTGCTGCACAGGATTAACAATCCTAGTAAGTTTTTACAAAATACTACGATATTAATAAAGCAAAATTAGATTTATTATTTACTTCGTATTTAACACGTAAACAAAAAATTGAAAATTTTTCCGTATTCACGTCTCGTTTACGTAAAAAATGCAATGATCTTAACAATCCTGTGGCTTCCCGCCATAATCGAGAAAGTCACTTTTGCCATAAGGCTTAGTTTACATGATATTCTGATAAAATTTTGAACGTTATGGCATGTGTGACTTTCTCGGCTTGAAGCCACAGAATCATTAACATTTTCTCGACTAACAATAACTTAATTGATTTTCTCTGATAATTTGCTTTGAATTGCCATTTTTTTTACGAAATTAATTTAATTATTTTTTAGTCATAAAATGCCAACTTGTTGTGTGGAAGGCTGTGGAGGGTCTTCCAATAAAGGAGACAAAATGTCCATGTTTCCTCGGGATGAGATGCGACGAAATACATGGATCGAAAATATAAATCGAAAAAATTGGACATACAAACCTCATGCCAGTGTGTGCGAGGTAAAATAGAAATGAAAAAATTGATGTATTTAAAAATTAGAAATATCAAAACATTTATATTTTAGTAATGAAAAATACAAAAAATTAAAAAAATTCATGAATTATCCAAGAATTTATTTGAATATCAAGTAATCTGCTTTTCATTGTATTTTTTAACATTTTAAAGAGAGCATTCTACAAAAGTTGCATATAATAATTCTTCCATTTAAATGTGTATATTTCAAGAAAAATACTGGAATAAAATATATAATTAATATATAAATATTTATTTGCTAAAAATATATAAAAAGCTAATGATAACTTCAATATATATTCAAATAGAAGATATATTTTTAAATAAAAAATTTCATGATATGTTTTTCTGAACTCAGTCTGGAAATCTATTAATATACTTGGAAAATTGCTAGATAAAAGAAAAACCAATTTACACATTTTTTAGCACAAGAATAAGACAAAATTTTTATCATCAAATTTGTACATAGAGCAATCAAAGCATTTGATTTTCAAAGTTTCAAGGTCAGACAAGTATTTCCTAACTGCAAGCTTTAAAATTTGTGAAGGCAATAGTTGAAAATATCCAAAACTTCACACCTGCATATAAATGTTTACTAATAACAAAATGTTGATAAAAAAAACAAAGCTACTTAGTTAAAATTTTCAATTTTGAAAATTGAATTGAAAATCTATCGACAAATTTTTTTGAGATTGAAAAATTGGGAGAAACAGCATTAAAAACTTGCAAATAAATTGTACATTTGTGGCTTCCAAAATTTTTAGCATAGTGAACTTGGGCATTGTCAGTTAAATATTCGATTCTTTTTTTCTTTTATAATAAATGCATCTTACAGAAACATTTTGCACCTGTTATGTGGGAAAGACTTCGAGAAGATGGGACAAAAAAATTGAGATTTTTTGCCGTACCAACAATATTTCCTGATGGACGAGTTTTGAAATATGAAGTGCCACAAATTCGTAAGTTATATTTAAATAAATTGGTTATTTTTGTTCAAATCAATATTATTAAAATATTTTTAAACCTTAATGACCCTTTTCTAATGACTATAGAAAATTATCCCCTTATTTTGATTGTTTTCGTACTCCAGTAAAAAATCAAAGGAATCAACAACTCAAAATTCAAATATACAACTTGCAACTTCTCGTTATTAATTTGTATAGCAAATCAAGACATGATTTAATACATAAATGTACCAACTCTGTACAATACCAATACCAAATAAATGCATGATTGCAGCATCATTACAAAACTTGATGAACGAATCTTCAAATTCATGCCAAAATCCTGAAACAGAATTCGATCCCCTTATTATTGGGGAAGAAAATGATGATGCAGATGACGACGAAGAAGACGACATGGAAATGGAATACTTAGATGAAGTTTTTGAGTTTGATGAACAGAAATTAGACTCAGACGAAAAAATTATTCAGGAAACAAAGGATTTGCATGCATTCAAAAAACAAATCGGGCGTTTCAGGAAAGGCGTTTCTCCAGAAACCCAGTTGGAGAGAACCGAACTGCTTTTGAAACGTTCAGAAAGACTTCGATCAGCTGTTACGGCGAGGTATATGTTTTTGAAAGAAAAGCAAAAAAGTTACAAACAAGAAAAAGCTCAGTACTTGGAAACAATCAAGAATTTGGAGCAACGAGTACGAAACGTGATTAATAGTAAAACAAAGCTCGCGACAACTTGCACAACAACCAATTGCAACGCGACGAAATTGCAGGAAAATTTGACTAAGTTATTTAATGAAAACCAAATAAAACTTTTGACTGGCCAGTTGAAGAGGGTTCCTCAATGGGATGAAGCAACTTTACTCAAAGCGCATGAATTACATTTCTCGTTAGGTCGGGCTGGGTATGAGGAAATAATGAATTTAGGTATGCCTCTGCCATCGCTGAGGTCACTGCGAAGGAACTTGAAAGAAGCTGCGATTGATCAAGTTAAGGATACTGAAGAGAGTTGATGTATTTATATTTATTTTATTTATAGAATAAAAGAATAGAATTATATCGTTACTAGACTTTTCGTAACAGTTTTATTCCGAGCATTTTTAAGATATTTACAGTGTCAAGATAAACCTTTTTTTATTTTGAGAAAAAAATAAGCAGAGGTTTCATTGAACTATATTGCTTATTTTTTATTTCAACTATTATTTTTCTTCGTGTTTTTGCCAACATGGTGTCCGACTATTCTGCAATAGATGACTCTTCATTTTTTACTTTCCCTCTTTCTTTAAGAACATTAGTTAGAAAATATTCGCCAGCTTTGTACGAAGACCTAACAAGTGGCCCACTTGCAGTGTACAGAAAGCCCATCTCTTTCCCTACATTTTCCCAAGCTTTGAATTTTTCCGGAGTTACGTATTCGGTGACTTTAAGGTGTTTTTTGGTTGGTTGCATATACTGTCCTAAAGTGACAGCGTCGACGCCCGCACTTCGAAGATCTTTCAGAGTTTGTTCAACTTCGACGTCCGTTTCGCCTAGTCCTAACATTATCGACGATTTCGTTATCAAATTTGGATTTATCTTTTTTGCACCCTCTAAAACTGCCAGTGACTGCCTGTAATTGAGAAAACGAAGTCAATTTATTGTAAAAAAAAAACGATCTTTTCAATTCAAGTAAGTCATTTAAGGAAGCATATATTTTATAAAATCATTACTTTGCAGATTTAAAGAGAATTGCTGAATTTTCGTTTTAACTTTGAAGAACTTAATATGTTTAAACAATTTTTGTTACCAAAGGAAGATTTCATAATTTTTGTATCCAATTACCTGTATCTTGCACGTCTATCACGAACAAAAGGTGTCAAATTTTCTACCGTTTCAATATTGTGAGCAAAAACATCGAGTCCAGATTGTGCGATGGTTTTCACACAATCTTGATTTCCTCGAAAATCAGGTACAAGACACTCCACAAGGATATCGCTTCTGTTAAAACATTACTTCCATTATTTTCTATTCAAAAATTTGAAGTATCAAATATTTATATCTGATGACCTTTTCTTAATTTCCTTCACCGTTGCTGCAATGTGGTTTGCTCCACCATCCTCTAAATCTAGAAAAAAATTTAGTTGAATTAAAATTTTTGAAATACATAGCTGCAATTTTTCTTGACACATTGGTGAATTATCATATTTTTAAAACTTTAGTCTAGTTACACTTTTTTTTATTATTACCATCACGATCAACAGAAGTGAGTACCACATAATCTAATTTCCAGTCTGTAATTGCAACTGCGGTATTGTGTGGCTCATTTGGGTCTAAAGCAGGAGGAATTCGAGCAGTCTTTACTGAACAAAAACGACAGCCTCTTGTGCAGGTGTCTCCCATTAACTGAACATAAAAAGCATTGTTAATTTAAAAATTTTTAACATTCATCTACTTTGAAATTAGTCAACTACCAAAGTTAACCATATGAATTTTTAAGTTTTCAGAACGAAATCTCTAAATTACAAATATGTAAAAAATCACAAATCCTACACATGTCTTTCACAATTTGTCATTGAATGAAAATGTCTAAAAATAACTGGGATGTAAGCATTGTCGGTATAAATTATTTTATGGAGAAAATAAAAACTTGAACATGTGAAGACAAATATTTTTTTTTCTCTCTCGGTGATATCATTGATTATATTATTGATCAAAAATTGTCGCGAAAAATTCACCATTTTTATTTTTTGGATCAATTTTTTTCGTATATAAATTAACTCTGGTATTTGCAGCTATTCAAAATTGAATTTTCTACCATTGATGTTTATATATTTTGAATTTCACCAAGTTATATTTATATTTCAAATATTGTAGTCAGTCTTTAGCGTTTTTTATCATTAGATTTTGAATTTTTTGTATTACAAATTTCTTACTTTTCAACTCTCGAGTTCTATTATCCTCAATTTTATTTATTTCATATTTGCATTCAACAGCTTCAATGTCCAAGTATGAACTATTAAAATATTTATTGAAAAAACAAAACTTTTACCATGATTGTTGCAGTTGCTGTTCCATGTTCACCACCTCCCCAACATTCCCCAATGTTAGGACATCGCGCTTCCTCGCAAACAGTGCTTAATTTGAGATCTCTAAGCTGCTGTTTAATTTTACTGTAATTTTTGCCAATAGGTATTTCTGTTTTCAGCCATGGTGGCAAACGAAGTCTTGATTTATCGCCTTTCTCTAATTTCAAAGTACCCTTGTATTCCGAAGAACTGCTCGAAATGAAATCTTGCAAATCTGGGCCATTTTCTAGCTTTTCAGAAAACCCATTTTTTCTTGCTTTCGCACAATATGCACACTGCAATAATAGAATTATAGTAATGAATAAAAATTTATTTTATCCGTGTAAACGATATACATTTTCCGTAATTTTTTTTTTTTTTAATTATAAGAACGTTAAACTCTTTTTGGCAAAAATGTATTGAAATCGAATTTTTTGAACAGCAAGGTTTACGAATTTGATATTTAATTACGGAACTTTCTAAAATAATTTCATTGCAATTATAAAATACGCCAAATTTAAATAACTATTTTACGTTATACATAATATCTGTGGCTTCCCGCCATAATCGAGAAAGTCACTTTTGCCATAAGACTTAGTTTACATGATATTCTGGTAAAATTTTGAACGTTATGGCATGTGTGACTTTCTAGGTTATGGCTGGAAGCCACAGATATTATTTCCATAATATGTCTTTGCAAATTTTTACAATAATCTTTTATGAAGAAAAGTTGCAGATCTGAGTTTTAAAAATGCATTTTTTAATTTTTGTTTATTTTTCAATGTCACGCATAAAATAGCTACTGACTACAATAATTCTTAAATACAAAATTTGAAATTATTATTTTCAAGTCCTAAAATTAAAAAATATTTTCAAATAATATTGCGCAAATAAAAGTGAAGAATTGCCTCACCACTGATTGCAATTGCAAAGCACAGTTAGAGTTCACTGTGAAAATTCTCGAGGATCGTAACATATTTATTTCAATAATAAATTAGGAGTACTAACTGTGTTATCACAGACATGGATAACGAATCGCAATGTTTTTTTGCATACAATAACAATAGATATCTAACCTAACCTGACATTGCTTTGACTTTGGCAATCATATGACGTCACACTTTTTTTCTTCTGCTAATGCGCGGTCATATGGTTAGAAAAAGATAGATAGTGAATATAATCTTGTCCTTGTTTAGTTGCAGAATTTCGCAATTTTGCCAATCACTATTTATGTGGAATGAAATTTAAAATTTCCGTATTACAAATTTCTCGAACATACATTTCAAAATAAAGAAAAATTAAAAACTATTAAATACTAAATTAAAAATTGAAAAATATTTAATATCAAAAATTTTTTCAAAAAATGCATATTTTAGCAACCTTTTATATCAGAAAAATTTCCATTCAGGCTTGAAACGGAAAAAACTTCAAAGCGATCTCCTTTCAAAATGAAATGCTAACCGTTTTCAACGGTCGACGTTTAAAAGTGAATTTGAATTCTTTTACTTTGAAATACAATCCCTTTCAACTGTACAAATGACCTTGTTATTCTTTATGCAATAAAAAAACAAAAAAATGAAAAGGATCATATAATACTTAACAAAAAAAATAATAAAGTTGCGTCAAAAACGAAAAATTTCCAAATATATCCAATAATAACCATTCAGTATAGTTTTCAAATGTTTTTATTCTCAAAATACCAAATATTACAATCATTATTCATCATTATTATCAAGGACAGCCCCACTATACGATAAATTCCAATACTGCTCGACTTGATGCTTTCTAAAATGCTCTCGAGCCATTTTTTCAAGAGGAACGTTCTTGAACTTCATCTCCCCGAAATGCCGCTGTTTGGCTGTTCCTTCCCACACAAGAACACATTTGTTTGGAACATCGTTGCCCTCGCTGTCTTTGACAGTATCTTCTTCCCATTTGATGCGATGCATCATCAGACGTTTGTACTTGCTCAGTTGTTTTGCTCCACCCTCGACAACGACTGTATTACAGTCGCGGAACAAAACCACGCAACCAGTCAAGTATAACTGTTTCGCGTTTGTTTCGACCTTGAATTTTTTTGATGCATTGTTTACTAAATCACGAATCCTGGAATAACAAAAAAAACTCAATTAGTTTCTTTCAAAAAATTTGCCGCCATCATTTCTCAATATGCATGGTACATTCGAGTTTGATCAATATAATAGTATCCATTTATTACCTATACACAGCAACGTGCACGCCAAGTGAAGTGTCTTCTTTCAACTTCCTTGCTTTTTTCTCCCGCCTTTGTTCAACGGTCAGTCTTCTTGCAGCATTGGCATCTTCGTGGGCCTTCAAACGTTTCGCCATTTGCTGACGAACGTGAGCCTCGATTTTCGTTGGATCCTGAACAGCTTCATTACCCAAAACTCTCATCAGATTTGAGATTCGCAGCTTAGGCTCAGGAGGAGGTTCCAGACCAAGGCGAATTTTTTCTTGTTCCTCTTTCCATGTCTCTCTCCTTGTTTGCCTTCGAAGCTTCTTTTGCTCCTTTTTCGTCAGAATGACGCCCATGTACAATGGTTTCAATGGTTCCGCTAGAAATCGAAACATATGCTATTAATTTATAATACAATAGATTCATGCTTCTTAAACTATTTACATCAACTTATCTAAGGAGTTTTCTGCAATAATAATGTTGGCTATTGGAAAAGGGAAGGAGTCAAGGGGTCGAAAAAAGAGAGGATTTAAAGTTTTAGGGTTTTTTTAGTACTTTTATAAATATTCGGATAAATTACGCCTGCATAGGGTTTTAGTATCTTACAGACTGTTAGTATTTTTATTAGAGAGAGAAAGAGATAGAGGGAGGAGTGGGGGTCCAAACTTCTCCCAAAATTCTAGAAAGCTGCATAAAAATTCATCTTACTTGGAGGTCTTATTTGAGCAGGATGTTCCACAAGATTAGTAATGGCTCTAGAATTGAGGTAATCGTCGAGATTGTCCGAATCCCCAGGTCGTTTTCCTCTCTTGAAAATCACCGAGTCCCACCACTCCATTTCAGGGACTTCATCATCTAAAGCTTCTGTTTTTGGTGCTATCAAAGCCAACTTGGTGGCAGAGCTGATGCCAGTTTTTCGTGCAATTTGGCTGATCTCATTTTGAAGTTTCTCAAGCTGTGCTTTCATGCGCGATCGCTCAGCCAACTGTTGAAATTTTCCCGGCTCGTGGAATTTCAGCGTCCGCTTCACTCTTGTCGCTGATTTTACTCCTAATCTATTATCAAAGAAATGCGTTTCTTGGAATTCTTCCTGGTTTTTGGACTCGTGCGTTTGGGTCTTGTAAAACTCTTCCCTTTTCTTGGCCCGAATGTTGGCCTTCAGAGTGGGCGCAACGTGCGTCAATTGGACTTCTTTGCCCGTTATATCGACCGTTCGGCCAGATTCATCCAAAATCAAGGGCCGAGGCTTGTCAGGCAGATTATTTTGACCTAGAGCGTTCACTCGGCTCATTGCCTGGGCATGAATGGCCGCCAATTTCCGAGCTTGCTCGGTGTCATTCTTGCTGAGAAGGCCTCGATTGTAGACGCTGCCCATCGCCGAAAGGCTTTCTGAGCACTGTAGAAAATCACTTCGTTAAAAACCTATCAGGCAGGAAATTACTTTAGTACTCAGTATAATCTATTTTATACACAAGCTATGAAAATAAGGAGAGGCTAGGAAATTAACTACATTCAGTGTGGGTATTAAAATCCCTGGTGCTAGATTAGCTACCAGGTAGTAAAATATCGATTCTTAGTTTAGGAAACAATCCGACTTGCACTAAGTGTAGTTTTTTTACCATACTTAGAAAAATAACGATGCTTTTGTAAAAAATAAGCGGGTCGTAAATCGACAAGAGGTTGGTAAATATCCTACTAGATATAGGTGAATATCTAATCAAGTTAGTCAAAATGCTATCTGAACCCGGCTTATCCAGTTAGTGAGATGCAAGTGAGTGACGATTGAACCATATCAGTGACGACGTAATAAAAACAAGAATGGAATAATTTTTCTACATTCTTATATTGATCTTTTTTATAATTTTCTGTGTAGAGAAATGCCAAGCTTCGAAAAAATTTTGCAACACCTTGAATGTGTAACACATAATGTCATTGATCATATTTTTCGATTATGATTTATAGGTTGTGCGTCACTCAGCTATGTACAAAAGCATTTTTAATATGTAATAAACTACAGGGTGCGCCAATTCTTATGTCGGCATGTAAACATTGAATAACTTGAAAAAAAAACAACCGATTTCTGTAAATGAGGTATTTTTATTTAGTTTGGTCCTTTACAATTTATTTAGACTAGTTTTTGAACACAACATCAATCAAGTGGCCGCCCTTATTGTTCACAGCAAAATATGCCCTTTTTGCGGCGTTTTCCATTACCTTTTCGAGCATCTCGGGTGGTATAGCAATGATTTCGGCACGAATATTTTCCTTAAGCTCTTCAATGGTCTGCGGCTTGCTGGCGTACACTTTACTTTTCAAATAACCCCACAAAAAGAAGTCTGGAGGGGTCAAATCTGGAGATCTGGGTGGCCATTCAATGTCGCCTCTTTTTGACATCAGACGTCCAGGGAATTTTCGTTGCAGAAACTGGATTGTTTGATTCGCAGTGTGGCAGGTCGCACCATCTTGTTGAAACCAGTAATCTTCAAGACCTTTTTCACGCATTTGTGGGCAGACATAGTGAGCCAACATCCACCGATATCGGTTTCCATCGATCGTTTGGTTCTCTTTGAAAAAATAAGGACCAATGATGGTTTTGGCGCAAACGCCGGCCCAAACAGTAACTTTTTGGTCATGCAATGGCGTTTCATGGATCTCGTGTGGATTCTGCGTTCCCCAAATGCGGCAATTTTGCTTATTAACGCCTCCAGAAAGTTTGAAATGTGCCTCGTCGGTCATTAAAATTCGCTTCCAAAAATCAGGTTCAGTATCAACTATTCGAGCGATTGTTTGTCCATATTCCAAGCGACGTGGATGATCTGTAGGCAATATTCTTTGTGTTAATTGCATTTTGTACGGAAACAAATGCAAATCATCTTTCAAAATGCGCCGTAGAGTGGTTCCACTGATGCCGAGATGCTGAGCGCGGTGACGATATGAAACTTTTGGGTTTTGGGCAACGCTCTCTCTGACAGCTTCAATCAGTTCATTTGAACGTCTTGGTCGTTGATGAACGGGTTGTTCGCGATCTTTCACTGTCCCGTGGTCACAAAAATTCGACACCAAACGACGAATAGTGTTGTCAGATGGTGCCTGTTTGCCAAGATATTTTCGACGATATGCTCGTTGAGTTAACACAACTGAACGACTATTTTTAATGTACAAAGTAACTATTTCAGCGCGTTCTTTTGGTGTGAAGCGATACATGGTTGAAATTGTACTGAATTGACGTTTCCAAAACAAGTGAAGTCAAGTAAATCGGTTGTCAAATGTTTAAGTTATTCAATGTTACAATACCGACATAAGAAATGGCGCACCCTGTATGTCCATCGTGAAGTACAGATCTGTTAATATTTGATATTTTCTTCTTCCTGCTGCTATTATTTATGATAGATTACCTTTACGAACAATGCACATACTTATAAAAATACAGTAAATTAACTATGCCCTAGTCAGATAACCACGCAGTTGTCAAACAACAATCAGCTAGTTAAATACATGTCCAGCAGGAATTTTCAGAGCTGCTTGTCAATTTCCTACCCTATCGTAAATGAAAGATCTTGGTTCGGTTTTTTACGGCACTCAGTGTAGGCCGGATTGTTTACTCAGTGTCATTATTTTCCTACAAAATTTTTTACAGTGTTACCTTGATTTTTGCCGGCACATCGTTGTTTTTCATGGCCTCTATTCCCCTTAAGGCTTTTTTACGGGCCTCGATGTCTTTCTGGGCTTTCATCATCATTTGTTTAATCTGGAAGATGAGATCTTTTGTGTGAACTTATTAAAAAGAGAAAACTATTAACAATGAATTGCAAATCCAAGCATTAATACTTTTGTATTGTTAAGTATTAATTTTTATCTAGCCCAGTATCAGTTCATTAATCTTGTACGTGGAAATCTTCGCAAAGTTTAAATTTTCGAAGCTGGAACATTTATTAATACTGAGGTTTTGAATCTTGCGATCAAAGGTTTGATGGAATGTATAAAATGTATAGTAATTATTTAAATTAGAGTTTTTGTTAAAAAGTGGAATATTCCCAAGAAGTTCAGTACTCCTAAATTTATTGTTGAAAGAGTTGAGTCTTTCAGTAATGTTGATTAATATTGGAAGAAAGGAAATTGTTGCAGAAATATTTAATACCACTAGGTTCAGTACAAGTTTTGATAGATTTGATTTTTTTCTATATTATCTATGAATCATTCGTTATTAACAATCATTGATTTACCAGGAATATCAGGAAATTAATTTTATAATATTTATGAACGCATCAACACAAACCTATCCTTTATTATGTATTTCCATTATCAACAATATAATATTCATTTTTACAATAAACATAATCAGTTTTTGTACAATATATACACCGTGAGTGGATATTGTGATTGTGACGATTAAATCCTGCTGGGAACGATAATATCAAGTTGCACACACAATCTGGGGAGATTCTGCTGGGAATGATTTCACATATGGATCACGGCAATACACGCATTCTTGTGAGTGTATCGATACATTCAGGATCTTGTACACTTGTCACTATATACTTGAAAGTGCCTGCGAACATCCGGTGTCCTCCCTATGGGATAACTCCCAAAGGTATACAAGCCGATTCTCAACGGAACCAAACGCATTCCACTGCATCACGTATACATATCTTTCACAAATGCAAATATATGCTTACGTCTGGAATCACGTTGTAAGTTGGAGCGTATTGTGCTCATCGCAATATCCACTTCACAGTGTAATGATAGAAATCTGAGAAAAATCTTTTTAATATTGAAATATAAAAAAAATTATCAAAGGAATAATCAGTATAATTGGGCAATATGTTAATTTAAATTAATGACATTAATTTTTCCAGAGAGTAATTCACTATTTGCAATTATTTCTTGACTAAAAATATCAGAAAAGTTGGGTTCTTATAGTGAAATAAATGATATTGATAAAATTTTACCCAACTCATTTGAAAATAACCATTTTCCCAGAGAATCATTTGTCATAAGAAATCATTCATGTGTATAAAACTGATGTGAAACACATTAAATAGAAATTTTTCTGAAAATAAAGATACTGATGGAAAATATCTAATTACAGTAGAATGCAGATCCTGAAGAAGGCTCGGGGCGATTAAGAAAACATTGCTCATCATCCAATGTTTGTCGAGTCGTTCACGCATATTATAGAAAGCTCACTATGATGACCCGTTTCAGTGTCGTACCCAAGCGACTCGATCGTTAGATTGAAAGGGCTTAGGCCCGGGCCCAAGGTGAAATTTTTAAAATGGCACTGACTTAATCTTTTTTTCGGCAACCGATGATTTCCGCTTGACTGGGCAAACGACGCCTAATGCAAATTTATGGTGTCATGGTTTTTAAGATTCTTTAAGATCAGGTTCTTCGACATCCACATTCTACTGTAACTACATACTTTTATGAAGTAATTTGTTTATTTCTTTATAAATGATACTTTCCAAATAGAAAGGTTGTAATTGTATAATTATTCATTATTTAAGGAACCAAAAAATTTGTTTCTATTTTTTCATAAAAATTGGACGAAAAAAAGAAAGATGCAATAACAAACGAGATGAACATTTTTTCAAGTCATCTTTCGGTATGTAATAATCTTGACCTTCATAATAACTCTGACCGGTAAGGTAAACTGAGGGTCAAAATTGACCAAAACTTTCTTGTCATAATTGACGGCCATGGCCAGTAATTTACCGATAAATTTACTAGTTAATTGATCACATCCCTGGTCCCGATTCTCCCTAAGTGTTAAGATAGAGCGTTTTTTTATCTGACCCCCCCCCCTTCTCCCCTAGAAGGACACGAGGTTTATGAACAGCCTTTTTTTAAATTACCAGGGAAAAAAGTCAAAAATACAAAAATCTGGGCACAGAAAATTCTCTCGAAAATCTATTAAATTTACGAATTTTTCCTATGGCTAACATTACATGAAAAGTCTTATTCAGAAATTTTCAAACTTGAACAAGAATATAAAAATTTGAAAAAGCCAATTTTTTTTTTCAGGGTCAAAAAATACAGATTTACAAATGCATAATGATTTTTCTCACCTAAAAAAAAATCATAGAGAGCTCATCCTAACCAACAACAGTTCTCGAAAATATAATGTTTTGTTCGAGCAAAACGTTTTTTTTAAAATATATATAATTAACTTACTTTTTCAGCAGAAAGAGTTTCTACAGGTTTATCATTTGAGTTTTGTACATTGTCATCTTTAATCTTCATCTTTTTGGAATCTTTGTCCTTCTGGACTTCCTCTGCACTGGACCTTTTTTTACTCTTATGCTCTGCTCTAACATCATCGCAAATGTTGAAAATCTTTTCCGTCAATCTGTTAGCTTTTTTTTCTTCCAGGAGGGCTGATAGCTTGTCTAAAATAATAACAAATATGAGTAAATAATGAGTAATTTGTGAACATCAAGCAAGAGAGTGTCAAAACATAGGGATATTAGAAATATAAGGAAAGTGTCGGATTTGGTTGTAAATTATTTTTCGAAATTTTTAATTACGTACCTGCAGTTTTGCGTTTATCGTAGCCCGAAGAAATACAATTCACCGCTGTCGTCACGATTGACGGTTCCTCGAAACCGAGGAATTTATGAACTGCCTTCTCGATTTGTGGCTTCACTTCTTCTATTTCTTTTCTGGACCACAAAGCCATTTTGACGCAGATTTTATTAAGATACACGTCACTAATATACACAGAAATTTACCGAAATAATTTGATTTTTAATGTTTTCTTAAATTAAAAACTAACATAATATAACCTATATTATCTCATCACTCTCGTACACACATTCACATATTATATGCTCATACACACTCTTTGCATGAGAAGGCCTTTGTTCAGCTTTGTTTTTCCCTAAAATACCACATTATCACTATGCAATAACTATGGGCAGATACAAACGATACAAACAACCCACACGCGCGAAATTTAAAAAACATCATCAGAAATATATATATCATTGTTGACATTTACGTTTGTTTGCCTAATAAGGAATTTTCGAATGAAAATTATAAATTCAAAGATTAAAAATGAAGAAATGGCCGATTCTGTTCCGAAGGCAATTTTCTACTAACATAGAAACAACCAGTGATAAGTGAGAAAAGTTTTTTTTATTGTCAAAAATTTGCTGATAGTTTATTTTTAAGAGTACATTTGTTTACTTATGGATTTTCGTATTATTGTTTAAAAAACGTATATAATATTATTTATTGACAAATACAAATTAACTATATTATTAATATTAATATTCTGTAACTATAAATTAATGTTTCAAATATATAGAAAATAGGATTGTGCAATGCAAGTAGTACTTTCATTTTTACAACTGATTTAACAATTAAATATTTTAAAGCGTGAATACAATATATCAAATTTTATATCATAAATTCATGAACATTTTTGCAGAACTAAGAATTTAAATATATTCTCCTGATTACAAAACAATGTGCATTTTCAAATTATTTTCTTTGCTTTTTACAACAAAATTTTTCTCTATTTCTTATTTATAACAAGATCTTCAGAGAAAATTTTGGGGAAACCTTATTTTTACTTTACTTTTTTTAAGTTTTCATATTTTTCTGTATTATAAATTGTGGAAAAAAATTTTTACACTTCTTTTTTAGTATTTACAGCAATTTTTCATAATTTTCCGATGATCTATGTATTCTTTTAATTTTTAAAATTTTGAAAAAAATGGAATACTGTTTCACAAGCATAGTACAAGAAAAAATTATTTATTTAGAAATAATTAGTTCCAGAAGTGATTGATAATTAATTGTTTATTTGATGCTCTATGCTCTAAAATTTTAGCGAATCTTCAGTATTTCAATAAATTTTTTAGAAGACAGTATTTTCAATGATTCCAAATACTTGAAAGATTTCTTAAACTTTTAGTGAAATCTGTATTTTTTTAATATTCGTGAATTTGTATTATTAGATTATCTAGAATTAAAATTTTAATTAAATATTTTTATTGTATCTGAAAATTTGTAAGGAAAAAAAACATCTTCGTGAAAACTCAGTATCTTAGGGACTCTACTTATTTTTAGTATCTTTCAGAATTTATGGAATCTAGTTTTCTTCTGTATTTCTAATATTTTTATGGATTGCAATGTAAATTTTAAGAATACACAGTTTTCTCGTAGATTTATAGTGTTTCAAAGAGTTATAATTATTTCTGTATTTTTAATATTTTTTAAGGTTCCATAAATTCCATAGATTTTAGCTAAATAAATGGATTTTTGAGAAAATTTACAACATCGACTGTGATTAATGTTTGTTACTAAACATTAATTTACTATTGATTTACTTTTAGCTTGTTTTCTCATTTTACAATCGCATTTTTCAAAAAAACTTTTTATTCTGGTTACTTTTTGCAAAAGCTGCTATTTTACAGTTTTACTTTCATTTATCGCTACATCAAAAGTTTATAATTTTTCATGATTCATGAATTATTTAAATAATGTCTTCGGAAATTTTGTTTTATTCCTAAAAATTTTAAACATGTTTTAATATTTGTTATTCAAATTTTTGTCTCAGCTCCTAACTTTAATTTCTATTATATGAGTAATTGCAAAAAAATTATACACGAAAAAATCATACATTATTTACATCATATCTTTTCAATTATTTATTATTTTTTGGATTATTTATGCTTATTTTCAACAAATGTATCAGTATATGTAAATCCTTGAAAAAATTTGGTATATGGGATGAACTTCAGGAACCTGTCGAAATAAAGTGCAATGCTCTTGAAAAATTCTAACAAAGAAAAAAATTTAGAATTGTTCATATAGGAACCAATTTTTTTCTCTCATACAAAAAATATGCCTTGCCAAATTTTAATTACATATTCTATCATTTATCATTCTTAGAAAAAAATGGAATGCTGTGATCGGATTAGAAATCCATGCTCAAATTTCAACAAAATCCAAACTATTCTCTGGATCGAGTACGGAATTCGGAGCCAAACCAAATTCCTTGGTATCGTTCTTTGACTGTGCCACCCCTGGAACATTACCAGTCAGCAATATTTCTTTTACTTTTTCATTATTCCATAACCATCAATGGAGCTGATTTTGCAATTTCCCTATTTTCAGAGATTGAATAGATCATGTGTCGAAGCTGGAGTGTCCACAGCCTTGGCTCTTTCTTGCAAAATCAATGAAGTTTCTTATTTTGACCGAAAGCATTATTTTTATGCTGATTCTCCGGTACGAATAAAAACTTTTCATGTAAAAAATTTCGCTTTGAATTATTGTGTTTTTCCATGATATTATTAGCATTTTTCAGAGTGGGTTCCAAATCACTCAGCAAAGACAACCAATTGCAATAGATGGGAATTGCGAATTTTATGTTTACAATTCTGCTATTCAAAAGGAACCCTACTTGAAAAAATCCAGAATCAAGCAACTGCAGTTGGAGCAGGACAGTGGAAAAAGCTTCCATGACGAAGTTAATAAAAAGTTGAGTTTGGAGAGTTTTCGAAAACATTTTTAACAATTCTTGCCATTTCACGAATTCTCAGATAGACAAATGATTGCAGCTTTTGGAAAATTAGTTCCCTATGAAGTAGCATTCTTCATCTTTTCAATGCTTGAATTGTATCACAAATTTGTGTAGTTGCACATTTTAATTAGTTCAATAATTATGTTTATCATTGTTTGATCAGGAGTCTCGTGGATTTAAACAGAGCTGGAGTTCCTTTGATGGAATTAGTTTTTGAACCAGATTTAGCTAATGGAGAAGAAGCTGCTGCTCTGGTAAAGGAACTCAGCGCGATTTTAAAATGCCTTGGAACTTGCTCTTGTAAAATGGAAGGTAATTTTTAAATATTGTATATTATAAAAATTAATTACACATGACAAGAACAAAATTTATCTCCTGTATGACTTTCAATGGAAAATTATGGCAAGTCATAATGAACCATAGAAAGTAATGATTAGCATTTGTAAACTATCAAAAATGAAAGGAACTTATGAACCTATTATTGACTGGCAAGTTTTTTATTTTTATTTTATAAGGAGACAGTAATTTTATGTTAATCATAAGATGCACAAACAAGAGTTTTCTCTGTAAAATATGTTTCTACTCTACATGTAAAAACTAAATTTTTTTACTTCAGAGGGTGCCTTGAGGGTCGATGCAAACATTTCGATAAACAAACACAACGAACCTTTAGGTGTACGAACTGAAGTCAAAAATATTTCCAGTTTTCGAGCAATCGCAAAAGCCATAAATTATGAAATAGAAAGACAAATACGTATTAAAGAAGTAGGAGGTGAAATAACCAATGAGACTTTAATGTGGGATTCATTAAACAACAAAACTGTCCTAATGAGGGATAAAGAGAAAAAACAAGTAAGAAGAGCACAGTTTTTTATTATATTTTTTAAAATCTTTTGATGGTTGGAGTATTGTCCATACTATTTTCAGGATTACAGATTCATGCCTGAACCAAATCTACCACCGTTACGTTTATTCACGAAAGAAAACAGTTCTGAAAATAAGTACAATCTGGTGAATGTAGCAGAGCTCAAAAAACAGATGCCAGAGTTGCCCAGAGATTCGAGGAAAATTTTAAACGAAAAATATGACGTGTCACTGAAAATGACGATTCAACTAATGGTTATTATTTTTTTTTCTATCAATTGTTTAAAAAAGGGGCTGAAGAAAGATTTAATTATTTTTGTTTTTCAGAATGTTGATTGTTTCGAGTATTTTTTGAAACTCATGAATCAGAAAATCAAAAGCAAGCCAAGAGAAGTAGCTTCATTTGTAGTGATTATTTTGCTGGAGTTTTTCAAGAATAATAAAATTTATCCAGAAGAGTGGTAAGTAAACTGAGATGAATGGTGTGTATTAAATCGTTCATTTATAAATGTTTTTTTTTTTCATTACAGTCCTATTGGAATTGAAGTTATGGGACGAATGGTTGACATGCACAGTTCCTTGAAAGTCAATCATCCAATTTTGAGAAATGTTCTTAATGAGCTATTATTGCACCCTGAAAAAACTCCAGAACAGGTACTGGCATTTTTATCATTAATTTTATTTTGCTTGGTTGTCTCCTGAACTTGAAATTCAAAGTGTAAAATTTATTTTTTTTCAAATCTGTACTTCATAATTTCCAAAATATTTTTAATTGAAAATTTTTCCATTTTAATTTATCAACGTTTTATTTAACAAATTTTTAATTTTTCACATCACAAAAACGTATAATTGTTGCAGATTGTTGAAGAAAATAACTGGTACCAAATAATCGATGAAGAGGAACTCAAAAACATATGTAGAAAAGTATTGGAGGAGAAACCAAAAATGTTAAGGGATTGGAAAAAAGGAAAACCAAAAATTTTCGCGAGGATTCTGAGAGCAGCGAATAAAGCTTCTAATGAACTAGCTCACTTAGGAAAGCTCGAAAAAATGTTGGAAGAAGTTTTAGAGGAAATGAAATAATAAAATGTTGTTGGAAAAAAAGTATCGAAATTCTTGTCAAATAAAAGAAATCCTTAAAATAAAATACAAGAAAAACTAACATAAATTGTTTAAAAGTTGATATGAAGTTGACATAATTGAATTTACAAAAATTTTATTCATCAAACTAATGAACAATACAATTTTACTGTTACATTCTATGCATTGATAAAAATGTAAAAAGTTACTATGCTGTATAAAAAAATAGCCTGGAAGTCATAAAATATAAAAATTAATGGGTGCATTTTTAAAGTGTTTATATAGTCACTTTTTATCCAAAACAAGCCCAATCAAGTATAAACATGCATAATGGTTATTTTCATTAATACAATTTTTAACAAAATTAGAGTTAACTGGATTATTTTCACCTTATGAAAATTTAAAAAAAGATTGTGGAATGTGAAGCGACACAAACGACACAAAATCCCTAAACTCACATCAATTTACATTTGTGAATGGGGTGAATCGTCATTTAAGTTGATTTAACTTTGATGAGTTGAATTTTTTACACACACACACCGGCTACTACGTGTGATATTTTTTTATAATGTCACTCTTTTTTTGACATGTTTGCTAATATTTTGGATGTTTTCGCATCTAAAAGTGTCAATGAGTGATATATGTATACATAATGCTGCAAATTGATTGAAAGAAAAATCAATGATTAAGGGCGGTTAATCCGTTTTTTAAAACGAATCTCACGATATTTACAGATTTTTGTACGACATGGAGGAGGTTGACAATATTATCATACATTCGTTACGTCAAATTGGCTGGTGAATAACAAATATATCTGCTTTGAAATAATTAATAAATTTTGGGAATGTTTTCTTATACAACAAATGTTTTGACGGTTCAGAAAAATGACAATGCTCTTGGTTGTATTGAAAAAAAATAGAAATAGATTTTGGAAATTACACAAATGGATTATTAAGGAAATAAACAATTTTATTAAAAAGATTTTTATTTTTAGCAATTTTTTTTAGTTTCTTTGATAAAAGTTTGTTTGTTCTCTTTAGACTTTATTTAAAATATTATAATAATTAAATTTCAGTTTAATGTCACTAATGCCATTATACTGATGTCTGTGGTTTTCAGTAAAAATAAGGGTACCGCTCCAGATTACCCGCGGATGCAAAAAATGGCTTTAAAAAAAACAGTATTTCGTACTCAGAGATGCTCCGCGAAGTGACCTTTTGACGTACAGTATTTTCCTGGCCTATAGGCAGCAAAGCTATAGCTTTGCGGCCTCGGCCGGGAAAGTAACCCAATCGCCGGCCTAAACCGCCAGAAGAACTATGCAATATCCTTGATACTAATTTGTACAGATTGCTTGAAAATCGCCCGCGCTCCCCTCGTACTGAAAATCACGCCTGTAGTTGCCTCGAACTGAAAATTCAGCCTGTACGACAAAAGCCTACTTTGCGGCCTTGGTACACAATCTACTATTTTTGCGTTATGTAGTACGTACATTCAAAACAATAAATCCGCAAGCGAAAATCCGATATTTTTAATTGGAAATATAAAAAAACTGCAAAAACGGTCAGTGACATTCGCGGAAAATCTGGAGAATGACCATGGATAAAAGTTATATCTATTTTTCATCTTTCTACTGGTTAATTTTAAATTTGTGGGAACTTGGCTCAATCATAAACTGTAAAACTCTTTAAAATTTTTGAGCTGTGACTTGTGACTTTAAAATGATTATTTTCAAATTTGCAATATTGCATACGAAAGTCTGTAAAATTTGGCAAGTTAAGTCAATAAAAAAATCAAGATTTTTAAACAAATTATCAGAATAAAATAAAAGTTTCTAATAAAAGTAACATATTTTTGATAGCTTTATTAATAATGTTTGTGTATGTACTTTGAATCAAGATACTAAATGGTCTGTAATAAAAAAAAAAAATTACAAACTTTCATTGTAAACATAGTAATCAAAAAATTTTTTTGCATTCCACACCCAACAATCAAAAACTCCTGATTCAGTAAAAGAAATTTTTATTTTTCATTGAAAATTCCTGACAAGCATTAAAAATACTTCACATGTTTATCCCGTTAAAATGCAAAACCATTTTACATATTCATTTCAATAAAAATAAAAGTCACTTACACAAAGAACAACTAAAAAATGTCTTATCAAAAAGTCATGTTTCATTGAAAAAAATTTTGGCTATATTCCAGTGATATAAGCGAGGCTATAACAAATTTGAGCAACTTCAGCCCAGAAATGGCTGTAGAAGCAACTGCGAAATGTTTAGAAACTATTCGACCAGGGCTTGGTTTGTCGCCCTCTTTGCCAGCGAGTATGGCAGCCAGATTTCGAATGGGGGCAGCACTGGCCCAAGCATGCACGGTAAATTTACAAAAGAATGCACTCCTATAAGTTTTTCTGAAAAGAAAAAAACAAAAACAAAAAGAATTTCGATAATCATGAAACAACAGCAAATTCGTCAATTGTTCTACTAGAAAATTTTTTAATAGTCATTTTACAATTCTATTTTACTTCAAAATAAATGTAAATAATTTCCAAATTAAACTTTTTGTATATATTATTTACATCAGCAATATATGAAGTTTGTGATTATTTTAAAATATTAAGAGTTGACTAGAAACAAGACTTTTATTGAAGTAAATAAACCTGAATAAAGTGTCAGTATGTTTAATAAAAAAATACACTTTATTGATTTTTCAACCACAGGATCTTGGGTACAAAGGCGACATAGGCTACCAAACATTTTTATACAGCTCGGAAACGGATCTTAGACGGGTGCTCATGTTTCTTATAGAAAAACTGCCGAAGGAAAGCGACAAAGCCGTGGACGAGCCTGCGAGCGAAATAACATTGCTCGAAAGATCGATAGCATCGGCTGTATTAGAGAGTCTTTCTTCACCTTGGGTGCCACATTTTTGCCATAGTCGCGAAACAAAATTTACAGGGAGAACAAAATATCCTTTTGAAACTGTCAAACTCGATGTTCCTTCGACTTCGAAAGAAGATAAAGGTGAATAAATAATATTCCCTTGTATGTTATTCAGAAGTATTTAAATTCCATTGTTCTACTTGAAGCTGATAAAACAAAACTTAAAATTTTGTGAGATCACCTAGTAAGAGCATTTTTAAGAATAAAAATTGCTGAGATATTCAGAAGTTCTACAAGATGTCACTTTTTTTTCCAGATTACCTAACTTATTGTGAAAAATATCAAAAATCGATTCTGGAACAAGTGTCTGATAGTGAGAACTTACTGCCATCAATTTTGTCATATAATGCAAAAAAATTGCATTCGGTACCTACGAATATTTTAGAGAGAATAGAGTGGATGAATTCACAACGTGGCGGAGAAACGTTATTTTCTACATCAGTCTCTAATATCACAGCTGACGCACTAAATCCACTGCCTTCGCATGAAATTTTGCCACAGCAGAAGGTTAATTCCATTCGTTATTGATGTAACAATTTTTTAAGTATTTAGAAAATTTCTACATTCTGTAGACTTTTGAGAATTTCCAATGTCAAGTTGACAATTTTTTTAGGAGCCCACATCAACAAAGGAACAACTTTCATCGGTCGAACAAAGTTCAACTGTGAAAAATGAAGAAACCCATCATACAAAAGCAGAAAAACTAGAAAAAGAATGCCAGAGTCTCAGAATACACATAGACCAAGTCCAAATGGAGATGAAAAAATTAAATGCAAAATTATCACAATTAACATCGATAGCGGAATCAGAATTACAAGAATACAATCATCAAGAGGAACAAAGAAAAATCGTTTCGAAAGCTTACGATTTGTTAGAGGATGGAGAAAATAATATAAAAAAGCTGGAACAAGTCATCGAAACAAACACAAACAAATTATTTAGCCTAGCAAATCAATGGGAAAAACACAGGTTACCTTTGATTCAAAGTTATCGAGAGGAAAGGGAGAAGCACTCATCTGTAGCTGTAAGTCCCAAAAAATATTGTAAAATATTCGAGAAAATGTAACACACTTTTCATTTTCAGAATGCAAGTCAAAAAAAAATTGATGAATTTCGGATACTGAAGGAAAAAGAACGTGAATTGGTTGAAGAAATTCACAACAAGGAACAACAGTTCACGCAGTTGGCGACTAAAGTAAAAAAATTGCCTAAAGAGACGAATAGATCGGCTTATACAGCACGGATTTTAGAAATTATTAACAATGTCAGGAAGCAAAAGGACGAGATTACAAAAGTTTTGAACGATACGCGACACATCAAAAAAGAGATAAATACTTTGTCCGGGCGATTGGAGCGGTCTTTCACTGTCGTTGATGAACTTATTTTTCGAGACGCGAGAATTAACGATACATCGAAAAAAGCCTATAAATTATTGGCGACGCTGCATTCGGATTGCAGCGAACTGGTTGATTTGGTGGAGGTGACTGGAGCAATTATTCGTGAAATTCGTGACTTGGAGGAACAGGTGAGAATCATCAAAATTATTATATCAATAATTAAGATTCCATGTCATGAAAATCTTGAAACGTATCTTATTTTGATCATCTTCGTACTTTTTGATAACAAATTTTATTGCATTTCAGATTGACACCGAATCAGCTAAAAACGTGAGTGCGAATTTGGAAAGGATAACTGCAGATTTAACTCAAATGAGACAGGAAACTGCGATTCTGACGACTCAATTGAAAAATAAAAAGTCGTGATTGTTTATTGGTGGGGCTTATTTCGAAGAAGGTAAAGTTGAATACCTTTCAAAACAGGCAGATCCTGAATATAATGTCAAGGAATCTTTTTCGAGGAAAAAATTAAGTCTTTTCAGTTTTCATATAATTAAAATCATTTACAGGTTGAAAAATCATTTTTTACAATTCAAGAATCACAAAATGTTATAAGGATTATATTCGTAAGTATAAAATAACTGAGGTCAACAAAAAACTTTTTTTGTAGCAATTCTTGTCATCTGAGATTTTGGGGAATTTCCTAAGGATTATAAAATGTTATTCACAGAGATATTTTTTCCCATTTATTAAAAACTCCCTAAATGCCATTAATACTAAAAATTTTGCAGAATGTTTTTAAAAGTATTGATGTGGCTATGAGAATACAAAAATTATTAGCTAGTTTTGGAAAATTAATGAAAAAGAAAAAAAAACTGGCTGATCTTTGTAAATCATGAAAATATTCTCAGAAATTTATGGTTTCTTTTGTGGATCTGCTCTTGATTAAGTTATGCAATATCATTTTGTATTGTTTATGGGAATTTTTCAGTTGCAGGTATGGATAATCAGGCATCGCTTTGAAAAAGTAGAAAAGCTTTTGTATAAACTGCGCCATAAATATTTGTATAATTTATATTGAATTGTGTTATTTGCACATATATGTATAGAAAAATTTTTAAACATGTGTTGGATGTAAAAAAATTAAAAACCTTTTCAGAAAATCATTCCTCGCTATTAGTTTTAACATCCTGTCATCATATGCAAGTTGACATATGTTGAAATAATATACATAAATATAAATGAATAGAAATATTCAAAATTTTATTCGAATTCCACAAACGATTTTGGCAATTACACACTTAGAAATGTGATAAATCATTACATGTAATATTTGTAATAGTATATACACAACTCCATTGTGGGGTGAACCATTACATTCACTATGATAGATGTAAAAAATTTACAAAATCTGAAAATGAACACTATTCTATCGCAAATTTTATGTACATAGGCTGTTTTACAAAAGTCTAAACTCATGGTAACTGCAAATTTTTTATAAAATTTTTAGACCATTCTTTTTTTGAAACTTCGTTTCTTTTACTTTAAAAAGTCATTAACGATATCAACTCAAGACTGGTTTCTCGAAATCGTAAATAACACTTCAAATTTAATAGAAAAAAATAGTACCTAGAGTGATCATTAACAAAATTTCTGATAATACATAAACTTTGGTCATGTAGCCTCTGAAGTTTGTCTTCCACGATTTGATTTTCTGTGTTTCACAGTTTCTGTGGAACTGTCATTATCAGAAAACGAGGAATCCTTCAAAGATTTTCGACCTTTGACGGCAATTTTTTCTTCGTTTTCCGAGCTAATGGATTCCCGATTGGATCTCCGCCTTTGGCGCTGCGGGCGATTTTGATGAGTCATAATATCTCCAAATTGTTTTTTCTTTGCATCCCAAAGATTCTTTTGTCTTTGCGCTATTTCTGGATAACTGAAAAACGAAAGATGAAATTTTGAAAAAAAATTTTCTTGAACAATAATTTAGTGAATAATTACCGTTTCGGGAAATGTTCGTTTTCTGGAGTTTTAAGCTTCCAGCCTTTTTTGGGCTGGTGTTTCGCCAAATTTACTAAAATTTCCCTAATTTCGTCCGCAGGCAATTTCATTACAGACGAGATTGCCTTCCTGTCGATGTACTCATTTTCGGTGAAATATAGCAACTGAAAGCATAAGATTTAATTGTTTATACAATTCGTTAATAAAGGTTATTGGGCTCTTGAAATTGAATAACTCACAACGTAATCTCTCGCTCTGCACATAAGTTCGGCAGGAACGCCACTGTAAGCTGAAATTGTTTCTTTTTGGTAAATGATTTCACTGCTAACAATCCAGTTTCCTTTCACTAACACAGCGACTTGCTGCAAACATCGAAGAATCGAGGTGGTTTCATGATCCGGTGGAAGCAACGACCTCAAGTAGTCGAAGGACGTGATTTGGACTGAAAATTTATTATTAACAGGTGAAATCCCACGTTTTTTTTTAATAGTAAAATTTTGTATTTACCTTCTTTCATTATAATTTTTACTTGGTCCAACAGCGGTAGAGTCCGTATATTGTTAAAAGATGAAGCATGTCTTGGAGCGTTGCTCTGAAAATTTAGCAAAAAACTTGCTCAACTTTCAATTGTATTTTCATGATTGGAATAATAGGTTTCCACAAAATTTAATTCTTGTCACATGCAAAAAAACGTGCGACTAAATGTTATTAGATATTATATATAAATTTTTAATATTATATTCTTATGTGCTAAATAAACGTGCACTCACTACATTCTCTTCCAGCGCCGAGTACGACTCCTCAACCATACATGGGGCCAAGGAATGTAAATATTGGTTTGTACTCATACTGAGAGTATTTTCTTGCTCCTCAGTATGAGCAAGTTCCAATCGAGTCGACTGAAATCAAAATAACAGTCATTTTCAACGTTCAAAACTCACATCTACAAATCATGTAAGTCATGGAATAGGAAATCGATCATTTCCATTTCGCATACCTCTGCTTTATTGCTCCATGATGGGAAGTACTCCATGCTCATCCAGTGTTCTTCTTCAGATTTTTTAGAAGAGTATTGAAAACTCTTTTGGTTTCTTTTCTTTACATGGTCAGGTACGTTTCGAGCAATCGTCACGTTGACTTGCTGCGGCCTTTCTTCTTTTTCTTCATCTTCACCCTCTTCTTCACCTGTTCATGTGGAAAAGTTGAACATGATTCATTACAGAATGAGCATGTTTTTGAAATTCCCAAAATGAAGTAAAAGAAAAGTGATTAAACTTGGAAAATAAAATTACTTTCGGTCTTGAATAGAGAAAAATTAGTTGAAATTTTCGGGATCCAAAAAGAAAGTGAGAATTATTGAAAATATTGTAATGAATGAGTTAAACAATGTAATTAAAAATTTTTTTGCAATACCTTCATCATTTTTGCCTCTTTTCCCATGTTTGTCTAAATAGTTGTGCGATGGCCGCATTTGAACAATCCCACCTAATGAAGTTATATACAATTCTCCATTTCGCAAGACACCGACCCCATAGGTTTTACCGTCAGGTAGGGTCTTTGCAGATTGTAATATGACTTTGTCCATCATACCTCTATAAAAATGTATTAACAATGAACAAAAGATTACAGAATATACATCTTAAATTATCAAATTCAATACCTATATATTTCGATATAAATTTCTAAATTTTTCGTTATTTTCGATTTACAAGTACATAATACATTTTGCAATATTAAAATTGACAGTTTTGACAACTGGAATTTCAAAATGTTCAAGATTTATGAAATTCAACTTTAACTTTAGAACTCGAAAGATGTTTAGCCTACAAATAGCCATACTTGTCAGATTAAAATTCATTCAACATAAAAATATTCAAATTTCTTGTAGTCTGTATCACAGAATTGATGTTTTTTTATTCACTTGGAACATAAATATTAACGAAATACATTATGTTCAGTAGAAACTTTTTTGCCTGTTACATTTTAAAAAAAGTAATATGAACATCTTATGTATAAAATATTACCCCTCAAAAAATTGTTCCTGCTCCAATCCTTTTTTGTCTTTTTTTGCGTTTGTAGCAATATTAATACCTTTTATTTTATCAAAATGTGAACCTTTAGTGTCCAAATCAATTTCAATTTGCAGTTCCTGGTTTACTGATTTCATTTTTGTATTGGACACTGCATTTTCATCATAATCAGATTCACGAGATCTCAGTGGATATTGTATTAAATACAATTTTTGAAAATTTTTGGATAAACGGACTGTCATCTGTAAGGAAAATTCAAAAATTACAATACAAACGATACCATAGAATTAAGAATGATAATTTTAGATTAGAGCTGTATGCGATGATATTGTTCTGCAAATAAGCTTTTTATGCCTTCAATATGTTGCAGGCTTTTCTGTTTTTGGATTTGCAATCTTTGGAGTTAGAGATTTTTAAAGTTATATTCTTTATTGTATATTATCAATTGAGTAATTCAATTTTTGTACTCATCAATTCACTGGAATATCTATTTTAGTTCTAATTTAAAAATAAGAAATTTACATCTTTATGATCAAATATAAACTCTTCTCAATACTATAAAAAAATTACAATTTTCCAGGCCACCCTGACAACTTGTGCAAACTTATTTTATGAACGGTATTAAAAAAGTTGCATTTGACGTGTTTTGATTCAAATTTTTCAATTGTAAAAATTGTAATAAAGAAGGTTTTAGATTAAACGTTGTCATATAAATTGTGTTCATAAGATACTTAATAGCTCGAATTTTCAAATTTTTAAATGACTAAATTAATGATCCTCACTCTAATACTTTTCTGCCAGAGAGTTCATAATTAATTAATAAATGTTGGATTTAACTCAAACATGAAAATCAAGTTCTTTAATATTGTCTTTTTTGTTAAAAATTTTCTATTCTTCAAAATTATCAAATATGTCATTTTCAAGCATTTAAATCAAATGAATCAAGTTTGGGAGTAAAATTTATATATTTTATAATACAAACTAAGAATTTTCAATTTTTCTTCTAATCAGTAGTACATTCATTTGACGGAGTGAACAATAGTAAGTCCTCTAGATTTCGGAGTACAAATGCTCCAATTTCCATTTGAACCAAACTTCACTGAATTATAATTAATAATTATAATTATAGATAATCACTTCATGCAATCAAATTTTTTTATAAAAATACTTTCAATGCCTTCAATATGTCAAAAGCTTTTATGTTTTTTGATTATGAAACTTGGAGATTTATAATTTGTATTTTTTAAATTTATATACATATATTAATTAAGTAATTCAATTTTTGTAAATGACAGGTTGCTGACACATTGATTTATTTCCAATTAAAAAATTGTGAGTTGAATTGTATATTCAAAATTTACTGTTAATAGTTAAATTGAGTTATTAAAATTTTACAGTTTGCTAGATTTATTTTTTTAGAATTCAAAGTAGAAATTATCAACTGTTGCATTAAATTTTAAAAATTGAATTAAACTCAACTATAAAACACTAAATTTTCCATTTTTGTTCAAAAAATTTTTACTCTATGACATTATTTTATATGCAATCTTCAAATATATAAACCAAATCGATCAAATTCAGAAGTAACATTAACATAATAAAAAAATTTTTAACTTTTTGATTGCGAATATTGAAATTACCAGAATTAAGGATTTATAGTTTTTCTTCATTAATTTGCTCCAGTTAATAATAGTGAATCCTTCAGATTTCAAAATACAATACAAGTTCCAATTTGCATTTAAATCAAATTTCATTTAATTATAATTAATATCTTCAATTATAGATCAGAAATTTATGGACTGATATTGTTCTATTAAAATAATTTTAATGCTTTCAATGTGTCGAAGAATTTTTATTTTTCAAATTTTGAATTCTAGGAGTTAGAGATTCATTAATTCATATTTTTCATACCTATACATATCAATAGGATATTGAAATTTTTGTGATTAACAAGTAGCCGAAACATAGATTATAGTTCCAATTGGAAAGTTGTGAATTAAATTGTATATTTAAAATTTATTCTCAATGGCTAAATAGAATTAATAAAATTTTACGGTTTTTTACACTAATTTCTCAAGAATTCAAAGTAAAAATTATTACTTGTTAAATTAGGTTTGGGTCAAATTCAATGATGAAAAATCAAATTTTTTATTACCGAGTTACAAAAAATGTTATTCAAAATAATGAAGTAAGTAATTTTCAAAAATTGAAATCAAATTGATCAAGCTAGAAAGTAAAATTAATAGAATCAATAAAATTGTTAACTTTTAAAATTGAGAATATTACAATAATATAATTGAGATTTTCTAGTTTATCTTCCAATTAGCAACACATTAATTTGACAGAGTTAACAATAGCAAATTCTTAAGATATCAAATTAAAGGTGTTCAAATGTTCAATAAAATAAAATTTTGATTCTTTGAAAATTCATTCACAATATTATTGTCCAGATTGTGACTTTTGCCAAAATGAGAGTAAAAAGTAACAATTAAATGATGCACATTTTATCAAAAAAACCGAGAAATAAAAGACTTTTATTTGTGTATCTACGAACCTATAGTTAATAATTACATTTCCTCATTAAATTAAAATTATTTTTTCTTGCTTTTTTTTTAGCAGAAGTCACTATTCTGAACAATCGTAATTTAGAAATTTTCGAACTCTGAAACACTTCTCTTCCCGTATTTTTTTGCACAGAATAAATTATTTACAAAAAAATAATGTTATTTTGGAAACATTTTTTTATCAAGTGAAGTTCTCGTGAATCACACGAGAACATCAGTATTTGCTGTAACCTAAAATTTTTTCTGTTAATAAAGAAGAATTAATTTAATAAATATTTTCTGACCTCCTTGACCACAGGATCATCGTCTGATTTTTCCATTTTCCTTTATGTTCCACTAATTGCTGTTAATTGCACACATTAAATTTCCGGTTTTTATATCAATCAGTAATAATATATTAGCAACATATCTGTGACAGCTGTGCTGTGTGTGTCCTGTAACGAGTGGCGACTGACGACATGTGACATGCGTAGGCGTGTGTGTAAATGTGTGAGCATGCAATAAGCGAAATTGTTTCCACTGTCATCACATTGTTGAACACATTGTATCTTGTGTGAATTTACCACATTTACTGACTCACAACCACATTGTATCTTGTGTGTGAATTGAAAAATCACAATGTTACCATACACTGACTCACAACCACATTGTATCTTGTATGTGAGTTGCAAAATCACATTGTTATCACAATAACTGATTCACAACCACATTGTATCATGTGGCGCCAATTTTAAATTTTAATCTATCAATTGAACTGCGCGTCTAATTCCCCAGTGTACAGTTGCTCGCCTGTTGCGGGTTTCTATTGATTTTTTAAAGTGCGTGGGCTTACGGTAAATTATAAAAATAGCATTTGCGCATGTGCTCGCGTTTCGCGTAGTACACCAGGCATCTGACAAGTGGGTCCAGCAGGTGGAATTCCGATTCGAATAACTTTTCGGGAGTGTTTTATCATGTCGCGGGAAAGTAATAAATGTCTTGCAATGCAAATGAAGTCTTTTTTTAATAGTGTTTGTATTTTATCAATTATAATAAAAATCAGCCAGTGCTACGATGTGAAAAAGTACTCTTTCCTCATGCCAAATGTCAGACCGAACACTGTACGTATGGAATTACAATTGCTTGTTGCTTCATCGTTTCAAGGAATTTCATTCTTGTGAATTGAGAAAATAATTGTTTATTTGTAGTAAAAATTACTAATATGTTTGGAAATGATGTATCGGATAATGTCAGTATATATTTTAAATTTAATTATAAATATAAAGATGAATTATTTACCAAAATCAATCAATATCATGAAAAAATAAAATTGATATTTTCGTTACGATATTAAGTTCAGTTCAAAAATATTTTTATAAAAGAGAATGAAATAATTTTCATTTGTATTTAATGTTTCTAGGAATTATTTCTCAATTAATTTACCGTTTTTTCTAAGCGTGGTAAATTATTAAAAATGGTTTTTCCATAACAGCGGGTTAAAACAAATACTTTTTCGCCCTCTTTGCCAGATAAGAAACGCCCTTATAGCCCGCTGCAATAAAAAAAAAAAATCGTTTATACTATCAGTAAACTATACTATTGTAAACTTCTTATCAATTCCGAAGAGTAACGTTATGTTTCTACCAATTGCGATTTCTTGAAATTAGAGTCTTTAAAAACTGATCATTTTTCATTAATGACATTACACAATGCATTCAATCTGCAGCATTTCCTGGAGATATATTTACCACTGGAAGCAGTTAATTTTTTATGTAATTCGGAGATAATTTTTCTTCAGCGATTTCCTTAATTTTGCAAAAAAGAGTTATTAACGATGTAAAGTGGAAGAATTTCACTCGAGAATAGAGTGAAATTTTCACTGTTCAGTTTGATTTGCAAGATTCTCAATCGAAGAAATATCTACAGTCCTGAAAAAAATTTTCCGCTGGTTTTGATTGGCTGATTACAATTATGAATAACTCCGTCAATTTTGCACTATGATAAAAATGACGAGTGAAAAATCATCTTAAAATTTAATACAAGATCTACGAATTTAGAGAAATTAAACTATAATGATTTTCTCAGGTCATCTTATACATCGATTTTGATAAAAAATGTGATAAAATGCAGGAAAATGAAAGTTTAAATCCTTTTAAATTTTCCAGTTACATTAAAACAAAAAACTCTTCTTTTGAATGAAATTTTTATCTTGAATCTCGTCTTGGAATAAAAAAATTTAACCCATCATAAATTACACGATATATATTTTGCATCTAATTACTCGTGTAATTTCTAATGTGAGTATAGCAGTAATATTACATCTTTATTCAATAACAACTTGTTTTTGTAGATATTTTAATAAATTACGTTCTAGTAGCATTCTAATCGCGAATAACCGACTTATCAATTCCAAACGATCTTATTTCTATCATTCTCGAGATAACTTTTTCATCGACCCATAAACCTTTCAAATCAACACCTGGTTTGTCTAATCATATTATCACCGATATAATTAGTGATACTCATATCTAGAAACTTGAAATGTTAAACGCTTTTTACCCATTTCTCTGAGCATGGGAAACACTAATAAGGAGATTTTAAAAGTGTCGATACATTATTTATTGTAAATCACAGAGTCATAATAATTTGTATCATAATGAATTCATAAGGAATTTAAATTTCACGAATTCCAATTCTGCAGCTCCAAATTTTTGATATTACATTCTAGAGGTAAAGTTTTCGAAAATATGACTTTTGAATGTATACAATATATAACTAAGGGTTTTGAATTCAGGAATATATAATTTGGGAAATTTCATTTCAATGATATAAAAACTCGAAATATTTTTTAATTTTTGAAGATCTAAAATACAAAAATGTAAAATTGAGCGTTCTTGAACCGAGAACAATTTTCAAATGTGAATTTCTAGTATTTCGAATTCCACGATGTGGTATTAGCTTGACGATTATGATACATAGAAACAATAAGTAGATATTTTATAATGTTGAAATATTGGACCATAAAGTATAGAATTCACAAAGATCGTGATTTATACAGTGAAGAAATCTAGAGCTTGAATGTATAAAAACAATAATACATTTGTAGAAATATCTATTTTACAAAACACGAGTTCCAAATTGTACAAGGTAGTATTCTCGAATGACTTCTTGAATATGATTTCATAGCATCTCAAAAAAATTATTGCAATATATTTTTAAATTATGAAATCAAAGAATTGGAAATCATAGAATTGAAAAGATTAGATTTCTTAAGGGGTTATATACCTTTTTGTGCCGACGAATTGAGGATGGTTTGGAGTAACTTTTAAGGTATGTAGCAATAATGCTATGTCACAAAAGTTATAGTTTTTTAATAGTGTACTGTTCACTTGAAGAAAACAAGTATTTGTTTATAAAAAAATATCAACAATTGGCGGAGTTATGGCCCTTTCCCCGAAACAACTTTTTTTTTGAAGATGCTTGCGGTGACCACGATGCAAGTCGAACAAGTCAAGTTAAATCAGAAAATCTAAAAAATTTCATTAGTCTAGGAATATATCTAGTTCTTAAGCGATCGTTTTTTATAGAAAAGTTTTTATTTTGCAGATAATAATTTTTTAATGAAATTTAAGAACTCGAGAGTTCTTGCATACAGAAAAAACTTGTTGATTGACGAATCAACGTGTTGATGAATGTTCATGAACGTTTTGTGAAAACGCGTTGAAACGAATTGATATACAATTTTTCAATCGTTCAAGAACTAGAAACCTTCCTAGACTAATGACATTTTTTGGATTTTCTAATTTAATTTGACCTGTTCGACTTGCATCGTGGTCACCGCAAGCCTCTTAAAAAAAAAAGTTATTTCAGGAAAAGGGCCATAACTCCGCCAATCGTTGATATTTTTTTATGAACAAATACTTGTTTTTTCAAGTGGACAATACACTATTAAAAAACAATAACTTTGGCGTCATTATATTATTGCTACATACTTTAAAAGATACTCCAATCCATCCTTAATTCGTCCGCACAAAAAGGTATATAACCCCTTAACCTTAGAGAAAAAAATCATGTTTTAAATTTTTGAGTCTATAAAATCCTGGCATTTCAAATTTTGCAATGTAGGAATTTTCAATTCTGATACTTCGATCTTGAATTTTATTGATCGTAGAATCTTTACATGATAAATAAAATTGTTCAACACATAATGAAATTACATATTTGTAGATTATGCAGTTGAAAAGTTTAGATTTGTAAATCCCAGATTATAGAATTCCAAAGTTGTAAATACACGAATGTAGAATTATGGCAATTTCGAATTTGTAAATGTAGAATTGTTCGATTCTGATAACTTGATTATAAGTTTTATGATTATAGAACATGAAAATATGAAGCCCAGGATATCAATCTATATAATAATATAGAATTTACAGATTCTGGTTCTTGCATATTCTAGAGCTATAAAATTCGCAATTCCAGAAATCAGGAGTTCCAAATTCTACAAGAAATTACTGTGATTTTACTGTGAAATTACAATGGGATCTTGAATTAATAAATATAAAATATCAGAATTCTGAACTATTGTAGGAATAAAAAACCGAAACTTGTGAATCATAGAATAAAAAAAATTCTATATTTCTAAATTGTTAAATCTGAAATTCCGGCATCATGGATTCGGCAATGTGAAGTTCTTCAATCCTCATACTTCGATTAGAAATTCGATAATTGGGGATCATAGAACTCTTGAATGATAAGTTAAATTACTCATTAAACATTTTATAAAATCACAGAATAAGAAATCGAAGTGTTGAAAAATTCAGAGAATTCTAGGGTTGTAAATTCACGAATTCAATATTCTGGCATTTGAAATTTCGTAATGTAGAGTTGGTCGATTCTAATGCCTTGATTATGAATGTTTTGATTCAGGAAGATGAAAAGTTGAACCCTATAATATCAATCTGTATTTTTTGATATAGAAATCAAGGATTCCGATTCTTGTAGTATGAAATTCTTCAGTACTATATAAATCACTCGAAAATGTAGGAAATGTTCAAACTATCGAATATTTCCAAAATTAAAAAAAAAAAAAAAAAAAAAAAAAAACAGTAAAAATTGTCACATGTTTGTCAAAACCGACAAAACTTTTTGAACTGTTGGAAACTGTTATTAAAAAACTGCTGAATTTGTAAAAAAAACTGATAAAAGCTGCTCAAGATGAATTTTCATGAGTTCATCATCGACTTAATTTTTACAGCCGGATTTGTATTTGTGCACTCCCGTAAAAGTCGACAAATCAACAGACTATTACATCGTTGGTTTCCAACCAAACGCTTCAATGGCAACTGCACATCATATCCTTTTGTACGGATGTGGATTTCTTAAAGATAAAGAGCCAGTTTGGAATTGCGGGGAAATGTCTGGAGATCCGAAATCGATGAAATCCAGTTTTAATACGCACGGTGTTTGCGACAACAGTTATCAGGTAAAATTTTCAGAAAATAACAAAAAAGTTTCAGTTCATTTGTAAACATCAGAATATTAAAAAAATGTTCGAAATGGATAATTTTTCGATTCATGAAATATTACAGAAAATTGTTTAGAGTTCTGGAAATGATAGGGACTTTTTGATGAACATTGTGACGAATCATAAACGTTTTCTATAGTTTTATGAAACTGATGGTTAAACAAGGTGTATTTTTGTAGAGAAAGAAGTTTTTTCATACTACAGAAGATTTTTCAAAATTTCCCAAAGCTTGGATATTTTTTAAGGTTTTCGAGAATAGCGAGAAAATGAAAATCATTTTCACAGATTCATTTTTCGATCTACGTATTGATTTCCAAAAATATCTATTGATTCATCACACTTTTCTAAAAATTTGACGAATTTCGGAGAATCACACCGTAGTTTGCAAATTTTTGAAATTTACTGCATTATTCTAATTTCGTCAAGTTATTGACAAATTTTTTTGAGAATACATCTAAAAATATACACGAATTTCCAAAAAATTAACTGTACATTTCATTCCAAAAGTTCTTTTTTGACGATACTTTGAAATTCTTTATAAATTTTCTATAAACATTTTAGGAAATCCTCTATGCTTGGGCAATGGACGCCCCGGACCTTCACCTCCCTCCCGACGTGGGTTTCAGAATCGGCCAAAGCAGCAAAGTAAATTACTTGGTCCTGCAAGTCCACTACTCGAACGTCAACATTTTCAAAGATGGAAGAACAGATGACTCCGGGATCATTCTTCATTACACCGAAAAACCTTTGAAAAAACTCGCGGGAGTCATTTTACTTGGGACTGGCGGGGTCGTCCCAAAATCAAGTGAAACCCACATGGAAGCGGCTTGCAAAATACACGAAAACAAAACGATCCATCCATTCGCCTACAGAACGCACACGCACAAACTGGGAAAAGTGGTATCGGGGTACGTCGTTAAATCGGGAAATCAGTGGGTGCAATTGGGGAAAAGGGATCCCCTGACGCCCCAAATGTTTTACGAAGTCGAGAACAAAGTCCCCATCACAGGGGGGGATACTCTGGCAGCGAGGTGCACGATGAAAAATTACCTGGACCACGATGTCAATACAGGTTCCACCAAAGATGACGAGATGTGCAATTTTTATTTGATGTATTACGTTGATTCCGGTGAACCATTGGAGGAGAAATATTGTTTCACTCCAGGTCCGCCTCTTTATTATTGGAGGTATCAGAGGCTGCTTAACATTCCTAAAGAGGCTTCAATATTGTAAGTTTTCACGAGGGTTACCTGATTTTAGGGCTTGTTTGAGCACAATTTTTCAGACATGTTTTTTAGTATGTTTTTTGGAAAAATCAAAATGTGACTGACTGTTTTTGGAAGTGTGAAAAAGAACGCCGGACGTTTATTGCGTGTTATAGGGAAATCTATTTTTTTCTACTTTTTTTTTGCAATATTTATTATTTATTTATTCTTATTGAAGATTGAAGACTGTATACATGAGACTAGAAGTATGAATGCTCGAGAAAAAATAGCAGGTACAATAGATTTGGAAAAGTAAGGGGCTGTCTATTAATAACTTAAATGTTTTTTAGGAGGGGCGGGGGTGATACAATGTGAAATAACACATTTGGTATTTTTTCCGAAGTTCTTTCCGGAGTTAGAAAAAAAAAGGAAAATTTTTTTATGTTCAATGAAATTCAAGATTTTAAGTGCTTTTAAACTACATTTTTAAACAAAACTTCAAGTAATTTATTTCAGAAGTAAAATAAAAGAACACAAAATCAAGAAATCGTTAACGAAATTACACGATTTGTGGTAATTTATTACTTTTAATCTAAACTTCAAGTAAATTGTTTTTGAATTTGTAAAAAATAACAAAAAAATTCAAGGTATGTGGTACTTAACTGTAAGTAGTTGATTTCAGAATTTGATAAATAGAATACGAAGTTAAGGAGTATTACGAAATTCTAAAATCAGTGGTAATTTGATAGTTTTGATCTCGAACCTGAAGTAATTTGTTTCTAAATTCAGAGAAAAAAAACAATAAAACAAAAACTTTTGAATACTCCATAGAATTCAATATTGTCAGCATTTTTAAAAATAATTTCAGAGTAGTTGAATCATCAATTTTTTACCCTACTGAAAAAATTGGGCGTCAGATCTGACCTCAGATCCACAATTTGGAGACCATTGAAAATCCCATTTACTTATCATGGAGAACCATTGGCAATGGGAACTTTGTTTGGTTTTGAATGGTTTTCAATGGTTTTTAATGGGTTTCTTTAAGCAGGGCTAAGCTGTTGAAATCTGGGATGGTGAGATTTTCTTTTTTACATTACGTAAAATTTTGCCATTACAGGTTTTAGTAGCTTATAATTTTTATTTCCGAATTCGTCAATCTCATTTTCGTATGTATTTATATTCAAGTTTCAGACTCAAAATGTTCAGAACTCTTAATTTTGACATGTGACTGTAGAAATACTGGAAAATGAAATTTAAAGTACGTGATACAAAATTCTGAAATTAAAGAAATTATGAAAATTTGAGCAGCCGTTTTCTAACTTTTGTGTTTCTAATTGAAGGTTAACAAACATTTGAAATAAAAAAATTGGCCTTAAAAATATCTTGAAACCAGAAATTGTGTGAATTGAATTCAAATTTGCTGTCATTTGATCTTTCACACATTCTGAATTTCGGAAGAAAAATGAAGTGATTTTCAAACTGAAGGATTTAAAATTTTATCGCCTGTAATTAAAACATTTTAAATCGTCTGACTTTCAAATTTTATATTCTGAACTCAGAATTATGAAATTTCAAAATTTTTCCCAACGTTGAACCATGAAAGATTGTACGTTTGAAATACGTATCTTTCTTTGAATACGAGTATTTGCATAAATCAGAAATAAAATTTTCGTGCAGTCTTCTTTTAACGTTTATTTTTATATGTAGCTAATGTTCTATTGATTTTTCCTACGACGAATTCGTCTACCCAAAAACAATAAAACATTCATTATCGCTGAAAATAATTATTATATAGTATATATTACCTATTTACAATTATTTGCACAAATTTGCAACTGTACTGTTGTTTTGTTTATTCATTGTTGTAAAATGACCTTATATGATACGTATTTTCTTATTTACGTAATTAGGCAGTGAAAACTTAATAGTTTATTGAATGTTTTCAAATAGTGAATAATTATATATAGTTAATTGCAGCAACTACTTATTCTGAAAAAAGTAAAGTAAACGAGATGTACTGTATTGTTGTACATGGTGTTATAATGTAATTCAATAATTTTTAAAATTTTTGTTGTTTCGTATAAGCTATTTTCTTACAAATCAATCGAGTTTTTTTAGCAAAGCATCAAGTTAAGTTATTGATTTGCATGAAGCTTACATCAAATATAAAAAAAGTTTTTAAATTATTTCAAACTTAATAGTATATAATCATTGTTAAATATACAACTACAATAATGAAGATTGAGCTTGCTTCTTTATTTTTCTACTTTTTTTTTAAATTGCTGAATGGCATGTACGGCACAAATATTCATTGCAATTTACCGAATTGACAATGTGCATTCCTATGCAGAAATAAATGTGATGCTACTAACTCTCTCGATAGTATACAAAAGGACCAACATATCTTCGTATGATATTCGGAGATCTCTCTATTTCATCTAATAAATGAATTTTGTCAGGTCTGAGATATTTAAAAATCTTAGAATTGCTATCTGATGACATTTCAACTAATTCAACACTTGCATTTGTACTTTTGTGTGCTCAGGGAACTTATTAGGTTTTTTCTTTTCGTTTTTGAACTTGATTTTTGAAAATCAATACTAGAACCGATTTATTAGAAGGATTAAAAGTACCTAAAACAAAGGATTTGGAATAATTTTTTTCTAATAGTTTCTATCTAGTATTTGACACGTAAGTTTTGGTATAAAAAGCACTTTTTTAGACTATTTCATAGAGTCGAAATTTGATGATTTTTTCGGGTTTCTGAATGATTCATGATCGTTCTTAGAAAGATTTTTTCAAAAAACAATTAAAAATTCATGATTTTCAGCAATGTTTTTTCGTATGAAATTTATTTAAAATGTAAATAAATTCAGAAAATTTTTGTAACAGCTATACTAGATGAACGATTATCTTTTTAAAAACTTCACAACGTTGAAGCATTTTAAAAAGTTAATAACGTATACATGTTGAAAATTATTGTTCATTTTTTAGAATTTTTGAGACCTTAAGTTTTTTTCTTTTTCTGGAAATAGGGCTTTCAAATATTTTTTGTTATCAAATTAAAAATAATGTTGACGAAAGTTAGAAGATAGATTGAAATTTTATGAACTCTTAAGATTTTTAAAAAATTATAACATTAAAAAAATATTGTATAGTTCAATCCACAGTTGTTTGAAGAAATTGAAAATAGATGAATACAATCAATTCTTCAAAATTCAATTCTTGAGAATACATAAGTATTTTCGAAAAGATTTTTCGAAATTAATGAAAAATGCAATAAATTCTTCTAATGATAACTTTCAATGTTTAAACTTAAATTTTGTGCATCCACGATAATTTACAAAAGCTATTAATAGTTTCATGATTTTTTTGAGTTATCAGATTCATGAAATGGTTCAAAATTTAGTTGACAATTTGATATATTCAGCATGATTTTTCGACATGCTTAATAATTTCGATATTCTTTTATGGATTTAGAATTAACAAAATAATTGTATTCAAAATGATAATTAAAAAAACTGTATGTGATCTAGAACAAAAAAAAGGCTTTTGTTTTTTCGAATGACAGGTTTCAGTACCTTTTCAAAAATATAAAGATATCGTTACCTACCATTTTGTTTCGAGTCATGGTAAAAAATAAAAGAAAAAAACAAACATTCAACTTAAAAAACTATGATTTCAGAGTTTTGTCAAGTTTAAGAATATTTCTTAAGGAAACTCAAAATATGTAATAATTTTCGATTGTTTCGTAAAATTGTGTACAAGTATTGAATTTTCCGAAAATTTTCCTTAACATTTGAATTTTCTAGCTCTTTTTAGAAACTTATTTGAATCGTTCAAAATCCTGGAAAATAGAGAGGTGAAAAATAATTCTAAAAATTAGTGAAAATTTAGTAAAACTTGTAATATTTTCCACAAATCATTTGAAAATTCACAAATCTTGATACAAATAATGTCAATTTATGCCTAGACAGTATACTTTGTTTAATAAACAAGTGTGCTTTCCGGGTGGTCGTTATAAAATATTCCTCATCGTAAATAAATTTCTAAACAATCTCCATTTGTTTCGAACCATTTTTCGCATTTCTTACTTATCACTACATTGTCCCTGAGCACAGAAAATGCTTCGATATTTACATATCTTGCATATCAAAACTTGTACATATACATTCATGACTTCGAAAACAGAACGATTACATTTTTACGAGTTAAGAAACGTGTACATGTATCTCCATGTACAATTTAACCAATGAAAGTGCGCTAAATAGTTTTCGCTTCAATCCCAATTAGATAACGCCAACGTTTTTATCTTGCAAAAATGTAGTCTTGTTCACAATATTTTCGTTCGTTTGAAAGAATTCCTTATCTAATTGCGATGATTCGATTAGAATCACTGATTTGCATAAGAACTGGATAGGAAATTGAACGGTAGTAAAGGAAAAAGTTAAAACGTTAAAGTACATTAAAAAACTGTTAGATAATTTTATGAAATTAAAAAAAAAATTGTTGCACAATATGAAATTCCAGAATAAGAAATGATAGACTTCAGAAATTTAAGTCGTAGAATGGAATTAGAAGATCGCGAATTCTAGTGTACAGAATTTTAGATCTCCAATATTCAGAATCTGGAATTCTGAAACACAAAATCTTAAAACCCTGGAATCTAAAATTATCAAGTTAAATAAAATTATTGATTACTATACTTTTTAACATAAACGAGAGTTGTTTTTAGTAAATACCTTATTTTTAAAAAATGACCGAGCTCAAATCTGACAAAAGTCGCGGAGTGGGGAGTATTGTACCACCTATTCAATAAGTATACAGATCAGTGATTAGATTCGAAATTCGGGTAAGGGTAAAATGCGTGGGCCTAATCAAATTACATGACAATTTGACACTGTCATACATATATTTATCGAAGATAATAATGCACGATATTGTGAATATATTTTCATTAAAGAAATTAGCAAGTTTTTGTTGTATGCGTTGTACTTACAATGGACGAATATTGCAAACTTTCCAATCCATCCGTAAGAGAAAAGTATGTCCGTAATTTTTCCTATTTTATGATAAAAGAGGACGTAATATTGTATTTACATGCGTGTGATAATTGAAATAAAGCATTTATTTATTGTAAGTACTGCACTGTTTTTTGTCCTGGGCCCAAGCCACACTTCAAAAACTTTTTTCAATCATTGCTACGTTTCCACTTTTAGATTTGAAAACATGAAAACGAATGCTCTTTCTCAGTACGAAAATTTAGAAAGAATTAATTTCGAATTATTTAAAGACAATTTTCCATACTAGCAATTATTTTTGCGAATCGAGACAAAATTTAACATACATGTACCTTATTAGATTGACATGGAATTTCCTGTAGACAAAGTCGAACAACATGGAAAACAACAGGAAACGTTGTCGTTCTTTTTCCCAAAGAATGATTCACTGCAGAAATTTCACTTCTCCAGGTGTTTGAAAAAATACGTTTTTTGTTCGTCAATCCTGTCACGAGGATCGGCTACCGATTAAACTTGAGTGACTTGAAGTGAAACTATAAATTCCAGCGAACATTAGCAGAGATTATAATAATTTAAATGCTGCTGCATTTGAGCAATGGGAAAAGAGTTGAAAAACTAAATTATGCTGATGGATCAGTGGGGTGCGATCATTTTCCAGAGAGCGTAATCGGTAAATAACGAGTGATGCTTGTTCAAGTATGATGAACTGCAATCGAGACGTCACGGGCTTGGTTTTAGATACGCCTCTAGCCAGTCAAGTTACGAGTCAGTGCATCCGCAATTTCGAATTTGCTGAATATTTCTGTTTACCTAACAAATGTAAATCGTTTGATCAGCGAATTTTTCAGAAACGGTGACAAATATTATATGCCGAAGTGGTAGATGGTTTTTGCTAAAAGCTGACGTGTGGAATTCGTTATGTAAATGACTAAGATTCGCAGAAATAATAGATGGAAAAATTATGGAAAAATGATTTTGCAGAGACAACAAATATTTATTGCTGAGAGTTTCACGAGACCAATGATTGGGAGATGTTTAAAAAAAGGATGAATTCCGCAGAGCTGATATATTAGATTAGTCGAACGAAAAAATTACTCGGTGATAAAAAATCAAAATCAGCATATCAGTTTTACAAACTGTTTCTATAAATTTTTAATGATTGTTGAAAATTTTGAAAATATTTGAGAGTTGCTGAACTGTCATTTAAAACTTTTCTAGCATTTTAGAGGATTTCTATGAATCTTTTGAAATCCTCCTCGTATTTTTTCATCAACAAGACATTTGTGAAAAATTTAAAACGTAGCTCTGCATTTTATGGAAATTCCTAAATATTTAATGAACATATATCAACTTGGGAAACTTCTTGAATGTAAATATTCTGCTGGTGTCAATGTTATTTGACGAAATTCTCAACAGTTTTTAAATAACTTGACACCATTCTGTGTCAAATAAAAAAAAAAAAGCTTGAGTTTTCGAGCATTTTATTGAATTTCCAACGACCAAATGTATATTCCTATAATTTTGAGTAAGTAATCTCTTCTAAAAAATAAACTTCGAAAACAACTTCTTAACAGCCTTGAACACATTTCAGTTTTTTCAGGCAGTAAAAATAATTGCTACTGGAGCACTCCAGGAGCACTTACTTAAAACGCTAATAAATTTTTAGTATTTATCAATTTTTTAGGGAACATCATCTTAATAGATTTTTATATGACTTTCAGGAGTTTTCATATTTTTTGAATATTTATACGATTTGAGGGATTGTTCCATATTATTATTGATTTAGACATAGATTTCTAAAATTTTATGAAAATACTTCAAATTTTCGTAGATATCTATAAAATCTATAAAATTTTGAAGTGATTTGATAGTTTTTTGACAGAATTTTACATGCATAGATTTTTAGAATTTCGTAACCTAATACTTGTATTTTGGGTATTTTTCAGTATTCATGAAATTGTGTAAGATTTTCTAGTATTTTTTGAATTATATATTATTTCCACATTTTGGTAGATTTCCAGAATTATATGTTATAGAATTATGTAAAGATTTCATCGATGCTAAGTTATTCAATTATTTTTTTGAAAAACAGTACCTTCATAGCATTCTACCACTTTCAGTATTTTTTTTATTACTATAGTATTCGTACAATTTCAAGGATTTTCTGGTATTTTTATGAATTTCTATGTAGATTTCTAGACTTTATACTCTAAAATTTTTTTATAGACGTTTAACATTTAAAAATTTTTCAAAGAATAGTACCTTCAAAATTTCTGAGCACTTTTAGTTTTTTTTTTTATGTGTTTTAGTAGGTGTTTACACCATTGGGAGAACTTTCCAAAATTTTTATGAATTTTATTATAAATTTCTAGAATTTGATGATCGAAAATGAAAGGGATAAGATTATAAATTTTAAGTACGCTAATTCATGTTTCATCAAAAACAGTATCCTCATAAATTGTGAGTAGGTATTTCATAGATTTTCATTTATATTATTTTTCTATAAATCCGGTAGCTTTCGTATATTTTCAGCATTCATACAATTTCAAGAATTCCCTGGTTTTTTTATATTGAATTTTTTAAAAGATGTCTCAAATATAATGCTCTATGAATTAAAGTCTTACAGATGTAGGTACCTTCATTAATTTTTGAAAAAATTATGTAAATTTAATTTTCTACTATTTTAAAGATGTCTAATGTTTCTAATATCCTTCGCATTTCCCAAGAATTTCTAATATTTTCTTAGGTTTTACAGTATTTTTATCGATTCTTATTTAGATTTCTAGAATTTGCTGCTCTTCCTACATTTTTCTTTCAACTTCCATACTCTGTACAACTAAATTGTGTATTACTTGATAACTAAATTACATATCTTCTATGTATGTATGTACTCTAGCTTTTCAGAATTTTTGTCTTCAAATATAGCTATCATGAAATCGAATCGTTTCAGGATCGTACGAAATCTCGAAGATGGACTCGAGAAGATTCCGCGCATTTTCTTGAATTTCTCCGAACTTTTCTTTAACTCGAAAAAAAGTTACTTAACAGCAAATCCGAGTACATCAAACCAAAATAAATAGATTTATGTAAGAACTATGTAATCAAATAAAATTTTATATAGCTCCAAGCAGGGTATTGAACCGGAGCGATTTTTTGCTCCGGTTCAATACCCTGCGTAGAATACAAAAAATTCTATGAAAAACAATTTGATAAAAATCCAGATGATAGCTTATAGAAGATATCTTTTTTGAAAGTTGAAAATGTAAAATCTAGAACATGAATTTTTAGTAGTTTTTCGATTTTATGAAATAAACTAAATTAAATAAAGAAAAAATGGTTCGATTTCGTTGAATCAAAACAAAAAAATCCAAAAAAATTGAATTGGATTACCTTTATACAGGGTGCGCCATTTCTTATGTCGGTATTGTAACATTGAATAACTTAAACATTTGACAACCGATTTACTTGACTTCACTTGTTTTGGAAACGTCAATTCAGTACAATTTCAACCATGTATCGCTTCACACCAAAAGAACGCGCTGAAATAGTTACTTTGTACATTGAAAATAGTCGTTCAGTTGTGTTAACTCAACGAGCATATCGTCGAAAATATCTTGGCAAACAGGCACCATCTGACAACACTATTCGTCGTTTGGTGTCGAATTTTTGTGACCACGGGACAGTGAAAGATCGCGAACAACCCGTTCATCAACGACCAAGACGTTCAAATGAACTGATTGAAGCTGTCAGAGAGAGCGTTGCCCAAAACCCAAAAGTTTCATATCGTCACCGCGCTCAGCATCTCGGCATCAGTGGAACCACTCTACGGCGCATTTTGAAAGATGATTTGCATTTGTTTCCGTACAAAATGCAATTAACACAAAGAATATTGCCTACAGATCATCCACGTCGCTTGGAATATGAACAAACAATCGCTCGAATAGTTGATACTGAACCTGATTTTTGGAAGCGAATTTTAATGACCGACGAGGCACATTTCAAACTTTCTGGAGGCGTTAATAAGCAAAATTGCCGCATTTGGGGAACGCAGAATCCACACGAGATCCATGAAACGCCATTGCATGACCAAAAAGTTACTGTTTGGGCCGGCGTTTGCGCCAAAACCATCATTGGTCCTTATTTTTTCAAAGAGAACCAAACGATCGATGGAAACCGATATCGGTGGATGTTGGCTCACTATGTCTGCCCACAAATGCGTGAAAAAGGTCTTGAAGATTACTGGTTTCAACAAGATGGTGCGACCTGCCACACTGCGAATCAAACAATCCAGTTTCTGCAACGAAAATTCCCTGGACGTCTGATGTCAAAAAGAGGCGACATTGAATGGCCACCCAGATCTCCAGATTTGACCCCTCCAGACTTCTTTTTGTGGGGTTATTTGAAAAGTAAAGTGTACGCCAGCAAGCCGCAGACCATTGAAGAGCTTAAGGAAAATATTCGTGCCGAAATCATTGCTATACCACCCGAGATGCTCGAAAAGGTAATGGAAAACGCCGCAAAAAGGGCATATTTTGCTGTGAACAATAAGGGCGGCCACTTGATTGATGTTGTGTTCAAAAACTAGTCTAAATAAATTGTAAAGGACCAAACTAAATAAAAATACCTCATTTACAGAAATCGGTTGTTTTTTTTTCAAGTTATTCAATGTTTACATGCCGACATAAGAAATGGCGCACCCTGTATAATGTATACTAAATTGAGTTGAATGAAATCAATGTCCTTGAAATTATATAAAATTTAATTGAAATAAGTTATTAATAGTAATCATATAATTAGTTATATAAAAGTTGTAACTTTATGTTTCATGAGTTTTTTTCTCTATTTTGATGATAACGAGTGAGTGAAATAAACATGATTTAGTATACATCATAGACATCTATCAGCACAGAGTCATTGTATGAGAACTGTGAGTATATCTTCTAATTTAATGAATTCTATATCATTTGCCATAACAACATATAATAAGGATGATTCATGAGGTTATATACACTTGTTCTCGAGGAAAAACATGCGATTACACATTTTTTTTGGAAAAACAACACAATATTTCTTCAAAAACTTATTGCCTATTCATTTATTAATGCCACAAGGTACTTTAGAAATTTTTTCAGAATAAAATTTTCATAATTGGGTGTACTACAGCAGTTGTGCCAAAATCCGATGTTTTTCCGCGGTGAGCACAGTTTCTCGAAAACCATTTATCTGAACAGTCTGGATTTTTTAAGACTTGTTTAAAATTAATTAAAAGCCTCTGCGTGAACGAAGGATTTTGAATTTCAAGCAAACTTTTTTTTTTTTCTTGCTACAAAAACCGAAATCCCAGACGTTGAAAAATAAAACATTTTAGGAAAATGACCACTATTTTCGTAAAAATATTATATAGCGAAATCCTTTTTTGTAATTCTGTAATTTTTATTTTGTATTGATTATCATGAAAAAAATCGAAAAATTGTAAACCTTCATATTCAAAAATTTTATCTATTTCTTTCAATGCTTCTTTCCTGATAAAAATTTAGCAAAATCTGAAATATTTGATAGTGTTTTCTAATTACTGACATTCGCTGCTTGGGAATTGTGATTTTGTAAAGTCAGAGAAATATTTTTGCTGTTATTTTTATGTTTTCATTAACTGAAATTATATAATCAAATTCGTTTAATTCGGTTCAGTTCAGTTACTTATGATGTTCTTTATAGAACATCATAATACTGGCGCTCAAGTATTGACCGTTAAAAGTTAGAATATTGTAAAAAAAAAACATTGAAATTCATTTAATATGTATTATCGTTTATAGGATCAATGATTCGAAAACTTATCACTATAATATTCCATACGCGAAATGAAAATGTACCGACAAACGAAAACGTTAGGAGAATTCGAAAATTATTGACATGCTATCGGCCATCGATTCGATCTTGTATCGGATTGGCATCGCGCCCACCTGTTACAGGAGTCGGCAGCGCCGGACATATTAACTCGATGGTTGGGCGTAACTATAATTTTTTTATAGATTTTATTAATTACGTTTATATTTCACATAAACGTAGTTATGTAGGCATTTTTTTTTATGTACAAAAATAGCAGAACATTGCATTTTTTCACAACCTATCAACGGAAAATTAAAAGATTCCGGTTTTCATTGTTAGAGGGATATGTCGGTTACTTGTCACTAAATTTCCATTCTAACCGCCTCTACTCCATTTATAAACAATAGTCAGTCCGAGTCATCTTAACCAAAATAAGAGCGTTCTATAGTGCTCTGTCGGTGAAGCACAGATTTTTACTGGTTATTTTTTTATTTCAAATTTTTTAAATATGACAACTTTTGTAAAAACTGACCTCAGTTACAAACTTGGTATTAAAGCGCAACTAAAAAATAAGTAAAGTTTGCTGTTGCAAATTTTATCCGTAAGACAGAATTACAATGTCTGAACAAAATTTTCTCCTACAGATAGATTTTATAATAAAGAAACAATATTTTTCGTATTTTTGTTGCTTGTTAGTACATAGTTTGTCGCTGAGATAAGTTTTTGAAAAATAAATTCGTACTTAAATTATAATAAATGAAAAACTGTTTGAATTTCTACATAAGTGACAAAGCACTACAAAATACCTTTGACTGAATCTTGAACTGAATTATACGAATTTGCTTAAGTCTAAAACGCTCAGGTAACTTTACAATGACGGAGAGAAAGAGTCTTATTTTTGTAACGACAAACACTAACAAAAAATAAGCATAGTTATTTTTCAATCAATCAGCGCCTAATTATAGTATGTACTTCAACTTTTTCCGTGTATGTTATTTCATCAAGTTCTTACATATATCGATATCACGTAAAAAGTTGAATATTTATCGGATAGGAGGGGTTTTATAAAGGAAGTTTTTCCCTATACGTGGATAGAAGAGAGCTTGCGAAAAATTTTTTGTAAGTCAACGGACGAAATACAATATGTACCTTGGCGCGATTGCCGGCCTTCGGAAAAGAACGATATTTGCCTGTCCTCGGCTAGTGCTTCGGACGAAAAACTATCGTTCTTATCCTCGAAACGGCAATACGGCGCCGCGGTACACAAATAACTATTCCTACGCATCCGGAGAAGAGGAAAAATTGCGAAAAAAGTTCCTCTTCGGAGAGGAGGAAGATTGCGAGAAATTTTTTTCCTCCGCATCTGGAGAGGAGGAAGATTGCGACAAAAGTTCCTCTTCTTATTAATTTGTGTAGCTGTAATTTTCAGGCTTAATTCGCACTTTGAATTCTGATAGCTTTCACATTGCAGTAAACTCTCAATGACCAGTCACATGAACATGAAAAAATTTGACTTTGCGTTTCATTTATGAAAATGATGTGAGTATCTGGAAACAGAGTTAAATCAAATAAATTTATGTGATCTTTTGTGAACAGTTTTCATGAAATTTGTTTAATGTCAATGCAAACAGTTGTCATGAACTATATACAGAAGATATACATAAAATGTTTACATGAAATCCAGACATTATTTATCGTTGGAATAGTGAAACAAGGTTTGTAACCGAAACCGAATCCAACTTGATCAGGCTTCAAACGGTTGATTCGCTAATCCACCCGACATTTCTTTACCCCCGATGAATGCGGATAAAGTGAAAGTTCCAAAACGAAACTTCATTTCGCATACTTGTAAAATGCCGACCAGGTACCGATAGATAAGATTAGCTGCTTATCAAAAACTTCATCCCGAGAAGCTCTACCGATCGGCGTGATCGATTCTTTGATCACCCACGGAGTCGGCGAAATAACATTTTTCGCTCACGAAAACGAAAGTTGATTTGCGTCCGGGAAGAATTTTAATGAAAGCCGCAGGAAAAGGTCGTAAATCGCTCGCGATGTCACCATTGTCCGGGGCACTTTTCCGAGATCATTATTCAATGATTTTTGCTTGTTTCTCAGTCGACTAATTACCTCTGTGGAGACTCGTGACGACGCACTTGCGAGCACTTACACGGCTTTTACAATTAATTAGCTGCTAGATCAAAAGCGAAGTTGGGAGATATTTTTTTTATAAGAGAGTGAATATGGATATTTTTCTGAAAAGCTTGAAGAAGTTTTTCATACTTTGAAAAAATTTGGAAAATTTTTTCAAATACTAACGATACATTCATTGTGAATTTTGTAGTAGGGTAAAGGCGGGCAATATGAGACACCCCCTCCTACGTTTTACTTGCTTTTTTGAGAATAAGTATTGACATCTTAAATTCATCTATCAAGTGCACTGAAAAAGTCTGTGTACCTGTTTTATTGCTGGACTTTGTTTTTTATTAAATATCTCACGTCACTTCCATGAGGCATTGAAAAACAGCTATTTATATTTTCAAATTACATTGACTTTAATTCGAAAAAATCAATTCGAGTGAGAATTTTACCCACCAGATCATATTGACAAATAGCCTGAGCCTTTAGAAAGAGATAAAAAAAAGTAAGGTTTCATATTTTTTAGTTTATTACTCAAGTTAATTACGAACACCTTTGATATACTTTGCAGGTAACACACTTCGCAGCAGCAAATATGAGATCCTCTAATATTTATTCTCGAAGCACTTTTCATTGCTTAGTGCTATTAATTTTTGATTATAAAGAGGAAGTTTTAATGAAATATCATCTGGAGTCTTTGTTTATAAAAATGTTTTTTTTTTCTCTAAACTTTCTTGGGTATTATTTATTTTTTGATTGAAAGTTATCATTTCATGTTTAAAATACTATACTTGCTTCATTATTGTTATAATGTCTACTAAATAAATACATTATTCAATGTATAGCTGATTTTTTGAAGTGTCTCATAATACCCGCACATTTTGCAAAATCTTTACATCTTGAACTTTTTTTTCTAAGTGTCTAGAAAAATTTCCAACACATGAAATAATTGTCAACAATCATCTTGATAAAGTTCTACAGGCTTCATAAAACCATTTAGAAAGTTGAATAGATTTTTCGTCTGAATAAGGGCAAAACGAGAAGTAATTTAAACAAAAGTGTCTCGTATAACCCGCCCTTGCCCTATATGTTTTTGGTAATTTTGAAGAATTTTAAAATTGGAACTATTGCAATGATAAACATCTTTTTGGAAACTGTTAAAAAATTTCAGATAAATTCAATATTTATAACTTAAAAAAAGGTTTTTTGAAATATATGTGACGAGCGAACTGTGAATAGCCAATGGCGACAACGTATTATAAAGCCTTTATAATCCAACGTTGATCTATTTTCCTTTCATCCTCGGCCAATGGTCATCCACAATTCGCTGCCCAGAAAAAAGGACCCCAAACGAATACTCAGCCCGATGGGACCCTTAAAGGGATTCTTTGGAACTCGGGTGATTCAAATGACAACAAGGATAAAATTCAGTTTAATTCAATTTTTATTACAAAAGTAAGTGCTAAAATGCAATTACATTTATTCATATTATTTATTTATTTTTCAATTTTCGTATGTGTATTTTTATTTAACATCTTCAATATTCGAATTTAACATTTTCAAAATTCGCATTCGTATTTGTATTTATGTTCATTCTTATCTAACATTTTCGATATTCGCATTTGTATTTATTTATTCTTATTTATTCCTCAATATTCGCATTCTTATTGACCATTTTCAAATATTAGCATTTGTATTTATTTACTCTTATTTATTCCTCAATATTCGCATTCTTATTTAACATTTTCAAATATTAGCATTTGTATTTAGATAATTCTTTCTGGTTCCTCAATATTCGCATTCTTATTAAACATTTTCAAATATTAGCATTAGTATTCAGATGATTCTTTCTGGTTCCGACAACGTTCTAGAACCATAATTCGCCCATATCGGACAATTCTCGCATCAAAAGAACATGAGGGTTTTCAAGCTCGTTCTTCGCTTCTTCTGAAACTTGGAGATTTTGAGATATTTCTTCCGATTGTAATAAACTGTTCAATTCTCGAACTGTTGAATCTAGGTTCAAGGTATTCGTTTGTTTGTGTCCTCAAGAAATGCAGGTAGGACTAATTCTTTTTTTTGGGTGTCGTCAGAATTATCCCGAAATGTCGTGAAGCTTCCCTTGCTATCTCATTATCTATTTTTACCCATGATTTTTGATCCTTAGGATTCAATCTTTTGAGCATTCTCAGTCTGTTATATAAATGCAAAACCCCTTTCTTTTGAAAATGCATCTATTACTACTGGGTTTTATCCCTTTTCTCCTTATTATGCTTTTAATGGCCCATATCGTGTCCTCTACCAAAGGCACTGTAAGAAGGGATAAGAGATGAGCTTAACTATATCGTTATTTGATTTCCTATTTGTCTCTAAAGCTACTTATTGATGGTTTCTGTATCATGTATTATTCATTATCTATTATTTTATTATTGTCTTCCATATTTACTATTTATTACCTGTATCAATTATTAACATTATCGATTTCATATTCTATTTTGCAAATGATTTGATCATTACCACTAAATTATGTTTATTACTCCTACATCACTCTCTAATACCACGAATAAACGTTCCCCAAATAAACGATGAACAATTAATACAGCTTTTGAAACGAGTTGCTTCGGTACGAATACTGTAGCTCAGTTGGGACAAGTCCCTTCCGCTCGAATCTCGGCTTGTACTATGTTTTCTGATAAAGTATTATAGAAGTTTGATAAATTACTTGCAACTTATCCTCGTGCTCATCGATCTTTGGACCAGGAGTACAACTCCGGTTTATTCATCAATAAGCACTTGGCGGGTATTGATGGGGCCGAAAAGGTCGTCTTCAGGTCGGACCTTTATTTGGGCCCGTCGGGGATAGTTCTCGTGTTGTGACGTTATTTGGACTATGAAAGTCTTCGGACGTCGAACGTGAGAGTTTCTCCGAAGTTGCGACCGAATTCACCGGGTTTTATACTACTTTCGAAAGAGGGGAAGTTTACAAAAAAAAGGAAAAAGTAAAATTCGGTTTCCTTTTCATTCGTTTCGGCAGATTTTCGGTCATCGGTATCCGCTAGGTATTGCATAGTCGTTAGATATTTCTGTCTATTCAAAGAACCAAATAATAAAAGACCATTTATTTATCTTCTAATGAAAATCTATTACGAACGTTTTTCGTTCGTTTCGGAACTATGTTTAGCCGTCTATATCCGCTCATCATTTCCAACGTTTGTTTGTATCCAGTATAGATTGCATGAATTGTTAGATATTTTTACATTGTTGAAAACTAAATCGTAGTTTCATTATCGAAAGGAAAATAGTTGTTTTTATCACGGAATGATTTTAGTTTGTTTGCTTCCTGTACGAGATTGATTGCAGATCGTTAATGTCATTGACTTTCAGCGTCGGCTAAATCGTCGTGATTAAGATACCGCCGCGCGTTATCTGAGTGTTTAAAGAAAGAAAAAAAAAATAACTTTTTATGAAAGCGAAAAAAAAATATTCTTTTCATTATATTCTTATATTTTATAAAAAATTAGACGAGTGGTCAAACTCCGCTCGTCACAGTTCTTAAAATCAATGAAGCTTTCGATTTCAGAGCATCAAATTCTGCAAATCTATACTGCAAAAAAATAGCGAAAAATCCTACAAATGGTACGAATACTGGAAAATACAAAAAGTACTTAAAGTACCTGAAATCACTTAAATTATAAAAAGCCATGAAGATACTGTTTTTTGAAAAATCTCATAAAGTACTAAAAATCTATAAAATTTGGATGACAGATCCTCGAATTCAAGAGATCTATACAGCATGAATGAAAATACTACAATTTCATGAAAATATTAGTAAATCTTGTAGACTTTTATGTATACCTAAGAAATGCGAAAAACATCAAAAATACTAGAAGTCTCTAAAATACCAAAAGTCTATGTGAATATGATTTCTTCGAAAATCAGAATAATATTACTTGAAGATCTACAGAATTTCTAAGCCTATTGAATCGATTTTTAAAAATCTATATACAATTTTAAGCGATCACACAATAGTAATAATATTGAAAAGATAAGTGTTGAGATATGCCAGAAATCAGGCCCTGATGTATTGTTATTTTCAAAGAAAAATTTTATACTCTCCAAAAAGACAAAGCTTCAGTATTTTAGATTCTATGATACTAGACTGAATATTCAATAATGCATTTGCATAAACATATATGCATATATAAATATATACTAAAATTTTTTACATTTGAGTTTTCTTCTCCCCAATGCAAAATTCCATTGCAACGTCCGTATATCCTTGCATATACACCATTGCGTTTGCATTGTCGCAAATGAAAACCGCGACAGCGTCAGGTTTTCATGGCGATCATTATCTCCAGGGTTTCACTCGCGATAAAACGAAATCAAATTACGTGTCCAGTACGCATTCTGATGTCGAGTTGCGTGAATAAGTACGGGATGCTTGATTAGTCAAATATTACAGTTTTCAGAATCTACTCCGTAAAAGTCTAATAACATGATTTCTCCTTTGATGCGAGTGAAAGGAGTGGCGAGTTTGTAAATCGAAAGCCAATAAAAATAAAGAAACATACACGATGGCACGAGTTTTGTCTTTTGATTTTTTCCTGGTCGCACCCGAATTCATTAGGTTTCTACTTTGTTTTCATCAGCCTTTAATGGCATGGAAATAAGTGGCAGTGTACAATACCTCAATCGATCACGATCTCGTTGCAGGTGAAATCTCATTAAAAGGCAATGAATATGATTTGTGTAGTGTTTATTGAAGCTAGCTTGTTGCTCGTTGTGTAAATATCGATAAGTCCTGGATAAGCGTACCAATGGTATTCGTGAGCACTTGATTAATTGAGATGCTTCTACAACTTGCTCGATAAATCATAGTTATCACGTTTGTTGACAGTTCAAGTTATTGAACGGTCAAGATTTAGAAGGTGTTAACTGCTACTTTGCCAAATGACATTAAATGACAGCTCATCGATTTGTTACTGAGAACCTTTCATTTTCAAATTCTACTTATTCCTAAAACTTTGTGCCAAAAAGTACTAAACCAAAAGATTTGACCATCTACAGAGAAAATCACGAAATACGAGCATAAGTGAGCAAAAGTGAAACGACCTTTCATGCTACCGCGAGTACATGAACTTGAATAGTACTCGCTTCGTGTTGAGAAAGCCGTTACATAAATATAACGACAATTACAAACTCGAAACGGACGGTGTACTTGTCACGGCGTCAAGTACAAGGCCACGAAACGCCACAGAATTATGAATCTTTTTTGCGAGCTTTCTAATGTCATTTAAGAGAGCATACGTCATAGCCGATGAAGTGAACCACGCATCGGTTCCCTAGACTGATAAATCAACGTGATTAACGTCACTCAGATGAACGTAAGATTTTTGTACAATCCGAAACGATAAGAAAACTTTTTTTCCCTGCCTTCAAGTTTCCGGATTCCGGTAGAAAATAACTTGTTTTGAATCATGTAACGAGCTACTTGTTACTATTGAAATTGAAAGAATATTGAGCTTAACGCTTGTAATTAATAACCAGTTAAATAATATTTATGTCCTCAAAGATGATATGAGCTAGGTCTCTCATTACGCAGTTCGGCAAAAAAAAAACACGGAAAGTTTTGTAAAAAATGTTCAGGTGAGATCATCAATAATCGATTTCTAAGAGGGCTTTTCTTAGTACCCTCCCGTTTTCGTGTCAATTATATTTGAAAAATTTAACTTTTGATCGGACGAAAAACTATTCTTTTTGACCGATTTTCTACAATAAACACCAGGTGCGTAGGCAGAGGGGTTTTTTTTTGGGGTTCGAACCCCTCCCGAAATTCTGATGAAATCAATTAATATCTCATGTAAAAATGAAAAAAGTTACACGGGGAACAAAAATATAAGAAATTTTAGTATACCTTCTCGGACCAGAATCATACCTCAGGCTCATAGCTAAAAATTGGTAGACCAGCATACTAAAATATACAACAAATATACAATACGTGTTATGAAATTTCTTATACGATTCAATAATTTTTGGTAGGTGTCCCAACAAAAAGTATTGTATTCTATACTAAATTTAGGTATACCAATATACTGATTTTTAGGTATAGGCCTGAGGTATGATTGCAGTTCGAGAAGGTATACTAAAATTACTTATGACTTTTTTCTCCGTGTACATCGATAAACAGTACAAATATGAGTTACAAATAAATGCATGAAAACGTTAGCAGTATATATTTAATAAAAAAGCAAAAATTAGCAAACGTAGGATTATGTAGAAAATATGAATCAGAAAAATTGTTCCAACCCAGTCAATAATCAAGAAAAATAAAAATGTACGAAAATGCTAAAAATTTACAAAACTTCCTAACTTAGATCATCAAATTCTAGTAATCTATATAAAATCCATTTAAAAGTATCGAAAATCCTTCGATCCATATACAAACTCTAAAAGTATAATGAAATTAATTGAATTCTATTAAAAAACTGTTTAATAAAAAATCTCGAAAAATGCCTCTACGATCTATTAATTTTGAGATTCGAGAGCATCAAATTCAAAAGAGATACTATAAATCTATTAAATTTCCAGAGAACACAACAAAACCTTTTAAATATTTCAAACATACAAAAAAAAAAAAAAACGATATTTAACATAAACAGTCTATATATATGGATGTGAATGCATCAAGAATTCTTGAAATCACTGATAATAGATCGAAATTCGCATTTAGAAGCATCAAGTTTTTTGAATCTCGGTAGCAATCTACAAAAATATAAGTAATCTATACAAATTCTCAGAAATCCTCCAAAGTTTCGTATATTATACAAGAAATATGTGAAAAGAAAGTTTACCAGTTTACTTGCCAACTAGTTTACTAACTTAATAATTTACTCGTTTACTAGCTTACTAGCTAACTAGTTTAATAGCTTACTTGTTCACTATTTTACTAGTTTACTTGCTTACCAGTTTACTAATTTACTTGTTAACGAGTTTACTAGTTTACTAGTTCACAAGCCTACTGGTTTACTAGTTTACTATTACAAATTTGACAAGTTTACTAGCTTACTAAATAGCTAATCTACTTCTTACCGAGTTTGTTAGTTTGTTATTTTACTTTTTCACCTGTTTACTATTTTACTATTTTACAATTTCAGTAGTTTACTAGTTTACTAGCTTACTTGTTAACAAGTTTACTAGCTTACTAGTTTGCTCGTTTACTCTTTTTCTAGCTTACTAGCTTACAAGTTTACTAGATTACCAGTTTACTAGTTTACTAGCTAACTTGTTTACTAGAAATCTTTCAATACATTAAAATTATGTAGAAATGATTTTCTTGGAAATGCATAAAACTTTCTGTTCTGGAACAGAATTATTAGTATGATATTATAATTATATATAATTTCAGAAATTATTCCAGGAATTCATATAGAAAACAATAAAAATACATCCAATTCAATTGATACAATTTATACGATTAAACACACTTTTCATTGCAGAAATACTAAAAAAATATAGAATAAAAGTGTTGAAAATCTTCATAAAAGAAACTGTCGTCTAAAAATTAATTTCAATTCTCAAAATCGTTGAAAATTTCAATACTATAGCATCAATTTCTAAAAATCTATTGAGCGATCCATAGAAATATTAGAAATATATGAAAATACCAGAAACTCCTACAAAATTTGATAAGCAATATGTATATTATACTAAAAGAATATAAATTCATGATGTACTTTTTATCTGTGTGGTTAAAATTTTCTCAAAAATCAATTCAAATATATAAATTTTTTAGAAGTTTGATTCCTAGATTATCGAATTTTAGTAAGCTCTATAGAAATCCATTTTACTCAATATCAGATAATCCTTAAAGTGGTATGAATACAAAAAGTATCAGTAAAAAAATTGAAATCTCAGTTACTAATTAATAATCACAAAAAACGAATTCCATTATTTACAAACATGAAAAATGTGCAACTCTCGATTCCAAAAGTTGTATAACTTTTAAATTCTGAAATGTAAAATATTTCAAAATCACTCTTCTGTAAAAATATTGTCAAAGATTAAAAATTATGAAATCTAGAAGGAAAAATATTTTTCAGAAAAAAATTTATTCCCGTCATTATTTTCACGAAAAAAAAAAAATAATTTAGAGTATAGAATGTAAGATAGAATTAACGGACTTTATCATTTGTCACGCTAATTATTGATCTCAACTCGAAGAAAAGCTTTCGTCAAAGTAACTAAAATTTAGTTGAAATGAATAAAATTTAGTAGGCTCGTCAATGACTAAAAATTTTGAGTCTTTATTTTATTTATTCAAGTCTTAATTTTGAGTCTCTTTGTAAAAATACAAGTTCTTATAAGGTGCACCTTATAAAAACTTTATAAGAATTTAATTCCTTATAAAGTGACTTTATAAAAACCTTATAAGAAACTGAAATTTTTTCTAAAAAGTTGATCGAAAAAATTTCATAAGGTTTTTCTCTTCCAATACATTCTTATAAGAAATTTCAGTTATTTATATGGTTTTTATAAAGTTACCTTATGAGAAATCAAAGTCTTATAAGGTTTTTATAAGGCGCACCTTAAAAGAAATTGAATTCTTATAAGAAGTTTCATTTTCTTATAAGATTTGCATAAGGTTGAAAGTTACTAGGGAATCATCATAAATATATTATAATTTTTAGCAGTGTTTGCTACATGACATTTTTAATCTCTTTTTCAAGGAAGTTTAGTCGCTACATACGTTTTTTTTCTTTTTTTCATAGCTTCAGAGTTTCCGTAGAAAGTTATCGTGGAAATAGCACTTGTTTAACTCGACAGTTTACTACGACTTATTGCATCTCGTCATATTCGCATAGAATTTGTTTTACACTTCAAGACGTGATTGACGAAAAATAAAATCCAAGTATCGATTTCACTCTGAGAAATGGATTTCGTTAGGCTACATACTTTTTTGGATTATTGAATGTATGCAAAATGTAAATGTTCAAAATTTTTAGTAACTAATGACAAACTTTGATGTGAAAAAACCATCAGGATATCTGGTAGAATTTCCAGATATTGAAAAATTCAAGGAAAGGTTTTTGAGCGTGACAGGAAAATAAAAAATTAATACACAGCATTTTCTGAAAAATGTATCGTGATCACTCAGAGTTTTCAGTAATTTTTTTATAAATGAATAAGTTGTGTAAGCAATATTTGTGAAAATAATCAGGTGTTTAAAATCTTCATTGTTGAAACTGTATAGAAAAATGCAATCAATATTATAATACAACCTATAGAAATTTTTTTTGCGAGCTAATAGCAAAGCAAATAATTTGTAAAGGTAATTTCAGTTTTTGAAAAACTATTCTAGCATTGCTCAAAAACAGAATAATCTCAAAATATCTTCGAAAATACGAAAACTTTCGCTATTGCTCGATGAGCTGTGATTAACATTCTTTGAATTATCTTTAATTCCAGATTAGATTAAGCTTGATTAGAGGCGTAATAGAATGGCATACAGACAGAACTGCTTTTCATTCATGCAACTTAAAAAATTCAAATGAAACGACTGAATAAATTCATGTCAAGTTACCCATAAATAGAGACTAAAAATTCGAAAGCCGCTGAGTGCCATTTCGACAAGGTTCATTATGTTATCAGAAAACGCGAGAAAATGCATCGTCACTGAAATTCAACCTAATTTTTCCAGATTCAATTCTTGTGTTCAATAGTAAAGTAGAGCAAATCGTAATAAGTAAGAACAAAAAAGTATTAGCTTGTTATAACTTATTAGGAAGATATTAAATTTTGTATAACATCAGTGGTGCATGAAAATAAATTAAATCATGTTAGTATTAGAATAAGTATTGTGAACCAAAAATTCCAGATTAGATACACACGGAACAATAAAATTTCAAATACGGTAGCATCGGATTAAGTTAAGTCGCGTGTGATCTTGATTGCTGCGAACGTGATCGAGGCCTTTACTTTCGAACCGCTCGAAGCTCGCGATCTATAAACGAAGCTTTCATTTTCCAATTCCTGCGAACGCAATTTTTCCACCTTCCCGTCAGTTACACTGAATTTTTCATCATTTAGAAATCCAATAGCCCGCAATTACTCGATTTGTCAAGTTTCGGTTGCACGCCTCAAATTGACGGGCAAAGTGCGGGATCAATATTTATTGGCTCTGATTATAGCCCAAGTTTCTCCGCGCCAAGAAATTTTTTTAATAAAATTGTCAATATTTCAATTACTCTTGGAAAACTCGTAATTCGGTTGGGAAAAAAATTTTATCATAATTTGATATGACTTCGTGGCCTTTTGTCGGACAAGTCATGATTAGGGCTGTTTATTGAAAGTTTGTTAATTATTGTCATTTGATGATATTTTTGTGTATGATAGATTTGTCAAAAATTTGTGGATAATTTATTTACTATACTGTCTTTTGAGAATGATGTTGAAGATTTTTTAGAGTACAATTGGAGTAAGAGAAATGTATATTTAATGGCAAATCTCACTTCACTCCAGAGACGTTATCTCTGAAAACGTTATCATAGTGTATAAGGAATATTCAAGAGTATTTCAGAAGGTTTGTTTACCTTGCTCTGGTCGTACAAAATGCTAAATCTCATTCCAATATGGGAGACCTACCTTCTAGTATCAACCTGAAAAAAAAAAAAATTATCCATAATTAGTAAAAAAATCATAAAATTAGGTGGAAATACTGTAGTTTTAATGTAATAAATGACTGAATGTCATAAAATGTACGTGAAACTGATTATTGAAATTAAATTTCCAAACGTGTGTGACAAAATGATGTACGTAGGACAAAAAAAAAGTAAAAATAAATACTTATAACTATTTTATTCAATTCATTATACCCGGGGACGTAGGCAGATAAAATTTTCGGGAGGGTTTTTCCTCAAAAATATTTTTCCTCTCAGATTTCATAATTTTGATTCTTTGACACTATGGTTACAAGGGAGTTATTTGGAAACATTTTACATTTTGGAATTTAAAAGTTATACGACTTTTGGAAAGTCAAGAGTTGCATATTTTTCATGTTCGTAAATAATGAAAATCGTTTTTTGTGACTTTCAATTAGTAAATAAGGTTTCAAATTTTTTTACTAATACTTTTTGTATTTATACCACTTCAAGGATTATTTGATATTAAGTTATATGGGTTTCTATAAAGCTTTCTGAAATTCGATGCTCTAGGAATCAAACTTCTAAAATATTTATACATTTGAATTGATTTTTGAGCAAATTTTAACCACACAGATAAAAGGTACATCATAAATTTACTTACATTATTATCGTATAGTATACATATTATCCATCAAATTTTGTAGTATTTTCTAGTATTTTTATATATTTGTAATATTTCTATGGATCACTCAATAGATTTTTAGAAAATGATGCTACAGTATTGAAACATTCAAAAATTTTGAGAATTTATATTGATTTTTCAAACGACAGTTTTTTTAAAAAGATTTTCAACACTCCTATTCCATATTTTTTGAGTATTTCTGCAATGAAAATCACGTTGAATCGTTTAAATTGTATCAATTGAATTGGATGTATTTTTATTGTTTTCTATATGAATGCCGGGAATAATTTCTAAAATAATATATAATTATAATATTATACTAATAATTATGTTCCAGGACAGAAAGTTTTATACATTTCTGAGAAAATTATTATAAAATTTTAATTTATTGAAAGATTTCTAGTAAATTAGTAAGCTAGTAAACTAGTAAACTACTGAATTTGTAAAATCGTAAAATAGTAAACACGTGAAAGAGTAAAAAAGCAAAATAACAAACTCGTTAACAAGTAAATCAGCTATTTAGTAAGCTAGTAAACTTGTCAAATTTTTAATAGTAAGCTGGTAAACTAGTGAGCTAGTTAATTAGTAAACGAGTAAATTATGAAGCTAGTAAACTTGTAAGCTAGTTAACCGGTAAACTAATTTTTCACATTTTTATTGTATAATATACGAAACTCCGGAGGATTTCTAAGAATTTTCATACATTACTTATATTTTGTAGATTGCTACAGAAATTCAAAAGACTTGATGCTTTAAAATGCAAATTTTGATCTATCATCAGTGATTTCAAGAATTAATAATAAAATTACATCCATATATATATGGATTTTTCATGTTTCATATTGTTATTCTTTTTTCGTATGTTGAAATATTTTAAAGATTCTGTTGCATTTTCTGGAAATTTTATAGATTCATAGTATACATTTAGAATTCGATGCTCTAAAATCCCAAAATTTATAGATCGTAGAGGCATTTTCCCAGATTTTTTAGGAAACAGTTTTTGAAAGAATTTAAATAATTTCATTATACTTTTAGAATTTGTACGGATCGAAGGATTTTTAATACTTTTCTATGGATTTTATATAGATTACTGGAATTCGATGATCTAAGATTCAAAGTTTTGTAAATTTTTCGCATTTTCGTAGATTTTTATTTTTCTTGATTATTCACTGGGTCGCAACAATTTTTCTGATTCATATTTTTTACGTGATCCTACGTTTTGATAATTTTTGCTTTTTTATTAAATATATACTGCTCACGTTTTCATGCATTTTTTTTAAACTTATATTTTTATTGTTTATCGATGTAACTTTTTTCATTTTTATATGAAATATTGATTGATTTAATCAGAATTGTGGAAGGGGTTTGAACCACCAAAAACCTCCTTTGCCTACGTGTCTGATTATACCTATGAGTTTCGCTACATCTTTTAAGTAGTAGACTCTTTGGCTATATGATTTTTACTTATGGAAAATTTGTGGTTCACATAAAATTCTCATCTTATATCGAGATTTTTTAATTAAGGCCATACATCGAAAGTTTTGTAATTAGCGTCATTGTTGATTGCTTTTAATCACGTGATTTCTATTCCACGTAATAGCGTGAGAAAAAAATTAAAAAACGAGAAAGTACAAATCGTCCAATTATTCATCATCGCTCGCAAAAATCTTGCGAATCGAATGGCTGGATTTTAGTCGTATCTCGGGGCATTTTCACGTGGAAACGTTGGAGATATCAAAATTGTAATTCGCACTTCCTCGTCGAACACTGCTCATTCCAGAGCGATTAAGCTCCATGGAAATAGCGGTCATGGTGGTTGCTGGTCTTTTCGTAACAGTGGAAATCGACGTGTGAAAGTTGGGGCGATAACATTGTTCCGATTGCTTCATTTGTTTTGTATTCGACTGTCATTAAAAAAGTGATTCTTCAGTTGCATTTGCATGTAGCACTAATTCAACATTTTATGCATAGTAATGAAAAGTAGATGCAGCAAACTAGCATCATATTAAAAATATTAAAAATATTTTATTTTATAAAAAATCAATACAATCAATGCTCAATATAAAAATTGATGTGTAACTAAACAAAAGTGAACTGCTTTGATTTTGATAAATAATTCCAAATATGGCTTTTATCAGCCTTACAGAAAAATCATAGATTCTATATTTAAGTCGTGAGAACAAAATTTAAATATCTTTGAAAATGAAGTAATTTCAGCGAAAGTGATGAAAAATTCAGATATAATCTTTTCACTCATAAGCTTCCCATGCAAAGTAATGAACATTATGTTACCTAATTAAGCATATTTCTAGAAATAATAACAGTGTTGAAAAAAATTGTGGGAATTTCACTGCTTCTACATTGATTGCAAATTTTAAAATTAAAGTTAGAAATTTTGCAAGTGACTTGCACAATCACTACTTTAACAGTTAATGTTGCTTCATTCATGTTATGCATAAATACACTAAATAACGTTTCTTCAAATGCTCAATAAAGTTTCCAGTAAACTTGCTCAAAATAGTGATGCATACAAATTTAATTATGAAGATCTGTAAAGATTGTGGAAAGATCCAAAACACTTCGGAAAATGATGGAATCTTCTGAAAAATTCTGAAAATATTTGCACATTGGTTAATTTTTATTAACAGTTCCAGCATTATTTCTTGAAATTGAATAAAAAATACGTCAACAATGTCCAGCAATCATTGAAAATCCATATAATTGTTCAACTATTTGCCCAACCTTTAAAAATTCCTGAAAATAATTAGAGACTGTATGAAAAATTGAAGTATTATTCTCTTTAACACATATAATGACCATTTTTATTAAATTTATAACAATTAAAAAAAAAGGCAGTATGAAATTTCTAACTTAAACATGAAAAGTCTCGTGTGGAGTAAGAAAGTAAAAGCACTTGTTAATGAACGACAGTCCTCATCAATTAAACGTCTCAATTATTTCCACGGAATGGTTGAAAGGGGAAAGAGTTCAATCGCGGTAACTATATTTACCCATTTTTAATAACGAATAAAGAAAGTGAAAATCAAAAGAGCGCGCAGCAAACTGGGGCTCGTTATTTATAATTGCGCGATCCTGCTAATGAGGGATTTGCGATACAGCGCGAACGGCGCGATTGTTTGATTTTCCTAGTCAACGAAAGTGTTTTCCGATGCTATTTAAATACTTGATGGTATTGGAAAATGAACGTAAAAGAGTAGCTAGTTGGTTGGGAGGGAGTGGAGTTTGAACTTTTCTATACTGCTCAAATTTTCATGCCAATATGAAATGTACGTACAATTTCACACATGAAAAAATTTTTTTGAAAATTAGGGAAGTTACGATGAATTGTATTGATCATTAATACAGCTATCATTTTTCCAAAATTTTTAACCTATCCTATAGTTAAAGATTTTAAAATTCATCCAAATTAATTTTTCCACTGAACAAAGAATTATGTGCAGAAATATGTCGTTCATCTTTACAATTATTCCAATATTCCAAATTTCATCACCAATAAAATGTTTTTTTTTTTTTTTTTTTTTTTTTTTTTTTGTACGAGTAATTTATTTGTCGCTTTTCTGTGTTTCGAATATTTCTGCACGAAAAAGTATTTGCACATTTAAAGTGTGAACATTGGGAATAATGCACACTTACGTACCTCTGGCATAGAAAACTCGTTTCTCGTCCAGTTCAAAATCTCTCAACTCGTTTTCCAGCCCTCGGTACGTAAAATATCGTATGTAAATATAACATAAATTTTTTATTTACGAGTGTGAAGTTTTTAGACCGAGGCGAAGCCAAGGTTTACAAACTTCACACTCGTAAATAAAAAATTTATGTCCTAGGTACGTTATATACTATTAAATATCACACGATTTTCTCATATATAATTAAAACAAAAATTTTTAATTATAATACTCACTAGGGTGTCACTTATTTTTGCGGTGTCGGAATTTTTTCCATTCCGGCGCTTTATACCAATAAAGATATTCAAAACTTTTTTTTTTATTTTGAAGCATATCGGACATGATTAACACGTGCCACAGAACGACTGAAGTTTTGAACGGGATTTTCATGTAGTTTTTCATACATTTTGTTCAAAAATTCATCACTTATGCAAAACTTATGATAAATGTTTGAAACTTGGCATAGTTTGAGTATATGATGTTACGTTCAAGACCAAATTTTTCTAGATTTTTCTATCACTGTAATCTATGTTTTACAAGCACTGAAAAAGGCAAACATTTACTTTTTCGGTGCCTGTAAATCATAGATAGCTGCGATAGAAAATTCAAGAAAATTTGGTCTTAACTAACATTATACACCCAAACTATGCCATGTCTCAAACATTTATCATAAGTTTTGCACGAGTTACGAATTGTGAACAAAATGTATGAAAAACTATGCAAATCTCATTTAAAACCTCAGTATTTTTATAGTTCGTGTTAATCATGACCGATTTGCTTCACACTTTACAAAAAAATTTTTTTCGATACCTCGATTGATATAAAGTCTCGGAATGGAAAAAATTTCGACATCGAAAAAATAAGTGACACCCTAATTCTCACACAAAAATCAGTTTATTAATTTTCCAAATTATAAAAATTTCATTTTCGTAATCTAGCCAATAAGTAGAGATAGCAAAATCAATCAGATCAGCAATAATTAAAATAATTTTAACATTTGAGTTATCAGATTTTGTATTAGATCGAAATAGATCAACATGGATCAAAAGGTGACCCATTTTTGATACATAGTTTTTACCGCCAAAATCTATCAGAACACTTACAATTTTTTAAACTGTCAAAAACGTTACGAATTATTGAATTATTATACTTGTACAAAAATTCAAATTTTTTCAAAAACTGTCAAAAACTTCACAACCGTTACATACAGAACTTTTGAAACTCTCATCAAGACTGTTTAAAAATTCAAGTATATAACAATCCCCTCTCGAATAATACAGTTTGTAAAATTCTTTATCGATTCTCCCCATTACTCTGTCTGGGAAATTTTTTTCTGGAAAAGGGAAAATGCAAAAGTTTCCTCAACACGTGGAGACGGGTAGTCGGGATTGTTAAACCAGTTTGAAACTCGCCCGTCAGAGTCAGCCGGCTGGTTGCCGAGAGGAAGCCGCACATTTGTCAGCAGACCATCGCGGCTGCCGATATACCGCGGCTCTTTTTTCGGATCCCGAAAATTTCGCGAGTGTCCGTACGTAATTCGCCAGTTTTTTCGGCGGGAAATTCGAGTTTTGCGCCTTTGCGAAATGTCTTTGAACGACGCGTCGTTTAAGTAATCGAGTAGTGGTTTTTCACGAGCCTTGGTTGCAGCAAGTATCACACTGCCGTAAGTGAAAATGTGGTTTTCATTTGGAATGAATTTTTCGGAACACATTGCAGGATTAGAAAATTATTTGAAGTATTTTTTCAACGATTTGGCAGAGTGCATGACTTTGAAATAAAATGTAGAAATTGGATGTGGGTTGTTGGGACTTGAATTGAATATTATTGATATGTTTTTTTTTATGTGTACATATTCGTAAATTCTTAGATATTATTTGAGCGAGTAAATTTTTATTTTTATGTGTTTTTAACCTCTGACTTTATAAATTTTATGTAACAATTTTAACTATTGAAAATGCAATACTTTATACGTTCCAGAAGAAAATGAGTACCACATCGATTTATTGTCAGTAACTCAAAAAATCTAAATTTTTTTTCAAAACAAGAATCTTGTCTTTTTTTTGCTAAAGATTTTTGCTAAATTCAATAGTCCTTTTAACAATTTATATAATAATTATAATTAGATCAGTTAATTTTCACTTCTTTGCAATCAATATAGATATTTTATACTCATACAATAGGCCTGTATAAAAATTTATGTCTGAGAACAAGCTCTAAGAGTATTTTAACATTTTTTTGTGTGAGTTATACACGAAATTCAGGCAAGGTTAACTTTGAATTTTCTGTCCTATTTTCGTCAAAAATAGTGTTCGTAATTTTTTTTACGTATACCTCAAGAGTATAAAATAATTAAAATTACTACAAAATAATTTACACAAGAAAATAAATATGAATACAGTCGTTTTTTTCTAAATCCTGTAAATTAGTATAAGGATAATGAATTTTTTACATATAATTATGGAAACTCATGAAATCTTAAGCATTAGAACTGAATTAGATTATAAGTACACTAAATACACTATTGTTTAAACAATTTGTGAAATAACAACTGTCACGAAAATTGACTAGAAAAAAATATTTTATAGTTCTGTTTCCACATTTTCTAGAACAAAATTTATTTTATTAGATTTCAACATTCGAAAATTTTCATAGTTATATTAGGCAAAGAAACAATCAAAACGTGACATAACATGAATTTCTGTCCTTCAAATCGTCAATATAAAGCAGTGAAATTTTTTTTACTTTTAGGCGTTTTTAAATGCTCAAGTTTTAAGTATTTTTCATAAAACTGACATGGTGAACAGATGAATAATTAGATAATTATTTCAAATTTGTTGAGAGCGAAAGTATTAAAACATTTCGACCTTTTTTCAGTGATTCGAATACGAAGAATCAAAAAATATAACGGTGTTCAAAATTTGATAGAAATCTTAAAAACTTCTTACTTCTAATAAATTGCTTTCGGTTTCTGAAAATTATAATGGCTGTGAAAAATACATGATAGTATTCTGAAAATTTTTAGAAAAATTTTTCCTTCAATGAGGAAAACCAAGATAATTTCCACAAAATATTTTTCGATTTCTCCAAAAATGAACAAAGAATATTGAAGAACACTCTCAAAAATATTTATAGTTGATTTTGATTTGATATGGTTGTACCAAAAAAAATTTTAACAGTTAAACTCTCCAGAAATGATAAATTTTTGTCAATCATATATGCACGAATACTTTGCTGAAAAAATCCTACACAATTAAGATCTTTTCATTACTTTTATCCATTCATCCTAAACTAAATAATTCAAAATTATTCGCGCGAGTAATGAAGCCATTCGCAATTTTCTTATCTATAAATAAAACCTAGTCAATCTCCCCAATCAACCAATAGGCGAAGATTTTTAATTCCAATCAATTTCCCCGTCAATCTGCAACTTTAAAACCGAGTCACTTTCTCTTCCTAGTATGACGAGAAAAATCCTTATGATTAATATACAATAATTAAACTTTTGAATCAATGTAAGCAATTATCTGTCTTCGAAAAATTTCACTCATTAGAGTTGCGTAAAATCAGTATCATTTAATTTTATGAAATTCAAATTTCCTGAATCTCACATGGTTAGGATATATTTTTATTAATTATCATTAAAAAAGTTGATATTAAAAATTGGAAAATGTTTGAAAAATCTATTGAAAATTCTGATATTTTATACGCATGAAGGATCGCGTACGAACATAAAACGAGAAAATCCCACATGACTCGTTCCCATTGCAAATGATGCATTCGAGAAGTCATCACTATTTTTCCTTCCAATTATGTCCCATTAACGTCACCTCCGGGCGTGAAAATGATACCTATAATTTTTAGCAATTTTCCATGCTTTCGCGACCATCAATCCTTTTCTGAACATTATTTTCACTATTTTTATTGTATCACGTCATCGAAAATCACCGAATTTTATCTTTCAAGGTCAAGTCCCTTTAATTGGAACGTCGCGCACGTCGAATTAATGAATGGCTCTCGCGGGCGATGCTCAGTAATTACCCGAACCGCCTCGATGATCGATCAATCCCCGATCGATAAATTGATTTGCCAAAATCTGCCCTTCATCTTAAATTTTAGGGGCCATGAAAATTTGGAATTTTTGAAATTCCTCTAGGCTTTTTAATGACTTTTCACGCTTGGAAAGGATCCTAAAAAATTGTATTAACTTTCAAAATTTTTCATTGTTGGGAGTTAAATGACATGTAAGAATATACGGATATTTTTAAAATGAAAAAAAAAAAAAAAAAATTAGATAATTTGTCAATGGTTCAAACGTTATTTTTTCGAAGCATGAAAGGTAGAGTTCATAAAATGTGTATCAAAAATTTGATTTTTTACATTTTTAAAATTTCAAGCATGAGATTAAGTTACTTAAGGCATGAAGGTTTGAATCAATTACATAGTATTATCAAAGTTAATGTTTTTTAATACACGTAGTGGTAAAAAACAATTCGTATCTATTATACCACAAGAATATACATTATCAAATTTTCGAATATTGCTAATAATTACATATCGCACCATAGAATTTTTGAGATGTTGCTTACGGTTTTGATAAATGATAAACTGAGTATTTGAAACATTTTTAAAATCAATAAGGTTAGTAGAAGTTGTTCTAATCGAAATTTTTAAAAATATTCAGAAGTTTTTGAAAAATTTTGGAGCTATGTTCTTTTCGTGTGATATTTTTTCATTTTTAAAACTCACGTGTGTCATAATTATTGATTTTTACATAAATTCAATATTTTTTTAAATCGATCAAATTTTTATTTTTTTCTCAGATAATAATATACTTGGATTTCGGAAGGTGTCATGAACTGAAAAATAAATCCAATAATTTTATCATTTTAGGAACAGTTTTCAATTGTAAAAATAAGATTATCATTTTTTCAGGATTTTTGACGAGGCTCGTGATATTATTTGAGAAATTACTAGATTGACATGGTGATTTCAGCTATTTAGTGTAAATTTTCAAGGATTTTCAATAGGGAATTTTATTCTATTAATTGTTACAAAATTTGAACTCCTAGGTTGGTTTGAGTATTTCTCGAAATATGTCAGAAAGTTCTTGAAAATGATATTTCCAAATTATTACATTTCTTTTGATGAATCTTAAATTTTTGAATATTTCTCAAATTTTTTTAACGTTATTGGCGGGTCTTTCTAAAAAATGTAAGGGTGCTAATAACTTTCACAGATTCTCGCAGTTATTCTATCAAATTGATTTATATTTGCATAGGCTATTGAAAATATTCATAAAATAAAAAATTTGTATTGATGAAACTTATACAAATTATTAATTTATGCGTTATAGAATAATTTTTGTTTAGCAGACGAATTTTTTTCCAATGTGATGCTTTGAAAAACGTCAATATTTATCACAATTTTGGATAAATTCGCACGAATTTAAAAAGATTTCATCAAAATTTTTTTACATTTAAATATTTGTAATACAAGTTTTTACAAACCTGGTAAATTCTCGAATGTTAGTAAGTACAAATACGTGAAAATCCTTAAAAAACATTTTCATCTTGAAAGTTTTTTAAAACCTTGAGAAATTTTTGGCACTGCTAAAGAATTTTCAAGAATTGAAAATTTTCAGTAATTAATTTACATTTTGGAATTTTTTATTCATCTGAAAAGTACCTACATGATTATGCATGATGTGATGTCTCAGGGTTCTCCTTACAAAATGAAACTAATAGATAGTTCGTGAAATTTCAAGGTATTTATACTTTTGAGATTTGTAGAAATTCTCCAAATTGACTGAGATATATTGTTATGAAAAATATAGTTATGGATCAATCAAAGTGAATCCTAGGTTTTTTTGGCTTTGGCTAAGTCTTAAGAAGTGCGCTGATTGGTCGAAGACTAAAATTTCCAGTCGAGTATATTTTCGTAAATTTATCAAATTTTATAAAATTGTAAAGGAAAAATAACCTTGAAATTGTGTGAGCTTTTCATAACTTACAATGACCAATCCCATTGAAAAATCAAAGAGAATACAGAAATAAGGAAATTTATTAATTTCTGTGTTGGTAAAAATTGTGATAGCTGGAAATTCTAAATTTATTTTTTGAATTGCTTACTGTAAAAACCTTATCATGCCAATGATATATAAAATTTTCAGAATCAGCGAATCTTAGATTATTTTAAAACTGTAAAGCAACATTTTAATTAAAATATTTCTCTTGAGTTTTCTCGGGGAAAATTTTCCTCTGAAGCCCAATATCGCGTCCTGAAAAAATCTTCCGCGTCCTACATTAGTCGGCTTTTGACTCGTTTGCTTGCACGACTGTTGCTTCTTGCGTGCGATGAAACTTTTATCGGTTTCTCTGCGATCGCTCTCCCACGAAACGCTATTTTCGAATATTAAAAAGGATGTAATAACGTTTTTGAGAATTAAAAATTTAGTACACGAAGATGAGAAAGTTGTGACAGAAATCAGAGTAAAAACTATGCCGGGAAATGTCAACACACACATACGGCCAGCATTAGACCTCAATTGTCCCCAAAAAAGTTGTTTCATTAACAGTAATAATAAAGATATCGACTTTTAAAAATCAACGAACAGCTTCTTTTTTTTGCGATTGGACCAATTCGATTGATAACAGGGGAGTAGACCGGAAAAATTTTCGGGAGAGGTTTTTCTAAAAAATATTTTTCCTTCGGGATTTCATAATTTTTCATCTTTGACAACATGGTAACAAGAGGGTGATTTTGAAATATTTTACATTTCGGAATTTAAAAGTTATACAACTTTTGGAAGCTAGAGTTGCACATTTTTCATGTTCGTAAGTAATGGAATTCGATTTTTGTGATTTACAATAAGTAATTGAGGTTTCAATTTTTTTCACCAATTTTTCTTTATAGTTTTTTTATTCATACTACTCCAAAGATTATCTAATATTGAGTAAAATGGGTTTCTATAAAGCTTACTTAAATTCGATGCTCGAGGAATCAAACTTCTAAAAAATGCATATATTTAAATTGATTTTAGAGCAAATTTTAACTACACAGATAAAAGGTATATCATAAATTTATATTGTTTTCGTATAGCATACATATCATTCAATAAATTTTGTAGTATTTTCTGGTATTTTTATATATTTCTAATATTTCTATGGATCGCTCAAAAGATTTTTAGAAATCGATGCTATAGTATTGAAACATTCAACGATTTTAAGAATTTGAATTGATTTTTCAGACGATAGTTTTTTTAAGAAGATTTTGAACACTTTTATTCCATATTTTTTTAGTATTTCTGCAATGAAAAGTGGGTCTAATCGTATAAATTGTATCAATTGAATTGGGTGTATTTTTATTGTTTTCTATATGAATTCCTGGAATAATTTCTGAAATTATATATAATTATAATATCATACTAATAATTCTGTTCCAGAACAGAAAGTTTTATGCATTTCCAAGAAAATCATTTCTACATAATTTTAATGTATTGAAAGATTTCTAGCAAACTAGTGAGCTAGTAAACTAGTAAACTGGTAATCTAGTAAACTTGTAAGCTAGTAAACTAGTAAGCTAGAAAAAGAGTAAACGAGCAAACTAGTAAGCTAGTCAACTTGTTAACAAGTAAGCTAGTAAACTAGTAAACTACAGAAATCGTAAAATAGTAAACAAGTGAAAAATTAAAGTAGCAAACCAGCAAACTCGTTAACAAGTAAATTAGCTATTTAGTCAGATAGTAAACTTGTCAAATTTGTAATAAACTGGTAAACTAGTGAGCTAGTGAATTAGTAAATTAGTAAACTCGTTAACAAGTAAACTTGTAAACTTGTAAACTGGTAAGTTAGTATGCTAGTAGACTAGTGAGCTAGTAAACCAGTAAAATAGTAAGCTAGTAAACTAGTGAACAAGTAAGCTAGTAAACTAGTAAACAAGTAAATTATTAAGCTAGTCAACTAGTAAGCTAGTAAACTGGTAAACTTATGTTTCACATTTTTCTTGTGTAAGATACGAAACTCTGGAGGATTTCTAAGAATTTTTATAGACTACTTATATTTTTGTAGATTGCTACAGAGATTAAAAAAACTCGATGCTTTAAAATGCGAATTTCGATCTATTACCAATAATTTTAAGAATTATTGATAAAATCACATGCTTTTTGATTTTTCATGTTGTTTTTCGTTGTTCTTTTTTCATATTTTGTAATTATTTCAAAGATTTTGTTGCGTTTTCTAGGATTCTTATAGATTTATAGTATATTTAGAATTCTAATTGATGCTCTAGAAACCCAAAATTCATAGATCGCAGTGGCATCTGTCATTATTTTTTTGAATACATTTTTTCATAGAATTAATTTGTTTCCATTATCCTTTTAGAGTTTGTATGAATCGAAAGATTTTTAATATTTTTATATGGATTTCACATAGATTTCTAAAATTTGATGATCTAAGATTCATAGTTTTGTAAGTTTGATTTTCGTATATTTTCATTTTTCTTGATTATTCACTTGGTTACAACAATTCATAACAATTTTGATAATTTTTACTTTTTTATCGAATATATACTGCCGACGTTTTCATGCATTTTCTTGAATATTGATCGATTTTATAAGAATTTCGGGAGGGGTTTGAACCCTCAAAACCCCCCTCTGCATACGCACCTGATTGATAATCTTCTTATTGTCCCTAGATCTAAAAAAAAAAAAATAAAAAATCCCACCCAACTTCTCTATTTAGAAATCCGATTCGCGATTGTATTAGCGATCTAAAAAATGTTTAGAGCGCTTCATTAAACACCAAACATTTTAATCAGCGCCGTGTACAGAAATTTTCTAGCCGGAATCAGTTACTTTTCCCGAGGTGTGTGAAAGCGAAAAAAAGGCCGGTGAAATCAATGAAAATTGAAATTCCATTCAGGTGTTTGGGATGGCGCGAAACCCATTGAAATAGACGAGTGCTGAATAGCCAGTAGGAAAAGGAACGTCGCGATTACACAGTTGCTGACACACCTTAACGATCAGGTATTAACCTTGTCTTTTCGAGGTCAGGTTCGGATGGTTGGGCTTGGGTCATCGGGACGACTCAACTTGAAAACTAGAAATATTCGCTGACCGTCGGGGATGTGTTTCCGCGCGGAAACCCGCGATTTTCACATCGTCTTTGGTCGAACAAGGCTAAAAATTTTACAACATAATCGCCAATGCACAGATACACACGTTCCATTCATCAAATGAAAACTTCATTCAACAAAATTTTTATTTGCAAGGTGCACGTTAGGGGTGTGCTCTGATAGACATTCGAATTTTCACTCTACACTGTTAGAAATTTTCGTCCTAAATTTAACATAAGGCGTACAACGCAAATTTCACATAACCTGTATGAACAATGCATTAAAAATATACAAAATATATACAGGCCTACATTACCTTAATATACGGGTGTCTCAAATTTTATACATGTGTATTTGAATTTATACATGAAATTAATACATACTTTTATGATATTTCAGATGAATTTAAGTCAGATTTGTATTCATGCGCTGATGTATTGAAATCATACAAAAATGTTTGAATTGAATTTAATACAAGTTACGTGAAATTTGCGTTATGAAAATTTCATTAAACTTTATGAAAATTTTAGCTATATGTGTGCATATTTATTTTATTTTGCACGAAATTTAAGACTAATTTCAAATGTTATGTGTGTGAAGAGTTTATTTCACTCAAGTAAGTGTCTCGAAATGATACACATTTGAAAGGTGTGTATCTTACTTATGTTCCAAATATCAAGTTTATGCAATTTTATTTACATTTTTTAATACATAAACTATGGAAAGTGCATTAAACTCAAGTAGGCGTCTCTAAATCATAATGTACACTTTTCAAACATGTGTATCTAATATACATTTCATACAGCTGGCTTATGAAATTTATAGTATATTTCGTAACAGGCACGGATGTGCGAATTTGGCGAAACGGGGAAATTACGGTCCGAGGCGAAGCCGAGGACTGTAACTCGTTTTGCCTATGAGCACATTCGTGCCTGTTACGAACGATATTTTATGTACCGAGGGCATAGAAAACGCGTTTAGAGATCTCGAGCTGGCATAGAAACGCGTTTTCTATGCCAGAGGTATATAAACGTACATTTTAATACATTTTGAATAATACGTCTATGAAATTTAAGACAATTTTTAATAGTGTAAATAACAATTTGAGCAATACTTTTTAAATTGATTCTATTACAACTTTTTTGTTGTCCTTCAATGGTTTTTGAAAATTTTTGTACAATTAAATTTTGTATTTAGTGCAACTACTATCATACCATACTCTAGAGAAGTTTGTTACTAGAATGTCAGATTTCATTACTTTTAAAAAATACATTCATAATGATTTTCTGTCATTTTTATACTTTTTTATGGAGAATCAACTTTTGAAAGTTGTATTTATTACATTAGTTCCCATAATATGCGACTGCAATTTTAGATATTTTGTATGAAAATCTCATTATTGATTCAAGTTGGTTTCCAAGTATTTATCATGTGAATCAACATTCATTTTTTGAATTAAAAAGAAATCTTATAATTTTCGAGTTTTGGATGTATAATTTTGGGAATCCTGACAAGTTTTAGGAATTTTGAATATTATTTCCAATTTTAAAAATCGTTGATCTTGTTGGAAAATTTTCCCTGATTTTAGAAGAATGCAAAGAAAACAATGTAACAAAAATAATGCAAATTTCGGAAAATTTAGAATGTATTTAATGAGCAGAAAAGTTATTGGATAAATTTCCTGGAATTGAAAAAATTCTAAACATGTAATAGGAGTTTTATAACTTTTTGATCTTGTTGCAAAATTTTTCCATTATTTACAAAAGAACGAAAAGGAAATCTTGCAACAAAAACAGTGCAATTTTAGGCAAATTGAGTGTGTATTTCATGAGCAGGAAAAAAGTCTCTGAAATTATCAAAAATTTCGGAAAATATTGTAAAAAATAACTTATGCAAATTATCAAAATTTTTCAATTTTCAAGCAATCCTTAGGGAAATATTAAAAAATGTTGTGTGGATTTTCGTTGAACCTGCTATAAACAATGTTTCATGTTTTGTTTTGAAAATTATTTTTAATGTTTGAGGTACATATCGAATACAAAAAATAGTACTGGAATCGTTATTTTCATGTAAGAAGTGCGATTTCATATATCATTCCTGCTCTTCTGAAATTCAGAACAAGAAATCGTTCAGTTAAAAACTTTTATTTTTCTTACTCGTAATGGAAAGTTTTAAACTTCAACTTCCAAATGCAGGAAACAGAAAATTTCGAATTAGCATGAGTTCATACGTAAGGAACTCCGATGTTTCATGCGAATCAAACAGTAACAGAAGATGAAAAATTGCAACTCGTAGAAATGAAAATGAAAATTTAATTTTTTATTCGATGATAATTTACTTGAAACATGTACTTGATGATGATATTTTAAATATTTATTCGGAAGATTTTCAAAGAAAACGTTTAAAATTCGGAATTTCGAGATAGTATATCCAAAACTGGAAATTTTGATCCAACCCAAGTTTAACAATAGAAATTATTATATTGTTGCTAAAATTTTTTTTTCCGAAAAAAGTAAATACGAAATTGGTCTTTAATTTATTTCTCCACTAAAAAACATTTTATTTTCCAGATTAATTGACATAATTAAAAGCATTGTTAAATCCACGGAATTCTTCACCATGTGTGCAAAAAATAACGATCACAAATTTCAAAAACTGGAAAAAGTAAAAAAAACTCGCCGAATATCACGTATCACTCGACAGTTTTTTTTTACTTTCATCCCAACATTCTGGTTATTTGTTTTTAGTAGGCCACGAGAAAAAACTTTTCAGATCGGAGCCGATAATTTGTAAGAGACGTGTATTGTTTATGTCCATCGTAATGTAATTTATCATAAATAAGCTGCTTTTTTCTCGAGAGATCAGATTGTGAATGAAAGATAAGAGCCGATTTTCGATACAGCGTGACCTCTCAATTTTTTTTCTCTTTTTTTTGACCACGAGCAGAGAGAATGTGACGTTTAAATTTATTCCTCGATAATTGAGAAGTAAATGAAAATTCGAGTTGACACACCTCCTGAAATCGTGAAAAATGAATGCAAATGAAGTTAAAAAATGTTCGAACTATGAACGAAATTTAGAAATAATGAGTTAAGATAATTAAAATTATGATGTGGAAGAAATATAGAACAAATTGTAACTTTGGTATAATTCTTTTATGTATACTTTGACAAAATCTTTCCGAACATTTTATTTTAACAAGCTGTATTACTTTCTTTATAATGTTGGAATATTGTAAAACGATTTCATATTTATTAGTTAATTTTTTTACTTGCGATTCAGATAATTTTTAATCATACAATTTTCTACATCTCACCTTAAGATTTTCCTGGTTATTAAATTCTTTAATTTTGTATAAATAGTTCAAAATAATGTGAAATAACATCCCTTATTATTTACTTTTTTCTAATTTTCATTGACGATTTAAACAGGCGTGAGTAAAAAAATGAATAGCAAAACGTTGAAAAAAAAATTATAGTGGTGAGAATCCTACATCTGGCACCTTCGAGTGAAAACCCCATTCATAATTTTCGCTCCTCGAAGACCCCAATTTTTATAAATAAAAAAAATGATCGTGGATCGATAAAATATATCCAATCGAGGGATTCTCAAATCGTTCTCGCGATCGCAAAGCAGAGAAAGTCGCGTTCATCGGTATACCTGAATCACGCTTGGGCCTTGACGAAATCATTTTCATTACACGAGATGCCTGAATTAATTAATGCGCCGTGCTCTACGCGATCGCGTCTGCATTCCGCTATGCAAATTCGTTAATTTTAGGTCGATCCCGTCAAATTATTCGCTACGAATCGGGGCACTTGCGTTCACGGATGCCGCGTGAATATGGCACGAGAGAAAGCACCGGGTATTGTTTTGTCGCCGATTAATAGTCATTGACAGCGCCTAGACTCCGCGCGATAAAGACAAAGAAGCGCGCGAGGTGATTGATAAGATGGGCTGTGAAAAAAATTTTACATCACGTTTACTCCGACACGCGCGAAAATCGTGCATGAAACCGGAATTCCGTGCGAGAAAAATTGACATTTTTTCGCCAGGGTTTAGAACTAACGTGGTATTTGAATCACAGGTATATTCAGCCGATTGAGAAACAAAAAACTACAAAAGGATATTATAAAAGTAATTTTTTTTATGTTACTTGTCAATTACAATTTTAATGCAAAATTTGCAGAGGTATCGCAATGACAAAATTTTTTACAGAGGTGGGTTGAATCTAAACAGGTTCATGGATGAAAATATATTAATTTGCATTTATCAATGAATATTTATTCTAGCATCATTATATCTTAGAAATCAACTTGCAATGCTCAAGATTTGACTTTTTAAAAATATATCAGTTTTTATGAAACCTTCGTATTTCATTTCTTCTCAGTATTTATACTATTTTGAGTGCAATATAGTATTTGTATGGATTGCAATTTAGATTTCTAGAATTTTGAGTTTTATAGATTTTCAGTATTTTTATACGCATTTTTAAGGAAATCAGATCAGCAAAGAATTCAAGTATTTTACGTATGGAATCTAACATTTTTAGGATTTTTAAGCATGTTCAGTTTTGTAGGGTCTTCTAGTATGTATTTTAATGGATTTCGTATAGGTTTCGGAAATTTCGTGCTCAAGAATTCAAAGTTCTTTAGATTTCAAGTATTGTTATGGATTTCCTATAAATAAGTATCCTGAAAATGTCTACTATTTTTAGCGTTTTTTGTACTTTTTCTGTATCGATAGAAATTGAAGGATTTTCTCGTATTTTTCTAGATTTCTACATCAATTCATAAAATGAGTTGTTCCAGGATTCGAAATTTAATAAATTGTCAGTGATTTTGAAAATTTTGAAAAGAATTATACCCTTTTGAAATAATTTCAGTTATTTTTAGAATGATAGTATTTTTAGAATTTTTCGTATTTTTTAGTTTGCATAAGATTTCGTAGGAGTTCCAAATATTTGAATGAATTGGTATTAAGATTCCTAATACTCGATACTCTAAAATTCAATTTTTTATAGTCTTTTAGTATTTTTATAGATTTCGTAGTATATAGTATCCTGTAGATTTCTAATAATTTTAGTGTTTTTGTATTTTTTCAGTATTTATCAAGGTTGAAAGATAATCTGACATTTTTCTGGATTTGTATGGAAATTCATAAAATACAATGCTCCTAGGATTTAAAGTTTTATAAATCGTCAAGAAATCAGCATCCTGTAAATTTTTACTATTTAAAGCGTTCTCTGTATTTTTTCTGTATCTATAGAAATCAAAGAATTTTCTCGTATTTTTCTAGATTTCTACATCATGTCAGTAAATGAGTTGTTCTAGGATTCAAAATTTTATAAATTGTCAGTAATTTTGTAAATTTTGAGAAGAATTATACTTTTTTTAAATTTCAGTAATTTTTAGAATAATAGTATTTTTAGAATTTTTCGTATTTTTTAGTATGCATAAGATTTCGTAGGAATTCCAACTATTTGAATGAATGGGTATTAAAATTCCTAATACTTGACACTCAAGGATTCAATTATAGTTTCCCCGTATTTTTATAGGTTTTTGTAAACATTATCCCACAGATTTCTAATACTTTTAGTGTTTTTGTATTTCTTCAGTATTTATCAAAGCTGAAGAATAATCTAGTATTTTTCTGGATTTCTATAAAAATTTACAATATACAATGCTCTAGGATTCAAAGTTTTATAGATTTTCAATAATTTTATAGATTTTGAGAAAATTACAGCTACATAGATTTCAAGTATAATACGAACTGCTAGAATTTTCAGCATTTTTCGTGTTCATTCAATATTAATAAGGTTTCATCGGATTTTTTGGTATTTTTTTGAATTTCTTTAACGATTTTTGGAATTCAACCTTTAAGTATTTGAAATTTCATAGATTTTTTAGATATGTAATTATGCCCCCATAAATTTTGCAAATTGTAAAGATTTTTAATATTCTACGTATTTTTTTTTTTTTTTTTTTTTCGTTTTATTTCAAGCTTTTCACCCTTAAAAAAACTCATGAAATCTTCAAAAAATCTTAAATATTGTTCCAATTTACAACCGCGAAAAGCAAAAAACGACCATTTACCAAAGGTTTTTCGTCTCCCTTCCCCTTCTCCTCTGCAAAAGTACCATTGACTTTCTCTCTCTACCAACTTCAGTTGAACACGAAAAAAGGACGAGCAAGTTCAGTGCTCGTTTACTCGAGAGCCGCATTAACGCGATTTTTCAAAAGCAAGTGCCGCAGATTTCCAAGATATCGAGTAACTCTACTTTCTCGAGTTCAATGGAAATATATTTTTCGAAGGACCAATGATGAAAATTTTGGTATTATGTTAGGAATAATTATAAAAATTTTAATATGCCAGAAAATCGAAAAGTATTTACATGAGTAAATTTGAATAGAATTTCTTCGTATTTTTTATACGGTGTACGATATTTACATTTTTTAGCATTTGTTTGATACTTCTTAGTTCCTTGATGAAGATTAAAAAAATGTTTGGAATCATCATGGAAAAGTTTTAATGATTGATACTAGATTATTGTATTATAATTGCGAATTTTTTGAGAAAGCTCAAAAGAACTGCATCAGTGCAAAAAAAAATGAGTCGACGTGTTGGAACTTTGCCGAGTTACCATTTAAGTGGGAGGAAGATCTTCCCCGATAACACCCATTTCTCACGAATATATGCCTTGAAGGGTTACCGGGCCCTGATTCTTTCACCAAGGTCGGGAGCGTGAATCGACGATCCGCATACGTGGCGGCTTCGTAAAGCACTTGCTAACTTGCCTTGTCTCTTGTAAACTCGATTTCGAGATCGTCTACCGTTACAGCCAGTTTCATCCAAACCAAATCTTATGCTGAATCTTATTTGATTATATACTAATCTCCTAATATGTGAACAATATACAGTATAATTGTCTTTCGCATTTTCTTCCTCATCATTCAGCAATTAAAAGCTAATAATGGGCATCAAGATTTCAATACTGATAATTGGCCACAATAAAAACCACACAATAACGACATTTCCAATCAACTTATTATTATATTGATGGTTAAAATCACCACTGTAGGAATGGTTGAACATGGGAATTTTCAATTTACTTTCTAAGAATATAAGATCACGAATCACATTTCTTCATTGTCCATCGATGTAAAAAGTTTAATGATTGATTTTCTTTTTTCAGATCATGACGAAAAATCTCTTGAAATGGCTATTGTTGATCATACAACTCCACTACTCTCTGTGCCAAGATATGGCACCTATAGAAGATGGATCAGGTAAATATCATTTATTACTTACATATGTTCCACTTTATTTGTGACTGAAATCTTTTATTGCAGATACTACCAATAGCAAATCACGCCTAGTAAACAGGATGGATTACGACGAGTGGAAGCCTCTGGGACACGGAGACCCACTGAAAAATGACCCAACTTATGATTACGTACCTCCAGTACTCGACCGGGTACATTACTGGGTCGATTCGCACACAACTGAACCGTCTTACAAACGCGACATTCTCGTTCTCGGCGTCACGGCGAAAAAAATCAGTCCAAAAATCTCAAATCAGTACATCAAAATCACTCCTTTATCCGATAGGAACGAATTTTCAACCAACTCCGGTCCAGAGCTACCAAAAATCATTCGCGCGACGAGTTTCCGAAACGCTCCGATCATGGAATTCAGAAATCAACAGAACAGCTACTTTCCCAGTCCATTCTACAGCCCAAAGCCGAAACAATTCGCAATGATGTTACCTCCTCCCTTCCTCCAAAAGCCGATGAGTAACAGGGGAAATCCGAATTTCAACCACATCACGAATGATCAGTACGTCAAATACGACACGATAACTCCACTTTTGAATATGCAAGCTGAGAAAGATTACGAACATCAACAATATTACAAGCCTTATCCTCCATATTTGCCACCGAAAGGTCCGCAGATCCAGTATCCGCAACATCTAAAGATGAAACCACACGTGAATTTTCCTCAGACTCCGAAATACCGATACGAACAACCTACAACGTCTTCAGTGTCTTTGGAAAAGTCGAACCTTGTGTTTCAGTCAACGCAAACTCTGTCGGATGGTTGGTATGGATCCCATTATAGCCCGACCCCAACCTTGGCACCTGTAGAAACTAACCAGATCACTTGGCAGCCACCCCAGACAAATAATCGTGATCGTTACGAAACTGATCATCATTCGTCAGCTGCTTCGTCCACTCACGAAATTGTGCTGGAGCAGCATGCGAACGTAGTCATAGACGAAGAGAACAACAACAATGAACAATTAGTGATGGAGGAAGAAGAAACAATTACATCAGTGAAACCAGAAGTCATCATCAATGTAACAACTCCTACAACACTGGTCACGCCTGTAAAGGAAATTGAATCAGAACAGAAAATCATGAAAGGAATGCATGTGATAGTTGCAAATTCCACAACATCTTTGAAAGAGAGGAATAAAAAAGTAGGTGACGTCACTGTGGTGATGGCGACTACTCAAAACGCCACTGAAAAAACAACAACAGAAGCATCTAATCGATTTTCAGTAAAAACAAAAGAAAAGCAGATGGACACTGAATCTAACGTTCCAATGGCCCTGGGACTTACGCAGGAAAAAAAGCCGTTTTTGCAGAGTCAGCCGTTTCCGAAGAACCATCAACCCACGTTTCACCATCCTGGATCAATCGAAGCATCGGGATTTTCGATGCCTCAGCCGACTCAGGCTCGACCGATAGCGCCACATTTCTTGGGATCCCATATGAGCTTGGCTCACAGACCATTGGATCCCATTACAGCAATGACTCAAATGCAAGCACCGCCGCCTCCAAAACCCAGTCTAAAGTTCCACCTGTCAGATCATCCAACTAAACTTCCGTTCGGGGCCAAATTCACCAACACCTTACCAACATTCACCTCTTCGACGACTTCCATAAGACCTTTCAGGCATTCTCTAGAGTTGTCGTATTCTACTGTCACTTCTTCAACGAACTCTCAGCTTCCAGGTATACAAGAGAAGAAACCATCTACTCTGGCCAAGATTCTTGATGAAGAAATTCATAGAGGTCCTCTGACATCGACGGTTCCATCTGTCCACACAACAACGGTTCCTAATTTGACGACAGATCCGATTTTCTCTCATTACAAGCAGCCTGTGAGGCCTATACAAGGACCTATGTATCTCATAATTCAAGGCCATTCCAAGGTAGCAACCTACAAGCCTACGATCAACAAACACGGAGTTCCTGTGGTGAGGAACGAAATCACCGATAGTAGACTATCCAAGCCGATTTCCAAGTTTGAGCAGTTCTTGAATGACGGTCCGCATTTCAATGATTCCAGCAATAAAGTACTAGAGGACAAGAAAAGAGAAGTTAGACCCGGGCATGAAAGTTTACTGAATATTGTGAGGAGTGGTCTTGGATTTTTCGATGAATCTATCACGAGTGTTACCGAACGAGTGAAAGATCACGTGAAGACTTAACAAACAGCGCAATCAGTGAATGTTATTGTTTTGCGTGAGAACATTCATCAAGTACCTGAAGATGAAATTTCGTGCGTGGTTTTTGGTACGGTCCATATTAAGTTTTGTGAAGATTATATGGAAAACATTAATATATGGAAACAATATTACTGTTATGAATCAAGTTTTCGACACTTTACTAGGTGCTTATAATGAAACTTGGAAATTTGCTTCAGACAGATTTTCAATAAAGATCTGGGATTTTGTTTATAGCTCTATGAAATTGGGACGAAGATAAATTTGTTTCTATTAGGTTGAATCCACTGATCTTTATATAACTGGATAGGCGATAAAATATTCCCAATTCCACCACTCTTGTCGGATCGGAGTGGAAGCTATTTTGTAGAAATTGGGTACTCAAATGGTGTGAATGTACATATGGAAATTGGCAATCCTTCGAACGAAGTTATTTAAATAAAATTAATATAAATCAAATACTGAAGAATAAGCAATGCAGAAAAAATTTAGGTTCCAGAATTTAAGACTCTGCTGGTGTATCCTTTTAATTAATCAAAAGTTAGCCAAGAATATCGTCCATCCAACAAAAATGAAAATTTTGTGTGAACCATCCTTTTTAATCGTACCTTGTGAGTTGGCTTTGCTAGCTTTCATGTTCTGAAACATGATGAAATCAAGTATGATTCCTTCAAGGTAGAGTTTTATTTAGAATCGTCGTGAATGTATGACTACAAAACATATCAACTGTGTGAATATTCGATGTGCCAGAATGAATGCGGTTCCAAAAAATTTGTCGTGCATAATTAGAGATGCAAAGATGAAGATACAGGAGCATGACAAACATGTGCTAATAATTACACGATAAAAAGTACTCCTCCTTACCTGTAATATTTTGTTATTTTTACTTGTAAACAAAAATATGCTTTCCTCAATGTATGAAATCTTTCCGTTGTCGAATAAAAAGCGAAAAAAGTTAAAAAAAACATTCGTGCCTTCGAAATTCAATCTTTTGCCAACATATCACTCATGTGCTCTCTTTCGCCATTTTTGGAACCGCGCGGTAACGGTTCCACAAGACTTCGTATCAATAACAATAAATTGAAATCGACATCGTTCGAAAAATCCGGGGGGATCGAGAATCGTGCCGTCGATTACGATGACATTGTTCACTCCGCAAACAACTCTATAAAGGCTTTCGAGAGGAAGAAAAGGGCGTTTTACGAGCAACTTATGCGAAATTCGTCCCAGTAGTGGATTTATCGACATTTCATACGTATAATGGGCGTTAATTTCGTTTCACTCTTCAATGATATGACATTCATGACCTCCAGCGAAGTCAATCGCATATTACAAGCGTCATTTGAAATTAAGTTCCACTTCGTAATCGAGTTATCGAATTAATGAGATCTCGTGACACGCATGGCCACATGTGAAAGACAGCGGAGCAATTGGATCGTTTTTTTTAGGTAGATTACATATTAATAACGGAATCAAGTTTCTGAGATTGCGTATGAAAGTTGTCTTGTTAGAAACGCGTGAAACATTAAATTTTTTCAAGTGGCAGATGTAGGATTTTATTTTTTTAGAGGGTGAGGGGAGAGGAGGTCTTCTTCCATGTAATGAAACGCAAATTGATGAAACGATGAATGAGGTATCGTCATTCTTCGTTTTTCCGGTAGTTTTTTTTCTTGTATTTCCTTAAACAACTAAAGGACCTAAATGATGGGAATTCAGTTTATGATTGTTTTCTGAAATATTGTTATATTAGATTTATTTTTACGTCTCTCAATACCTTCAAATACACTTCAACTGACTTGTCCAGTTATGATGAGTGAAAGACATAAAATAAAATGAAACGTCAAGTTTAGGAAAAGATAATAGGAACTCTGGATGTACAATAATTTTTGAAATCAGCTGATGGCACTGACATAAATGTAAAAACTCTTTGAGAATAAAAAAGATTAGGAAACTAAACTACTGTTCAAATTCTCTGAATCTCAATCATGATGATCGGGAAACATTCAAATGAATGAATAAATTCTTCTAAGAAGTTTTTAAAGCACACACAGAGGTCACAAAAAATGAAGTCATGAATGTAAAAGAAATGAAAAAATGTAAGATTTACAAGAAAAGCTCAAAATTTCAATAAATTGAGAGAGGTTTCCGAAAAATTTTGTTAACCTTTGAAAATTCTGAATCTTTGAAAACATGAATAAATGCTGAATCACTCGTGAGATATTTCAATGATTTTAAATATCAGAAACTTATAAAGAACAGCATGTATTATGGAAAAATGTAGTTTTTCTGGAAAATTTAAAAGATTATACTTAGGAGAAAACTGTATCTGCAATATTTAAAATCTCAGAGGAGTCTTTACAAATGTATCATCCTTATCAAGAGAGCTTTGCAAAAATGAATCAATTTTTTCAAAAAGTTTCAAGAGCACACATAAATCATTTAAAATCACAAAAAAAAAATCAATTTCTAAAAATCCTAGAAAACCAAGATTTCACAAAAAGATTTGAATTTATAAAAATTACCAGGCATTGCTAAAATTGTTCAAAGCTTAAAGTTTAGGACTATAAATTTAAAGATTCCGAGAATCATTAGAAAACCTTCGCCAATTCTGAATTTTCGAAAAGTACTCGAAATGATAATTGAATTTCTCGTCAAATATTTCACGAATTTCAAATATAACCGATAATTTTCAAAAGACAACAGTTCTTGTTGAAAAAATGTAAAAACTTTGAAAAAGTTCTAAAGATATAAAATTAAACAGTTCTTAAAATTCTTCAAATCTTGGAATAACCCTAAAATATGTATCATGATGATTCACGATTGTGTAATTTTCAAAAAAATAATTCAATATTTTCAAAAATACAAACAAACCATGCATTATCAATAAGAATATCCTCTGAAAAAATACATAAGAAATAAAAATTCCGAATGATCTCCCCAGACACTAATAAAAATTGTAAAAAACGAAAAAAAATCCTCAATATTTTTTTATTGATTTTCAAAATATCCAAAATCTAGAAAACATGCAAAAAGTCGTTTACGATAGGTGTTTAAAAAAGTCAACGCAAATAGCATTGATAAACCGGGGAAAGTAGAGAGTTTAGACTCTAGTTGGCATTATATGCAAGCAAACGTGAGCAGGGGGTTTTAATGAATGCTCGAGTAGGTGATTTATATGGGGGTAACGAGACAAACGGTTGTTTCTTCCTCGAATATGTAATTCGAACATTTTGTCTTTTATGGATTCAGTTGAGTTTCTGTTTCTTTCGTATATTGAAGAATTGATGCATAATCCGCATGTTTTCATTTGATACTGTCAAATCAAATACTGCAAAAAATGAAGTATCAAAACAATTCTTCTATCAATGATAACTTACGATACTCATCTTTTAAGTATATCAAACAATGAATTATTTTTAAGTTGAATAACGATTTTATCATTCAATTCTCGATTCATCATAATTACATACATATGGAGTACCAGTAAAAATACGTATGAAAATTATACAATTGATAAATACAATGAAATTATGATAATCGTACAGTTTTTTGCAACTTCAAGTCTCTTAAAATCACAGATATCGTAAAAGTAAAGTCTCTCATTTACTAGGTCAAATGCTATAAACCTGATCAAATTCGAACGAGAAATGAAGCAAAGAAACAAGAGAAAGGCTTTTTGTTCTTCAGAGAATTTCATCTATGCAAGTGACATATTCCACGTGTTTTTCTTTGTTTTCGGGTCACAGTGAAATTGATTCAATGTGATCCTCAAGATTTCACAGATTCCTTGGCATATTTATTGCTTACTTCATCTCACCTGGTAAGGTGGTTGTGATAAATCACAATTTTTATCCGCGCAACGTTTGACCCTACGAACACGCGATTCTATTACGGAGAAGGAATCCCACGTCTTCGTGCAAGGCCGGGGTATTTGATTACATATTTCAATTTACGTATATCGCATTTCGTTTAGTTTTTCGCAAATATCTTTCAAAGACCAATACTATTTATTACATTCCTGTTAAGATTATTTAAATTATAGTTGTAATTATGACGTCACATTTTTGTCATTGTAACATCATTTCCTAGTGAAGTTGACACTTTTAAAACACGTATAGAAATTATGACGATAATTCATAATTATTCGTAATGTTTGTATAAGATATTATAATTTATTCCCAATCGAAATTCTTGTGATGATATTATCAACTCGTGAAATTTTCAATACCTATGAACCTGTTTCAGTACTTTTTTTGGGTATTAAACAAAAAATAGCACTAGTTATATCCAGACCATTGATTTCTATCGTCTATCCGAAAGAGGAAGAGCAATATTACTTACAATTAAAAAATTTATAAATTGATCAACGTTTTTGCGTCTTTTAATCAAAAGTTGGCACTATAATATCCAAAACATTTGATTTCTTTACCTTTTTAGAAAGAAGAAGACTAATGCTACCTTAGATAAAAAAAAATTAATAATATTGTTCAATACTTTTTTCAGGTATTTTATTCGAAAATTAACATTCTAGCGTAATTCTACTACAATTTCCAGGCTCAGTCCACATTTTTAAAATTAAAAAGTTACATCGATAAATAATAAAAATATGAGTTACAAATAAATGCATGAAAACGTTAGCAGTATATATTTAATGAAGAAGTGAAGATTATCAAAATGTAGGATTACGTAGAAAATATATATCAGAAAAATTTTTGCAACCCAGTGAATAATCAAGAAAAAGAAAAATCTATGAAAATGCTAAAAATTCACAAAACTTTGAATCATCAAATTCTAGAAATCAATGTAAAATCCATATAAAAGTATTAAAAATCTTTCGATTCATACAAACTCTAAAAGAACAATGAAAATAATTGAATTCTATGAAGAAACTGTTTTCTGAAAAATGTCGACTAATGCCTCCACGATCTATAAATTTTAGGATTCTAGGACATTAAATTCTAAAGATACTAAAATTCTTGAGAACGTAACAAAATCTTTTGAATATTTCAAAAATACGAAAAAAGAATAATGATATAAAACATGAAAAATCCATAGGTATGTGATTTTATCATTAGTTCTTGAAATTACTGAGAATAGATCGAAATTCGTATTTTAAAGCATCGAGTTTTTCAAATTGCTAGCAATCTACTAAAATATCAGTAATCTATAAAAAACCTTAGAAATCCTCCAAGGTGTTTGTATATTATGTATATAATACTAAAAAAATGTGAAAAATAAGTTTACTAGTTTACTAGCTTAGATTGTTTACTAGCTAACTTGTTTATTAGTTTAGCTTACTTGTTTACTAGTTTACTAGCTCACTAATTTACTAGTTTAATGGCTAACTAGCTTACTAATTTACTAGCTTACCAGGTTTCAAGTTTATTAGTTTACTTGCTTGCCAGTTTACTAGTTTACTAATTTACTTATTAACGAGTTTACTAGTTCACTAGCTTACTAGATCACTAGTTTACTAGCTAACTAGTTTTTATTTAACTAGTTTACCAGTTTACTATTACAAATTTGACAAGTTTACTAGTTTACTAATCAACTAATTACTTGTTAACGAGTTTGCTAGCTTAGTATTTGAATTTTCGACTTGTTTAGTATTTTACTTTTTTACAATTTCAGTAGTTTACTAATTGAATGCTTATTCAGTAGTTTACTATTCAATTAATTACGTCAGTTAATAATTGAAAATTACAAAAATTGAAATCCATTACTTACGAACATGAAAAATGTAAAACACTGGATTGCAAAAGTTGTATAACTTTTAATTCCGAAATGTAAAACATTTCAAAACCGTTCTCTTGTAACATATTGTCAAAGTTGATAAATTATGAAATCCCGAAGGAAAAATATTTTTCAGAAAAACCCTTCCCGAAAATTATTCTGCCTACGCCTCTGATAATAAGCTTTTAAAACAAAAAATTTTGTAAACGTGCACGAAAATATGGACAAAATAAGTAATTCATAATAACAACTTACTCTAATTCATAAGTTTTATTTCGATTACAATGGACAATGGAATCTTTTTTTAAATTTCCAAACAAGAATGCTCTTATACGGTCGCTTAAGATAGTAGTGTATGCCGAAAAAGACCGTTCCACGTCAGTGGAAGTCGTTGGGAAAAATTGAACGTAGTATAGAAACTGTTGAAGTTTTCGGTAGCCTCTGTTACGACGGAGAACTGCGTTCATTTTTTGTATGTATGTATTTTTCGTCTTCAAGCGTATTGAGTATTTACACAGTAAATTCTACAATTCCAAGACTTTGTCCTATTGAAATTCCTTGTTTCTCAAGCTGAAGAATCCCATCAACAATACGCGTGAAATCCGTTTTTATAAAGCAAGTTCTATTTTTGCATTTACATTAGCGAATGTTTCCTGACGTTAAGAGTCATAACGTTCAATTCATTTAGAAGAACATCCGACAAGTTATGACTAATTAAATTAATTCTTACTTTTAATAGATGAGGAGGAGTGTAAAAAGAGTATACTGCCCTTTAGTCAGTCAAAATTCATATAGGAAGTAACTACCTTTCCTTTCCCTTCCTGTGGGTACACTGATGATTATGAATGATAAAGTTGTTCAGGAACTGTATCCGGAATTCAACCAATAGCGTCCCATTAGCTCATTTGTCTCCCATTTTTTGCATAACGGCATTTTTGCGCGAGCGAAGAAAAATCTTGTGGAATTCCATGACAGGAAGCGTTCGGCATACCGGACGAGGGACAAGTAAGTGCAGGCAGATCGAGATCAGCTCGGATCACTACGGGGAATTTGCAAGCTGTCAGTGTGTTTCTGGAGCTCACGTGCCACTAACAAGGAACATTTCCCGTACAAGCAATATTCGATTCTTAATAGAATTCAACGAGCGATTTTTGCCATTTGGTTTGCATGCCCTAGCTTGTTTCTTCGGTCCTGATATTGCACAATGTGGAAAGTGTTTACCATGCCCTTCATTTGGTACTTTCCGTATCGATTTTCTGAGAAAAATTATTTACTTTCTAAGATTTAAATGCTACGTTCGTTATTGTCATGGACACATACACTACTACCTCGATAAATGCGTATGTAGACGCATAACTCTTAAGGTTTTTAAACGGTATTTTCATTTTCTTGTATGCGTAATTAGTTTGTATTAGAACGTACGCATAATTTAACATTTTGATTACCTAGTACAATGATTCATGCAGAAAAAGTTCATGAAATTTGAAAATACCGTTACAACCACAATGTCCACAAACTTATGATTGCAGATATTTAGGGACGTCGAAAATTCGCTATATGCCACATTTAACAGTAAAGTATTCATAACGAGTTCATGCAATAAGTGAAATAAGGAGTTCACTGAAAACGCTTTAAATGGGCTCAAATTTTTCGTAGTTTCAGTCGTTCACAAGAATAACTAACTTTCAATGAAAAAATTAAAATGTGAGCGTATTACACTCATATTTTAACCAATAAAAAGAAATTTTAAATTTTGCGAAGAATTTTTCCTCAATAAAATGTGAATTCTCTCAGATAGTATCAACTGCTTACACTTTCAGCTACAGTTTTTCTAAATCCTTAGTTTAGACTCGTTTACGCAAATAAATTTTGAACTGTAATAATTAACAAAATTTTAAAGTATACGGAACATTTATGATAACAGTCCACAATAGATCGATAACAAAAAAAAAATATACCTTACTTTATGCAATAGTAATGTTACATTAAGCATTAACATAAAATTTACATCATATTGTAAATTGTATAGTGGTTAAGTCCTCAATCAATTTATTGGAAGGAACAAAAATTGTTTCAAGCTTTCAGCATATATTTTTCCTTCATGAAAAAATACAAAAATTTTCATGATAAAAATACTTTTCCAATAACAATATGACTCTGTGCTAAAAAAATATTTTCATTACTTAAGTAATTACATTATTAGAGCATCGTCGAATCTGTAGTAATTTGGGTTTTTATAGAACTCCTCATAAAATTTTGGTATTTTTTATAAAATTCTGCTTCTTTCAAAAAGTGACTTTATAAAAAGAACAACGTTTTATAAAGTGGATTGGAAAATCGACTTGAGACAGGCTCCGGGGTTTTGTCCGGACCCGTACTTAATTTTCGATGGTATATTTGGGTGTTTTATTTCATATTGTTGCAATTATTGTTTTTCTTTTATTATTATTATTATAATAATTTTTTTTACCTCGAATCCTGGTTACGTCCGTCTTCTTGGTGAGTAATTTTTGTGTTATTTTTGCTTTGTATTATATGTATATTTATATATGAGTATCGGGTGCGTGTGGTTTTTTTTTGCATTAATTTGGAATAGAAGGATGAGTAGATAAGGATTTGCAATTTGTACGAGTACCGATACTCTTCTTGGTATTTTTTTTTTTTATTTATTTTACCTCGAATTCCGGCGACGTTGTCCTGGTCGGTTGATATTTTGTTTTTGGGGTTTGTTGGTTTATTTATTTATAATTTTTTTTTTTCTCTAGCTTGGTCAGTTTTATGAGTTTTTTTATTGGTTTTCTTTTTCCCCAGTCATCCGTTGTCTTTTTGTTTGATTTTCATGGGTTTCAGGGGCCCGTGTGACACCCAGGACCATGCGCGATATGCGTGGATCTGCGTCGCGGTGGTACTGGGATGTCACGAAAACTGGGTTCCTGATCCATCAGCTTTTTCGCCTCGAACTCATTGAGTTCGGCCTCCCAGTTTTTTTATTTTTTTTTCGGGTCGGGTCTCGTACTCTGGGGGACCCTCGACGGGATTCCGAGGAGTCATGCCCCAGGTGGGACCGACATCGGTGGGAGGAGGGAAGCTGCATCCCTCCGGGGAGAGACCGGCGACTTGTGGGAAATTTCTTTGGGAAATCGGTCGATTCTGCCAACGGTCAGTGACCAAGCTAGAGGTATGGGGAAATTCACTTCGATGAGTTTTGGGAATTTTCGTGGCTTTTTCTGCCATGTGCTCCGAGAGGACGGACGTCGTCAGGACTTGAGGTTCGTGAAGGTTTTTTTCTTTTTTTATATACGGGTTATTTTCTGCGTTTTGGTTACCGCGTTTCGTTGGTTGATTTTTGTTATTTCTACGCATTTGGGGGAAATTTCATTTTGAGTCGTGATTTGTTTTTGGGAGTGTGCCGGAATTTTTTTTTTTTTTCTCTTGGAAGAGAGTTGACGATTTGGTTTGATTGGAATTTTTGGGCTTGATTTTTTTTTCTCTACAATTAAGTTATATGGGTGATTGAATAAATTTGATTTTCATTTATTTGGTTGATTTTGACTTATGATTTTGATTTATTGGTGTTATTTCCGTTGACTTAGCTCTGGATTTGTTTTTTTATTATTACTATTATTGCTGTGATTTATTTTGTTTTGTCCCGTTGGGACTGGCGACCCTGATATTTGACTGGTTGATTGGTCGTGAATTGCTGGTTAAAGATTTGGGCGACAATTCGCGAACATTAGGGCCGGTTCGCGAGTTTTCTGCGTCACATACTTAATAAAGACTCTGTTATTTCATAAAGATTTTCTAACGTTTTTATAAAGTGAGTTTCATAACAACTGATACAAACTTTATAAAAGATTGCTCTTTTTATAAAGTCACTTCATAAAAAAAGCTAAATTTTCCAAAAAATACCAAAATTTTATCGAAAAGTTCAGTTGAACTTTCTTGTCGGGTAATACAGGACGAGAAAGTTAGCTCTTTTCTTTTCTGTAATATTCAGGGTTCGTGTCGATTTTTCCACGTTCCACATTCGGCAGCCAATGAGCGTCGCGTATTTTGAAATTCGACGCAAGAGCGTCACAATTATCGTCCATTTCGGCGTTTCACATTATACTTCGGATTCATTCGGTTTTCTTAGGGCGCTAAAAAATGTGCATCTAAAATGTTTTCTAAGAGATGGCGTAAGGTGTTTCGCAGTCTTCTGAGAGGGCCGTAGTGAGAAAATCCGGGCCCGGGGTAAAAATTTACAAATTATTGTTTAAATATTTTTCAAAAACGTCAAAAACTGAAAAAAATTAAAAAATCATCAATTTTGATGACTTTCTTTCTACCTCTTCAGGCCTGTGCACTGGGCATACATGTGAAGAAAGCCCAGAAAGCCACAGGTGAAGATACTGAAAGGTGACAGGTGACAGTTGTTTACAAACACGTTCGAGTTAGGACAATTGAGTTTTGCCATGGAGGAAATCGAGCAAAACCGAAGAATTTCTCCGATAAAGTTCAGATAAGTACACTGATTTCTTTCCCAGAAAGCCAAACGCAGTCAATTTTTGGGTCATATTTGCTGCATGCTCTTTGACATGCATGGCGCAAAGTTGGCAGCACTTGCAGATGCAATAGGTCGGCACTTTGTCGACAAGCGTTTGTCACAACGAAACAGCTACAAATATGATGCAAGCTAGCTCAATGTCATGCCTTCGCTGCCCATGGGAAAAATATTAATTTTAACGCCATACTGTCGCAATTATACTTCATCACCTCGTTCTCGAGATTATCCTATTTGTAGTACTCTTTATCCTGCACGATTGCCACAACATTCAGAGCCCTCAGCGAAAAGTTCAGTTGGTACCTACTGTCCCTCCTACCTGGATCCCCATCTTTTTGTTTTGAGCGATTGATACAACATTATCGGAGTGAAAAAATACAGAAATAAGGTGAAAAAACAACGTAAAATGAGTGAATCCGGGAAGAAACGGAAACGAGAGGAGAGTGAAGACGAGCGGATCGCGAGGGAGTTCGAGATTTTCTCGAATTACGCGAAGAAATTTGGTATATCGGTGCCGGATCCCCCCGCCCCCCAAGTTGCCGGACAACCAGGACCAGCAGGACTCGTAGACCCGGAGTACAACGACAGCGACGAAATATCATCAGACCACGAAGGTAAATAAATATCAGTAGTTTGTCCGTGTAGGAAAACTTCATCGCGAGAGAGATGACATAACCCCAAAAACTGGCAAGACAATTAATTGTTCCCGCAAGCGCGTTTACACGAGAGGTAAAACAGGCTGAGCGTTGTTATCAGTGAGTTTACACGTGTGGTAAAACAGACCGAAATATTTGATGATGTCTTAGATCGGCCCTAGATGGCGAAATGTCCTGAAAATGGGACATGATTTTTCTTGCGGTTTTTATAATATTGGTGAGTTTACACGTGTGGTAAAACAGACCAAAATATTCGATGATGATTTTTGACGATACCTTATGTGGGGCTCAAAAAAAAAAAAAAAAAAAAAAGGGGAAAATTAATGAGAATAGACTATGATTTTTTCTGGAGTTTTTGCATTATTGGTGCGTTTACACGGGAGGTAAAACAGACCAATGAATCAGGCAAAGCCGATAAAAGTTTATGACGAGTTTACACGAGTGGTAAAACATGTCTGAACTGGGCCTAACTCACTTGTGTTTTTTAGAGAGCGAAAAAGAGGACATCTCTGACAACTCGGCCTCAGAATCAGAGGGAGAATTCGAGGAACTCGACGCAGAAATCCTCAAGAAATTAGGTGACAACCGAGACAGGGTCAAAACAATCCAGACTAAGATACATCCTCAGATATTGGATCTGTGGAAATTTGTTGCTGAGAAGGGACTCGACACAGATACCACAGAGAAGTTGGTGAAGAAGTACGCCGCAGAAGAACCCTTCAATGCCCCTGGGTTAGATGCGGAAATTAAATTTTCTATGTCGGAATCTGCCAGAAAAAGAGACAAGCACATGGCTGACGACCAGAAGTTGCTGGGGGCCGCGATTATGGGACTTGGTACGGGCCTGACGGACATCCTTAATGAAAAAGATGGATCTTTCGACGTGATGGCATTCATCGAGCAGATGGGGGACGTGGGGCGTCTCCTTATACAAGTACAACGCAACATTATCAGGTCAAGGAAAGCGTTTATACAACCGGGCCTCCCAAAGACCATGAGAGAGATCTTAGAATCACATGAGACTGGAGAATCCCTTTTTGGAGGAAAACTCTCGGAGAAAATAAAGGAGGCGAAGGCAATAGAGAGAGTCAGTCAAGATATGAAGAAACCAGAAAAGATCCGTTTTTCTGGCGCTAATAAAAGTTTTTTAAACTGGAAGAGCCGGTACAACAGAACCCCAAACATCAGGGGAAAACAACGTTTTCCTACGCGAGGACTGGGGAGACGACAGCCGTCATCAGGAGGTTGGCCCAACCAAAGGAAACTCCAGACAGACCAAAAGAATCCCAGGGCCAAGTAAACGTAGGTCAAATTGCTGGGGCGCTTGGGCGCCATCTTGAAATGTGGGAGAAAATAACTAATGATAAAGTCATCTTGAATTATATAAAGGGATATAAGATTCAGTTTAATGGGAAAGTCAGACAGGAAAGATTACCGACTCAGAAATTTTCAGAAAAAGAGGGCGTTGCAATAGGTCATGAGGTTAATAAGCTCTTAGAAAAGAGGGCGATACAGATTTGTAAACTGGTTAGGGGTCAATTTTTATCATCATATTTTTTGGTACCTAAACCTGACGGAAAATTTAGATTCATAATTAATTTGAGGAGACTTAATGAATTTATAGAAACGACCCATTTCAAATTGGAAGACCTGAGGACGGCGACAAGGGTGATTTCGAGGGGTGATTTTATGTGTACATTGGACCTGAAAGATGCATATTTTTCGGTGCCGGTGCATAAGGATAGCAGGAAATACCTAAGGTTTGAATTTAAGGGCACGCTCTATGAATTCGTCTGTCTCCCCTTCGGATTGTCAACTTCCCCATATATTTTCACGAAAATAATGAGAAAGGTTTTATATTTCCTGAGATCACAGGGTCTCCTTTCAGTTAATTATCTAGATGATTTTCTACTAATAGGGAGGACAATGGAAATTTGCTGTAAAAATATGGAAATGACTGAGGAATTGTTAAAGTCACTAGGATTCGTTATCAATGAACAGAAAAGTCATCTGGCCCCAGGAAACAGATGCAAATTCTTGGGATTTATTTTAGATACAAACTATATGACTGTAGAACCGACGGCAGAGAAAAGAGAGAGAGTAAAGGAACTCGGAAAGGGACTAATTAGGAAAGATACATGTAGAATTAGAGAATTTGCACGAATAATTGGTTCATTGATTAGCACATGTCCAGGTATAGAATACGGATTTCTACATACAAAAGTTTTGGAAAAGGAAAAGGCCTTAGCGTTATTCAGGTTAAAGAATGACTATAGGAGTACAATGAGAGATCCAGGCTCAATACTGGGAGACTTGCACTGGTGGGTTCGTAATATTGATAGGGCAAGGAAACCCATTAGGAGAGGGGAGTATAAATTAGAGATCTATACGGACGCCTCCTTGTCGGGTTGGGGGGCGTGGTGTAATGAGGAAGAGATTTTCGGATTTTGGTCAGAGGAGGAGAAGAAATTTCATATAAACTATCTAGAGTTGAGGACGGTTTTTATTGCATTACAAAGGTTAGCAGACAAAGAGACGAATTGTGAGATATTACTCAGAATAGACAATACAATAGCCATCTCATACGTGAACAGTAAGGTATGAGAACTTTAACAAACTTAGTCGAGAAATTTGGGACTGGGCTGAGGAAAGGAGAATTTGGCTTTTTGCCTCTTACATTTCATCGAAGGAGAATGTAAGGGCAGATAGTTTGTCAAGAATCAAGAATGAAGACACTGAATGGGAGCTGTCAGATGTAGCATTCCAGGAAATAGTAGATAGGTTAGGTAGAGCGGAGGTCGACCTATTTGCAACAAGAGATAACCGAAAATGTGAGAACTTCGTGTCCTGGTACCCAAGTTTCGAGGCGATCGCAATAGATGCGTTCACAATTTACTGGGGGGAGTTTTTTTTCTACGCTTCCCCTCCATTTTCACTTATTCTGAGGACATTGCAGAAGATAGTGCAGGATAAGGCAGAGGGGACTTTAGTTGTCCTATATTGGCCAACGCAGCCATGGTTTCCCTTGAGGAAAGAGCTCCTTATGGGAGAGGAACTGATTTTCAGTCCGAATGAGGACTTATTCTCATCTCCTTTCAGAAAGGAACACTCGCTGAGCCGCCACCTTACCCTGGTGTCCGGGACTGTATCAGGAAAGCGTACAGGCTGAAGGGAATACCAGGAAAGGCGCCGAAAATTATGTTGGCTTCGCTATCGGAGGCGACCATGAAGCAGTATTATTCAGCGTTCAGACAGTGGTGGAGTTTTAATGTTAAGAAAGGTCAGGACCCATTCCACATGGATAAAAGGAAGTTATTGAGATTTTTGGTAAGGAACTTTAGAAAGGGGAAATCGTACGGTACTTTGAACACGGAAAGATCAGCTATCTCCTTACTCGCGCCCGAAGATATTAGGGAAGATCAGGATTTGTCTAGATTTCTGAGGGGGGTGTTTCGATTGAGACCGATGAAACCGAAATACGATTACACTTGGGACGTGAACCAGGTTTTCGACGTGGTTTCTGAATGGTTTCCCTTATCCTCATTGAATATGAAGAGGCTTACTCAGAAGGAAATAATTTTATTAGCGTTAGCAACCGCCCACAGGGTTCAAACATTTTCTAAAATTAGGATTTATAATATAACTAGTACAGACTCCGGATTACTAATTAGGATCCCGGAAATGATAAAGACCTCGGGCCCAGGCAGATTTCAGCCTTTGTTGGTGTTGCCTTACTTGTTGGAAAAGCCAGAGCTTTGCGTGGCTCGTACAATTGAAAGTTACATAGAAAGGACGAGGGAATTTAGAAGGGGAACTGATTCATTGTTTTTGACGTTGAGAAAACCTTACAAAGCAGTGTGCTCCCAGACAGTGAGCAGGTGGATAAAAGGGACATTAGAAATATGCGGTATAGACACAGAGATTTTTACTGCCCATTCGACGAGACATGCCACGATGTCAAAGGCATCGAAATTAGGCGTGAATATAGATTCAATTAAGAAGACTGCCGGATGGTCAAGTAGGTCCAAGATTTTTGCGAAACATTATAATCGGCCTATCCAATCGGGAGGTAGTTTTGCGACTTCGATTGTAAGTGAAAGATGTTGAAAGAGAGGGAAAGGTCAGGGTGTATGTTTAGAAGTTATGTAGAACATTTAAGTTATCAATAAAGATGTATAAATTCAATGGAGCTAATGGGGTCTGATCTGTAAAATTTTTCTGATTCTGAACAACTACAAATAGGATAATCTAGAGAACGAGGTGATGAAGTATAATTGTCGATTAAACGAACTTACCTGTAAGTGAAGTTCAATCGTAATTATACGAAGTACCTCGTTCGAAGAGATTATATCCCTCTCAGAAATTCCCTATCTGATTCCTTCCCAATAATCTCTTCGTTGAAAAATTTTAACAATCTCTGAAAATATGAGGATCCAGGTGGGAGGGACAGTAGGTACCAACAGAACTTTTCGCTGAGGGCTCTGAATGTTGTGGCAATCGTGCAGGATAAAGAGTACTACAAATAGGATAATCTCTTCGAACGAGGTACTTCGTATAATTACGATTGAACTTCACTTACAGGTAAGTTTGTTTAATCGACAATTATATGCTCCTGAAGTTAATATAATAATATAATGTATAATAATTATAATAATAAAATATATAATATAATGAACTGAAAAAATTAAATGGCACAATTTTATACTTAAGTTGTGTCTAACATAACGTAGAAGATTAACAATAAGCACCACCGACAATCATTCCATATTGCGTTAGACAAAAACACGAGGACGGAAATCTAGCCTACCACAACGTGGCCAGGTCTTATTATTTGCACCTTGCACTTAAATCAACGCGCCATACTTATAAACAATGACAAAAATAAAAAAAAATGCATAAATGCAACGACCACAAAAAATATATGCATATTATTAGTAATTTTTACGTGTTCCGAATAGCGTTGCCGTGCAGTCAACGCACAAAAATCACAGCTGACTGCAGCTGACTGTAGTTATTACGTGAGGAGGGGATACCTCCCCCCCACATCTTTCTAGGCAATTGTTTAAACAATCGTTTGTAAACAATTATCATGAACTATTCCTTCAATTTTTAATTTAATAATTGTTTGTAATTTGTTATAAATAATTCTTTATGGATAAATAATAATTTGACTAAATTATTTTACACATTTTGCAAAACGATCACATTTATTTATCCATATAAACACGATTAATAATTTTTCTATTGTAAAAAAATTTATGATTGAAGAAAATTTTTGTTGACAAATTTCAGTTAGTTTATCAGTTAGTTTATGACCAAATTTTTATCACTAACAGTTTGCCCTCAAATTGGCAGCAGATAAATAAAAATATTAATACGAAAAACATTTCCGAAAAACTTCAGTCATTTTGAAGTTACGCATTTGCTATAACAGTTTGTACCCAAATTTGCAGCAGTTGCATTTTAATTATTGCTCGTTAATAACGGCAAGACATTGACGATTTTTGTTGCAAACATTTTACAAAGATTGAGGAATGAAAATGGATATGAATATTCTTAGCTGCATAATAGGGGCGAAGTAGCTGCATGATATTGACGCCATGACATTGTGCTGATTTGGATGTGCACGCTTGGCTTACTGGGTTGATTCGCATATTGCACGATTGTTATTCGGCTTTCTTTACTCTGTGGTCAAATTTTCCTTTTTTTATAGGATTTTTTTGTCAGTTTATATTTACATAAATATAAAAAATATTCATTTATTTTAAGCCCTGAACTACCGAACGATATTTCAGAACAAATGAAAAACAAAACGGTAAGTCAAACTTGAATAGTTTAATAACAGTGTAACCTTGTATTGTTGGAATTTATTGTCAAAAAAATTTTAACCTGAAAAATAGTGTCAGTAGTTTATGAACTCGCATTCTTAAAAATATTTTTATATTAAAAAATATATGTGTTAGAAAATTTGATAATAATAATAAAAGATAATTAAATTAAAAGACGATAATTACAATAATAATAATAATAATGATAATAATAATAATAATAATAATAATAATAATAATAATAATAATAATAATAATAATAATAATAATAATAATAATAATAAGTAATGATAACAAAGTTCAGATGCAAAACCTATAGTTGATTTAGGGTTTTAAGAAATATTGAATAAATTTTATACTTTATCTTATTTGAACAGCGAAACACTATTTGAATATCCACAATATTTTCGCAGATAAAGAAAATACGAAAAAAAAAAAATAAATAAAAATAAAATGAGAAATTGATTGAAATATAAAATTATTCATCATGAATATTTTCTTTTTAACTATCAACTTTGGGCGGCATATTTTCATTCATAGCAAAGCTTTAATTTGTAATTAAAGATCCATTTATGAAATTTGTCAACATTACATTTTCACGAATTTTATTATTAAATAAGAAATCAAATCATGTATTTTATGCCTATTTATGCATGTTTTCGCCCCTCGAACTGCCAGATAATTTTTTCAAAAAATGAAAAAAAGAATAGTGAGTATAACCTGAATAAATGATTTACAGTAAACTTATATTGTTAGAATTCATTGTCAAAAAAATTTTAAGCCTAAAAATTATGCCATTAATTTAACATCTCGAATTTGACAAAATATTTTTATATTATTAAAAAACATTTTGATAATAATAAAACATAATAGTAGTAACAGTTGGAATAATAATCATAATCGTAATGTTCAGATGGAAAACCTAAACCGTTTTTTCAGTTTTTAGCAATACTTTCATATTTTTTAAAATTATTTTTTAAACATGATATTAAAAAATTTGACAATCACATCGAATAGAAGAATTTCCTAGCCGATAAAGAATAAAAAAAAATAAATCAATAATTAAACAAAGAATTGATTTCAATATAAATTTTTTGATGATGATTTTTGTTTTTATTATAAAATTTAGGTAAATTTTTTTTTTACACAGCGAATATTTTTCATTCAAAACTGATTCCTCACTTTTTAGACACAATTACAAAATAAGCAATCAAATTACGCATCATACTTTTTTCTTATAATTCAACTCGGACTCGAATAAAAAAAAAAACTAATGTTGAAGAATGCAAATATCTGTATGCAAAATCTGAGGTATTTATTCATATTATTATCTGTTACAGGCAGATGAGACAAAACGTTTGTCAACGAAAAAAGAAAAAGATGCTGCAGATCACGTTTAAGAATGTGATAAAAATAGTTATTGGAGTACTTGATATCTTCAAATTTTATAAATAAAATTTCGAAAAAATTCCTGGAGTCTATAGAAATTATAATTTCTTAATTCATAAAAAATTTTCTTCATTTTGTGTAATATTCCATTCAAGCGAAAAATTGCTCAGACCATTATATTATTTGATGTAAGTTTCACACAAGTTAACCAGATATTGCGTGCAAGAAAATTTCTAATTATTATGAATTGAAAATTGCGAATTTTTTTGTTCATGTAATCAAGTATCCTAGTCAATATTTGTGAAATGCGCATATATACCAGGTGTACTCCTAAGTAATTTCCGGTTTTTTCAATGGATGGCGTTCTGTTTTGTACCGCTGTAGGTAACACATACCATATGTCATTTTGTTCAGTCATATCGAGTGCTTGAACTGCGTTGACATTTTCTCGAAAAAATCTTCCAGTAAGTTTTTACTGCGCTTCAAAAATGTCGAATTTTGTACCGAATTTTGAGCATATGCGCCATGCATTGCTTTTCATGTTCAATCAGGGGAAAAAAGTGTCCGAGAGCCACTGTGCGCTTGTGGAAGTTTATGGTGATCGTGCATTAACACTTCCAACATGTGAAACGTGGTTTCGACAGTTCAAAAATGGAGATTTCGACCTGAACGACGCCGCACGCTCCGGCAAGCGAAAATCGTTCGATGACGCCGAATTGCAAGCATTATTAGACGAAGACAACACGCAAACGCAACGACAGCTTGCAGATGCGTTGGGAGTTCAACAGCAAGCAATTTCCAAACGTCTGCGAGCCATGGGAAAAATTCAGAAGTGTGGAAAGTGGGTGCCCCATGAACTGACCGAGAGACAAATGGAGAATCGAAAAGTGACCTGTGAAATGCTGCTTCAACGATACAAAAGAAAGTCTTTCCTGCATCGTATTGTTACTGGTGATGAAAAGTGGATTTTCCTGGAGAACCCTAAGCGCAACAAATCGTGGGTGAGTCCAGGTGAAACATCGACATCGACGGCACGGCCAAAAGTCGGAAGGTCATGCTGTGTGTGTGGTGGGACCAGTCCGGTGTTATATACTTTGAACTGCTGAAACCTGGTGAAACTGTGAATGCCGTTCACTACAAACAGCAAATGAAAGATTTGAGCCGAGCCATTGTGGAAAACCGACCAGAATATCAACAACGACAGAAGAAGGTGATTTTGCTCCACGACAATGCGCCGTCGCATAAGTCGAAAGTCGTTCGTGACACGCTGGAAAGGCTCAAGTGGGAAGTGCTTGATCATGCGGCTTACTCACCAGACCTGGCGCCATCCGACTACCACCTCTTTGCCTCGTTGGGCCATGCCCTTTCTGAGCAGCGCTTCGACTCGTACGAAAATGTACGAAAATGGCTCACCGAGTGGTTCACCTCCAAAGGCAATGATTTTTACTGGCGTGGTATCCACAATTAACCAGAAAGGTGGGAAAAATGTGTAGAAAGCGATGGAAAATACTTTGAATAAAATAAAGGTTACGGTTTTTTTGGAATTATGTGTTTTATTTGCAAAAAAACCGGAAATTAATTAGGAGTACACCTGGTATATGCACCTTAATACTCGAAAAGCTGATAAATCGTAGTAAATAAATTTGTTTCCACATGACTATTTAGTCGGTTTTATATCCCTACCGTTCGTATCAGCATAATTAAAAATTCAGTGAAAGAATTCAAGGTGACATGTTACATTATCCATTATTACAAAAAGAAGTGATATCCATATAAAAAAACTTCAAAAAAGTAAAAAAAGGTTGTCGGCTAATACGGAACAAAACTAATGTCAATAAAAAAACATGATTGGTATCATGGTGACCGAAGAAGTATTATAAATAATTGTGTAACAAAAATTATTGATATCCAATTGTCGGCCAAGCCCTATCAAATTTTGAAGCAAAAATTTATGCTGTCATGCCTACTAAAATGTCATAAAAGACAGAGAGACATAGTGGTATAGCTCGAATTCATATTTACATTAGTCCTACACAAAAAAGTAACGAAAAGACCCGACAACCTGCTCTGATCAACAGCAATAACCTTTTAAAAAAAATTGTAATTTATAACAACTGTGGTTGAAAAGATGTGCTTGCAAGCATACATATAGCGATTCAAGGAAGGACCCGATTTTCGTGAAAATTTCGTGTAAACTTTAGAATCATGCTCTTGTAAAGAGTTTGTTCAAATACGTCCACATGCACTATGTACATGCAGACGAATTCATAGTAGCGATTCATGCAAATTTAACTTTATACAGATGTAAGGCTGTCAACTCATCCGTCTAAAATTAGAATAATAAAATGTTCCAATTAATAGTGACCTACCAAAGTAAATTCTACCGACTTTGCCTAATGAGCAGTAATAAGATATCAGTAGAATTCTGATAACAAGAATAATGGACATTATAATTGATGATTCAATCTGAAATCGAGAGTGATGTATTTTGTATCAAAAATATTTTGGAAAATATCACATCATCACGATAGCAACGAATGCTCATATTCTTATCAGTATAATTCGAATGCATTTTCGTGCAGAAATAAGTAGGTATAACTTACTAACCTATTTCTGCACGAAAATACTTCCCAAATAGCCAATAAAAATGTAAAATCAAGAAAATGAGCAGGTTGTCGGGTCTTTTTGTTACTTTTTTGTGTAGGACTAATGTAAATATGAATTCGAGCTATACCACTATGTCTCTCTGTCTTTTATGACATTTTAGTAGGCATGACAGCATAAATTTTTGCTTCAAAGTTTGATAGGGCTTGGCCGCCAATTGGATATCAATAATTTTTGTTACACAATTATTTATAATACTTCTTCGGTCACCATGATACCAATCATGTTTTTTTATTGACATTAGTTTTGTTCTGTATTAGCCGACAACCTTTTTTTACTTTTTTGAAGTTTTTTTATAGGATAAGGAGTTTCATAAAAACTTTATAAAAAACCCAAGTTGCTAGGAATACTCAAATTAATTCAAATTCAAATGTTTAAATCTTTAATTCCTTACTTTCTACTTTCTTCTCCCTCTTAAAATATATGCCAAAAGCTTGAAACAGTTGTTGCAATTTAGCTACAAAATTGATCACTGTACAATTTACTAATTATTGAAGTTGAAGGAGCTTATATTGGGTATTAATATTTACATTAAGTTTCCATGATACCTTCATAATGCTCTATTGAACATATAAATGAAAATTTAAATATCTTAAATATTGAGATACAACAAAATTTGTCCAAATACTTTATTTGTTGTGACTGTGACGTGAATTCCGAGTTGGTCATTTGCAAATAAAGTTTTTATTCGTAGACGCCTACAATGCAGTTTGTCTATATCTGGATCGCAGACGTTTGCGGAAAGTGCAGTCCTCATTGGATCGTCGAGGAAACTAGAAAATGCGCAAAAACCAACCTAATGTCTCATCCTTTCGAGTTTCCCTGCTCTCGACAGAAACAACTCAACGCCGAAGATTGATCTAACGATTGTCGCGCGTATTTGGATTTTATTTTATGACTCTACAGGCTGTGATTATCATTTTTATTGTTATAGAGTTGATATAGAAAGCATGTTATTCTAGTTGTATTAAGAATACAGAAATGTAAATTAGTTATAAAATTTACATCCTTTCATCATTTGACCCTATGAAGGTTGAGATTCGACCCTTTCAATTGAGTGTAATGAACCAAAAGTGTACATTTTCGTGATCGAAATTTCGTCATTTTTAAAGTATCTGTATTTTAATGAGAAACTTGTTTTATAGAGAATTTGATTCATAATTTTTAGTTCCTAATGAAGCCATACTTAATTTTCTATTATTTATATTGTTACTTTGTCGCTTTGATTTTTTTCATTTAAGAACTACACTTTTAAAAACTAAGCATCCCATAGAGCGTGTTTCTAGAATTATGAAATCGTAAGTTTTTTTTTATATTATAAGAATGTTGAACTATTTATTAGAAAAAGGTCCAAAGTTATAATATTTGAGAACTTTTTTGCTTCCTTATTACAAAAATTTGTCATATTTCCAGTATTGCATCGTTATTCAGTTATCAGAGTCAGAGGCGTAGGTTTTTTATGAAGATTTTCGATACTTTTATCGCATATGCTTTAACTATATCTATACAATTAAAAGTATGTTTAAATGTATAAATTTTATAAATTGAATTAGATATACTGTTTTTGTTTTCTATAGATATTTCTAGAATAATATCTAAAATTATAGGTAAACAATTTACCTATTATTTATATCAATAAATATGCTCCAGGACGGAAAATTGTATAAATTTCTAAGAAAATTATATCTACCTACATAATTTTTATGTGTTGAAAGATTTCTAGTAAACTAGTAAGCTGGTAAACTAGGAAGCTAGTGAACAACTGGAATTGTAAAAACGTAAAATAGTAAACGAGTGAAAAAGTCAAATAGTAAACTAGCAAACTCGTTAGCAAGTTAATTAGTTAATTAGTAAACTAGAAAACTTGTCAAATTCGTAATAGTAAACTAGTAAAGTAGTAAGCTAGTTAAATAAAAAACTGGTAATCTATTAAGCTAGTAAACTAGTAAGATAGTGAACTAGTAAACTCATTAACAAGTAAATCAGTGAATTAGTATACTTGTAAGCAAGTAAACTAGTAAACTTGTAAACTGGTAAGCTAGTAAACTAGGAAAACTAATAAACTATGAAGCTAGTAAACTAGTAAACTTATTTTTTGCATTTTTTTAGTATTATACATATAATATGCGGAACCCTGGCGATTTTTAAGTATTTCAAATGATTACTTTAATTTTTGTAGATTGCATATAGAGATTGCAAAAACTCGATGCTTCAAAATGCGAATTTCGATCTATTCTCAGTAATTTCAAGAAATAATGATAAAATCACATTCATGTAGATTTTTGCGTTTTGTGTTATTATTCTTTTTACTTATTTTTCAAATATTTAACAGATTTTGTTACGTTTTCCTAAATTTTCCTTAATTTTCTTCCTAAAATATCCTTCTAAAATTTCCTCCAAAAAAATCCTAAGTTTTTCTAAAATTTATAGTATATATTTAGAATTTGATGCTCTAGAATCCTAAAACTTGTAGATCGTAGAGGCATTGGTTGAAATTTTTTAGAAAACAGTTTTTTCATAGATTCGAATAAATTTTATTATTCTTTCTGAGTTTGTATGTATCAAAGGTTTTTGAAACTTTTATATGGATTTCATACAGATTTCTCGAATTCGGTGATCTAAGATTCAAAGTTTTGTAAATTTTTAGCATTTCCGCAGATTTTTATTTTTTTTATTCTTCACTGGGTCACAAAAATTTTTCTAATTCATATTTTCTACACAATCCTAGGTTTTGATAATTTTTACTTTTTCAGTAAATATATACTGCTTACGTTTTCATGCATTCATTTGTAACTTATCTTTTTATGGTTTTCGATGTGATATTTTCAGTTTGACATTAAATATTGATTGATTTTATTAAAATTTCGGGAGGGGTTTGAACCCCCAAAACCCCTCTATGCCTACGCGCCTAATCAGAGTACAAATAAAAATGTTATTTATTTATTCAATTTTTAATTCAGCATTACCTTCGTCAAAGAAGAAGATTCGATACCTTCTACTGCCTGTTCTCTTTTAATATCACATTTTCTTACAAAAATCTATTACTATATCGCGAGTGAAAAAATTTTTAAACAATGTTCAATATCTAATAATATAAACTTCAATTTCGAATCAATAAACAATAATTTCAAAAAAATTTAATAGAAATTTCATTCTTTTTTAAAAGTTTGAAACTAAGAAAGTTTTTTATTCTCTTGAATTTTCGAAATTTTCAAAACAATTTTTTTAATTATCGATAAGTTTATCACTGCAGATACAGAAAATTAAAGACAACTACTTGCTCAACGTCAGCTTCATATTATCGACATATAAATCGTCTGGAAACCACCTCTCTTGAAATCCGAATGGAGGCGTTTCCTTTTTAACATGTAAATATCAATTCCCCGTACCCTAGTTGTTCAAAAAGTTTCATAAACAATTCAATTGCACCTCCAACCCCAGTTCACTTCAAACCGTCACTAACGTAAAAAAATTTCTCCCACAATTTCAAAACCTTTCATGGCAGTATGAAAACCACTTTCCGAGAAAAATTAACTTTCACATTTTTTTTAATTATTATTTTTCAAACTTCTCGATTGATCGCTGCTTCTGCTGTTCCTGTCGTTCTTTGGCATGGAATGGGTAAGTACGATTTTTGAAATTTGATAAACCACAAAATTTTCAATGAAAGTTAATGTTAAATATTGACATATGTATCACCATTTTGTCATATAACATGGAAAATGTTTAAATTTCGTGATCTTAATTTATATAAGATTTAATAACATCGCGTTTCGAATTACCGGACGGAACAAAATCAACAGTAGCATGCATGAGTTTTTTGAATAGCTAATTTTACATAATAGGGCTCAAAAGTAAAACGCAGATTGTAGGATATGAAATATGAATGAAGCTTTCGTAATACTTGGGTAATTATAATGAAGGTACTTTTCATGAAACGGGCATAAAAAATTACGATAAAAATGAGAAAGGATAGTAGTTTATCAGACTGATAGTTAGATAAATGATATTATTACTTCTTTCACAGGTGATAGTTGCTGTTTTTCTTACAGTCTTGGTCAAATAAAAAATATTCTGCAAGACGAAATTCCTGGAGTTTACGTTTTTTCCATCAAAATAGGAAAAAATGAAATTGAAGTTTGTTCACTTTTTTGATAATATACTTAGAAGTTTCAGAAAAATGTTTATTTAAAAATGGTGTAAATTTGTTATAGGACGTTGAAAACAGTTACCTGAAAAACGCCAATGAACAAGTGGAACAAGTTTGTGAGCAGTTGTTAAAAGATCCTGCTTTGGTGGAGGGGTATAATGCTATTGGTTTTTCCCAAGGATCTCAATTTTTGTGAGTGGTTTTCCTAGCATTTTTCAGGAAAGATGTGAAATATTCTGTTAGAAAATTTTCCATAGAAATGTATATCAAAAAACAAAAAAAATCAGTACAGAAGAAAAAAGTTAAAATTTATTTTAATGATTTTTTTACATAAAAACCTCATATCTTATTATTTTTAATTTATTTGGAGATTTTGAAAGAACTATATGATTTATTTGATAAATATTTTCATTTACAGGAGAGCTGTAGCTCAAAGATGTCCCAACCCTCCAATGAAGAAGTTGATATCATTGGGAGGTCAACATCAAGGGGTGTTTGGTCTGCCAAATTGTGGTGAAAACAACGTTTTTTGCAACTCATTGAGAAGGTTTCTGAATCATGCAGCATATGAAAGGTGAGGAGCAAAATCGGCCAAGAATATAGAAAATTTTATATTTGTGGTTGAAAAATATTTTTTGGCATAAAATGTCTATTGTTAATGTACCATTGATATGTAACAATATGAAAATCAATGTCTACAAGCTGTTACAAAAACTTCCAACTGAATTTTCAAGAATTCATCATAGTAAAAACTTTCAAGAAATGTTTAAAATGTCTACAATTATAAAATTTGGAAAAGTTGTGTAGAGAACGACTTATTTTCTGTAGTTAGAAGAACATTTTTAATGTAATCACATTAAGGAAAAAGTTAAACAAAACAAAATAATAAATCCAAAATTGCTGGTCAATTTCATTATAAGTTTTTTTGGTAATATCTGTGAATTAGGAAAAAACTGTTAAAAAAATGGCAAATTCTTACCGAATTCTAAGGCATTCAACTGATTTTAAAGATTCAGAAAAATTTTTCGATTTAACCTTAATTGTAGTAATCAGATTTTTATTATATACAATTTGTTTATAATATACTTAGTATCACATGGAATATTTAGTATCATTAGACTACTGAGGGATCAATTCAATTTTAGTCATTTTTCTTTTCTTTTTGTATGACTGTTAAGATTTGTCAACAATTTATATAGATTACATGAATTCATGAAAATTCTACAGCAATAATCAGAAATATCTCTGTGTTCGAGAAGATTTTTGAATCGTTTTTCATAATATATTTTCATTGATACAAAGCCAAATGTAATGGTTCTGTGAACTATAGCTGTGATTTAGAAACTTTTAGAAACTAATACAAAAAAAAAAAAAAAAAAACTTATCAACAGTACTTATAGTTCAACACTCACAAAACTTTTTCGATCTCTTGAACTTCCATTCATCTAGAATCATTATTTTTCTTTGAAGCAGAAATTCAATGAATTCGAATATTCACGTTATGGAACTTCTCAGACATTATTTACCAAACCCGTATAGTTTTCAATAAAATTCATTCACATGGTGAGTTTTAGCCATACACATATCGTTATTTTTCAAGTAGGTTTTGAAAATATCAAAAATCTTACTTCAAAACAAGTTTTTAAACTTTTTTTGCATTTTTATTACACTTTTTAGATCTGCAGTTTTCGATGAACCTCGGATCACTAATATTGAAAAAAAAAAAACTGTTGAGATCGAAAATAGACTCAAAATTATTAAATGATTATATCAAAATAAAACAGTATCAGATATATATAAATTTATATACTAATACTTCGCTTTATACTAAAATTTTCATGTTTTACAGCATTCTACAATTTCCTAAAAAAGTGTAAAATTGAATAAGATGTAAGTTGTTGTTCTGCAGTCACATCCAAAATCGTTTGGTGCAAGCTGAATACTGGCACAACCCTCTAAAAGAAGACGATTACAAAGAACGTAACATTTTCTTGGCTGACATAAATAACGAGCGTTACGTAAACGAGGTAAAATTTTTGGATCATCAATTCTTACTTTACTCTTTCTGTGAATTCACATGTTGAATTTCATTATTTTCACGATTTTTCAGACCTACAAAAAAAACCTGCAAAATCTCGAGAAATTCGTTCTCGTCAAATTTGAAAAAGACACGATGGTCGTGCCAAGGGAATCAGAGTGGTTTGGATTTTATGTACCTGGCCAAGCGAAAGAAGTTCAAACTTTGCAAGAATCGGATCTGTATAAAGAGGTAAGTTTTGATTTCATTATTTATATTTTTTTCTATGTAAACGAAAATTTCAAGCAGTGTGATAATCAGAGGACGTTGAATTACGTATCATGAATGTGTCATAAAACTTAACAATAAAATACATCCATTTTTTGAAATTTTTCATGCAATGTCGATTAAGAATCATATGAAGAATTTCAAACGATTGAACAAAAAAAAAAAAAAAAGGATTCGTTATTTAGATGTATTCACAAGTGCTGAACTTAAAAAGTTTCATAAATAATTCACTAAAAAATTTTTCTTAATCAAGAGTGAAATTTCTCAGTGCTTTTATAATTAATTTATTTTATCATTAAAATTTTGAAGATGTTTTAGGTTTTCTAATTGTCACTTTTTGCACTATATCAAAATTCCTTGAAAGCCATAACTTAAAAGATTGAGAAATTTTGTTTTCTTTATTTTAGGATCGATTAGGCTTGCAGCAAATGGATAAAGACAACAAACTGGTTTTTTTGTCAGTTGACGGCAATCACTTGCAATTCACAGATGAATGGTTTATCAATGAAATAATTAAAAAATATTTATCACCTGATAAGGATAGTAAGTAAAATCAGTAGAAGAAAGTAATCTAGAAGTACTCGATGTATGAAGTTATATTGTAAAAATATACGTATGTGGCTTTTTGGTGAAATAACAAAAGTTCAATTTAAACATTTCCATTGAATTTCAATAAATTTAATAAGAAATGATACGCTTGATGAAACTCATGGCAACATGTTTGCAATCATGAGTGATCAAAAAGAAACATATATTATTACACTTATGTTGTTTCACTCGAAAATTTCAGATTTTATTTTAGTCAAAATACTGTACATACATGTAAAGTTGTGATTTTGGAAAGTTGAAAATTTATGTCTTTTAGGTTATATAGTTTTCAATAAATCATTCTTGAAGATGTTATATCGAAGGAATTTTGCTAGGATTTCCTCACCCAGACGAGACTGATGAGTGACACAGTTTTTAGGGATTTGGCAATAAAAACTAAAAGAATTTTTTCTACTTGAATATAATTATGAATAAAAGTTTTGAACATGTATATCGTCTTTATGAGGGGTTGTATACAAAGATGAGTAAAAAAATTGGTATATTTTCGTGAGTTTTCTTGAAGGATGTGAACTTTTCATAGCCAAATACCAAATACAGTTCGATAAAACATGTTTTAAAAAACAAAATTAGAAGTTAAACACAAAAAAAATACTGACATATATACGATTTTATGGCCCCTCAGCCGAAACACTTTTTTTTTCAAATGGCTTTTTGGTGAACGCGATTAAATGCAAACCACTCAACTGAAATCAAAAATTTGAAAAATTTATTGTGCGAAAACGTTTTTTAATGTGTGACTCGCTTAAATAATTTTTTGTTTCAATGTTTTAAATTTTCGACACCTTAAAAATCGGTGTTTTTAGCAAAATCCCAGTGAATCTGTGAGCTTACAGCGTGCTCGCGGCAAGCGTGAAAATCAAACTCGCTGCGAGCTCGCAGAGTTTTCATTATTTCCGCCCCTTTTCGAACACGCCGCGAACTCGCCAGCGAGCTCGTAGACTACTCGCCACGAACTCGCAGACTACTCGCCACGAGCTCACAGAGTACTTCCAGCCGTTGATAATTATTAATATATATTTCAGGAAAATAAAAAGATAATTCATTATTTACAGTAAAAAGTAATCACAATGAAGCTGAAAAAACGATTATTTAATAAAAAAAAAATTTCTCCCGGGAGGGAATCGATCCCGTGTTCTTCGGAGTTGAACGCCAAAAAGTATCATATTAATTAACATGAGACATGCACTTGATTTAAGCTTTCTACACAAAACTTGAAACATGAGAAAAAAACCAGCAGCTATCTGGTGAGCGCTTGGGGAGAGCGCGCGAATTTTCAAATTTGAATTACTTTATATTCGAATTTTGAAAATTCGCGCGCTCTCCCCAAGCGCTCACCAGATAGCTGCTGGTTTTTTTCTCATGTTTCAAGTTTTGTGTAGAAAGCTTAAATCAAGTGCATGTCTCATGTTAATTAATATGATACTTTTTGGCGTTCAACTCCGCAGAACACGGGATCGATTTCCACCTGGGAGAAATTTTTTTTTATATTAAATAATCATTTTACAGCTTCATTATGATTTCTTTTTATTGTAAATAATTAATTATCCTTTTATTTTCCTGAAATATATATTGATAATTATCAACGACTGGAAGTACTCCGTGAGCTCGTGTCGAGTAGTCTGCGAGCTCGCTGGCGAGTTCGCGGCGTGTTCGAAAAGGGACGGAAATAATGAAAACGCTGCGAGCTCACAGGTTCACTGGGAAGGGTTTTCGTAATAAACAACAGAATTTTTTTTTGTTAGAAATAAATCGTTCAAGTACTTCAACAAACGTTTTCGTACAATAAATAGGAAATCTTTACAAATCGTTCGAAAAATCGAAAATGGGGAAACAGGCACGTTATCACGGGTTAAATTTTAAACAAAATTGTGATGGTTAGAAAATGTTTTAAAGACAAAAACATTGTTTTGTTCAAAACAATGTTTTGAATAAGAGTCAATAGAGTCCTATTGTTTGCAATTACGAGTACCTACATAAAAACATACGTCAAAAATATGAACGATCGTACTTTTTGCTACAATCAAACTCAAAAAACATGACGAATCCGAAAATTATAGGTTTATCATTTAATTTTTTTCAACCTTTTTCACTAACCTCATTTATTCAAAATAATTTTCGTCTAAAAGGACACTTTTTACCATGCTTAATGAATCCTGTTTGATTATGCACATAAAAAATCTATGAAAAGTCTTCTATTCTTATTATTCAAACTATCATGGCGTATCAATCGTGAGCAGTATTTCTAAATTATCAGCGAAATTATATAACTATAATTTTTTATTATATAAAGATTTTTTCAATATATTTCGCGAGTATTGCTTCTGAAATTGATTTTTCAAAATTATAAGTTTATAAAATAATTTATATTTCATACACGCCTATCAACTTCGACTATGCAGAGCAGAACTTGAAAGATCAAAATTATGCAAAAGTCAAGAGTCAAAAAAATCTCTTACATCTTTTCCTTCTCTTCTTCTTCTCCTCTGGAGCCTCCAAAGGAGAAGAAAAGAAAGGTAACAAATTGGAGGTTGCTTTGTTTCTTCAACCAGTCCAAATTTTCCTTCAAAGAAACTTAAGTTTCCTTATGCTGAGTTGTCAAACCGACTTCGCTTTTGAATTCATCGACGAGAACTTGATAGGGAGCGCGGAGTTTATGATTGTTTAAATAAAAACCCATATTTTTCTTAACTTTTTCCGACCGTGAAATTTTTATATAAATTGTAGTACACAGTACACGTGAATCGAAATCAACCGAAAATAGATTTTGGGTATAGGAATAAAACAGGTATGATCCGATTAAATTATATGAAGCTCTTCTTTTGATTAAAATTAACATGAAATGAATTATGCAGAAGAAGTATAATCATTGATTTTCTCAAAATAACTTCTATATGACAATGATATAAAAACGAATGTTTCGCAATAAGCTATTTTTTTAAAAAATATTTAACCGAATTTGAAGGTTAAATGTATACCTTGTGGAGTTAAATCCTTTCAACTATGGGAAATTTGCCATAAAACGAAAATTTACATGTTCAAGTCGGGGGGTGACACGATACCTACATTAGTGGTAAATAAATGACACGAGTTATAGGCGACGCTACTAGTGCAGGCGATGCATTTTTCATCCTGGAGGGGGAATTCAAGGGGTAAAGTTATGGCGGAGGTGGTAGAGGAGAACAGTGGTGGGGCGGATTGAGAAGAAAAAATTTCATCGCCTGTACTACTAGTGCCACGTAGTGGATGAGTTTTTTCGTCGCCACCAGCTTTTATTACGTGGCATAGCGAATGTCACCCCCTGGTTCAAGTACAGAAAAATTGTGATTACTTCTGACAGTGTAAATCGTATATTTATGATTTAAAGAACTAGGTATACTAAAATTATAAAATCATAACAAATTGTTCGAAAAATCGGACATGAGAAAACAGGTAAGTTATCATCAGATAAATATGTAACGAAATTGTGATGGTCAGACAATATTTTGTAAACAAGATAAAAACAAGGTGGTCAAAAATGACTACTTCGACAAGAAATCACTAAGCGTGACGTAGAAAACGTATTTCGGCAACAGGATAAATTCTTACTTGTATTTACACTTAAATCAAAGATTAATTTTTTTCTAATGCAAAGTTCTAAATGAGAAAAGGAGGGAAATGATAACCTACCAACATCAAAGTTTAAAGTAATTAATCTGCATTTACGTACTACAGTATCATCATCAATAAAAAATTCGTCAGAACGTAATGTTTCAGTTTTAACTTCCTAACATTCCTCTGTCGTCATTGACCGTTCATGAGAAAGAGAAGATAATATTCAAACATAGTTTTATTTCGTTTAATTTCATATGTTTTTGAAATATTGAAGATGTTTTTTCATTTATTACGCAAAATCTGAAAAGCCTTGAGAATTATAATAATTGTGAAAAATCTCAGTAAATTAGGAAAATTTTAGAAAAATTTTTAAGTACTGAATCAAGTTGAATTTAAAAATTTCGAAAATTCATAAAAATCAACAAGCTATAATAATTTTAAAGGTTGTCAGCAATTGTAACAAATTCTGAAAAGTTTACGAATTTCAGACAGTTTCAATGATTTTGGTGTATTGTGTTTTTAACATGTTCGTCAAGGATACGCATGATAGTGTTTTTTTTTTTTTTGAAAATATAAAAAACTCGAAAAGTATTACAAATCGCGCGGTATAATTATAGCCCAAAACTTTTAAAAAATCATCAGTTTTGAAAGCTTTGAATTACGTTTCAAAATTTTGAAAATTTCAAAGAATCAGTGAACATTGATTATTTCTAAAATTGTCATTTACTCTATAAAATTCAGGAAATTAGTAGAATCGCAGATACTTTTTATGAATTTTGTGAATAATGTTTTTCATCGTATTCATTCGAGAGAAGCGTGATAAGGTTTTTTTTTTTCATTTTTTCATAAGATCAGAATAATTCGAAAAGTATTAGAAATTTACAAAAAATCTTGAGTGGTCGTACGGATTCTTATTATAATATACGGGAAGTGACTAGTTCGAACTACTTGAAAATGCAATAGAAACATTCGATTTAGGAGCAACAATCGGTTTGAATATCGTTAATATGCCAACCTTATCTCATTCAATATTGGAAAAAAGCGTGTCAGTAACTTTCGACAAGTATATACAACTTTATACTAGTGTTCGCATTGATATAGTAATTTTTAACTTGATATCGTTTTTCACGGAAACTGTATCAAGTCAAACTTCTGCGTATTTCCAATTCAAGTTGTCTGTCCGTTATAAGTTTTAAGTGAAGTAATACAGAATAATGATCTTAACTCAGTAATAAATCTCGGTTGATATCACAAAATTCAATGCTATTACCAAAGTTTTTATCTACGTACAAGAGATTGTTTTTTGCACAGTGGCTCACGAATTGATTTTAATTTACTTTTACTTCTAAGATTATTAGATTTTCTAAAACTTTAATTTTAGTCTCTTTCTATTCTGGTCTGTTAGCATCAGAAAAAAAAGATAGATATATGCTTGTACTATTCAGGAACGAGTGTATACATATTTTTATACTCAACTTTGTATATAACCTCTTAAGTTTTGAAATTTCTAAAATAGATCTGAATTTTTAGTTTTTTTTACATTGTTTTCATTTCTGAATATTTCGTACAGAAAATGGATTATGTATGATCTTTACTATATCCACTTCTATCAAAAATGAAAAACAGATACAAAGAAATGTAGGAAAAATTAAAAATCATACTTTTGGTCATGAATCAATTTAATTACCAAATTGTCATTTTCAATCTCATAAAAACCTGCGTCAACATTTTTTGATGATTAAAAACTTTGCATGTAATTCTATGCAAAAAAATGGGCGTGTACAGACACAGCATAAACTGATACTTTGGAAAAATGAATATCACCTTTGCCAAAGTTTTGAACACAAGAGAAACACACATTTTCCTTCACTTACACGTGCATTTCGAGCTTTGAAGCTTTCCGACAAAAGACCGGAATAATAAGCTAATCGTACCTACAGACCCATGAACGTGGGACATAAACTGAAAAAAACAGAGAAACGAATGCAGATCCGCCAACTCCTAGGGAAAAAAAGCAGACAAACATCCCTAAAAAAAAGATAGATAGGGAATAAAAGGAAGGGATTTATAACTTTGTCTCGGCTTATGTTTGAGATATCTCATTTTTTTGTTTGTCGTTCAAAATCGTAAAGGAAAAACTTACTTTTCACTGAAAAATATGTCGTGCATCGCGGTAATGATTCTACCTCTAATTTATAAAGAGGCGTGCGAATGATGGAACAAAAATATGTTTCTTCATATTCGAGAGTGATTCACTGACGAGTGTATGAAACATTCTTTAGGACAATGCTCATATCGGTATTGAACTTATCGGGAAAAAGTATGTTTATTTTTGTGTCAAGAGTAAAAATTGTGCCATGTAAAAATCGCATGTGTAATGCAAAACAAACCCTCAATTACAAACCATTAAATTAGCACTGATTCCTCAATATTTGAATGGCAGTTTATCGAAAATGTCTTCATTAACATAATGATGATTCGGTATCAAGCCCATCAAGTTCTCCAAATCGCCAAGTTGCTTTGGCCAGGATGGAGCCCACGCTTGATGCTCCCATTAAGAGATTACATTATGAGTTCACTTTGTACATCTACAGAGCGCACTTTTCCATCCCTTTCTTTCGGGGCCACCCTCGCTTCGCTCCGTCTCACTCCACCTCTCGCTGATGGAGCCTCCGTGTTAACAGTACGTACGCAAACCAACCCCCTCCCCACACACCCCCTGACATTGTATAGCACTAGTAGGGTAGGGCTCCATGCATGCGGATAAATATGTTTTTATACAAAAAGTTTTACCCCTGCCACTGCGCCAAGTGCGCTCCATACAAACACGGTCATCATATGATTACACCACCCGGCTCTCTTTTCTCTGTTGAGAGAGGCAACGCACTACATTACGAGATGAGATATCTTTCGCGGCAAAATTGCATGAAGACCTTCAAGAATATCGCGACGTCGAGCCGTCTTCTGCGTTCTTTTTTTTTCTTTTTTTTTCGCCGTCCTCTCAACGAGGGATTTTCGGCATTTTTTCGTCTTCACGTTTGGAATTGGAAAAACATTGTCTGGGTGCTGAATTTTCGTACATTACCGTACAAAAGTCTTTGGATACTAATGCGTACTTAGGTATAAAACCCACGTCAATTTATTGACGATATTATAGGTAGGTACATAGATTATGAAGTAAATTATTAGTAAAATTATTAATAATAAATGGAATCAACTCTAAATTCCTTAGAAAATGTGAGGACCGATTCTCACATTTTTATACCCAAGGTGTTGTTTATGGAGTTCAGAGTCAATCTTGTGATGCAGTCTTTGTGGAAGTATTGTATGATATATACATATTCGCTGGTATTTCTTTCAAAAAATGCCCATCAAAGTAGTAAGAAATCACGACATCCCGGGGTCGCTCACCCGATAGTTGACCATATAAAAGCAATATTGGATATGTCATAGATCCATACAATCTGTGATTTCCCTTTTCAGCCACATCCAGTTTTTCAGGGTACCAGCCCAAAACTCACCCCCAAACATTCATTCACTCGAACACAAAACCCTAAAGTCAGAAAAAAGTACAGCCAGTATGACGCGACAATCGGCCGTTTTTAATATTGCGGTAAAATCAGTGGTTACGCCACTAAATGAAAAGTCCCGTGAAAGGGTGATATCAAGGACAGAGGGGGTGGGAAGGGGTTGTAATCGACGTTAACGGGGAATCACGAGGATCTCATCCATTATCGTCGGAGCTAATTTCGACAAAGCGGGATCCATACCGCGAAGCTGGGAACGGATCCGCGGATCTTCGAACGAACGATGGATGGGTGGGTTGGGGGGTTGACTTCGGGGGTGGAACAACAGAGTATATTATACAATGCTATCTGCCGGCCTACAATCGCGTACAGCTCTCAGCTCATTGTTTTCCGGTACCTACAGATGTGAGCCGCTCCCCATTGTCGGTTTACAGCGAACTGCTGGATGGCGGAGAACGAGAAAAAGAGGAAAGGCTGACAGAGGAAAAGACTGGGGCGGCGCTTCCAAAAGAGACATATCAATTCATCGTCATACATCGGTGGGGCGATATCCACCCCGTTCGCAGAACCTGCACAGCGAACGTGCTTTCCGGAATTGTTTCAGTCGATTTCGACTGTTTAGATGCGAATAAGGGCACTAACTTGTGATTTTTTCAGGCAGGATGTCTTCACTTGCTGAATTTGAAATTGTAGACTCGTTACTTATTTAGTGTTTCTATGTTATAAACGAAAACAGCAATCCATATTATTTATCACAATTATATTATACGGTCCTAGAATTAGTACAGGAAAAACTGTTTAGAATAACGTGTTGGTTGAAGGATGACTATTTGGTGTTTAATGCAAAGAAGACTATGTTCATGTCTTTCGGTTCATGTCAGTATATTTGTTCCGGAAAAATTACTATTAGAACTCATAAAGTTTGTTGCAGAACTGGGAATTGAACTTCTTGCGATGGTCCTCTTGTGGCCAGAGTCGACAATGTCAAATATTTGGGTGTTACTATTGACTCTAATTTGAAATGGGATAAACATATATTTACGATTGCGAAAAAGTTAGATATTGATACATATTTTTTATAAAGTTTGATTTTTTTTAGACAGAAAAACACTTATGATATTTTATTACGCATTGCTTTGGTCAGTAGCTATGTATGTTATCTCTGTGTGGGGGGGAGCGAATTAGAGGGCTCCCAGATTTTTACACAGCGTTCAGAAGAATATTGTCAGGAACATTTTCTTTAAAGATAGGACATATCCTTTTGAACGAATGATCAGGAAAATGATTTGCTACATTTAAGAAGGGAACACGTGCGAAGTGTCATCTCCTACTTTTTTATGGATTTACAACGAGGATATTTTGTGAACAATCATGGAATTAAAAGAGACTTCGTACTGTATCCCCCAACTTTTAAGAAGGCTTTATATAAGAAATCCTTTTGTTATCAGAAATACACAATATTCGATAGCCTACCAATAGAATTGAAGTCATTAGAATGTAAATACAGGGCACCGAGATTTGAAATCAGGAAATGGCTATTGACTACGAACAAACATCTGTAAATACTATTGACTCATACGTGAATAAAAAGCTCTGTTATATTTTCCACAATAGTTTCTACAGGTATTGCGAGGATGTTGATAAGGGTATTCGGATTTGTATTTTTGTAAAGTCTAGTTGATTTATGGATATATTACTCGATTTTTCCGCAGGTCCGTGCACAGCAACACTATGTTTTTATACGGAGGTTATATATTTAGCATTATATTGTATATACTGTTTTCATGTATAATCTGTTGTGAATGCACCTGTTTGTTTGAGTAAATTGAAATTGAACTTTTAAAGGGTCTTAGGATTTTTAGTTGTAGGAGACAAAAATTTCGCAGGATTTCGTTACTTTAAGAAATGTTACTACATTACCCTACTATTTTTTGACATTTGAGAATTTTTTCACATTCTTGAAACACTTCGTTCTGGCAATTATTATTATCAAATCTTGGAAAGTTTGAAGTTTATTTTTGATTCCTCAGAATTTTCTGAATTCGTGTAATATTGTTTCCGCACACAAAATTTTGGAAGACGGAAGAACTTACTACAAACTTTAGCACGACCTGTATTTCGAACCTACTAACTGTAACTAAAATAGTCAAGACAACTATAAATTTAGCTAGAAATTCAACTAGTTACACTTATGAGTAGTCAGGTGCATGTACACCAAACTAAAATAGTCACGTTATATAATTATATTTTGTTGAATACACTTATCTTTGGCTAATTTGGCAGTAGATGGTAACCGTTCTGCTTAGTCAGTCGCAGAGATGGCCGTACTCGAGTACGTTGAGTACTCAGTGCAACGCGGAGTACAGAGTACATGTAATCGAGTATTCTGCTCCTGCTCGAGTCCACGTACTCTGTACTCAAGTACTAGTGAGTAGTACTTTCGCCCACTTCAATTGTTCTTACTGCAGGTAGCGCGTTACGTAAAACGCTTAACGCATTACGTGGCTCTTCAGACTAGTTTATTTTTACTTGATACATAAAACTTACAATCATCACAAGATACATGTGGATGGTATTGTTTCTTTATCTGCTCATTTAAATTCTGCGATCAACTTAGATGAATAAATTTTAATATTATTTTTTAAACAATTAGGGGCGACATTGAATTACTCGCAATATGCTTATACAATTTTTAAGACTTTCAGATGCCTGATAATTAATCTAGTGTATAATTTACAAATTTGATTTTATAAACATTTATTAATATTTCTAGCTAGCTTATCGTGTCAGAAAATTTTTTCATTTACTTTAAGAACCTGTTTTATTGCCTTATATAATAGACATTTTTGTTTATCGAAAGGGACCACGTTAGTTCCCGTAATTTGTAGTAGAGCAATAAAATTTTTTTACCTCTTTTTTCTCATGAAGAGACGAAAGACGATCGTGTCCTATGAAAGCTATCATGGACCATAGCTAACTTCGAAAATGTATTTTCTAAAGTAATATCCAGAGATGCAAGGCAATTATGAAAAAAATTTCCGTTTTTCCGAATTCAGGGTCAGAGTAATGCATGTAACCCAAGACTCAAGAATTTAAGATGGAAGTAAAATAATTGTTATAAGTTATAGGTTCCCACAGTGATACAAACAAATAGTCGGTAACTATTCAAACAATCATCAATTGTTGAAACAATAGTAGAATTGTTTGAACAATCAACAGTTGTTCGAACGATCGATAAATTTGACAAAAGATTCATCATCAGCGCACTTAAGAACGGTGAAACGCATGTGCATATTTCGAAATCATTAGTTTTGCAACTAATTTTAAAAAAAAAGTTTGAGCAAATCAATTTTTTAAATTTGACGAAAGATTCTTCATTAGCAAATTCGAAAAACATAAAAAAGTATACGTGTACATCGTGCGAAAACATCAATTTTGCAACTTATTGCAAAAAAGAAATGTTCCAACAAACTAATATTGCAAATTTGGAAAAAGATTCTTTATCGGTGAACTTGAAAACCATAAAAAGCATATACATCGTGCGGAAACATAAATTTTGCAACATATTGCAAAAAAAATGTTTAAACAAATCAATACTGCAAATTCGACAAAAGATTCTTTATCAGCGAACTTGAAAATCATAAAAGGTATATACATCGTGCAAAAACATCAATTTTGCAACATGTTGCAAAAAAAAATGTTTAAACAAATCAATATTGCAAATTTGACAAAAGATTCTTTATCAGCGCATATGAAAAGTATGAAAAGCATATGCATATTTCAATAACACCAATTTTCCAACTTAATGTTAAAAGAAAAGTTTAAACAAATCAATCTCCCAAATTCGACAGAAGATTCATTATCAGTGCACTTGAAAACTATAGAAAGCATATGCATCTCGCAGATACTTGGATTTCACAAGTAATTGTTGAAAAATGTTTATAAAATCAAATTTGTAAATTATACACTAGATTAATTATCAGGCATCTGAAAGTCTTAAAAATTGTATAAGCATATTGCGAGTAATTCAATTTCGCCCCTAATTGTTTAAAAAATAGTATAAAAATTTATTCATCTAATTTGATCGCAGAATTCAAATGAGCAGTAAAGAAACAATACCATCCACATGTATCTTGTGATGATTGTAAGTTTTATGTATCAAGTAAAAATAAACTAGTCTGAAGAGCGACGTAATGCGTTAAGCGTTTTACCTAACGCGCTACCTGCAGTAAGAACAATTGAAGTGGGCGAAGGTACTACTCACGAGTACTTGAGTACAGAGTTCGTGGACTCGGATTGTACTCGAGTACATGTACTCTGTACTCGAGAACTCGTGAGTAGTACTTTCGCCCATCTCTGTCAGTCTTGAAATAATTGAATTGGCTAATCATTTTCACTGAATCAAACCTACTGTTTAAGGTTAGACACATCATCATAATTGTTATCATCTAGGCTTTCTGCCAAAGTCAAAATATGGCAACTAAATAAAAAATCTTGCACTAGATGATATATTTTAGGAAATGTACCACCATCGAAAAATGAGCTCTGATCTCATTATCGTTTTTCGGAGTACATAGGACAGTAATGAACTTACCAATTTATCTCAAAAGTAATTCCACATAAAACAGTATCTACGCCGAAATTCGTTGATAAACTGCTGCATGATCCAAATACACATGTGTTACTTGGAAAAATCACGGTTTTAACTAGGGAGCATTGTTATAGCAGTATATTATTGTCGATTACAAACGTGACTCCAAGCGATGTGTTATTAAAACGTCATGACGTCGTACACGGGTTCGATTTAAAGCCAGTGGCGTGCGCGAAATCATTATTTCCATCTCAATTAATATTTTAATCAAGCTTCTATATTCCGGGTTGTTCCATTTACGGGCTTCTGAACATCATATAACCTGCCCTTCGCGTCTCTTCACTCCAACATCGTTCTCTTGGCCGCTCGACAAAACAACGCAACTTTAAAATTCATCAGTGAAATCAGAAATTGCGAAAAATCGAGTTCTATCATTCTTCAGAATAACACAGGGGTTACACGCGAGAACAAATCCAGTTTTTTACAACTGTAGAAGGATGATTCTGTAAAACTTTGAAAAAAAGTGAATTCCAATGAGTCAGATGAAGTGTTGGATGCATTGAATCGAACTTTGTAATTCAGTTGGACTTGATGAATGGTTCTTTTCGGTGTTTTTTTCATTTTTTTGGGCGTTTCCTAAATTTTGATGGTTCCTCCAGTAAACTTATATATATATATATATTTTTTATATTTTTATTGAACTTGATGCTCTTTCTTCATTTTTCTTTCAACTGCTAAAAACTCAATCTTCAGTGTTTGGTCCCCTTGACCAAATATTTTCAACTTCGTCAGCTTCATCCTCAATCTTGATTGTACATCTTCAATTTCCTCTTCACTAAGAGACGTTTCGTCCCAACATTACGATGAAATCAAGATGAAGCTTCATAAAGCAGACGTTGAGAATTTCGAGTCTAGCGGATCATAGTTAGTCGCTGCGAACAATGGTCATTGTCCGGCACACCATTTTCACTCGTCTGCAGTTTTCCCCCGGTTCAGCCAAGCGACGTGAAACGCGGCCGGCTACTGTTTTACCGCATGATTGTGGTGAATGCCGTTCCTCGAATTTTCGATTTTCACCCTCTCCCTTCCTTCAGCATCCGTCTTTCTTCCGTTTCTTCTCAGCCGGTTCCGGGCTGTTTTGTAATTTGCCTTGCGAAGCATTAGCTCCGCTGACTGGTCAGTTGCTTATTACAACTCACATTGTTCACTTCCACGGCTTGATTTTGATGCTACGCGAATTGAAATCGCATAATTAACGAATGGATTGTTGAAAAAAGATCTCAAGCGAAATTATAACTATGTGCAAGCAGATGGTTATTGGTATGTTAATTCAGAAATAAATTAAATGATTCTGAATCAAATGATACCTAAAAGGTGATTCATAAATTTTGGCAATGACTTAGACCTAAAAACTTTGATCAGTTAAATTGGGAGTGACTGTTAAATTACACTGCCAAATTGTAGAGTATAAATTCCATTTCGAACTTGCATGAGAAATTTCAATGGGAATTTCATAGGAATTGTAGAAATAATTAAAAAACGAAGCTTATGGCTCATCACATCAAAATCAACTACTTCAATTAACATTCAAACTTTGATTGGGAGTGCATTTTCTCTATGATAAAATGTCTATCGTGCAGACGTTCATATGAAGTGTGCATGAATCGATTCGTGCAGAAATGCTATATCCCAAAAGCGATCGTTTCCACAATGGAAGATATACCATCATAAATTTGACATGTGCAGAGGTATTTGAATACAGCGACGAATGCACCCTATACAGTGTAATAAGCCTACGGCTGTATTCACGTCAAAGAGACACAGTGATACGAATGAGTAGGTATATTACTCGAAACAGAATAGGGATATCAGGTATGATCAGTGCATTGGCACAGAACCAAATACTGCAGATTTCTTTCTAATTAGCCATTGTATTATGTAACAAAAGAGATGAAAAACTATCGACGCACAACCGTATTTATGTATTTTGTCTAGTATTACAGATTTTTTATTTGACTAGCAGAAGAGCAATTAAAATAATTTGCAGTCGAAAAACGTTTCTTTTGGGATCAGAGAGAAAAAGGCCTAAATCATTTCGAAACAAGTGAGCAAAAAAGCACGACCAATTTATTCATTCAAGTCTATGGACCAAAAAAATGTGATGATTTTTCTATCAAATATAACATTTTGTGACTGTATTTTATACAGTTCTTATCTAAAATATAAGAAAAATTAAAATATATGCGAACACCAGATAAATATGGAAATTCTCCCATTTAGCATTATTTGGTGGAATAAACTATAGTTTTTCTTACAAAGTTAGTTCTATATTACTTTTTTTTTTTACTTAAGTACACGTTTCGAAGGTGCTGAATGGAATCGCGACTTTTGGATGGTACTCCAAGTTTGATTATACAGAGATATCACCAGCAGTTTGCCGATTACTTAATACCACGCCTGGGGTACACACTCTCAATAGCGTATAATGGAGTTGGACCCCTGGGGTTGCTGTCCCTAAGAGAACAATTGCGCCAAGCCCGACTTAACAACCCCATCAAAATCACCTCAATGAAAACTAATCTCATACGCCGCACATGTTTCTCGACAGATTAGGCCGTGGCATTGTGCGAAAAATCAAACGGTTCCGGTGACTTGGAATATTCCACACAAACATCGTTTAAACTAATCAATGACTTATTTTTATAACCTGGTTAAGAGCCAAAGATATGGAACATACGTGTATGAATTGTAGTACAAAAAAATTGAGGATTTTGAATGGTTAAATCGAAGAATTTCATTTTGATCTAACATTCTTTCATCTTCACTTTGCTCATTTTTTTAAAACCTTGTTTTTTTGACGAAGCAACTGAAGTTCAAGCAGAAAGAAAAAATACACATCTCATCAACTTTTACTCAATTCGAATCACTTGGACCATTTCAGATGAAAAAACCTAGATATAACGATCCAACAATATTTATGATCCAGTTTTCATTATTTGCAATGGACAAAATAACTCATTGTGTGTAACCACAAATTGTTATAAATATTGAGACCTCATCTACAACCTTATACAGTTATTTTCAGTAGTCCTCGGTCTCTTTAACCAAGCGTGAATATTGTTCAGCACGTACGCTCGTGCTCATTGTATTTAGGTAGAATACCAGGGTTGAGTTTAGAAAATTAATACGTCAAATCGCCCTTTCATTACGTTGGTGAATCCGAAAGCAATCGATGCATCGGGCCGAAATCCGTGGAAGACAAAAGAGATATTCGTCGGTGATGTAAACAGGACACGCGACCGTGCGTAACCCCTGATGCGTGGCTCTTACGGTAACACGTATGAGCCCTCGGAATCCCGAGTTCAACCCTCAATGCAAACCATGCACGTGCCGCGAATTAACTTGTTGATTGGTTTACTTCATTTGAAGAGCATTCGAAAAAGTCACGAAAGTCACGGATTTCGTGTACGTTTTTTTTGCAATGGATGTTATTGAATTTTTTTGAATGTAAAATATTATTTACTAATTATTTTTTATCACAGTATTGTTTCAACTCGTGTCAGAGTGATTTCAATATAATCGAAAGATGCAGAAGTAAGTTTGAAAAAAAAAAAATGATTTCAAGTTGGTTCGGTTATCGTCAAAATATTAATCTTGGCGCGTTGCCTTTTGCACGTCTACAAGTTGGGGCGTCATGACGTCGGAGGAACATTGTATACACGCCATATAACGTAGCGGTAACAGTGTTCCATTATATGTAGATAGATACTAGCTTGGAGAGGCGGGAGATTGCAAAACATGCGTAGATTAATGTTTTCTCATTCCCAGCTTTCCCGTGGCCCCTGTTGTACGCTGCTCAACGCTGTCTTGTTCCTCTTTTCTCATCCTTTTCGCCTCTTTTCGTCTGACAATCATAACCGTGGATCGAATTTGTCATTTCAGTTTATACTGTGTATAATTCAGGATAATTTACTATCGACTGGAAATCAATTTTATATAATCTTCGATGAATAATTGCCAGAGAAGACAAAATACCTTTATCAGTACTCCCTCTTCAATTTCAAGGTATGAAGAAGAAAATAATCTTGATACTTCAGACATATAATCAATGCTTCATACAGCAGGCCCGTGCGGAAAGGGGGGGGGGGGGTTGGAGGTTAAACCCACAACGAGATCTTTCAAACGATTTCGATGAAATGCTTCTATTATTGGTTTTTACGTTTTGTTAAAGATTATGATATCTTGCATTGCATGACATTTTTCATGAAACAGCGTCTGAATAGATTTTTATTTCTTTTTGGTATTTTTCGCATATATCTTCTACGATTCGAAGGATTGTTCAGTATTTCTGAAACTATTCGTATTTTTCAAAATCTATAAAATGTTACAGGATTTTCTAGTATTTTTAAATATTTCTAGCATTTTCATTTTAATTGTCATAGATTCCGAGAATTTCGAAGTGTAAAATTAAATGTTTATTAAATTAATAAATAAATAAAGTTCAAAGGATTTTTCAGAAAACAGTAGTGGTGTGCGGGATTGAGAATTTCGGGGGTCAGGATAAGACAGGAAATTTTGCATCTGGTCGGGAAGGGATCTCGAGTTTTTCGGGGATCCCGAAAATGTCGGGAATCTTGAAAAATGCAGGGAATCCCGAAAAATGTCGGGAATCCCGAAAAATTCAGGAATTCAGAAAATTGCAGGAATTTAGAAAAATCTGGCTATTTTCAAAAGTTATTTAAAAGCTTCAATATATAAAGTAGAAATTGTTTAAAACGAATGATGTTTTGATATTGCCTTCACTGCAAAAAAACATATATGAGACATGTCTCCGCAGAAGACACGAAGACGCGAAATCCATGTCTTCAGTCATTAAGTGTCTTACTTTTATTTGTCAAAAAGATGTGTTTTGAAGACATCTTTAAACGTATTAAAAATGGCGTCAAAAAGTGTCTCGTGGCAAGACATCATTTTTTGCAGTGTTATTGCTTTTGATATTGTAAATCACAATTTTAACTATTTTTTTCACAAGAACCTGATTTCATACACTTTCTTTCACACTCGTTGCAAGACTTCAAATCAAGCTTTCATGTACTCAACATGCTACAGCTTCAGCTTCAACGCAAGGTATACTTATGAGAAAATTTTAAAATACATTCTTAGAGACGCGATGGTTGGCGACGTTTTTAATATCATTCTCGTTTATTTGCATCCAGCAATCTCTTCGTATCCGCGGCATCTTTCAAGCCCTCCGTCCTTGATTAAAATAATCTCGTGACGAGCATTTCTAGAAGCAGCAGGTTGCTGTTGTTACGCAGAGTCGCTCTTCGAAATAAGACTATAATGAACGTTGTAGTTCGAATATTGTGAAGAGGCAAGTGAACTGCTGCGGCATATTATTGTGCCATTTCCATTGTGCAATTGAAATAGTCGAGCAGATGAAATATCTTTGATAACGTTTCCTGATGTAGTATCTAATTATTCAGATATCTGGCTTGACGTATGATTTTTGATTAAAATATTACTTCAATGATTAAGAACTTTATACTTCTCAGGAGAAGAATGGTCTTTTCCCATCGATTTCATGAGAATCGAGTTCAAGAAATAACACGCCAAAGTTAAATAAAAAAAACTGTGCGTTGGTGTACATAATTATTGACTTTCTAATAGTCGAAGCTTATGCATGCAATTTCTAAGAGATCAATATTTTTGTGAAAATATGAACGAGACGAAGACGAAGGTAAAAATTGAACACAATTCTCGAGCTATAATCAAGATCTTTTTCATAACTAACAAATTTTTATTTTTTCTATACGCTCTGTCTTCATTTTTCTGGTATTCTCTTTTTTAACGATCCTCAGAGCCAACCACTGGTCTAATAATTGTTCATGCATGAGAAATTGATGTAACAAATTGAATATTCTTCATAAACATCAATAAATTGTTCAATAACATTCCTTCTAGCTTTGAGCTACATGATTTTGGTCCTCAATAGGTATCTAATTACAACAACAATGTATTTTTATAAATTTCAAATCAGATTCGAATGATAATACAATCCACAAGACTCATCGTGAAAAACGGAATTTGAACAATTTGAAAACATCCCTGAAAATCATATCATAGGTAAAAAAAAATTAAATTATATAGCCAAGTTTATTTCTCCTTGTTATATTAATGATGATGATAATAAATAGTTTTGAAAATTAAAAATGGTTTTCTCTTCACATGATGAACCAAGTGTAGTATCTGAATGGTTATGAATTTCGAAATATGACTATGAAAAATTTGGCTGAATTAGAAGTACTTATCGGAGTCAAAAAAATCTTAACAAATAAACATATAATCATAATATTTGTGATAAGATCTCTCCATTACACGTACATAATTATCCAATGTAACGTGACAAATCACTTGGAAAAGTAAATTAATGATATAATTAATTCCTCCCACCCACGCTACCTTCACCACCGTTCTGGGAAAACAAATAAAAAACATACCTGTAGAAAAATAAACAAAATTCCAACAAAAATTGGATCGAACACCATATCCCAAAAATACACTCACACCACCACATTCAGGATCGCCACCTCCTTTTATTTACAAGGTGGGAGGAACCTTGGAATTCAAAGATAAAAAAAATATATATCCCATACAAAATAAACGACATAATTCGTTTTTGAAAAAAGAAAAAGAAAAACAAAATAAACCCGAAACGATTGAAACGGAATTCAACAAAAACAACAAAAAAATCGGCACAATGGAAAAACGCACTAATATTTCATAAATAAATAATTGATTCCAGGTAAGTGGATTGCGTATGGAATTCACAACTCGAATTTTAGAAAATTGGTCCTCATTTATTAATAACATCAATCTCTATATATATGTAACTATGAAAAAAAAATCGACAAAAATAGATTCATAATCGTCACAGAAACTCCTATTCAATAAAAAAGAAAATTCACGATTGCCAACAAAACAAAAAAAATCAATAACTAAAAGTTCCGGGAATTCTTTTGAGTCAGAAAACAATTTCCAAAATATCGAGGTAATTCCGGGACCCCCCGATCGATTCCCTAATTTGCGACGTGCCGGAACGTCGCGTCTAGTATTGAAAATCAAATCATGAATCAGGGAAAACTAACTCACTCCATTCCGAACAAACCCAAAAACCGATATATCAGCAATTTTACGGCGTTTGCCTCATTGGTAAAATATAACCCCGGTCTCCTGATCATAATTTGACAATTCAGACCTCTCGAATCGATCGATATTCCCCATAATTCCCAAAATCGCACCTAAATTCCACGCAACTAATACAACAAATTCAACCACGCGCCACAGGAAAATCCGTCGCCAAATCGCGACGTCATTATTCCGGCAGATTCGGAATGCTACGAAAAGCACCAATCTGAATTCACAATTTTCCATTTCCCACAAAAATCCCGAAATGCTACACGAGCAAACATGATTAAAACTCGCGAATTAATACTTATCATATCCCCGGAAATTATTTTCTGAATCCATCCGCACTAGATCTCAAAAATCAAAATCCTAAGAAACTTGTTCACGAAAAAAAAAAAAAAAATGAAAACCACATATTTCCTAACCCGGAACTCTCTCGCATTTTCAAGATCGAGAAATAGCCATTTTTCCGACGCCCGCTCGCCCGTGACTCGCCAAGGAATTTTACTCGCTCATTTCACACTCACACATTCTGACATCCAAAAACCCTATCTTTTCAAAATCAATTCCCATTTCGGTACGGCAAAACAAAACCCAAAAGAAAATCCGCAAAAATCCCTTTTTCCCCGAAATTCAAAACTCTCAGAGTACCAAAGGAGCTCCCCGCACCCGGTCTCGTCGTCGAGGCGTCGCTTCTCGCGTCGGCTCCACGGCGTCCTCCTTGCTCTCGATCGACACACGTCACGCTCGCTTGGCTTTCGAATCCAGAAGCAAGAAACCGGAACTTCTCCATTTCCACGAACTCTCGATTTCCTTCCCCGACTCTTTCACCTGTGACCTGGTGGGGATTCCCACCAATTAGCGAAAGTCACACTCCGCAATTCTGGCAGGCCAATAAAATAGACTCCGCTTGTTCCCGGAAGGCATGAACGTCCTCGTCCAAGTACTGATAAACGAGGAGAGCCTGAGTGGAAAATGAGACAGCGGTATTGGTTTGAGAATGATGGCCATTTATTCGAAGGAGTTGAATTCGGGATCGAGTCGGCAGCTGTACGGGAAAACCAGGTCCCAAAAAAAAACATCCAAGCTTCTTGGTGACATCCTTGAAACAATTTTCGCCAGAAATGCCCACCCCCCGACGATTCCAGATGCGGATTACAAATTCCCTAATTCTCCCACTCTTGCCATAAAATCCCAAAAATCAACTCATACCGAAACTATTATCTATTATTCTAATAAAATCCCATTCCTTTCATCAATTATAATACATATCCATCCACACTTCATTCAAAAAAAAAAAAAAATAATAATTCGCCAACAATTCAAAAATTATCTGCCCCTAGTGATTCTGGAATATATATGTGACTTATAAGATTTTAAAATTCCTTATATGTTTAATCTTTTATGTTTACTTATAGATCACTTATATGTTTTCATAATTCATATATGTTTATTCCTATAAACATATAAGTTTATGGGAACCTTATATGTGCAACATATAAGTTTATGGAAAACTTATAAGGAATTCCACATATAAGTTTCTCAGAACTTATATGTCTCATATATAATTTTTCCATAAACTTATATGTTGCACATATAAGATTCCCATAAACTTATATGTTTATGGGAAAAACATATATGAATTATAAAAACATATAAGTGATGTATACGTCAACATATAACATTAATTGAACATATAAGAAATTTTTAAATCTTCTAAGTCACATATATGTTCCAGAACCACTAGGGGCCAATAACTCAAAAAAAAAAAAAAAAAAAATTTCGAACCATAGTGAAATAAATCAATCCAATATAGAAAATAAATAATCCTTGGCGGTCCCTCGAGAACGTGAAAGGATAACTTACCGGGAGCCAGGTAATCATAATCTACCAAGTCCATTAAATACTAATAATCACACCAGCATAATTCATATGTATGTATAAAAAAAAATCTAAATGACTCACCTCATCGTCGATAACCGTTAGGGGAGAGCTCCACACAATTCATGATATATACTTAGCCAATTTTTGGCTAACCATAATGTATATCAATTAATTCCCTCATCCAAAATAATATCATAGTCCTCAAATAAATCAAACACCCATCACGATAAGAGAAGAAAAAAAAAATCAAATCATATTCTGGAACTGGAATTGTGCTGAGAAGGCCCAAGCAAAATCAATAATAGCAAAAGGAACACGTATATATAAAACCCCAAGTAAACGTTCCAAACGGTAAAAATTTTACCGTTTCACCAACACAACTCGATCATCATGTGCCAAAAAAAAAAAATGAAACTCGAGGAAAAATATTGGGCTACTGTGACTTTTCTCCAAGTATTATATTTTTTTGGCTCCTGATGATCGATTTTTGTTGGATAATTATATAATCATAATATTTTACCTTGACCAATCTTTGCCTTGTAAATAGTCGTAAATTTCGTTAAAATTTATTGTGTTCTTTTGTTTATTAATATTCTTATTTTTGACTTCAAATATATTATTTTAGTTATTTGTCTTTTCTGAAAATTCCTTTCTTTATTTTCTTACTTTGCATTAAACTGTTTGAAAAAAATTCTCAATGATAGAACCTACTCTGACGATTTCACTAGTAAATACATAAAAAAATAATTGAACCGAAAAATAATGTACGACGAAAAAATAAGGACTCTACTTTAAAAGGAATTATCAATTTTATTACCATCTATTAATAAAAGGTTGCAGATATTTACAAAAATAAATAGAAAATTCGAGTAGGGAACAGTTCTTCATCTGGGAAATAGAATCACCTATGAAATTTCAATAGAGAGTAAGTGCAAAATTTTCAAGGAAGATAGTCGAAGGTTGGTCTACGAATTGAAAAGTAATGATTGTAGTTCAGTATATGAAGGACAAATGAAAATAAAATCCATCACAATAGTGACCAATAATCGCATAACAAATAATTATGATGTAAATTGGAAGTGTGTTTGAATTTCGCATGAAAAAGATAATTATGATCTGAAAAGACAAATTGCTGATACGATACTAATTAAGTGAAGTAAAAAAATTTTAATGAACAAATGCCGAAGTAAACCTCAACGCTATCTACAATAAGTAAGTATGTAGGTGAAATTTAGTTTTTGTAAAATTATTATGATCGTATGGTAATTTGTAAAGGTTTTTTCAATTTTGATGTTATACACTGAGGAAAAAATCCGCTTCACCCAACACAGGCTTCGTGTTGTGAGTACATGAATACTGTTCTTGAACCTAAATAATACGACCATTGTGTTGGCTCAACACGATCGATCGTGTTAGACCGTTAGTGTTGTCCCAACACCATGTTCGTTTTGTGCCAAAATTAAATCGTGTTGGCGTTAATCTAAATCGCGTTGCGACGGGAAAAATTCTTTTGGTTTGTCACGGTTCGTTATCAATTCCCTGCACTGCATTCTTTGAGCCCATTATTCACAATAATTAATATAATGTCCTGAGATCTCCCCAGGGATATTTTATTCATCATAGTATTCATTCAGTGTCGGGTCTACTCGAAAGAATTTTTCAACAATCATGTAATGCTTAACCGCGCTTCGTGTTAAGCCAACACGATTTTCGTGATGAGCCAAAACTTAAGCGCTCAGCACGAAGGATCGTGTTGGGACAAGCGAATTTTTTTTCAGTGTATTCGAAATTCATTACCATTACACATGGCTCACCATGTAAAGAGTTGGTTGCCTTTAATTCTCAAAAATATTTAATACTAAGTGTCTCAGCGGGCTTTGCTCCGCAGTGATCACGTTGTTACATACGGTTCGGCTAGGAAAAGTCAATTGTTTAATTGAAAAACGAAAATTGCCAAAAAATTATTGGAATCCCAAGTTTTAAAATCTTCTATTTTTTTTCTTTTTGAAAGAATTTCTAATTTTTTCACGGAATATGAATTGGTTAGATAATAATGAATTACTCCGAAGAGATATTATACTGATATAATAGATTATATTGGTCCCAAAGATGTTATAAGTATTTAAAAAAAATAATTTATGATACTTTTTTACGATCAAATTAAAGAGTAAAATTAATGAAAGTTTATTTGTTAATTAGGATTAAAAGATGATCATGATAAGGGTTATAATAATTATTTTATTATAATTTTTCGTTATTTGTGATTCATGGAGTTCGGTGATGATTTGCCATTGTGACATATTGTGACTTGTGTAATAATTAGTTACATTTTCTGTTATTTCTTATGCAGGGTGCCCCAAAGTCGTCGGATCATCAGAAAACCATCGATGCCTTATGTGATTCGAAGACATTTTTTCCTTTTTAATAAATTCGCCAAATTTAGAGAGTTATCAATAATTCAGTTTCGGCCACTCACAATTCGTGAAAGGCGGGGCTTTTGATGAAGGCCCCTTCTCCCCTCACCTCTTCTCTTTCTAAGTTACTTTAATAGTAAAGTAGGGGGTAATTAAGGTGTGCTATGGAATATATAATAATGATGTCTCTTATCTTGAAAGGCAATTTTGAGACAAAAAATTCTATCAATCAAAGTTTTCGTCGACTCGCCTTCGTTTTAGTTAATCTTTTATCCAATCGTCACCTTTACAATGCAGTATCTTCTAATTTTTTCCAGAGAGAGATAAGAAAAGCGATTAAGCTACATTTCATTATACACACCACAGCGATCCCAGTGATCCCCATGAGAGTGAGCTAAAAAAGAGAAGGAGTCTCTTTCATGAAAAGTGCCGCCTCTCCAAAAATTAGTAGATGAAATTGAATTATTAATATATGTTCAAATGTTGAAAATTTTCAAAAGTACAAAGGATAAATTGTCTCAGATTTTTAAGAGGAATTGATGATTTTCGGATGATCCGCTGACTTTAGGACACCCTGTTTTTCATGGTTTTGTAAATTTTTATGAGGTTTTGTGATTTATACCCTTTTGCGATTTTGTGACCTTTCGTGATATTTTGCATAATTTTATGTTTTAATGATTATACTTTGTGTAATGTCCCTAATACAATATTTCTCAATATATTTTATCAATCCAAGACCTTAATTTCTAAATCATTCAAGCGAACATAGATAATCTTATCCAGGGAGTTTTATCATATTTCTAACATGAAATTAGGCTATGCGTACAGTTACAATGATAAAACCTCTCTATAAAGAGGAGTGCGGGCGATAAGAAGAGGCTTTTTTAGAAATAACCATGTACGAGTAATCAAGACCTGTTATAATAAATAAATTACAAGTATTCTACGAATTTTTTCCCTGCAACTGACCCCCTCATCACGAGAAAACCATCAGTGGACGGCAACCCATTTTTCACTCGTCATCACCCCGACGAGTGCAACATTGCATTTGTGTAACTTTTTGTGACTTTCACAAAATGTTATAATTTACTGACTGTGCGCGCGCGCGTGTGTGTGTGTGCGCGTGTGTGTGTGTGTGTGCGCACGCGCGCGTGTGTGTGTGTGCGCGTGCGTGCGTGCGTATGTGTGATATTTCAAAAGTGCAGTGGGGGTATAGGCCATATCAGTTCGTTGATAAAAACATGCCTATAACCTTCAGACGAACATGGTTAATAACTGTGTGAAATTTCAGGACGTTTCGTGCAGTAGTTTTGAAGTTATTAGCGCACAACCTACAGAAATTCACATTTATATATAAAGATTGACGATATTGCTTAACAAGGAAAAACATTGACCTCATAATATCAGTATTCACCATGGTGTAGTTTCTAGTAATGTTTTTCAGCTTTTAAAGTTAGTCCTACACACTGTATTTGTATTTAAATTTGGTTTGAAGAATGACATCTATTGTTGTAACGATTTTTTTGAAGAAGATTTAATTCGTAACGTCAATTTCATGCATACACCCATAACCATTAGAAGAGAAATCGTCTCTGAAGATCATTGAAGAAGAGAATTACAAATTTGTTTTCAAAGAATGGCAACTAACAACTCAAAAACGATGAAAATACATGGATGCAAAGAAAGAGGCAAGAAATGAAATGTGTACGTTTAGCAAAGTGCGAAGATAAAAAGTCGTATTATAATCTTGAGTTTCCATGTAGTCCCTTCGAGTTATTAATATCGTATATATACGTGCGCGCTTTTTCTCCCGTTTGCCACTTCATGCATTCCCGGCCTCCATTTTTCTTTCTTTATCTTTCTCCGGCCCTTTCTTCTCCATTCGCGAGTACAATAGAGGTGCTATCCACTACGGCATGTAATAATGATAATGAGAAATTCTCCTTTTCACTTTTCTCTCGCGAATCGCGAGCGAAAGAAAAAACCGGGAGGTGTTAGCGCGTGCTTTTTCGCTTCACACCTTCGAATCGCCCTGATAAACAGGAGGCGCCAAGAGCTCGGGTGCATCTTGCAGAAATGTCGGGCCAAACGTTAGTTCGCTATTATGCCCGTCGAGAAAAGAAACGCGGATCGCTTGCGCCACAATGGAAAAGTATCAAGGAAGATGTTGGGAAAAACGTTGAATGAAAAACTAATGATACTCGAGGTAAAATTCTCATAAATTTTTGCGTTATACAAAAAACTGGTCGCACTGATTGAAAAAAGTATATTACCTAAATAGAACATAAATATTATATTAACGTACGATACTTTATGTACCTCTGCCAGAGATACATAAAAGATTTTAAATCATCAAATTTTTCATTACAAGAACATGAAATTCTCAGCGCCAATGGGTTTCGAACAGAGTGCTTTTCACGCCACTGTCTGCTCAATTTTCTGGGATTTCCGCGTTTTCCTCCATCGCCAGATTCCCCGTGATTAATTAATCATTTTACGCCCTTTCTTCTTTCAGGAACACAGTGACAAATTTCTTATGAATGCAAGCCGCGAATGTGTGAAAAAAGCAAGAGGCTCAGTAAAAGGCAATGAAAGAGGAGGGTAATGTGACTAAATGAATCCAGTAACGGGATTCGTTGCGCTATAATGGAAAGGGTAATTAAAACTACCCTTTTGCGAGAACGGATTGCCGGGCAGCATTCAGAGCCGCAGTTCATTAATATTGAAGAGTATCCAATAAAATTTCATCAGACAGATTACTTTTATTTCTGGAACTTTTCATAATCTCAGAATCCATTAATTATCGTGAGTAAGGTCTGAAAAAAATCTTGAGATCATCCCTTAATTAAGTGAATCGATCATTGAGCTATAAAAAAGCCACCTTAAGCTAGTACAACGATGACAGCACAAAATGTACTTCTTTCCCCCTCACCTCCCTGCCCATAAAATTTCAATAAAGCCTTTCCGTAGCAACAACGAAACAATTTACAAATAATACCTCTCCCAAAAACGAACAATCCGACGTGATTAAAACTCGAAGCCCATGCAGACGCATAGCTCGAAAACAATTCAAGTTAATCGATGAAAGGTCGGTAGAAAAAAAAAATTTTGCCAAGAGAATGAAAAAAAAATAACGAGAAGAATATTCCGAATACGTGAAAATGATGAAAGAATAGAGCAGTTTTACTTTTCAGTGCACGTTTAAATGAATTCAGTGTCGCGGAAAACGAGAAATGCAAATTGCTCTCGCTTTTTGCGTTGCTCGCAACGCATTGTGGGAAACGTAATTTGCAGATAGAATGTCGCGACCAAACATTTTCCCAAGGTAGACGATATAATAGAAAATTGGATGTGTGCGCGAGCTCTTGTTAATCTTTGTAATTAGTTTCATTTGTAGAGCACAGCGACGAATCCCTCGCGACCAGGAACATCAGGGTCGCTGGTTACGGGGTTTCTTCATTGCGGAGTTTTTATGCAATCTCGCATGAATTATTCTTCCGAGGGAAAAAAAGTTGTTATTGGGTTTTGAGAAGTGGATGGAACAACAGAATTTTTGTTAAATAAGTTTACCATTTTCCTATGAAAAATTTGGTTGCAACGTCCTAATTATAAAAAATTGAGGGAAGAATTTATTTCGTACAAATCAGTGTGCACTTGATAATGTCGAAACAAATATTTATCATCGTCAAAGAGACTTTGTGAATTTATATGCAACTAGAAATTTGACTAGATATTTCTTCATTGACTTCGTAAAATTTTTATTTCATGGAAATAAAAACTTCTTTCATTATTATCAAGCAAGAATTCATTTAATATATATAATATAATAGTTTCTGGATTTATTTAGATTATCGTAATACTATGTATCATTTCATCATCACCGGTATCACTGGCGATGTCTGGTGAACGACGAAAAATGGGAACGAAAGAGAGCACTCCATCTACCCTCGTATAATCAATGAATGGACGAGGCGGACAATTCCTGCGTGACAAAAGACTGACATTTTTTGGCTTTTCAGTCTCGTTATCATAATAATGCAAATGAAAAAGAATTCAGCTGGTCCGCTTCTGACTCCCTGCCGAGATGGATGTACAAAGAAGGAGAGGGATCGAGGTACTCGACAGCCTCGTTCTTTTTAATTCTCTATCTTCAAGTGCTTCGAATACTCAAATGGACGAGAAATTCGTTTTTCTTTCGTTGCCCTGTGTTTAGATAAAGTAAAAAGTCCGTATAGTCTGCAGCTAAAGTGCCTTTCATATTAGCATTTTTCGAAAATTGTAACTAGGTTCCATGTTTTGTATTCTTGTACATATGCTTATTTCAAGTGTAAATGGCTGAGTTTTTCGTGTATTGGGTATTTTAAAAATCGTAAAATGGCGTAGTGTGTAAAATAACTAAAATCTCTAAAGCTTTGCACTCTAAAGAGTGAAATTCTGAATTTTTATGAAAATATGTACTGATAAAAATACAATGAAATTCGACCAATTGTATGATTGTCGGAGAAATACAAAACATTCTGAGAGAACTTACTTGAAACAAATAAAATACTGTAAATATATGAGAATACTGTTTTCAGAAAAATCTTTTCCAACACTGAATAATAAATAAAGATTCAGTTCTTTAGAATCAAATCTAAGAATATAAAGCAATCATTTCATAAATGTAATACAATTTATTATATACTACCTCGTTCCACAGTTTTATAAATCTTATAAAACACAAAAAAACAAAAGTATATACTTGCGAGATGAAATACTACGAGTACATTTCTATGTGAATGTATGTCTTTTCTAAAAATCTTTGAAAATACTGTAAATCTGTAAAACAACATCGAATCTCGGAAATCAAAAAAATCCTTTGAGTTATTTCAATGCTCATGAAATACCAAATATACCAAAACTGCTAAAAATCTATAAAATATTACACATATATGCAGTCATTCATGCATATTGTAGAAAATCCTTCGAAATTTTCAAAATAACTGCAGTTCATGAAATACTTGTGTTTGACGTAGATCAGTAAATTCGGTCGAATTACTTTGGTGGGTTTTCAGGTAGAGTCAAAGTAAAAGAGGCCAAGTATTTTACTCCAGGCATCAGCACATGCACGAGTAAATGTGTGCGTAGCCAATGCATGTTCTTGTTCACTCACTATCGCCCAATGGCGTTTGTGCATTTAACAGGTCCGTCATTATTGACTATATCGTCTACGCTGGTTGGTTCTTCACAAAACCTCTGTTGAACGCACAATTCCGACAGAGGCGCTGTTACTCGCGCACAGCGCACAGCGCAGCTGTCAAAGTTTGTGCTCGTTCCGCACGGAGAAAACAAAACGCGTGGACGAACCATTTATCACGGTTCAACGACGTGTGAATCAGGAAATTTGATCCCAAGATCGTTTCGCGGTCGTGGCGACCGTGAATCGCACGTGCCCCATCTTAACGTCACGGTTCCCCCGAACGCAAAACGCACTTGGGCCATTCACGGCTCGTCGACCTATTTTTCACGCGTCGTTGAACCGCTAATACAGTTTTCGGGACTAATGTTCTTTTTCACAGTCCTAGGAGTCGTGAAATTCATGAGTGGCGGTCACAAGTCACGAGTGGTCACGAGTGGTCACGAGTCACGGGTCACGAGTTATTGTAGCGTTGTAAGAAAACTTTGGAGCGAGTAAAGTTTGATTGTAAGCCTCCTACGATTTACAAACTATATGTATGGCATTTTTCGTAGAGAGAAGCTGGACGTGGTTTATGGGAGCAAGTTGCACGAGACCGTATAAGGTTCCATTGGAGAATTGAAAAAAACTGCGGAAATTTTAGAACCTGTTTTGCGTAAAAAATTGGAAGTTTCCATGTCTTTGAGTAAATAAAAGCTTGCAAAACGAACGTCTCCACGTTGACGTCATCTGCGAGTTCGATCCTGAAGATCACCAGCTCCTTGACCACGAACAGCTGACTTTCAGGCATAGGGAAGCCTTGAACGTCGACGATGAATTTCATGTTGGCTGCACCAAGAATTGGATGAGAATGACTAGAAGCTCAAGCGACGAGCCTGTAATATAGAACTCTTCCCTACTCCTCAGTGACCCCCTCTACTTACATGAAATTTATTATTATCGTCTTTTGCATTTATTTAATATATTCATTAGAAGTTGACACTGGATTCAGAAACTCGCAAGAGTTCATTTTCCTACCGAGGTAACGAAACTGGACTTGATTAGGGCTTTCCGTTGCTTCTTTGAGTTGGTGCAGCTGCTCCTGGTCCTCGTACAGCCAATTTGAGACACGTTCCAGCAAAAAGACGGTGAATCCTTCATCGAGGGTTACCAAGATTTTCGGTCCATATGAGGTCTTGACTTCAGACACCTTCGTCACCCTGTAGCTTTTGTTCAGTTCTAGGTCAATGATCCTCTTATGCTCCACGCGTGAAACTGCATTCAATTTGGTGAAGTCCATTGTCGCCCTGCTTGTCACGCTACCATGTCACTCTGCATCTTCGAGACGTGTCCGCTTCGGTTCGTCGTTGAAACCGATGTCTGAGTCCAGAAAACTGGTCTTTATATAGGGGGCTACCCACTCCTCTGCTTATTGCTTCGATGGTGCTACCACCACATTGACGAAATGCGAAATTGTTGCAGCTCGTTGTCGCGCTACGATGTGCTCAGGTTAATAGCTTGATGAAACCAGTGGGTGCCAGCGCGAGCCCAAATCGAAAACGGAAATTGCTGCGCCATCTAGAAGTACTCAACGCTTTGGAACTAAATTTAAAATTGAAAAATTTGTTGCCCATTCCCTTCACCCCCACACTCCATCGCTTTCTCTCTTGCTCCCTTGGCTCTCTCTTCAATTTAGTTCCTCCAAACATTGGGTACTTCTAGATAGCGCGGCAAATTCCTGTCGCTACAGAAGTATATGGGAGCTGGCACCCACTGGATGAAACTGACGCCTAGCTCGAGCGACGGCCTCTATTATAGAGTTTCCCCCACCACGAACATCGACTGTGCTGCCACCATGTGAATGAATTAACTTTCAAATTTCCCGCTACTACTGCCATCTTGGAAATTTCAGCCAACCAGGAGAAAGAAAGAGAAAGGGGAATGAGGAGGAGTGGGTGTGAGCACTCTTCAGGAGGAAGGTTGCACTCGACCATGTATTCAGTTCTTGACGCTGGACAAGCCCCGTACACTACGGGTTAATTTTTTGTCGGCTTTACTGAGCACGAGTTTCTGCACCACCTAGTGCCATAACCTTTTTTATCGATAGCTCTTGGAACTTTCTGTTCTACTTTTTCCTACTTCAACCAAATTAATTATTTCAGGTGAAATTGAAAATTTTCTAAAATGCGATGACACTTGTTGATTATTATTTTTCAGGTGCTTAAAAACATTTACAAATATACTTCAATCCTTTCAATTTAGTAATTTTCTTTTATCCCTTTTCTTCTGGTTTGTTTATTGTTTACTTTGAACAGCTGTAGACTGCTTATTAGCGTGACCGGTAACAGCGAGATTAAAGTTGCAAAAATCGAAACACTGACGACACTTGGTGCCATAACCTCGAAATATTTTTTATTTACAAAGTTGCTCATAAGGGGTGTACGAGACTTGACGCTGGAGCGCGCGCTACGTTGACTCCATCACGCGACGATGTCGCGCTACCAGCTTAATGTTTTCCAGATTCCCCCAACTCGATGGAGACCTCCACTACTACTTCATGTTTTCAGGTCCCCCTACCATTGAAATTTTTCATTATTCGTTTGAATCAATTATAATAATACTTATGATAATGCTCATTATTATAATGTGTCATGTATTGACTAACAGGTGTCTTCAATATAAAAAGTCTCTTGAGGAGAGGGAGTCGCCAATGAGAACCAGACAATTCGAATAAGGTAGCTTATTGTTTATTCAAACGTTCTTCAAAAGGCATTAGTCACTTTATTTCTATTCTATATACAATTTTAATCAATCCTGTGGAGGAGGACTGGGAGATATGGGGGGTCACGTGACAAACGTTGAAGGGGTGGGGAGTGTTTGCTCTTCATCGGCTGGGTCTCGGCCCGCCAAGTGCGCCAGAACTGTCCTACCCCTACTACTACATTACTTAATATCATGTAATATAATCTCTCTATATTATAAAAACATTCTACCCCCCCCCCCGCTGTCGTAGATTCAGTCAACTGCCCTTAAGACGACTCGGAAGTCGAAGAAGGAATTTACCTTCGTGAATCTTCTTATGGACGCTTCTCGGCAAACTTCGTATTGCTTCATATCGACCCGAGATTGTTCGGGTTCAGTCGGCCGTCACAAACATCCCCGACAGTTCCTGAGAAGATACGAAGCAATACGAAGTTTGCCTAGAGGCGTACATGAGAAGTTTCACTTTGTGAAACTGCTCATCTTCTACCATAGTACTATTGTTAGACATAAGAAGTTTCACAATGTGCGACTTCTTTATGTATGCTTCTCCGCTTAGTCGAGGAGGATCGGCTGACACGGTGGCGGATCCTACTTCCTTCTTCGTCTTCCGAGTCGTCTAAAGGGCTCTTGACTGAATCTGCGACAGCAGAAGGAAGGGGGGTAAATTTTTTTTATAATACAGGTTTATAGTATAGGGACTAAGAAGGAAGTAGAACACGCCGCCGTGTCAGCTGATGCTCGTCGACTAGGCCAAAAAGCAAAAATAAGAAGTCGCACATTGTGAAACAAAGTAATATCATACAATATCATACGATATCATACAATATAATATAATATTATACAATATCATTTAATATCATTTATTATCATATATTATTTTCTCCTTGTACAATGAAAAGAAGTTGATCGCCGTCCCCATCGTGTCAGCACCTCAGAAAAGGTAATCGAGATAAAGATAACAAGATAAGATAATCGGCAGAAGATATAATAAGATTTCTTTCCGGCAATCTTCGACCGAACCCGACCAATCTCGAGTGGTACCGAAGCAAACCGAAATTCACCGAACCCGTAGTTTATTAAGATTTAATAACAATATAAAATCCCCCAAAAAAACAGTTCCAATGTAAAACTTTGGAGGTGAGGGGTCGCGTCTAAAAAGCATACCAAAAAAAAAACCAAATCTTCCCTATACGCTCAGTAAGGGCTAATATCCATTAGAGTGAGTAAAGTGATGTGCTTTCGCATACGAATTTTTCTTTAAGGTTTCTTACACTGAAATTGTAACATGATCATACGTGGCCAATATCATTTTCAAAAAATCTGGACTCGAGCATTTCCAGTCACTCACCTGCCCGCTTTTATGACTTGTAAAGGCAATGTACACTAGTTCCTTGATCTACTTTTTTGTCATCTTGAATAGATCTTTTGCATCAATTTTTATTAATTTAGAAGTGCCACCCTATTCCTTCCTTTTCTTCTGTATCATAGTGTAATGATAAATACAATATTTTTTATCACAATTACAAATTATTAATTTTGAATCACCATTCTATTTCTTTCTAGCTCCTTGTCAAAGACAATAAAAAACACAATAATGTTTTTATGACTATAATTTTTGAAAAATTCACAAGCACCGCCACATTCGTCCCCTCACTTTTGGTTCACGATAGTTTAGAATAAAATATTATTGCTATCTGAGTGACAAGTGTACATGCTAATCAACTTTTTATGCTTCCCCTTGTTTCTGAATAACAATCATTCTGAACGCAACATTGAATAAACTTAAAATGGCAAATCCAATTTTTACATGTATTTATAAGTTATTAACGAAAAAACAACAAAGTTTGAGGATTACGATTTGTCAGGAAAAGCGGGCAGATGAGTGACTGGAAATGCTCGAGTCCAGATTTTCTAAAAATCAAATTTGCTACTATGATCATGTTATAATTTCAATGTAAGAAACCTTAAAGAAAAATTTTTATGCGAAACCACGTCACTTTACTCACTCTAATAGATATTAGCCCTGTTTGGGATAAGATTATAACAATAGATAACACTGCGTTGCGGGGGTCTCGAGCGGGGCTTTATGAATTGTCAATTTTGACAATATTTTTATTTATGATAAACACAAATTATTTTGTTTTATTTATACATCTATAAAGTTGATTACACATTTGATTAACCGTCAATTTTGACGATACATTTTATTGTAAGTGCCAAAATGGCAGACATGTGATTCCGTTAATTTTATTCATTAAATAAAGTTTTTCATGATTATAAGATTATTAATAAATTATTCAGAAAATTTTTGAAAATTAGAGAATTCAAACACTTTCGTCTGACAGTCGAACAATAAAGTATAAGAATTATATTAAAGTTATAAAATATATGAAATATATATACATGTCCATTTCTTAGGAAAAGTTTTAAATAAAAAATTGTAAAACTTATTCACATCTGTTTATACTTGAAAATTTGAATTTTTGAAAAATATATGTATAAATATGTGGCTTTCCATCATAACAGAGGAAGTCACATATCTCATAACGTTCAAAATGTCATCAAAATATCATGTAAAATGAGCATTATGGCATAAGTGACTTTCTCTGTTATAGCGGCAAGCCACAGAAATATTCAAAGAATTTTCAGTTGTTTTCAAAATTGAGCAGCTTTACCACTTTTTTAACATTAGTGTGTACAAAAATTCCATGATTATTATCATAAAACACGTTGAATTTTCGAATCGCGAAAAGAAAAAATATTATTAACTAAACCTACAGCATAGATTTTGTAAAAACCAACAAATTTATTGAATAATGTAAATATCGATCTAACCTTGTAAAAATTAATGCACTGCACAAAATTCATGACAACAAGTTGAAATTATAATTTCAACTTAAACAATTAATTATGCACATCTGTATATTTATTGTTTACGTTTATGTAAACATAGCCCACATGTAAAAAAGCAAAAAAATATAAGCACAGTTGTTGGTAAGATAGGTATTTGCGAACTGCACCTGTTTTACCATGCGCCAGTCATTTCTTGATAAAATCCATACTTAAAAACTCGTGAAATCCGGATTCAATTTTTCAATGATCGAATATGAATAATTAACGGCTTTGCAAGTCGCCAAAAAATGTTTTTGTGATTTATTGTTCATGTTGGAACTAGCTGCAAAAAGAAATTTGTCAAACCTTGATCTTATTAAAAAAATATAAGGAAAAGAAGAATCTGCGACATTTCAAAACCAAGTGTTTTTTGTAAATATTACTGCTCGGTGCGAGAGTGTGAGGAACCCCTCACCTCTCACTGACTACCGTTAGCAATGATAAGCGAGAAAAGATACAAACATAAGATAATCGAGATGTGACGACTATCCCTCCTTTTCTCTATTATCATTCCCCTCCCTATTCCTACCCTCCTGCCCCTCCATCCCACCCTTTCGCCCGTTCCCACCCCCATCCTTCCTACTCCACTACTTTTCCCTTCTCTACACCTCTGCCATTCACATCCATCTTCTTCTCGTCACTCTCCTTCACCCATCCTCCTTTTTCTTCCACCCGTCCCTTTCCCGAACCCACCACTTGCCATAGCATCCGTTGCTATTGCCACCCCCGCCATTTAAAATGCTGCTCCTACACAGCAAACGAGAAAATATTGAATGATCAAATCCTCAATTCAAACTCGATAACTTTGAATACTTTTCATGTCGGCACTTCAATCTTTTATGGAAAGTATTCAAAGTCATCGAGTTTGAATTAAGGATTCGATCATCCAATATTTTCTCGTTTGCTGTGTAATGATCATTTGAATTCTACTCCCTCCCTTCTTTTTCTATTCTCTTCCATACCTCTTCACTTCTTTCTCCCTGCAATAGTAGACAAGACCGGATGACCTACCGGCTCGCCCCAGATGTTTTGTCACGAAAAATTCGGGCAATTACACTAGGCTATCCCGAACATCAAATCTCTCGAATATCACGAAATTCCGCTCCCGACAATCACGAAATTCCTTCCGAAAAGTTCCGAGAAATCTAATTGGTTATGTTTACATAACATCATACAAGTATGCATAAATTTTCGCCTGCGCATGAAATATGCATACTGCGCACGCGCAACGCTCGATTGCAAAGAAAAGCCCTAACTCAAATCCCGTAGTGTTCGAGAGATTTTCAGGATTTTTTTTTATGTTTGAGAGAACTCAGTGTAATAGGGACTACCGGTCCATGTATATTGCATCTATGCTAATCCTTTAAGGCGCTACAAAGTCAGTATAGACAGGAGCTACACAGTGACCTTCTCCTCTTTCATACCTCATGACGCTTTACAGCATATCTCCCTTCTCCCGAATCTATCAGTGCTACAGCGACGGCTTTGACTAGTGCTACATTGCGACATTTCCTTCTTCTATTCCTTACGGCGCTACACAGCGACGCTCATTCGTCCTATCCAAATAGACCCTATCTCTCTATATTATGGAAAACTTGACACCTTCGCCGCTCCTGATGCCGTGTCATTCACCTCAAATGAACTCGAATAAATGTAAGTAAAATCAAATAAACTTAAGTGAACTCGAATAATTCGACACCCAGCTGCCACCGCTGCTCCCGCCGCCTTGTCAGTCGATCCTCTTCTCTTCCTTCTCCTTACATCCCTCCCTTTTTAACTTATCTCCCTCTCTCTGTCCCTGCCGCCCCTTCGCTCCAGACCATCACGAAATTCCATCAGAAAGGTTGCAAGGAATCTAATGAGTTCTGTTTACATAATATTAAAAACGTATGCATGAATTTG